>OX439359.1:4802500-6002500 GCA_949319445.1 Mythimna lalbum | reverse complement strand
CGATAATTTTAAAGGGACATTAACAATAAAAGTTGCCCTCAGGCACCCTCAAAAACCGAATTCTATACAACGAAATACGACACTGGCCACAGCCCTCATTAGAGTTGCCACTTAATTTAATAAAAAATAAAAACCAACCGTATCATAAACTCACAGTTCGAATTTTGAAAATTAATAAAAATGTCAAGCGTGACTGAATATAATGACGTCAGAAGACCAATGCGGGCTCGTAGATTAAGAGGCGGTAATAGAATCGCAGTACCGTGAAAAAAGAGAAAAATGCCTGTGACGTCACACCCTCGCCCTGTGGCGCTGGCGTGGGGTGTCAGTGCGATTCAGCACTTTCGCAGAATAAGCTTAAACGTTGAAAACCCAATTTGACGGCTCGATTAGCACAGTCGGGCTTTTTATTCACGTCAGATGATTGATTTTCGTTATACTCCCAATTGGGCTTGACTGTAAACGATGGAAAATAGCGGGCGTAGTTATAACGTTTAATTATTTACGATATACGATATTTAAAATAGATTTCCTGGCTCATTCGATATTCTACCAAAAAGACTTCAACGCAACGTCAAAAAAATCAGACACACAGAAATCGCAATATCAACCCTTCCGATGCGCGCGTCAAAAAGCTTGCTAATTACAAAATTAATTTCGCCAAACAAACGCGTCTTCCGCATCGGACGGGTCGCATCGCATTTCACGCGGGAACATGGCCCGGGCCGTGTTCGCCCGGGCGGACGGCAAGCATTCTGTGTAAGTCGTGCACAGGACGACCATTGTGCTCAATTCGGGTCCCAGTTAATTGTTTTTAATTCGCCAGTACTGTATTGTAACTCTTTTAATTACGCCCACGGAGCTGCGCTAATGGCGGCTTCGTGAGCGCCTGCGCCGATCACGAAAGTCCTTTTGTTTAATTGTACAGTTCCACGGAGATGCGGTTTCGATAAGCCCCTGTGTGGGCAAACGCATTAGTTTTTAGTACTAATTATGGGTTTATAAGGTGATTTAGTGTCATGTGAGATCATGTTTCGTTTTCATCAGTAAAATTTTAAATGATTTTTTTTTGTGGTCGTGATTTTGTAGATAATTTTTTATTTTGGAGTTAATGAACCGGGGCTCATATTTTATAGTGTTATAATATTTTTAATTTTGTTGTCCGAAAAAGATGATAAATAATAAAAACTAATGAGCTGACTACCGAAACTTTTTATCGAATAAAATATGTATAATGATAATAAATTAGCTTCATTTATTATAGTTGAGCTAGGTTTTAATAGACAAACCAAAAGAATCGCACTTAAACGACATAAAACCAAATCGTAGACGATTCCGATGTCCCAAATACGGGAGAATATTTCCAATTTCTGTTAAGGAGGCTCCCTCCGATTGTACTGACGCTAAGGAGGGCAGCATACAGTGTCCGGCCTCATTTGGTTAATTCGCCGTGTGTAGCCACAATTAAACAGGACAAAAGAAGAAGTTGGACTACAACGGAAATCACGACCCGATATTACACTGATGATACTTTTAATGAGCTTTTTAGGCAATTTTGTTTTTGAATTTTGTGTGGAACTGGCGTTTTGGTATGAAAACTTGACGATGGTAAGAGGGAAGAAAATTTTGCTGTTGTTTAATTTTGAGCTATGATTTCTACATGTATAAAACGTCCATCACTATGATTATATATTAAAAAAAATAAAAAAAAAATATGCATAAAAAGGACACTGACAGTTCTTTGAACTGTCAAAAACATCAATATGACAACTCTCGTGTTTTGTGTTTGTGCATTTTGCCAGTGTCAATTATTAAGTTTTCAGTCACTTTATGTGAATTTATAAGAACGTGGATGTAACAAATTCTGTTTTTCAGCCATCTCGGCAAGCTTCGAGCTTTGCTGTGGTAGTCAATACTACAATAATTCTCAGTTCCATTTCACCGATATCGCACCTGTTATAATGATTTCACATATTGTACAGCTGTTTATAATCTTGAGACTAAACTACACTAATCTTACAACAAAATTTCCACTAGGAATCAGCCACTGAATTTTACAAAAAAAAAATCCCGCTAAAAACTCTCATACTTAAAAACTCACTCCACAAATCATCTCTGTTAACCCTAAAATAGCCATAAACCTCATTCCTCAATAGGATAACCCGAATGCCTAAAGTGTGACAAGCCACAAAACTTGTAACCCTAAAACGCGGGGTGCGACCCTCGGGTGTGAGCGACCCGCGCCGCGGTCGGACGCAATCTCGTAGATATCAACCGCGACTTTTGCCTCTACAATCCGGTGGCTTGACACATGGATGTTACAAGTGGGATAAATCTGATGATTATTTGAATGTAACTTTGTTTTTGTATTTTTTTTTACCCATTTGTTTTTTTAAGTTTCGTCTGTAAAAGTCTTAGGGTTTTTGATTTCTTATAGCTTACCATTTTTAAGTTATGGTCTAACTTGTTTTAATTAGTGTTATTAGTAACCTTAGTAGAATCTAGTTACCTACTTGATTACATATTTCATTTTTACTTAACATCATTGTCTGGCTTGATGGCTTCCTATAACATTGAAACAGTGCACTAACTTAAAACTTCATTCTATACATCACTTCTAAAATTTTTGTGTAAAACAGTTTGATAGATTTTTAAGTTTGTTTTTGTGTATTTTTGTTTGTAGGAATCTCTAGAAGTACTGGTCCGATTGCTAAAAATTTTTTCAACGGTACGAAGCTACTTTATTCTTAAGTGGCTATATTTAATGTATGCGGGTGAAGTTGAGGGCAAAAGCTAGTAAATAAATAAACTATTTTTGAAGATTATTGTATTTTTACTAAATGCGAATCTGAGTAACCATCGTTATATTCAAGTCAATTTACAAAAAAAAAAAATCCTCAAATATTCGTGAGTAATTTCAGCAGATTTATCCACGACCAACACATGCACGTATGCAGTTTTTTATCCACCACCCCTCGGGCAAGGATAATCATATCTGCACACACGTCACTTGAGCGCGACACGTCGGTTTGACACCCCTACACCCTGACCACTAATCATTGATCAAAAACTTTTCTATAGCATTTCAGATAACCGTTATTAAGTGTAAAATTGAATATAGAAAACTCTAGTATTAAAAATCGAATTTAGAAGGGGAAGAATGTAACTTATAACCACAACAAAAAACTACAACCAGTGATCAAGTAACCCTCCGCTGCAGGGCACGCGTCACAACGACCGCGCGAAAAAAATAAAATTACAGCTTCCCATTTACTGTTGATTACACTCGAGACAAAAAAGCATGTGATTATTTTCACAAGGTATTAATCTCACGCGTCAAACGCGCGATTAACTTATAAATCCGCCATAATTGCGGACCGACAGATGTCGCTAGCGGCGCCGCCACTGGAATTGCGCGGGCGCAAGCTTTATTATGTTTTTGTTCGGACAAAGAGCACCGCCTACATGCCACTACTGTTTATTATTGTGACACTTTTTTAAGTCCGATGTATTAACCTACAATAAAAAAAGTTTTTCTTACAGATAATGTAATTGACGATATAAAACTCGGAACTTTTATGAGCTTAGATTAAGAACAAAGCTTTTTGTCTATCGGTAATGGCAATATTATCTTGATAAGACACCATCATTTATGCATATTAGGGATCTTAGACATTTTATTATGATTATCGAGATAGCTTGATGGAAATTATCTTTACCTTACCGTAACTTTCTAAATTTAATAACATTTAAATTATATACTTTAGGGGTACCAATATATACATTCGCTATAAGACAAAATTTGCAGACATTAAAAAAGAAAAACTATGTAGTACGCTTCGCCATCAATGATTGCCTAACTGCTTACCCTCAGGTTGGATCGCAGTTAAGCACTAAGAATGATATATCATTGGAAAAATCTGCACCTACAGCAGTGCCTTGAACGGCAAAAAATTCGTGTTAACGAGCTTCTCCAATCAGTTGTTTGAGATTAGTTAAGACAAGGATACACTTACACTCAATTCTGTTCCCAATCTAAGTATCAATTGACCGACCAATTTAGATTATAAATCCGTTTTTTTTAACTACAAAACATGGCTGGATGTGGACAAATTTAATTAATTCGTCCTTGTCCACGAGCGCTGCATATTCATGGCAGTCACAGCTCGTTAGGTCGTCGACGGTCAGTATTAACAATCTGTCGCCGAGGGGTTCACAATCCCGGATTTATTTGTTCCTAGAGTTTTACACCGACGCTGTAATATATCTGCCTATGTTGGGCCAACATTTGCATCTGCTGTTAAAGTTCATCAGATGTTCAATGAAGGGACCAAGTGAGCTGTTGTTTGTTTAGAATTCGTTTGAGTGATGTGATGTATACGCCAGTTTTAAATTAACTCAGTGTAAAATAATACTGTATGTATATCGTTCGTAATTATATACTTAATTTTCGGGTCAAATGAAAGTGCGTTAGGTGCTTTCATGTGTAAAAAAATATACTTAGACATTTTTTTTTACTAGGAAGATCTCACCAAAAGCATAAACGACTGTTGTTATGTCGTATAAATCTATAGCTTATATATTCTACTAAGCAAAACTATATCTATCAATAATATCAAAATCAATTAAGTCAAATACACACTCTCAAAACATAAGCAACACTATCTATCTTAAGCCATCTGATTCTACATATCAATCAACTATTTATTATAATTTATTTATATTCTTTATTGTACACCTTATAAAATATTTAAGAACACAAGTGTACAATGGGTGGTCTTATCGCACACGGCAATCTCTTACAGGAAAACTTTGGATGGACTGAACGAAAGGCTGAGATCTGGGGCTATCGACTAATAATAGATGGAAGTGTCAGTCATCGAGAGACAAACAGACAGGCCCAGAAAGAATTCTTAATTAACTATAAGCTATTAATTGGTATCCAAAAGTAAAAAGTTGTTTCAGATGGATTTTATTAAAACTATTTACTAAATATTTTATTAGCAAACAAAATTATACAACTTTTGACAATGTAAGACAAATATTATTTCTAAATTTCATTCAACCATGATTATATCTAGCTGTCATTAGGTATCTGAGCAGAATTTTTTAAACCGAACAGATAATAATCATTTTATGTCATCAATACCAACAATGATATTGAAGAATCAAATATCAATATTTTAAATTTCGTGAATGTCTATCACTACAATAAGTGTAACTACATATGCATCGTCAATCCTAAAACACCTATCCGTTTAATTTCCGATATAAACCAACAATTCATACATCCGTGGAGGTGACAGTTCCGAGACACAGGTAGTGACAGGTCAAAGACAGGACCATTAGGCGTGAGTGTTGATTTTGTAGACAGAAATTATAATACAGTGACAGCCTCCGAGAGACAGGCGGTGACAGGCCGATGCTCCCTTCCCTGCCACTAATGAGCAAACAAGCTCAAACGTGGACATGGTCATGCATCGTATGCTCTGCCGCACTTTTGGTGTTTGCTTTGCCGGAATCCGCTTTGATTTACTAAAATTGCAGAAATTGTTTGTATTACTTTAATAGTTACGGTTTTATTGATTTAGTTGGCGTTTGGTGTATTTTTGCCAATTTATTTAATAAGTAAACAACTTTTAAGTTGGCTGCTATTGCTAAAATCTCGTCTTATCTCCGAGTACAAATTAAAACACCAATTAAATTCACTTCCACAGACAGAAACACCGTCAAAACATCTAATCTAACACTAAAACTTCCGTGCTTCAAAACAGGAACGAGATTAACGGGAACGAATGAAATAATATAATCTTGTTAGCGTGCCGTCACCTTCCCGCGCCGGTGCGAATAATTAGCAATCCCCTTACAAAGTAAGAGCGTTGAGCGAGATAACTGAATCTAGGCTTAACAAGTTTCACGAATTACACGATAACCTCCCTCAGATACGGCCGGGTTTGATAAAAACCATTAAGTACAAGGATTGCTGATACGTTGGGCGATAGCTTCGAGTTAACACCTCGCAGCCTAAGTTTAGTGAGGAGACTAAATAGTAAATAATCTATGATTCAACTTATGGGTTGAGATAGGGACCGCGTGAAGTGCCTCTTTAGAGATTTTCGTTGTTTAGGAGCTAATAATGTGCACTTTGTTGGGTCTAGTTCTATGGAGATAACTTTTTCTAATACCTATTTAAAGGATTCTTTTAAATATAAAATACCTGTAATATTTTTTCGTTAGAATTTTTTTTAATTACAAACAAACATTGAAAGCTATGCGCACTTCATAGATACATGATCCAAAATAATTAGAAGGCCTTCATCCCCCGACATTTGGACAAACAGTGCCCCGCGGGGACTGGCGTCTTTTTATCGGCAGGGGACCGCAAATTTCTATTTGCATATCTGTGCACTCATAAATCTCTGTTTCACTTATTAGCCGCGTCTCCCCACCGGGTCTGTTGGACCCACCGCCGCAAAATAGGGTTAGATGTGTTAGTATTTTTAGTTCGATATTCAAATAAATGGAACATGATTTTTAATTCGGTATTTAAATAAATGGAACATGATTTTTATGTTTTTATGCAACTTAAATGGGAAATTGCAATAAAATTAAACAAATATAAAAAAAGAGCATAAAATAAAGTTTCTACATTTTATTGTAAATGCAATCTGATAAACTATTAACAAAGTTGTATTACAGAGTCTAATAAAACAGCTGTTTAGGAGAAAAGCTTGATTCTGTAAGTCTAAATGTCTAAGGCCATGTATCTATTATTATACTTACTAGTTTTTATGTTTTAATGATTTTTAATACCGTTATACTGTTAAAAATCACAAAAATCTTTTACAATAGCAAGATAATCGTAAGTCAGTCACATAACAGTTTAGCAGATTGCACTTAAAAGTAATTTAACAATGACATAACCAATAAAAATAGGCACGGCGTTCATTGAAGCAAATCGTAATCTTTACGCGCTGGGCGTACGTATGTACTTACACCACGAGTACATACAATTGAAGATTAAACACAATTGGAAACAAGGGACGAGTTTTTGAAAAAAGAATAATTGTGACAACTATCAAACGAACGTTGCTCTGATTGGCTAAGTTTGTTTGCAGCCAATTGACCAGGGCCAGGGGCCTTACCATAGCGTGTTATACAGAGCTACACACTTTTATAACATTTATATCTACATCCCATTAACAGTTCAGTTTTGGTCGTCAAATGGATCGCGTTAAGAGCTCGTGGTAGGGCCTCTGGGGTTAATTTATGACCCTTTTTTTTAGAAACTGGGTTAGTTCTCAATGTTTCGCTCATCTAATAGAACAATGACGTAATTACAGAAAACTTTTTTTTTTAATTTAGTAAATATATGTCTTATACAAACTAAATAATATATATAAATTAAATATACTTAAATTAACTAAATCATAAAAAAAAAATCGATCATTATCTTCAAATATTAAAAAATACACCTCACGAAAAATTATCAACAGGAGATTGTCTTATTTCTATTGAATGAGCGGTTTGTTTACAAAATTGAACAAGAAAATAAAAATACACTATACAACGATTCGCTTCAATCAACCCTGTATTACTTAGTTAGTGCTTTTGACTTACCGTAATGAAGATGGTCGATTGTACCCCTTCCTCGAAGCTCGTGTGTTAGTGACAATGACAGTGCTACAGTGGACTGGTTACTTTAGGTGAATATAATGCTCAACAGAAAGAAAAATGTGGTTAGTATAGTGTTATCATGATATTTTAACAGTGTACCACCACCGAGAGTAACCGTCACCACGTTTAAAGATAACCATACATGCTAGGGTATACCTGACAGGTTTGCCTGTACAGTTATGCCTTAATTACACGTCGGGCGAGACAATGCTCTCGGCCGAGTACTCGGTACATGTAAACACAGCGCCGAGTGCTCGGCCGAGCGCTTATCTCTACAACTCGGTAACATCACTGTCTCGGCCGAGCAACATTTTACTGTCTCGCCCTTTTACTCGGTATGTGTGATCAAGGCATAATACTAGTACCTGTCAGGTGAGCTTGTGTGGAAACATGCTCAAGTGTGCAACATACACGCTCCATACAGGCAAACCTGTCAGGTATACCCTAGCTTGTATGGTTAGGGGATTAGGAGAGTTTTGGCCGAAAGGAGTTGTGTATCGACGATTTCGTGGAAGGATACCGACCTCGCAGCGGAACACGACGCCGTCACTTCGTGTGCAATCGTTTAATTAATAAGTAGATTTTATTTATATGTATTAGTTTATTATTTTTAAGATTATTTTATGTATAGTGTACATGGGCCATAGTAGCCTGAAATAAAGAATTATTATTATTATTATCTCTTTATTTATTTTTTACACATATAAAATTACATTTTTAAATATTTTTTAACAAAATCATATTAAAAAAAAAAAACATTTAAAAATATAAAAATATAGTTTCCGCCGGTGTCGGGAGCAGGGTCCAAGCTACCGGTGGTTAGGGCTCCAGAGACAGGAACCTCCTCACAATGCGTGCCGTATCGAGGAGTACTGCCTTCTGTATCAGGCCCTTGATCCAACCGCGCAACGATAGCTTCGACAGATGGTCGTCGAAGCTTTTGGCTATAAGGCCATTGGCGGTCACGACAATCGGCACAATGATAGCTGAGTCCACATTCCACATGTCGACAACCTCGTGTGCTAAGTCGAGATATTTTATTTGTTTCTCTTTCTCAGCTTTCACGAGATTCTCGTCATGCGGGATGGTGACATCGATTATCATTGCGCGGCGCGCTAATCGGTCTATCACCACTATGTCCGGCTTATTGGCTACAATAGTCCGGTCAGTAATGATAGACCGATCCCAGTACAACGTGACATGGTCATTTTCAAGAACTGGGTCGGGCACATACTTGTAGTACGGTACCTCAGAATCCACTAGGTTGTATTTTAAAGCAAGTTGCTGGTGAAGAATCCTGGCTACTTGGTTATGCCTGTGCAAGTACTCGCCGTTAGCCAGACGAGAACAACCAGAGATAATATGTCTGATAGACTCACCCGGACGATGACATGCCCGACACACGTCAACCGTCCCGTCCTTCATAATATGTCTCCGGTAGTTGTTCGTCAAAATAACTTCGTCCATAATCGCACAGACAAAACCTTCAGTTTCTCCGAAGAGGTTGCTGAATCGTAACCAGGCCACGGACGCCAAAAAATCTACATCAGGCTCATGAAGAGCCCGAAAGAAGCGCCCGTGGAGCTCCTTGCCTTTCCATACTTCCTTGCGGTCATCAGTAGTTAGTACCACAGGTTTGCGCCAGTTCTCTTTAGCCATGGACAACGGGGTGAGTCCCTTGTCCACTGCGACCACATCGCGGTGCATACCCACGTCGGTTTTGAGAAAGTATTCTCTGAGGCTGCACACCTCGCGGTTGTGTAGAGTCTTTGCGTTCAAAAAGCCACGACCTCCACACTTCCGCGGGATGTACAGTCTCATCACCGAAGATCGTGGGTGATGCATCCGATTTGCGGTCAGCAATGTACGGACCCGCCTATCCAGAGCGTCTAACTCGGTCTGAGTCCATTTGAGTATGCCGAAAGAGTACATTAACACCGGCATGACCCAACCGTTGAAGGCGCGCACTTTATTTCCGCCTGACAGAAGGCTGTTTAATACCTTCTTCAGGCGGCCAAAGAAACGCTCCTTCAACGATTGCTTCATGTCAGTAACGTTAATGCCTAACGCTTCCGACATACCCAAATACTTATAGGTTTCGGTCGAGGAGAGGGATCTAAGGTGTATGGAATCCGAAAGTTGAACCCCCTCAGATTCCATAATCTCCCCTCGCTTTACATGCATGACTGCACATTTATCCACACCAAATTCCATCCTGATGGCACTACTGAAAGTTTCAGTTACCTTCAGTAGTTCCATTAGTCGTAACTTGTTGGGGGCAATGAGTTTCAGATCATCCATGTAAAGAAGGTGAGATAAAACCTGACCACCTCTTCTCAACCGATAGCCCAACCCTGATTCCTCCAGCAATGTGCTTAGAGGATTTAGGGCTAAGCAGAACCAAAGTGGACTCAGACTGTCGCCCTGGAATATTCCCCGTTTAATCCATATAGGCTCATCGTCCCCCTGGATCGGTTGACACCCTGGATAGCGAAGGACTGTGTTCCATTCCCCCATACATGACTCAAGGAAGGTGCGTAGAGTTGCATCTATTTTATACAACTCCAACACCCTCATGAGCCATGTATGTGGAACAGAGTCATAGGCCTTCTTATAATCTATCCAGCATGTCGACAAATCCTTGCGGGATCGACGAACCTGTTGGCTTATGGCCATGTCAATGAGGAGTAGCTCCTTAGTACCGCGTGACCCGTTCCTACATCCATTCTGAGAGGCAGACATAATTGAATTGTTTTCAATGTGTTTGCACATTTTTGTTCTCAGAATGGATGTAAGAAGTTTATAGACCGTTGATAAGCATGTTATCGGTCTATAATTCTTGGGATCCGCAGTACTACCTGTCTTATGGAGCAGATGGGTAACGCCAGTTGTTAGAAACTGAGGTAGCGACCCAGACTCTAAAGATGACTGGAATTGAGATGCTAGGAGCGCGTGTGAGCTGCTATACCATTTTAACCAGAAGTTTTGCAGTCCGTCCGGTCCTGGAGACTTCCAATTCGGTAGCGAACGGACTGCTCTGGCTACATCTATTGAGGTGATGGTTACTTTTTCCATTTCTGGTATAGCTTCGCACACGCGCTCGACATCACGCATCCAGCCACCCTCAGTGTGACAGACGGGCACCGACCAAATGCTGCGCCAGAATGTATTCGTGGCGGCATCATCCGGGCGGAGCACGTCAGTCACATTTTGCTCAGGTCGCTCCCAAGCTCTATATACCCATCTCTCATCGCTCTGGAACATGCGATTCTGCGAGTACCGGTCGACTCGCCGCTTATAACGTCGAATACGGCTAGCCCATGCACAAACTTTCTGCTTCAGGAAGTCGATGCGCTCCGTGACGTGAGATAAGTATTCTCGAGGGCTAATTCCATTAATTATTATTATTATTATTAGGCTTCTGCAGATATGTGCGATGCGGTAATACGACAACTATGATGCAATACTACATCGGGCCTACGACAGGCATAAGTTTTACTACAGTTTGGCTTGCGTAGGCCCGTTTGTACACGGAACACCGTGCGTGTGGTTAGGTTAGGTTAGGTTAGTCATACAGTTTTACACGGTGTTCCATGTACAAATTGGCCTGCGCAAGTAAAACTTTCTTGTGAGTTTGTGCGTGTGGTAGGCCCATTAGAAATAGGCTAGTTGCCGTAAAAAATGTAATTAGTCCGTCTTTTAGACTATTTAAAAATAAGGGACACGTATTTTTTTATTTGTAAATTAAACTAAAAATGACAAAGATATTAAAGCCCATTAAAGTTACGTGTAAAGTCACGCCGTGCTGCATTTTTTTTTCGCACGGGGTGACGTCACACGTTACTTTAATGGGCTATTTCTTTGTTATTTTTTGTTTAATCGAAATAAGAAAAAATACGTGTCCTATATTTTTTTATAATCTAAAATACGGAATAAATAAAATGTAGTTATTTCGAACCAGGCAACTACCCTATTGTTTGTTTAGAAATTTCTATAAAAGTGTTGTCGCATTGTCGCATCAGGACTGACGTTAGGAGCCTTTGTTGAAAGTGCATGCAAAATGAATTAAGTAACAAAAACATGCAAGTCATGAAAAATGCATGCAAAAGCAAAACCAAAGCATGGAGAAAAAAAAACAACAGTTTATTTAGTTAACTTAAACTGCTACGTGTAAAAACTAACAAAAACCAAAACAAATAAATAAAACTATAAAATACGAACGCTTTTAAATTCCGTATACCTATCTGTCATCTAAGGCGATTATCACACTGCCACGCATCACGCTGCATATTGCGTGTCAATGTCAACGCACCTACGCTCGTACTTAGTAGTAGGTACTTTTGGTGCAAAACATAACATAACATAGTCGGCCTTATAATTCGGCGTTCCCACTGCTGGGACTCAGCCCTCTTCCCTAGAAGAGGGAATCGGCCGTAATCCACCACGCGGGCCCAATGCGGGTTGGTGGATGTCACATGTTTTCGAATTTTTGGTTCTAGGACATGCCGGTTTCCTCACGACGTTTTCCTTCACCATTTTGAGAGCAGTGATAAATAAATTACACAAAATAATGCGCCTGGCTGGGTTTGAACCCGCGACCTACAACGCGTAATTCGGGGCCGTTACTACTCGGCCACCACTACTCTGGTGCATAAAGCATAATAAATATTTTTAAATGCAGCTGTAATTAGCAAATGCCGCATTTTTAAAATAAAAATGACTTAACACAAAAATTAAAAATTTCAATTTTCCAATCACACAAATTTACAAATAGTGAACTCAAAAATTACAATTTGTAGGAATTACATTGTTAACACCTCTTCGGCCTGAACTAAGCGTTTCACCTCGTGGTTTATACCGCATACCTACATTACAACTATTTGCCTGCTGTGGTCAACCCAAAGCGCAGCAGCCGATCGCTCAGCCACTGCTCCAACCGTGCCATCACTCAAGTCACGTGACTTTCACAAAAGGCAACTAAAGGAACACTGTGGGTTCTAGTCAATAAAAGTCTGACACTCCTCGCTTCACCCAGAGCGGGAAAAGTCATTCGAAGTCAGTCTGTGTCATAATTTATACCGCATTACAGTTGCTGAAAATACGAAAAACAACAAATCTAATCGCAACTGCTATTTCAACATTCAAGAAAAAGTTGTTCTAATAACCTAAAAATGTAAACATACTGTGTATAATCAATTAGTATTTACGTTTTAAGTAACATCGCCTATCATGGCAATCTTACGTCAACCGTTAAGGCGAGGTTGCACTAATTTTAATAAACTAGTACACCTCACTATCAACGATTGCATCACTACTTACTGGTGGGATCGTACTTTACTTTACTTTACTTATCAGGTGGGATCGTAGTAAAGCACTGGTTTATATAAATTAAAAAAAAATTGAACTTTTTTGAACCTCTGGAAATCCACAACTATAAAAGAGAACCACCATGAAAAATTATTGTATTAAAATTCTATATGAGCAACCGCTGGGTGAAACCTATAACATGATATAAATTATTTGGCTCGATATAAAAAACGAATCTGACCCTAACTTACGATTTCCAACGCGTATATCGACGAGATTACGTCATGGAAATATTTGAAAATTACTAGTACTATGTTTTTTTTTTTACAAAAATAAAAGCGCTGTCACGGTACCGCGAATATGATATACCCTTGCCAATAAGTACTTACTAAATACTCTGTGACTGCAACCTGCTCTTAAATGCGACCGTGAAACTTGTCGTGATTGATAATAAAATCTGTGACTCTGTTAATTTTTCACGACATCATTCTGAAATGCGATTGGTCATGAACGTCGAGCGTTCTAATTTTCACGAATAGATACGCATTTTGCGTATTGAATTAGATAAGGAAGAACCAATGATCTAGTAGATGAAGGAGGAGCCAGCTATAGATTTTATCGTACTCAATTCAAGGTTCGCAATTGAGTACGAATAAATTCGTAGTTAGTCCTCTGATAAACATTTAGTCATTTGAAATAACCTCTCTATTTATCATAAATATTTAAATAAATTATATGGCGGAGAGCTATACGCCAAACATGAGACTTTTTATGCTAAGGGTGATTAGGTAGGGAACATGCTTTCCTACCTGGTCATTCTAGCTTTAAATTATTTCTTATTCACTTTTGATGTTACTAACACTAGAATATAAGTTGTGTGTAATACTAACATAATATGGATCATTGTTGTCCGAATTAAAGGGATTTTAATTTAATTTAATTTAATATATTTCAGACTGCAATGTATAACATTAGTAAAAATGTACACTAATATAATAAAGAGGTAAAGTTTGTTTTTTATTTTTATTTTTGTTTATAAGAGGTAATCTCTGGAAGTACTAGTTTTTCACCGATAGAAAGCTGCTTTAATCCTGAGTGACCTAGGCTATATTTTATGTACACGTGTGAAGTTGCG
Organism: Mythimna lalbum; assembly: GCA_949319445.1. Taxonomy (NCBI): domain Eukaryota; kingdom Metazoa; phylum Arthropoda; class Insecta; order Lepidoptera; family Noctuidae; genus Mythimna; species Mythimna lalbum. The sequence continues at coordinate 5,988,381 of OX439359.1, read as the reverse complement.
GGCAAAAGCTAGCAATTTATAAAATTATATTATTGCCTAAGACACATGGTATACAAATAAATAAGGCTTTCCGTTATAGCCACCAGACGGCGCTCATTTGGTTTTAATACTAATTGACGTCTATTGACGACATATTTGTGTAGGTACGGTAAAAAAATCGCACTAAAGCAGATGACAATGAACAAGTCAAAGGACATTTAGGAAAAAATATTCTTAAAAATATATTTGTTTTCTTCAATAAATTATTCTATGTGTTAAAAAAACTTTTTTTTCTCGCTAATTTATTAAATATTCTTGAATAAATATGCAATATTAATCGATTTGAATTAATAATTAGAAATTATATTGACTATAAAGTGAGTAAATATTCCTATATTTACTCAAAAGAGGACTTAATAATATCGTTTCGATGTAAATAACGCTAGATGAAAATTAAAAGAGCAGTATTTTTGTTTCTATGTTTATTTTGACAGTAATTATGATTATATTAAATATATTATTGGAAAGTTGTCTAAAATATCGAACTAAAGCAAAAAAATGTCGGGAATATATATATTATAGAAAGTTAAATCGTAAGCTTATTTGTATTACAAATATGTAACATATAGATATGTTAATTAATTGAATCGATACAATCGTTGTCGGGTATCGTATATCACTAGGAGACGCCCCCGGCGCCGCCTACGTCGTGTCCATAATGTTTATCTTTAGACGAAATCTGTTAATGTTAACGTTGCGACTTTTATCGCAGCGAACGGGTTGAGTCGACGGATTTTGATTATGAATGCGTTTATTAAACATTGGGAACGTTTCGATAAGTTTTTTACAAACAAGAGCCGTATATTTACAATTGCTTTGATGTAGTAGTAATTCCCAATAGACTAGAGATACTACCAAAAACCAACTCATCAGCGAATTAAAAAAAACAGTATCTAAAACTGTCTACTCAGATAATTTATGTGAAACAAAGAAAACTACTAAAATGTAACCTGACACCCTCCTCCTCTTCCCTCCCCCTCCCACCCCTCTTACTGACCAAAAAAAGACAATTCAATTCCAACTTTTTTATTTTATCAACCATGACTATCCACAGACCTTCATACTAATAATATTTCTCAAGCAATTGGTACCAGGCGCCCAGAACCCTGAAGAAAGTACGCGGTCAAGCTAAAGAACACCATTTCAATAAGACCTTTCCCACTGTTCCGGATATTTCATGTTCACCCGTTGTAAATCGGACCAGAGAGGTCAGCCAATTTTGGGCATAGGTTATGCGACCAATTTGTGTTTGCGTGCCAATTTTACTAATATGGCTTTTATTCCATTGTGTTAAGAGTTACTTGAAGTGTATTGGATATTGTTGAGTGACGTATATCAATTTCAGCAATGGGTATAGCGACAAGTGAGGGCGAACGTGACGCGAATGTCCATTGGTGGACCTTTTTATTGACTGACCATACGATATTTGAAAGTTTGATACCCACATACGTGTAGCGTTACAAAGCTTTTTGAGGGGTAATTCCGTACTACGTTGTTGAAATTACTATTTGAATAAACTACTTAATTATTTTATTTGATGTTTGCTTACAAACTAAAATAAGCCAGTACTTGGCTATGGAATATATAATTATTTCAACCAAAACAAATGAAACGCTAAAATTAATTCCATGTTCAAAAGTGACAGCTGCTAATGATCTGTATAAACGCCGTTCCATTTTCAAACCAAAAAGAAGAAATAAAATTTAAAAGCCCTGTTACACGAGTCAAAACGCACATCAACGCGAATTTATTGGATTAATTGAGCAATAAAAAATCTGTGGCTAAGGAAAAAGTGAAGAAAAAACCAAAGGGGGAGGGAAACACTTCATTTCACGCGTTTTATACGAAGAGGGCCTATGCTGTGAGTAAGGTGGCCTATAAATCTTCTGCCGGAAACATTTTTTTGTTCGACGAAAATAGTTTCCTCTTGTTTTTCGGAATATAGTTTAGGGGGAATCACGGAATGCGAGGGGACATTATATTTTCACTTAGTTATTAATGTTTTTCGGTATTGCAGTTTTAAAAATGTTCTTTTGATGAAATATAGGCGATCTGCCAACGCCATTTGTCATTTTTGTTTCATAAAGCTCTGCAGTTCTTTTCATGTGTGACGTTTTAAATGTATTTTTTATGTTTACTACACGAGCGGAACTGCATTGAAAAATTACGGAAAAGTCTACAGAAAAATAATGTTCTTTTGTTTTCCAACACTGTCCATTGCTGGCGAGTTTTCTTACCAGTAAATAAAAACTACTAAATCTCGCATTTACCATAAAGGATAGAGACAAATGGCCGCTTGGGGCCGTTGGTTCTTTATTCATTCCGGGGGTTGGCGCGTATAAATCAATGGCCTCGCGTCAATAGCAATGGCGCTAGTGGGCTGAGGACCGAGATGGCGAATGCTGTAGTTCTTTATAGGCTTTATGTGGTATACACTCGTGTCTTTGTCTTTGGAGATAGGAAGTATTAAGGTGGATGCTTCAGAGTAGTTCGCCAATTCCAATTTCGTTAAGTTTTTTTGCAATTCACAGGTCTGTATTAAGTTGTACGTTGATTATAATAGGAATTGCGAACTACTCTAAAGCTTCCTTGTTAAGTTATTGGTTTTTAAGGCAGCTGACAAGACTCAAACAGCTTTAGACTAAGAATGACCAAGTTTTTCTAGACATCATGTAGAACCGTTTTGTAAACAACAAAGTATGTTTACTGTTTCGCCAGAGTTAGACTCCAGCTAAAAAATATAACGCGAGAACACGACGCCGCCGATGCGACGACAACCATTTTTCATATATTTTTTTTTATATCGCATTATTGAGTTGAGCCTGTCTGTGGAAGTCTTCACACGTTTATTAAGAACACCATTTGTTTCAAAGATAAAGACATTACATCAAAGATTTTACCGTTGTCGGAAGTTACCTTCATAAACTACAGTTCAGCAAGCCAGCAGTCAACACACCTACTTATTATCTAAAATACTGCATAAAGTACGCACTTAGTCAGTTTCCAGTTCAGGATGTAATAAATACAAACTGGTAATTGCAAGATTACATCCAATTGCCTATTCAAATTAAATAATGAATCCGTGAAATACGATATCACTGTTGCTTTTATGCAGGCTTTTGACCATTCTTACTAACGTTAGAAATAAAATCGGATTTTTCTAGAAAAAAAAAACTCGGGTGGCATTTCTAAATAAAACAAAAAAAAAATTGTTTAGATTCTAATTATTATTTTCTAACCTATAATTGGTTGGTGACAACAGGCTTTAATTTAACACAATTTTAATAATAATAAAGAAACTAAGTTGATTAGTTTATTAATTTTATGTAAAACTAAATTAGTTGTAAACAGTTTTATGTAAATTGTGTAAAGTAATGGTTGAAATAATTAAACAAACTACGACGGCCTAGTGCGACACCTTCATTAATTCGTAATTTGAGATTTTAATTTCATGGGATAAGTCATGAATTTATAATATTTGTTTTTTGACTTTATAATTTTATTTGGTTGGTAAATAAATTAGGCTTGATTTTTTAATTAAATCACTAATGAATGAATATAATTAAGAAACTGATTTTAGGTAATAATAAGCAGAACTTTAAAATGCACTTAATATGTTTTTTTTTTGTGAATTACTCTCCCACTCATTCGACCGATCATTGTGGTGACACTTGGGGGAGGCCTATGTCCAACAGTGGACGTCTGTTGGCTGGAATGATGATGAATGACTCTCCCACTCAAAAAGGTAAAAAGAGGTCTTTCCTAAAATAAATTTTACAAAAATATATTTGAGGATAGTTTTTGCGAATTCAAAATAACTACAAACACTAACTAATATACCAGATATTTAACTACACAGTAAAGAAAATCACTACAATTTTCCCTGACAATCTCTTAGCGAATAATCTAAAAACCTTGCTATAAATAACTCGAACACTTGGACAAAGTAAAATGGCGCTTGCTGGTAAAAAGCCGTAAGGGTGCATAAAGAATTAGGCTTTTAGTGCTAAGTGCGTTCGCACTGCGTGTGTAAGTCTGAAGGGCTCTTTCTTAAATTGTGTTAAAATATTATTAAGTTGGCTGTATAAATCATAATCTGTGCCTTACGTTAATGTCACTTATTTGGCTATATGTCAGGTTGATTGAAATTGTGACCAAAAAGATTTTTTTTTTAAAGTTGTTTGCATTCCATATTTGAATATCACTACAATGCCACCTTGAGGTGGCATTCCTTTTTTGACGAATTAAAAAGATAGTTATTATAATTGAAATGTACCTACTATCAAAATGTTACGTGGTCAATATAATATACTAGCTTTTGCCCGCACGGCTTCGCTCCCGCTCTTCCCTACTCTACCCTACTATACCCTACTCTACCCTACACTACTCTACGCTACTCTACTCTACACTACTCTACACTACTCTACTCTACACTACTCTACCCTACTCTACCCTACTCTACTCTACCCTACTATACCCTACCCTACCCTACCAAACTTCACATAAACCATCTACTAAATAGTCCGAACAAAGCCTAAAAATTTGGTTTAGATAGGTGAGCCCATTCTTGAGTTATAAAATAACAACGAAAAGTGGCATTGATTTTTATATATATAGATTATCATTAATTTAAAATTACAATGATATTACAAAAATCCCAGTGGTACATTATTTTATTATTTTATTTCGACGTTTGAAGAAGTAATGTTATTGGTCCAATTGATATTAACGATTTTGACATTGGTTTTGGGAAAAGGTCGATCATGTCATTTAATCGAAGTTCGATTATCAAAAAAATTGTAAAATAAGAAATGCATCACATCTTTTTTTATAAATAAATCAAGGCATTCATCTGTTTTTTAACTTCGATGAAATACAAAAATCCTTAGCCGTTGGTCGAAAAGGCTTTTTTTAGGTGGGAAAATCTTCTAACGACGACGACGACGAGGACGGAGTGGGAGTGTGTGTCAGGTTTTTACTGACTAAAAACCCACTCCTGTTCCTTCGTTGCCTTTCATACCAGGACTGAGTTTTCCTTTCAGAAACGTACCCTTGGTCTCAATAGGCTTCCACCCTGCTGGGCCCCAGCTACGGACTGTCAAGGCTAGGGAGATGATGGTAGAGTATCTAGAGTATATTGGGAGTATGTTCTGTTGGGATAGTTTTCAAACTTCACGCGGGCGAAGCCGCCGGCAGATGCTAGTGAGTTATGAAGATGCAGGGCCGTATTTCACCTGTGTTCGCAACGCATTGATTAAGTGGCGTATCAAGTAGCCAATGTAATGTGTTTCGTTACAGCGAAATGTTTGAATCTTTGCAAGTAATAAATGTTACACTAGGAAAGATTTATATTTTAAACTTTATTTGTCTTCATGGTATAATTTGATTTGATACTATACTTTATATTAAAACTAGCTGCTCCCAGCGTCTTTGCCCACGTGATAGCAGAAAATTATCCCAAGGGAACATACTTCCGGGATAAAAAGTATCTTATGTCTTATTCCAGGACATGGCCTTTCCGTGTACCAAGTTTCATCAAAATTGGTTTTGCTATTGAGGCGTGAAGATGTAACAAACAAACAAACTCACTTTCGCTTTTATAATATTAGTAAGGATTTTATATTTTAAGTCACTTTGAATACAAAAGCGCATTACTTTGTGTAATTTATTTCATCACCACTACTCTCAAAACGGTGAAGGAAAACATCGTGAGGAAACCGGCATGTCCTAGAACCAAAAATTCGAAGACATGTGACATCCACCAACACGCACTGGGCCCGCGTGGTGGATTACGGCCCATTCCCTCTCCTAGAGAGGAGGCCTGAGTCCCAGCAGTGGGAACATTAAAAAAGGCTGATGATGATGATGATGAATACAAACTGCTGCAAAAGCTGTAGGTACTTAAACAGTTTCTAAATAGTTTTCAGCTAAACGACATGGTTGGTGCAGTGGGTAGGTACCTTATTGGCTGCTGAGCTGTTTCGATTTCAGCACTGGACTTTATTTTAAGTATACTGGCAGTGGCTAGTGTGTGTTTGCCGCATTTATGACGTTCGGCGCTCTGATTGGCCCACTCCAAGTTCCTAACCAATCAGAAAGCCAAACGTAGCGAGCGTTTGGATCGGCACTCAGCGAGCAGATTTCAATGTCTCAGGCCTGGATATCATGGGTTTGTGAGTTTACACCTTTGTGAACTTACAGAGGAGTAATTAGTAATTTATCATCATCATCTTCATCATCACATCAGCCGAAAGACGTCCACTGCTGGACATAGGCCTTCCCCAAGCGTCGCCACAACGACCGGTCCTGTGCGTCACGCATCCATCGGATTCCCGCGACCCTAACCAGGTCGTCGGTCCACCTTGTTGGAGGCCTTTCAATGCTGCGTCTTCCGGTACGTGGTCGCCACTCCAGAGCCTTTCGTCCCCATCGACAATTACACATTAGTAATTAGAAATTACGATTTATTCCATTTTAATACCAAACATCTAATACCACTGGTATTTTTTTATTATTATTATTTTTTTATTATTTTGATGGGCTCGCGTTTGACTACCATCTCACCTGATGGTAAGCGATGATGTGTGTATTGTTTTGAACACATTTTTATTTTCTATTGTGAACGGCGACCACTCTTTAAATAATTTATTGTACGAACAAATACCAGTAACTTGAATTAGGTACAGTCAGCTCAGTCAAACCTAGTCAAATTAAATCTGTAGGAATAATGTTATAAAAACCCCCTCAGATTAATTCCATTTTCCTTAAACCAAACTATTGATCTATTTTTACTACAACGGATTAAATTCTTCTATTTATAACTGGACTAGCTCTCCACCCGCGGCTTCGCCCGCGTGGACTACAGTTTATATCGCGCGGGCAGAGACCGGTGCTCAGCAGTGGAATTATATGTAGCCTATGTGTTATTCCAGTGTCTCTTCTACCTACCTACCAAATTTGATCTAAATCCGTTCAGTAGTTTTTGCGTGAAAGCGTAATAGACAGACAGACAGACAGAGTTACTTTCGCATTTATAATATTAGTAGGGATTTATAGCACCATAATATCGAGTATTATCGAGCAACTATTATTGCCTGTAATAATAATCATCCGATATTGTAACTAGGTTATAGTATACCTACTTGTAATTAAATTTATAGCATCTGCCAGCTCCAAGTAGGTACCTATTGTATAGGTGCCTGTTTAAAGTTAGGAACATACCGTTTTTTTAAGTTGTAAATCATTAAATAGTTTCTCCCTCTCTGGGTGGGGCGAGAGGGAATGTCAGACTTGTATTGACTCAAACCCACCTATGCTCCATTCGTTGCCCTTTATAGATGTATGCAGGGCAGCGGTGACTCTTTCAAATGTTTCCGCAGTCAGTGATTTAAAGAAAATATATTATTGGTATCTAGAAAGAATAGTGTGATGAGAATGTTAAGATGGATGTGTGGTGTGACAAGAATGGATAAAGTGAGAAATGAGTATATTAGGGGAAGTTTGAAAGTGGCGCCAGTGATTGAAAAGTTGAAAGGAAATCGTTTGTCTTGGTATGGTCATGTGAAAAGGAGGGACGAAACGCATGTTGCTAAAAAAGTTATGAGTTTACATGTGGATGGACGGCGGGGGAGAGGAAGGCCAAAGAAAAGATGGATGGATTGTGTGAGAAGTGATATGAAAGAAAAGGGAGTTAGTGATAGCGTGACGAGTGACAGGACAGAATGGAAGAAAAAAACGTGTTGCGCCGACCCCAAATAAAACGGGACAAGGGCAGGAAGATGATGATGATCTAGAAAGAATAGTGCGATTCACCATCACAGCTTACCATCAGATGGAATCAAAGTCAAGCACTAAAGTTTAATATCATTAAAAGAAATATCAGGTGTTTCCAAAACTAGAGTGAATAGGCTCTTAATAAACTAGTGCGATTCACCATCAACGATTGCATCACTGCTTACCATTAGATCGCAGTCAAGCACTAGTTAAAGTGTCAATCATTCAAAAAAAATAAAAATTTGTGTCTCTCACGGCTTTACCAAAAAAGTTTCGGAAGTTGCGATAATTTACTTTTAAGTTTGAAGAGAAAATCTAATTAAAATCTTCAGATTCCTCGACACTTGTCCCGTTTTGTCTCTTTGCCGCATGAAAGCGCAACAGTATTAACATTTACCCATGCTCGGTAAAAACAGATTGCACTAATGATGGTGCCTTTAATTGACTCGTTGTGAAATGCATCAGCCCTTACCTTGGGGTGGGGTGCCAGTGAAAGCGGTAGCGAGTTTTAATAGGCTGTTAAAATCGTGACTTTTGGTACTTTGAGTGACCGTGGCCCTAGAATGGCAACTGAAAAAAACATAGGTGGGTTGTAGTCAGTAAAATTTTGACTCTATTTTACTCTACCCAGTGTGGGAGGAGATTTTTAATGATTTCCCACCTCAAAAAAATGGTAGGTATACTGCGGACTACGGGATTGCTTGAAAGACTTGCCGAGTTTCGAGCAATTAGCAACTGAAGGAACCTAGGTGGTTTTTAATCAGTCAAAGTGTAATAATCGCTTTTGCTTTTTTTTGTATGAGTTTTTTGATGACTACTTTTCTTTTAAATCGAATCGGAAAGAATCGAGTGACTTTTTTAGATGTGTCACAAGAATGATTATTATATAAGAAAAGACGTGTGGCACTCGGAGACTGCCGCGGTAAAGCTATTGCATAGCATTTTTTATCAACTTATGCAATTAAATTGTGATTGAAGTTGACAAGTTGCCATGACAACCATTTAGTGGGGGGTGTTAGGTTTTTTTCGTTACGGAATTTCTGGATTCGGTCTCCACGCTCAAGGCCCGCGATAGAAGCTATGCAATAGTTTAAAAATACTTATTTCATTAGGTGTGTGGTATGCAGCCGGAAATGAATCAATGTAGTTTTTCGAATGTAAATTATTTATTTAAATTAAGTAAGAGCTAAAATTGAATTTAACATCACACTAATATTAAATCTTTTAGAGGCAAAACTTCTGTGGTTCCCTTGAAGGTGCAAAGTTCATTATCATAATATGTAGACAATATAGTTTTGATATCACACAGTGTAAGCAAGCGATACTGTTATCTAAGATTGAGTTGAATCGTATATATATGTACGTCCTTTTATATTTTCAGCTCATTCCCTCTAATTTCCTATAACATAAGACTCGAGTACACGAGAGCTTCTAGACACGGAGCACGCCCGCCGCATGCCGGCTAGCCGACACAAATTTATAGGTAAAAGTTCGCGACCGAGCCAACCGGTTCGCGAACCACCACCCACACAATCACAACCTTACCGCCTTGCATTACAGTCCACATTCCAACCACACATTCCGAGCCTTATTGGATACTTTCTTAATTGTGTTTTAAACATCGACCGTGGGAATGTTGACCTTATTACGTGTCAGGTAAGTTTCATTTTAAATTGATCGGTTTTCTCGGCCTTGCCGCCGGTGGATCGCTCTCACCTTAGGTTCACGTGTGAACTTACATTAACCTGCTGTGTTGTGTTGGTCGGTCAGGTGTACTATATTGTTTGTTTGTTGATAACTATTTCAATCGGTCGCGTTGTAGATGTTAAGATAGAGTTATTGGGCGTGCAACGTCTAATTCCTTAATGTGGTTTTATGATTATTCATATTGGGTCACGCCTTTTGTTCTACGGTTTAGAAGATGGTATATTATTGTTTAAATTGTAGTGTATCATCGGTTCAATGGATTACACGGCTGTTTGTGAGTCGTAAATCAGTTCTTGTAAGAGTTCTGTATGGGCTTTTGGTCCATAAAATTATTTATTATTTTACTTGGTAGTGTATCGTAATCTTTCACGGCAATAATTCTTGAAATTCTTCAACAAAACAGAAATATAAAGTCTAAACATCTGTTCGAGTCGGGGGCTCGGCTAGCGCCAATGTTTCTTCGTATCGCGTGACAGACGGACAGACTGTACTGTAATACATATACGGTGGACATTGATTTAATAGGCAAGCAGCGTGAATGGATGCCCTACGCTCAGATATGCTCATTTGATCTACGCTTTATTGGTATACGCCGTTAGGCGGGTGAAAATCTAGCGCTGTTTATGTATGAAGCCGTGAGGATATCGGTTTCATCGTTAATGTAGGAAACTATGTTTAGGGGCTTCATTAATTGAAGAATAAATTGGAGGTTCTGTTCAAAGACATTCTCTTATGAACACAGTTAGGCTCTTAATAAACAGTGCGCCTAATCATCAACGATTGCATCACTGCTTACCATCAGGTGGGATCGCAGTCAAGCGCTAGTTTATGTCAGATAAAAAAAAGTTAAACTAAAAGTTTTGCAAAAAAAATAGTACCGTAAAGTGGGGTTACTTTGACCCAGAGGTATAACTTTGACCCAAACTCATTAACCAATAGAAACACAGTAAACACAGTTCCTCATGTTCCTATTGGTTAATAAGCTATGCTAAAGTTATACTCTAAGGCCAAAATGCCCTACTTTACTTGGTATGTATAATATAATATGTATAATTTGAATGAGTTCATAATTTGTGTCCAACTTAAGCTTTATGAAAAGCTATAGTCTGTCTAAAATGTCAAACGACTTGAGAATTTGAAAAAATACTTAATATTCGATACTTTTTATAAGGTTCGTCTATTAGTAAACAATGATCAAGATCTCTTAATCAACGTTGATATTATTGAACCAGATTTCATTTTACCCAAGTCGTTTGACTTTCTAGACAGACTAGTTAGCCATTTTGATACTTGCGCACAAAACTTTCTAGCACTAACAATAGTTTTAATTTTTCTCACAAATCTAGTCCAAAAACATGTTCAATATTTCCGTTCCCCGTTGCGAGGCAAACAGGTATTACTTAATAGCCATGACTCAACTAATTACGATGCGTATGCGCCGCTCCGCGTACGATTTAACACCTGTCAACGTGGTTCTGACAGACGGACGGACGCGGCGTGTGGTGCGTCCAGTGCAAGGGTACATGATTTTATAGTTTATTTTTTTTCATTAATGGTTTTATAGGAGACAAGTGTTTTGTAGTTTAAGTCGCTATACTTACAAATGTGAAGTTTTTGGAGTCGAAACGCTTTGGTATGCTTATTTTAATGAAAGGAGATCCGAAAGGCTCACAATTGGGTGTTCTGTGATCCTTAAAAGATTCCGAAAATATCGTTGAAACCGAGTGAACGTCTCATTCATCTGGTATAGTTTTCGTACCTATCTATTTAGTGTCGTAAGCCACTGGGCGCAAATGAGTACCTTTGATAAACACACAGGGAGAACTAATATTAAAGAGCCACAAAAGTTTTCTGCGAACTATGACCTCCTCGGAGAACAGCGATTCGGAGGAGAGGCGCGGACTGTGGAGAAAAAGATATCCCACTCCCCCAAACTTTATCTCTCTGGCAGAACATCTGCCACCGGGACACGAAGTGCAGTGGCCAATCTGGGAATCTTGGAACCGACTGCGGACTCAGGTTGGCCGCTGCAAAGATAATCTGGCAAAATGGGGTTTCCTTGGCCCATTGCAAATACAGTGCCAGTGTGGAGCTCTTTCACAGTCACCTCCTTTCCTGCCCAGCATACACAACTACCTGCACCCTTTATGACTTAAAAGAAGCCAACGACCGAACTGTCCAGGTTGCTAAATTAGTTGGACAAAATTTGAGTCATTCGACTCAAATTTTGTCCGATACGAGAAAAAGAAGATTAGCAAACTAGAAAGACTTATAAAGGAAAATGATGGTTTATCTCTGAATATATAACTGTGGTTCAGTGAAAATAGATAACTGTGGTAGGCAAGTATTATGCCGAAATATTTCTTCATCCTGGCGTGGTATTTCCAATCTGTCGTAAACGATAAGTTCTGATGGGTATGCACATACACGTAGCAATTTATCTGTAGTTTGGAAATCGCAATATCGGGACTAGGAATCGTGGCGTATACTGGGGCTATAAAATTAAATGCCTAGTAATATTTTGATCGCTACTTTTACTAATGAATTCTGGTTTGCAACTTAGTTTATTTTCTACAAAGTCTTTTATATGTTTTAGTTCTACTTTTAGTCTTATAGAAATTCAATTTAGTGTGTAATTTGCGAAGTTATCTTTATAGATAGACTGCAAACAGAATTTTCAATACAAGCATAATTGTGGACTTAAAGTTGCTTTATTTAATAAATTAAGTATTTATTATAAATTGCACTTTTACTTAACGTGCAGTATCTATACTGACAAGCATAAATTCGTTATCTTCAGAACTTTTAGAAGTAGTTATAAAGTGCGCATCAGGGATGTAAAGTCCTATAAACCTTCGTTGAAAAAGGAGAATCCTCCAACTAGACACGCATTGTATCTGTTCCAGGCAACTGTTCGATATTGAACTCTAGACCCGCGATGCAGAACTGTTAATTTTAGTTAATATGTGACATCATAGACGTTACTACAAACTGTATTAAAAATGCAGATTAACGCTCAAGCTTTATTTTTTCTGTCTCCACAAAAAAAAAATCGCTCCCACTCATACCTCGGACCACACTCCAAACCAAAACTATAAAACATGGGCACTATGCGCTGATCAAAAAGATAATGTTGTTTTTTGAGTAATTAACTTGGAGTTATCTCAGAAATTCGTTACGTATGTTACGATATGTCGGATTGTCGGCCCTGTCGGTTCTACACTGATTGTATCTTGAAGCTAGGTAAAGAAGCCATTTTGGATAAGTATAAATTTAAAACGACGTAAAAATATCCACAACTAGCTTCCTTTGTGAAAGAAGAAAGGATTATATCTGTGTAACTCGGTGATAAAATAGTATTCTATTGATGAAAGATTTTTTAAACAAGTCCAGTAGTTTCATTACAAACCAAAATACGAATCTTTCTTTTCTACTTAGCATAGACCAAGCATTTTGTGTTACACTTGCAATCTATAGAGAAGGAAGGAAAACTGTAGGTATTTATTTGTACTGAACTGGCGACGAGCTGAGGGTTGTGGGAATGTAATGGATACGAGACACACTGACACTGACTTTGGTGACATTTGGGAGAGGTCTATGTCCAACAGTCGACATCTTTCGGCGGAAATGCTGCCCCCGTTAGTAAAAAAGACGCATCTAACATTTTTTCCAGATTTGAGTTATATACATTGCCGGAATCAGGAATAAAAGGCGCATCTGCCTGTATTTTTTATTTTGCTAACTTTCTCCAGTGTGGTTTTAATACAAGGAAAAAAGACCCGATCTCCCGTTTCATTCATTAAAATATTTTTTTATCCGTTTTTGTTAGATACGTCTTTTTAACTATCAGGGGCAGAATGAAGCTGGCGATTCTTTTTTTTTGTAAACTTGATGAAATTCAAGTTGTATAGAACTATTTAAGTCAAAATTATAAAATATATATTAAAAAAAAATTAAATACTACTCTGGTAATATAATCGATATGAAAACAATAATGAAAGATCGACTTTCCCACGCTCTATAATACTTGTAGAGATGATCGCGTTATATCGATCGATCGGTAAATCGAATAAATTGAAACAATGGACGATCGATTGAATCTACATCGAGCGGTGTCTTTAAATATATCTTAGGAGGATTCTTTCATTGTGTCATTTTAAGAGGAATCTGTTATGAGATTGTTTGAATTTTCATTTATTAAAAAAATTTAATTCGACAAAATTTTACACTGTTCACTAGTCTGCGTATTAAAAATATCATGAAAATAACCAGAAACTAAATTTAAAAAAATATTACTTATCGTAAATCTTATTTTTCACCTTGCGTTGTCTACAATTGGGTACAATGGCTTGTACCCATAGATGATTCTGTGAAATTGTTACCTTTTTGGTGTACAATAAAGCTTATTCTATTCTAAATTTTTAAAATAAAATAAAAATTACTTACGAAATAAATATTTTATTTTTTTAATAAGATCCTATGTTACATGTTACATAAAATTACTAAATTAAGTAAATTAGTAAAGTTACCCTAAATTAATATTCATCGACTAAACTTCTGTTATCACAAAATCAACTTACAAATTACAATAAACAGAATTACCTCCCCTTAACAAGATCTGCCCAGAGTGTTCGTGACAAATGCACTATCGATAAACTTTGTATCGTTTCTATCGACTCGATAAACGTGCATCGATAGATTAGATCGATATCGTAGGGGTGTAACTTATGGCCTAAGATACTCGATGTCGAGGCTACTAGCATTTAACATACAAATGAGATTAAGTTCAAGTTGTGTTGGGTGTAGAGCTTGTTTGAATGGGAGAGAGGTTTTAGAACTAGTAGAATGGACTCATTGACTATTTATTTGATGGGACGTTGGTCTGTATAAAAATGTGTGACGTGTTAAAAGTTTGTGTGTTATTTCTTCCACTCTGTCTCGCAAACTAACTAAAAAATGGCACTGTTACTTCTTAATACAGGCTATCTTATAGCCTAGCAAGGAGAACAGCACGACACCCAATTGATTGTCAGAAATATTATATAATACTACCCACTTTGTGAAAAATTTAAAATGTACTACAATCTGTTTTTATATATAAATAAAGATTATTATTATTATTATTAATGAGGGAATCTTAAAAAAAAAAATACAATTTTTACTACTACTAACTACATTATTTTTCGAGGTGAAAAGTGATTACTCATCGATGAAAAAAAAATATCGAAAATCCCCGTTTTTTTAATTTTTTGAAGATTTGTGAAGAAAGCATTCAGTATAGAGTAAAATTCTATAAAATTTTGATCTAATGTGAGAAAAATACTTGATTTTTGTGAAATTTTTTTCATAGGAATAATTTTGCCTCCCCCAAGTGTCACCACAACGAACGGTCCTATGCGACTCGCTTCTATCGCATTCCTGCGACTCTCTCCAGGGCATTATTATAAGTACCTATTATGATAGGTAACCAAAACGGTTTGGTTAAAACTATCTTTTACAAGATTTTTCCGTAGATTAGTCTATTTTTGTTTGGTTTATATGCAGCCAGCCAAATAATAAACAACAAAACGCAATTAAACGCTCAGTACTACCAAAAACCAACCATAACACTACCAAAACAAAGATTAATTAAAACAAAACTGAAAATTAAAATATCAAAAGCGGGCCTGATAACGGAGACATTTGCAAAACAAAAATCGCATTCCACCCCAATGTAATTTCAACCTTACCACAATAAACATAGAGTTGAAATTGTCATGACACATGTGTTAATTTCAGGGGGTTGTTGGAAAACTGTTTTGACCTGATAAGGAGATAATTTGAATAATTATGGCACACGAGAATAAGACTAGGAAGATGAATGGTGCGTGCGTCTTGAAATTAAGACAACATCGTAATTAATATCGCTGACAATTATTTATGGCAGCTAAGATGGCGGAAAAAGAAAAAAAAATGAATGAAACTGGTTACTGATAATATTGTTGACGCTGTTTTTAAACAAGTTATTTCGGATTAATGGACCTCCGTGTTAGTAGATTCGTCTTTTACAACATTTTTTATATGAACTTGTCGCATGGAAATTACTGAAATACAACTTAGATTAGCTAAGTGAACTGTTCAAATCCAACAAGGTGGACCGATGATCTGGTCAGGGTCGCGGGAATCCAATGGATGCGAGACCGGTCGTTGCGGCTTGGGGGAGGCCTATGTCCAGTGGACGTGTTTAGACTGATATGACGATGATAAACTGTTCAATAAATCATAAATCCTCTGTGGTGTGGTCAAAAATACTGAATAATTTCTTCTTGAAATTTATACTAATAAAATCTGCATTTGTTAAACCTACCAAACTAAGGACTGGAACCATTAACCAGCTGCGGTCTTCCCGTCCGATTATATTTTATAGCGTGGTCGCTCACAATGGGCCTTATTAGAAGGCTTAAAGTCACCCAAAAAAATGAGAAGAAGCTGTCGGATTTTCCTTGCGTAATCGAACAGAAATGAAGATATCCGCCGGAGAACCAAGGTTGGCAACAAACAAAAAATAATAAAATCGACGAAAAAAAAGACATCAAAACCTACAATCAATCAAAGCATTTATCTACACTAATATAACAAAGCGGTAAATTTCTTTTTTTATGTTTTTTCGTTTGTAGGAGGTAATCTCTGGAAGTGGTACGATTGGTAAAACTTTTTCCACCGATAGAAAGCTGCTTTATTCTTGAGTGTCAAAGGCTATATTTTGTATGCGAACGAAGTCACGGGCAAAAGCTACTTTGAAATAAACCATTTCTGAGATGATAAAGAAATCACCCAGCCAGAAAAATTAAGCTAATTGCACATTTTAACCCTTCAGATACCGTCAATTACTCTAATTGACACAATAGTAAGACAATAGATGCGCGGCCACCGGTGGTCGCTTGGGGATTCATGAATTAAAGTGTCATTTTAAAGTATCTATGTGATGTGAATGTGCAAGAAATTCCACCACAAATTACTAAACTTAGTAGAGTAAGACCAATCAGGACCATTTCTATGAATCCTGAACATAAAACAGCACATAAAGACAATAAACAATAACATAACAGTCTCAAACGTACTCAAAGCCGTCATAACACTATTACACATCCTCCGTCTTGTAAGGCCCTGCTCACACTGAGACACTACGCGATGCGATGCTAAACAAACGTTTTTAAATAGCGATACAATCTAGAATTTTAATTCATTTATAAAAGGTCACATTCTTTTGAGACAGTTTGAATAAATTCGAAATTTAAATACTGTAGGGTGTGTTTATGTGACTCTGCTCAATAAAAAATTATTATATTTAGTCCGTGAGTCAGATTGTCACAAAAATATGTATTTTTTACATTATCGAATCAAAAGTGCTGAAATTGTTATATTATTACCAATAAAAACCAATTAAAAACGTATTTAAGTTAGAGTATGATCTTGTTACGTCACCTCCAGGTCAAATGTGATATAATTTTTTTATGTAGTTGTTACTATTCCTGCTAAATTTCATCCCATTTGTATATTCTAGTCACAAAAAAAACTGACGGACTAAATAGGCTTTTTAGTCAACTATCCTTTTCTCTCACTGAAATTGGTAGTAAAAACAGTTCTACGCTATTTTAAAAACATCGCGCAGCGTCGCCTCTCGTACGAACAGACCCTAATCTTTATCAAAATATCAGCCATCACATCTCACACTACACTTGGGGACATTAAAATTCATCCAGCGCTTGTAAGGGCGTGTAAGGGCCAGTTTAAACATTGCCTGCCGTAGATCCGCCGATAACCATTAGGATCCCTTAATTTGTTCCAAGCCCTCCACCTTATCCCTTCCGTCTCCCTTTACAGATCGTTAAGTCAGGAATTAGTGGAGCTGGATGGGCGACGAATATGTTTTTGAGTTGTGGTATAATGGTAAATTGTCTTTGGCTCATATTCAGTTTTGACAGTGACAGCGTGAAAGGACGAAAAAAAAAAAATCACTAAAATATCTTGATCTTCTTTTTAAAATAGTTTATATGTAATAAAAAATAGGTAGGTACTTAAGTATTGTAAAACATGTAACCGAGATATAACATGATTGAAAAGAGTGTCCATGAAGTTTCTTGCACATCCTTCTCCATAGTGATCTACGCTTTGGAACGTGCAATTAGCATCATTTTTCTGACTGATTGAATTATTTACATTTTAAAAGTGCCTTAAAATTTTATTTTGAATAAACGAAATAAAATTCTTTCAATCCTTGAATATTGTTATAATAAAAATAGTAATCTTGGTTGTCAATATTACTTAGTGGCTTTTGTCTGTGGCTTCACTCACAATTATATTTCTGGGCTAAAAAAGACACCCTATGTATTCCAGGAAAAGTATATGTGTGTACCAAATCCGTTCAGCCATTTGAACGTGAAGAAGTAACAAATATACTTTAAAAAATTCACCTTTTATAATATTGTTGTGAATAAAGCTAGCTACCTATACCGACGACCACGCCTGATTTGTTGTTTTTGTGGCGTCGCAGTGGCGTTGATCTAATGTAGCTCTACAAGTCTAGACAGTTTCCATATAACTTGTATGGAGACCGACGCGCCTAGATCGGCGTACGTGACCCACGTGTGCGCAAGATTTATTTTTAATGATAAACATAATTGAAAATTAATATTTTATGTATCCAATGTGTAAAAAATGTACATATACATTTTTTTTTAAGGTGCCAACACATTTTGTTTTTTTTTTTACATGTGCCAATAGGTCATCTTTCCAAACTCTAACAGCATGTAAAACATTGTCATATCCAGCCTGAACACACGACTTAACCCTTACTTATCAGACCCCCTTAGTTTAGCCGTTTAGCCGATATTCTAATGTTATTGTGCCCGAGATTGAATATCTCTCTGATTTGTGGCTATTCTTGTTTCGGGGCTGTTAACCCTTTAATGGTCGTTTACGTGGTCAGTGTGACCAGGTACTGAAATATTGGGATACTCGTTGGGGCTTAGAAAATTGTTTTAGCTGTGTGTTGTGTAGTTTTGCTTATTTTGTGTTTATAGAGCTATTATTTTGGGTTTAGTAAACAATTATTATTAATCTGGGTAATATTAATTTTAATAGTAGTGGGATGTAATAGGCTCACTAAAGAGATAAAGTTAATATTTATTAATAATTCTTTATGGAAGTATTGAACTAAAAACGGGATCTAAAAGAACTTTTGCTTTTTTTTGGTGTGGGAAACCATTTGGGATGGAATGAGGAGTGTTGATTTTTTTTTTTGTCTAAAACTATGATGTAGTTATCCAATTTTTAGAGCCGCGAAGGAGGGCTGAGACATTTGTACGTAATGCTTAGTCACCCACCCACAGGCTGACCTCGGTAAGTGTTGAACCTTGTAAATCGACTTGTGTGACTTTATACTTAATATATATTTTTTTTTCTTTCTTTCTCTCTTTCTTTCTTTAGTTCTATCTTTCTTGTTTTCTTTCATTAACTATAAGCTCAAGCCAAAACACAATTTCCAGCCAACGAACCCTAATTTTTAATGAACATCATTAAAGCGATAAGCGCAACTATTATTTGATTAGCTCATAATGACGCTAAGCTGTGTTTAAGCCCAGCACAAATCAATTAGGGGTCAGCTAAGCACAGACCTCGACCTCAGCGAACAATGCCGTGTTGTGCAACTCGCGAATGGGCTGATTGTACACAAGTATAGGGGGTTGTCAAAAATGAGGATATCAAACCTGATTTTAGTTTTTTTCTTCTTATAAAATAATCGTTTAATCTGTCACTGTCACTACGCATATGTCCTGTCAAGTTGACGCATAATATTGTTTTTTTTTTAAATCTTATAATAGTAGGGCAAAATTTATGCTTATAGAAAAATAAAATGAAACTTTTACTTATTAATAGATATCGATCGGTCTCGATGTATAATATTAATAAATAGGTTTGTATTATTATATCTGAACAGATTTCCAAAACTATTCTTTAAAACCATAAAAAGAACAAACGATTTTCAAATGTTGACAACCGTACCACGTAAAACAAACGCGCTTTCCAAATTTAAACAGTGTTAACCCGTCGCCGGCCGGTAGTTTGGTAAATGTAATCTCGTGGCACTTAATAGGAATACACCGCGATAATAGTAATATCGGTGTTAATGCGGGCCGCGGGGGGCCGTCAGCGAGCACATTCGTAAACTATCCCAGTCTTCACTTTACACCCTTTTACGACTCAAAATTGTTGTTACACACACTTTACGACAATATTACGAGTTTACACCGCTTTTTCAACCGCTTTTTACTATTTTTTGTCACATATGCACACCGAATCCAATTATTTTTCTAATTTATTTTTAAGCGACAAGTGTAAACTGTCGTTTTGTAATTTGTCGTTTTCGATATGGGAAATGAAATTCGTTGTCGTAAAAATCTGTGTAATTTACTAAGACATTTTGATGTTCAAGTTCTGTCAAAGTAATGCAATTACATTCATTTATTTATAGAATGTAAAATTATTCCAAAAGCCCGTTCTTTTTTTTAAACGACAACAATGAATAAATTCGAAAATGGAACGCGTCGTGAAAACCAGAATGGTGGTGCGCCTTATTCCGAACTTATCGTTGTGTTTACTGCGATAAGCAAAGAAAAGCGTTTCACCTGTCGCTTTTGCCACGTCTAAACGGTTTCAACGGCTTTTCAAATCCCCATGTTAACAAACTTGGGACCTATACATTGTGGGCCCATCTCCTTATCAGACCCGAACTTCGGCGGTCGAAGACAATGGCAAGATACAAGTAGTTGACGCCTGTCCTTACTTTGGGCGAATCATTCCGTTCGGATTGTTTGCCGCGGAACTACTGGGGTGGTAAGCGCGTACAATCATCTAATCGGTGTGAATTAAAAGGGAGTTTGCTGTCAAGATAGGAAAAGGATGAATTTTGTGAGATGTTTTAAGAAACATGGGTATTATATAAACAAAAGGCTTTGCAGATGGTTCTACTCTGAGTTTTCTGTAGACCGACAATATACCTCACTATTAAGAATGACCTATCCGAATGACTGGTTACAATTTTAAATCGATGATAAAATATAGTTTTAAACAATAAATCTTTAATTAAAAGTATTATATTTAAGTAAAAGATCTTTGATCCATACTGAAATATGCCTACAATTTTTTTTTTGTTGCGTTGTAAAGTTATCAAATAACTTTACCAGTTCTAGGTGGGTCGAGAACCCTATCAGACTTTTACTGACTAAAAAAAAATCATGTTATCATATGTTTGTTGTTGTTGTTATTGTTGTTGTGTTGTTGTTAAATCATGTTTACTAACAAAATGATTGATTTATAATATGTGTAGGTACTGTTGCCAGAAAAAAAAAAAATATTATTATTATTAAAACTCACCTGTTTGCCTTCAGTTACTCCAGGGTCAGAATATACTCTTTCGAACATTTTTACAGCCCTAAAACTATTCCTAAACAATAATAATACTAGTAAGTAGGGAAGTTCTTCCACCAATTTATGTGAGTAGTCATAAAGTAAACTCAAATAGTAAGCCGTCATCATAACGCGAAGCTACACGTAATTCAATTAATGCGGTCACCCCTAGCCGAGTGATTTGAACAAACATCGCCTAAAAAGTTATAGCGCTATCATTGTGAGGGTTATTTACATACGAATAAAGGGGTAAGTGAAAATTATTGGGTTTTAGTTTTTAGTTGAGTTCTGAATATTTAGTAAGAGTTTAGATTTTGTTTTTAGTTGCCTAAAATGGCATGGGATTTGAATGATTTTTATGTGTTTTCTCGGAGTTTGTTATAGAAAAATGTGCTATTAGGTACAAACTTTTTCATCCAAGTTTAAAATAAGTGCCCTGGGTTCAGAAGATAAGGCGATAAGGGTTTTTTTGTACTTTTAGGTGGGAAAATCATCCAACGACATCCCCCTTTCTTGGGCAGAGCAGGAGGTAGTGTCAGTCCTTTAATGACTAAAAACCCAGTCCTGTTCTGTCTTTGCCATTGTTACAGGGCCCCAGGGATCTCTTTCGCGTCACCCATGATCCCAAAGTAATAGGGGTATGATCTTCTTTAATTCATGAATCCCCAAGCGACCACCGGTGGCCGCGCATCTATTGTCTTACTATTGTGTCTCTAATTGACGGTATCTGAAGGGTTAAGGTGTGTTCATGTTTGTTTACGAGAAAATTAGAAACAAACATTTTCTACCAAAAATAAACTAAAAACCAATCAAATTCATTTACCGTTTTCGTCAACACAACCCTCGAATGCTAGGAGGGTTAAAGATTAGACGAGCGTCCGATAAACGACATCTGTGACCACAACCCTCCCATTGTCTCGGTCCCAGCGACCCCTTGACTCACTGTTTTAGCTTCTCATTTATCGATCGCAGTTGATGGGTTATGGATAATTATGCTGATTTTGTTTATGGGGGTTGTTTTTATGTGCTAAGTTTTTTTTTTGGCAAATGTTAAAATATTTTGTTGATATAGACTGTATCCATTAAAAATTATAAAAATAATAGATGCACTTTTTTCACTATACCCGCCCTGACCCGTCAAACTTGGTACTACCTAATAGTCAGTTTAACTAAGCTATCAAAGGATAACGCCATCTACAGGCATTAGAGATGGTATTGTATTCGATTTAAGATTTTCTCACCGCTTAAACCCTCCCTGAACTATCATTTATATTTCAAGACCAAAATTAACACAATCGTTCCAGCTGTTCTTGGGTTTTAGTGAGACTAACGAACAGCTATTCATTTTTATATGTATAGATAGACTAAAGATATCTTTGGTCCTTGACCCGTTATTTTATTTTTTAATGGCGTTTGTTTAGTATTTAGACAAAATTAGCGCAGGCTAATCCTATTATATATACAATGAGATGCAGACAACAATGGCCTATTAACATACAAGGTATTAAAAAAATAAGTAGCAAAGTTTTTGACGTCTTACGTCAAATAAACGTCATCCGCCATTGTGTGCCAGATCTATTAGGTACAGGTTAAAGATCGAACCAGATCGGGCAGGTTGCTAACCTATCACGTACGACAGCGATTTAGGATTAACTGAGTTGCAATTTATTATGGTTATAGTTTAGTTAACTGCTATTAATTACAGGTTTTAATGCGGCTAACTTAATCGGATATTGCTGCATTTGTGAAATAAAGTTGCTGACGATGTGACGATGCGGACACAATATATTCGGACACAGTGTCCGAATCGACACACTTTATTTTCAATATTTTTTCACTGAAATTTGTTACCTGAACTTGCCGCTTTAAATCCACTCTAAAAAAAGTGTTATTTTTCTCATATAAATATATATACCTATTTTAAATCTTTATGAGACTAAACAGTTTGTGTCCGAAGTGTCGTAGAATTAAAAATATTGAAAAAAAAATCTGTCAATTGGGACACTGTGTCCAAAACGTCAGCAACTAGTGAAATAAGGTGATATTAAAAAAATGTGATTCAAAAATTTTGTAAGAAACATTCGCGGTCAGTTTCACAAAAAAAAAACAACCAATTGTCAATAATATTACTGACCTGGAAACAATGGTCGATAAAATATTCAATATATTTCACGTTACGAACACCTTGCCGTGTCCAATCCGAGTACATTTTGTTTATAGTTATATTTTACGAAAATTATTCGATGCAATAACACCGATGTTGGATCAATAAATTGAATTAAAAATACTTATATTGTCAAACTTTCCTGTTCCCTTGGCATTTTGAGGATATGTAAAAGTATTTTTATTTTCGCTAAAACACGACACAAAGACGACTAAAAGACTGCGTATCCGGTCAAGATATAAATTAAAAAAAATGCCTTATTTGTTTTTTGACGTGTCAAAACGCTCAATGTATTTGACATCAGTTAAATTAACGTCATGCCTACGTCATAAGTTACGTTTTCAAAGTAGAAGAATTCCCGTCACCTTAGGGCCTCATCGTTAACATCAATAGATGCACGATACCGCGTCGTGAAAATGCACGATAAAACAACATTGCAAATCCCATTGGTTGAAGACTGATCGCGAAATTTTTGGCGATGCAACGCCTGAACAACACGGTGTCGAGTCGGGGATTCGGCATCGTATCGTGCATCCTTCTGCAAACCAATGGCTTAATAGCAACGAGCTTCGACCAACATTTTAGGAGGGTTTCGTTAAGCGGTTGGATCAATATCTTGTTGCAGAAAGCGGTACTACTGGACAGGGCTTGTAATAGTTAGGAATTAGGAGGTTCCTCTCTCTGGAGGCCTGACCGCCAGTACCTTGAACGATACCGATACCCGGCGGGATACTATGTTTCTTAATTTTAAAATGCTTTTAGTGTAGTACTTAAAACGTATTTAATAAGCTAAATTAATCAATAAACGAAATAATAAAGACGCCTCATTGTGGTAATAAGTACAGCGCTAAATCATGTCCTGATTTTTTCTAAAAAACACTCATAGCTATCCGACGTATAGCATAGCATAGTTAGCCTTTTATTGTTCCCACTGCTGGGATTCAGGTCTCCTCTCTCTAGGAGAGGGAATGGGCAATAATCACCACGCGGGTCCAATGCGAGTTGGTGAATTACACATGTCTTCGAATTTTTGGTTCTAGGACATGCCGGTTTCCTCACGATGTTTTCCTTCACCGTATTGAGAGCAGTGGTGATGAAATAAATTACACAAAGTAATGCGCCTAGCTGGGTTTGAACCTGTGACCTGAGTCCGACTTATGTATACCCTAAAACCAGCTGCATATCTAGGTTAAACAACGTACCTACAACCTGTTTCAAAATAACTGTTCTTTAACGATGCGCCATTTGGAACATAAACACTAATCCTATAAACTCCGTAGGCACTTAGCTTCGCGAACAAGTAACAATACAAAGTAAATACCTATTAATACGCCATTAAAAGGTCAATACCGACCTAATTTTCATGTCTTGGTGAACATTAGTGGCTAAGCTAAATGGTTGGGTAGATACACTACAATGTTTTGTGTCATGGGGTTTCCTATTTTGTGTGTTTGCGATTTTGTTTTTTATAGCCTCATTTTTATAATGTAAATGGAAGAACACTTTAGATTCCGCGAATTCTTAGATTACATCCTTTTATGATTCGCTTATTTAATATGATAGGTATAAGCTGTCCGAGTAGCTTTTACGATGCGGAACGTTTTAGACATATCAATGCAAAATAAATAGAACTTTAGAAAAAAAAACGGTTTTTACTTATGAGGCCAGTACCTGTTTGCTAGTTTTTATTTTTATTTTTGCTACGCATAATTTATAAAAAGAACACTCCAGTCTTGAAAGCTCAAAAATTAATATTCTGCAATTTGGATTTTACATCCCTAAAACATCGCCACTGTGTGCGTGACAGTACTCAGTACTTTATTCCTTAACCCTCTAACAGTAATGCGGTATACATGACGGCCCAGCCAGGTAAGCCAGGGTCAGGCAGACATGGCCACGGGCCACGGCAGGCTCTAAATAAGACGAGATAACCATCTGCTAATTAATATCGCCCGCACGAACTAATGTTCTGCTTTATTTGGTTTCGAGTGGTCGCCGGGTAGTGGGTACTCGGAACCGATTGCGTTATCTGGGAGATTAGGCAGTTTACGAGTGATGAGCTTCAATGGGAACGGAAATAGAAAGAGAAATGGAAAAAAAATCTCTGGAGCCTTACCATGATATGTTAAAATGTCAGTCGTGTGGTCGAGAAAGAGGGATGGAGCTATACACCCTATATAGCTCTGTCTCTTCAACAGTTGAGTTTAGGTCGTAAAATGGATCACGTTAAGAGGAAGGTAGCACTGCTGGTCCGATTGTGGACCATTCTTTCGATATGAGCTTATGTCCTTACGTCTCCTCTGTCCGTCCATCCGTCTGTCTGTCTCTTCAACCGTGTGTCAGCGGGCTGTATCTAATAAATCGCAAGAGGTAGACAGTTTCATTTTTCACAGATTGCGTGTTTGCTACAAGAACAAAAAATAAAAATTAAAATAAAGTTAAAAATTAAAGAGATTTCCATGGAAGAAACGTTATTTTGTCGGCTTTATTTCTTTTTATATTTTTTCTTTACATATGCGCATACATTATAGTGCATATTTTTTCATGAAAATACATAGAAAATATAAATTTAAGAGAAAAAATCCCACCCTCATACCCACAAGTACCTAAAAACGTTTAAGAAAAAAAAAAATCGGATTTGGAGGGAGCTACTCCCTGTAAACACATAACAAGGTGAACAAGATGAATGAACCCACAACACCAAAAAGCAAAAAGTTTTTTTATTCTACGCGTTGAAGCGAATTATCTCTGGTCACTGATAAAACCTGCACGTGTTATTGTTACAACCCTCACCAACCCGTCACAGTGTCATCTGATAAACAGACAGACAAACGCAATCCGAACAAGAATGTAACACCCCACACTTATCAGCCTGATTAATATTTGCATTCTTCTTTTTAGGGTTAAACTTTTTACTATCATTGAAATTGCTGTTCTATTCCTTTGTAATAAAGTATTAATTTAATTGTCATGATTAACAGTTACGACTTTATTCGATAGATGGATTGCCGTCGATTTCTTTTGATGAATGAAGTTGAACGAAATTGCATTCTGTGTGTTAGATGTTACAGTGCATTTTCTATTGTATAGAAAATTGCAGTGATGTATTTGATTCTTTGACACGGTCGTGACGAGGGTCCAATTGGAAACGGGCGAATATCAATTTTTCGTATATTTTCGTTTATTTGTTGTGTTTTTTCTTGTATATTAATATTATGTAACGAGTGTAACCTCAGAATTTGGTACGCATCTGTGTATGTTTTATTGCGTTACTCCCTTTTGTCAATTTGTTGTGATATTGGGAAAATGTGAATGAACATATTGGGTAGCTTACACCGCAATGTTGAAATTTGGAAACAAAGTAGTAGGTGCAATTGCTAGTTTTTTTTAGGGATGGAAAATCATCTAATGATTTCTCTACAGGGTGAAGCGGGAAGGCGTGTCAGACTTTTACTGACCAAAACCACACCAACCTGACCAAAAACGCGCAATTACGTAATAATAATAATCAATTATATTGCAAGACGAATTATATTATATGTATGTTATATATTTATATTAGAAGTTATATATTATTTTTATATTTAATTATATTTGGATTAAGACTTCACACATTCTGTTTTTTGCTTCCTACACACTATTGTCTACATTTCTTGTTCATTTCTCCTTTCGCAGGTCTGCTGGAAGAAATTTCTTTGGAAATAAGCAGTACCTTTGTACTAATGTCTCTTATGTATTATCTTTTTTTGTTGTTTTGTGTGTACATAAATAGTAAAATAAATAAATAAGACTTTAACGCTGGATATTCAACTCTATACGCCGATAGTTGAAAATCTACCTGTATAATATATTTAGGCAAACCAACATTATTCTTCCTTCCTTGAATATCATTGCGGAATCGGCACTTGATAGCTTACACACGATACTCCACAGATTACATCTTAATGCAAATTCTCCCTATTTTCTCCGCATATTAATATTTATTACGATGTCTGCTTGTATTGACCAGCTGCAAGTAAAGACAAGAATAATGGTCCTACAATCAATTTCTCAACAAATTCCTATAATACATCGTGTAACTGACATTTCAATCAAAAACCCAACAGTCATAGGAAATCCATATATCTTGACCACAAAACCACATGTTGGGCTGCCGTTATTCAATTATTTTATCACACAGCGTACACTGCTGCATCCTCTATGTGTATTTTATTAAGTGTGGTATTAAAGTTCCAATGGATTGCAAAATTTTTGGCGCAGTGAAAAGTTCTTCGGCATATTTTAATAGAATTTGCAAGTAATCGAGCTACAATAGGTTGGTGATTGGCGCGGTCAGGAAGTGTACGGAATGCTGGTTGGTTCCAATCTTGGTTCCAACAATAAGCCAAATTTGGACTCGGCTAAACTTATTGTTAAGGTTTTAAAAAGTTTCTGATTTGTCATTCAGATTGTGGGCGCTGCGATTATGAGTTTATTTGCCTGTGTTAACTTATAATAAAGAGGTTATTAGGCTTACTTTGTGATTTTACTGAATAAAATTTAGCCATCTCATTCTCTGTTAAAATTGGGACACCCGGTTTCTCGAGGTAGGTTCGAAATGAGGTCAATCATATTTTTGTAATTTTTCAGTACAGGTTTTCACCAGTAAATTCCCCTCAGTCGCCTGGATGGCCCGGTGACTGAAAGGAATTTTAACTTTGTGATTTTTCATGATACAATTATGAAATGTTGTACCTACATAGGTTCTTTGCATAAAAATACTAGACACGTGTTTCGGGATTCGTACTTAAACTAATTTTCTATACATAAAATGTAGATATACTGTTTATTTGTAGATATATTAAAACCTCAATATCAGTAGGTAGTATTCGCGCAATTTGTTAGACCTAACCTCAGGAACAGGTTCCCAGGATCGGAGGCTATCGAGCTCCGACATGTTCATAGACTATAGACCATAGACAATCGGCTATCGGCTGAGTGCCGACATGTTGAGGACTATTGCTGTTGGACCACAATGTATTAGGATGTGCAAGATAACGCAAGATCATTATGTGTGGAATTATTTGTTAATACTTGATAACATTGATTTATATATTTAAACTTTACATACAGTAGAGGTAAATAGGCAGATTTAACACAACAATTCATTCTCTACCAAACCCAGGCAGGCGCCATATTTTGTTTAATTAATTTATCACCGCTGCTCTTAAAAAACGTTGAAGGAAAACATCGTGAGGAAACTAACATGTCCTTGAATGGAGAACCAAAAATTCTTGAACAACAGTGACTTCTACCAACCTGCACTGGGCCTTCGTGGTGGATTACGGCCCATTCCCTCTCCTAGAAAGAAAGCTAAACTCCCAGCAATAGGAACAATAAAAAGGCTGATATGCTAATCATCGAAAAACTTCTCGCACTCTGGGTCGCGCAAGAGGCTGTGCAGACTTTTACTGACAAAAAGCCACCTGTATTCCTTCAGTTGCCCTTTGCGTTCCAGAGCCTCGGTAAAGGTAAAACTACACTGCGTACACGAGTACCAAACGTACGTCGATGTAGGCGCGTCGTCTCCACAAAATTTATATGGCAACTAGACTTGTAGAGCTACATTAAATCCACGCCACGCGACGTCGTTTTACGTACAAATCAGACAGCAACATGTATACTTGTTCCGTATGGTCTTCGGACGTAAAGAACTGCACCATCCCATCTCTTTCCGACGGTGTCGTAAGAGGCGACTAAGAGACATACCAGAGAATGGGCAGCAGCAATCTCTGTGGGTTTCAACTACCACACTGTCAAGTATGTTTATCAGATGTCTAGTACCCATAACACAAGTTCTGCTTAGCTTGAGTCTAGACGGCGCATTGTGTGATAGTTGTGGAGTATTTGTGGAATACACTGCGATTGCCAACCCGCCTGCCAAGCGTGGCGATTATGGCAAACCCAGGGGGGGTATGAAGTACACAACAAAAAGATGGCCCCTAGTGCCCAGCAGCCCGTCTATTCTTGACTCCGGTTCACGTGTGCGTTGATTTAATGTAGTTCTAGCTTAACTTTAGAACAATTCCGCAAGCCAAAATAATGTCCTTGTAACCGTATCTTCAGATAAACAAGTTGAAGTGGGTAGTTTGCAGTGAATTTTCCTAAGTATACATGTTGTGAACGTCTCGTGTATTAAAGTCGCGCTGATATAAAGAACGTGTAATACTGTTGCAGTATGCAGCTTGGGACGATGGTCTAAGTTAGAGGTGGAGGCGACTAGATGAAGGAAATGGTAAGGAAACAATAAGCTTAGCAGGACGAACATCTGTGTGATAGCCCGCGCCTTAACCGGCTACTGCAAATTAAACAGGCACCAATTTCACATGAAACTGAGTGACACTGATGTTTGCCGGTACTGTAATCAGGAGAGGGAGACGCCTAAACCTTTTGTGTGAATGCGGGCCCCTTATCCACAAACGGATTATTCGCCCGGAGGAGATTAAAACTCTTAAACCTAGAAGTATTCTAGACTTCCTGGAAGCCTCCGGGCTAAAAGAGTTACTCTAACATGGTGGCGAGTCACAATAGATCTTTTAGGTCGCAGTGACTACATCCCCTACTCTACGGGAGATGCATAGCCCCTTATCTTCAAAATAATAAATAAGGAAACAATATGTTAGAGACGGGACAATATCTTTCTATATGAAGAAACTGACTGACTGACATATCAACACACAACCAATACTATTGGTAGTAAGAATGTGAAATTATACACAAGGTTTTCTTTTAGACGTAAGCTAGAACTAAGAGAGGATTTTACAAAGTTCACGCCCTATGGGGATGAAACGGGGCCAAAGTTTGTATGGCGAAACCTTCTTTCACTCGAGCAAAGCCGATAGCAGAAGCTAGTTTAGTAATAGTTTGAATTGCATTGCTTAATCCCGCCGAGTCCGTTACATTATCGTATCACCAGATACATAACGGTGGACATCCTACCCGTATGTACAAAAGCGTTTTGGGAACTCATTCATTGTGCGTACAGCTAAGGAGTGGATTGCCCTGCTAGATACTGTTTTCTGATAGCTACAACCTGAGGATCTTTAAGTCAAGAGTGAATAAGTTACCTACTCCTAAGCAAGCGTCCAACGTCGACAAGTGGTCGACGATGGAGCGCGCTTGCAAAAACCGTTTTGAGAACACATTAATTTTGCATACAGCTAAGGAGTAGAATTCACAGCCGGAGCCTGTGTTTCCTGATAACTACAACCTAGGGGTCTTTTTTTTTTACGGTGGACAAAAATCATCCTATGGCAACCCCCACTCTTGGGTGGAGCGGGAGATAGTGTCAGACTCTTACTGACTAAAAACCCACCACGTTCCTTCTAGCCTCTTCATACCTGGGCTCGAGCTTCTTTTCAGATAACCCTGGCCCCAGTAGGCTTCGACCTAGCTGGGCCCCTCCTGACCTAGGGGTCTTTAAGTCAAGGGTTAATAGGTTACTTCTGGGCAAGCGTGCTCCATCGTCGACCACATCATCGCTTACTATCAGGTGAGATAGTTGCCAAACACGAGCTTACCAGTAATTAAATAACATATGAAAAGAGTGCCAAATTACCAAGGCTTAATCTGGACCAAGGAGTCATTGACTGAAGCAACAGTTTTACAGGGACCTTACCATGACATGTCAAAATGACAATCGTGCCAGTGAGAGAGAGGGATGGAGCTAAATACCCTATGTAGTTCTATCCCTTTAACAGTTTAGTTTAGGTCGTAAAATGGATCGCGTTAAGAACTCATGGTAGCTCTGAGCTCTTCTAACAGCTGCTTGCTGGTGTCACAAGCATACCAAATAGTTCCATAGGTCAACATGGTTCAATTCAGAACTATTTAGCCTACGTCTTGCACCAAGCAACATCATCTCGGAACGCAGGGACTCCGTCCCGTCGGCCCGACACTTTTTCAAATCGTGACTCGTCCCTCGGCCTCGGCGTCACGAACTGTGTACCGTTATCCAGACTTACACACTACTCACACTAACCTGCTGCACCTACAGCTAGAGAGAGATAGCTATATATTGTCACCACCGTCTTTAGACTGAAGGATTGTAAGGAACCGTCTTTTGTTTTTGATGTGTTAACGTATTAAAGAGTGTTCGATGCGGAAGAAGGTTTGAATTTAAAAATAGAATTATAGTGTGGGGAACTCGGGGTTTCCCAAAACCTAGTTTATCAATACCGGTAGTCTATGGGATTATGAATCATCGCTACACGACGGGTATATTCCTGGAATGTGGAGTGGAATTCCCTGCCGAAGTCTGCGTTTCCAGATAGCTACAACTTAGGGGGCTTTAAGTCAAGAGTGAATAGGTTACTTCTAGGCAAGCGTGTTCCATCGTCGACCACATCATCGCTTACCATCAGTTGAGATGGTGGTTAAACGCAAGCCCAAACGCAATTATAAAAAAAAAATATTTGTAAGAGTTATTGTGGCTCTAGAACGTTAAAAGAGAAAATGAAGGAACATGGAACATAGGTGGGTTTTAGTCAGTTAAAGTCTGACATGCATTTTCCTTCTACCCTAGAGTGATAAAAGTCATTTGATAATTTTCAACCTCAAAGAAAAGGCACTAAGGAATGTATTATTGTAAGGGAAGGCACCCATAAGCAACTTGTTTTATCTCTGACGCACTTTTATACAAACCCGTAACAAATTAGTTGCGGAGACAAGTTGCTCGTGTGCGCTATCTCTTACTTAATAGACATAATTACGTGTTGCTAAGGATTTACGTTACGTCAATTATTTTTCCCAGCATTAAACACTAGGGTATATTTTCTTTAAGAGAAAGATAAGTTCAAACTAAATATATACGTGCAGAACCAATACTTCAGAGAACCTCAGGGTTTGAACTTATACTGTTGAAACTCCAGCATTTCATTCCATAATTATGGTTGGTAATAGTTTAAAAACGTAACAGGAACTGTTTGAATGTTATGAGTGTGAGTTGAATTAAATTACTTGTAAGGCATTGCTGAAAAGGGACGCCGTTTACACGACACCATTATCATTATGAATGAAGCAAGAAACTCTCTAAAGAACAAAAGAGTAATGGTACCACTACATTGGGCACACGTGGGCCACGGACGCCGTTCTGGGCGCGTCGGTTTCCATACATTTTATATGACAACTAAACTTGTAGAGCTACATTAGATCCACGCCATGCGACGCCACGCCACGCGGCTCTACTTACGATCAGGGGGTCTACTCGCTTTCTCCGAAACGAAACTTTCGTAAACGAACGATATTCATTTGACGTTAAAATTGCAAACAATCCTCTGTCATAATTATATTTTTTTTTTCGAAACATAACTAATTAGAGTAGGTTTAGAAATTCGGTACGTCAAACAATTTTCGTTCGTGCGAAATTTCGGGAACGAAAGAAACCGTGGTAGGAAACAAGCGAAATTTCAAGCAAAACTACGTTTTTCGGAGAAAGCGAGTAGACCCCCTGGTGTGGCCTACGTGTGCGTCGGTCTAATGTAGTTCTTGCTTAAAGCACTGCGCAAATGTAGACACTTTTAGTTTTCAGTTACCGACACCGAACACATTTTGATCGTCATGAGTATATGTTAAGTGGAAGAAAATGGACACAAAAATTGTTTACGTATGCGCAGGGAATGGATGATTTTATACTCATTCTAAAGAAATTAAATATTCATCGGTAGCTTGTATCTGACACAAGACACACGTTTGCGCCCTGCGTTAACAAAGCGAAACAATTGAAGTTAGACAGAAATACAGTAGGCGACAATTCTAACCTAAATTCCAAAATAAATTCATATGCTAATAAATGAATAAATTAAATAGAACAACTCGCGTCAAACGTGACTATGCGTAATCTTAATTTATTAAGAGTCGGTCACACTATGCGAATAGATTGGGCAATAACCGGGCATATAACATAAACTTGAAGTACCGAAGAAAGCGGTCCTTTTAGAACTTACTCTGAACTGGGAACATTACGCCGAAGGAACTTCTTAAGTGAAATGCACTACACATTTATCCTAGAACTGTCAGTGTCAAAGTGTCAATATCCCCAAACAGCTATGACACTGACAGCTTTGAAACTCAGTTTAAAAGTGCTGGTCACGTTCATTGTCTATGGCGAAATTTCGTTTTAGTAATTTGTGAAAGAAATTCAATATTCGTGTATGTATAAAATCGCCAAATATAAGTGGCAGTGAGCATATTGCAAGTAGAACCGATTTTCGATGGGGCCTAAAAGTTCCAGAGTGTTATAGTGTACCGAAAAAGTGCAAGTAAATCGATGCATTGGTGAGGGTCGCGTAAGTCCGATGGATGCGAGACGTACTATAAGTAACTGTGGTTTTGAAAGCAGT
The DNA here is from genome assembly GCA_949319445.1 of Mythimna lalbum. NCBI lineage: Eukaryota > Metazoa > Arthropoda > Insecta > Lepidoptera > Noctuidae > Mythimna > Mythimna lalbum. Next base: position 5,954,871 of record OX439359.1, on the reverse strand, counting down.
CGTTATGAGATAAATTATAATAAGTAATTGACTAGGTTTGCACTCGCGATATACTCATAAGTCGGGGTCGTTACCACAGTTTCGGGCACACCGGTTCTTATTAAATGCCCAAATAAAAGTGTGTGGGGTCTCTTAAATAAAACTCAATGGGCAGTCATCGATACAACGTTTACGGCACTTAGAAAATTACGAAACCTCTTATAAATTGTATGGGAATATCTAAGGTGGTCGGCCATACGAATAATTATTAGTGATTTGTGTCTAGTAAGTTGTAATTGTGATTTCTGTTAAGTGCGTTGTCATGATTACGGTGCAGCGATTGGTCGAGTTTGTTACTTTGTAATCTGTGGACGAATGTATGAGACTTGCGTTTTCTATGATACTGTGGTATCTAAAAAGGTCACGAATTGCAAGGTAATATTACTGTTAAGGTTTATTAAAAGAAAAACTAGGGATTAATATTCGAAAACAGATTGATTAGAGGTTGTGAAATAAGTAACGTAAATGAAATATTTATATAAAAAATGCAACAAAGAGTGCTATAATGAAAATGAAAATTCCTGTCCATTATTTTTAATTAAGTGTAGAAAACGTATCAGAAAAAGAAAATTCATAACTAAAATAAGTGCACGAATCACCAACATTTACGAAAAGCTGCCGTGAGAAAAACTTAAGGTAAAAAACGATAGAAATAATTAAAATAAATTGACGGACTTTATTTCAATGCATTTTATTTTTATTTTTCATTGATAACTAAGTGTTAAATCGAAGCAGATCGATTAAGATTTATTTAATCAAACAACCCATAAATTATCGGCTCAAGTATATTAATAAAAACTCGTTCGAAAATAAATTTTAAATTCCGTACGAAACAACATTTTACCGGCGTCCGAATATTTTGCTAACTGTTTTATTACTAGACAACATGAATGATCACTTAACACGTTTTTAAATTAATTGAATATAGATGGGACACAAATATTCACATCCGGAGTTTGGCACAATAATATTTTTTTTTTGTCCACTATTTTTGACAACGTATACCTCATTCAATGTTTATAGGCGCGGCTTATCAGGCTGAAATAAGGACAATGTTTCCTAATATATACGCAATAACTCTACTTTTGTATGAGTAACGCCAAAAATACCTACGAATCCATTTGACATTATTTATCTACAACAAACTAAAATTTTTATCCGTACGTTAATTATTTAGCTTCAGAATAAAATATTGAATTCTTAACGGATTTTGACGTTTATGTAAATTTTAAAATAAATTATCTTCGTTTGTTTTCTATGAAAAAAATAATAATTGATAAGCTTGTTAAGCGTTGCTATGTCTGTAATAATGTCGTATCTTATAATTAGTTGGTTTTCCTGCTGTAATAATAATAAAGTCAAGTCATGCAATAAAAATACTGTTCATTCAGTTTCAAACGTAAATTGTGGCCTGCAATATTGTAATATAACAGGTATATTGTACCTACGTTCATATTTTACGGTACTAACTATAGTACATTGGTGCCTGTGACGTTCTTTTTGACCAACATTCGCTTATTCTCCTCGAACAATAAAATACCTAAAAATCGCTTGAAATTCTGCTTCTCAAGTCTCTTTTAATTGAAGAGTAAAGTTGGATAATAATAATTACAATATTTTTTTAAATGACTCATCTCAGTTTTTTGTATTAATTGGTTGCCGATATAAAAAAGAAAACCTAAACATTTGTCAATAGTTGGATCATACATTGATTCGTTGATCAGCTGTCATTTTCTAGGCGAATAAAGCAATAACTAAGCGTGATTCGCCTAGTAGCAGATATTACACATTAAAACGTGTAAAGATTAAAATGCACACGTCTAACGTGATGCATTATTTTGTAAAACATGATAATTATGTCATATATATTTAGATTTATTGCAATATTGGAAAATACATCGTGCGTCATAAGAATATTAATTTATATCTCTTAGACATGATACTTAGACCTAACTGATTTTCTCTTTTTAAAAATAGATTTCTGTTCAAATAGTATTTATTTTAATGAAAATCAATTAGCAATCTGACATCGCTTGCAAAATTAAAATTAAAAAATCAATCTGCGATAATCCAACTACATCGCAAAGTTAGTTCGTGCAACTATTACCCGACCACGTAGAGTTGGGACCGTGGACGGAGAAAGTTAGCCGGCGTGGATAAAACTACATTTATTGGTGTTGCATATTCATCGTACCCCCAGGCGTAATACCGAACCAAGCATACTAGACCCCTCTATGGAAAAATAAAACCTTCCCTGTCAACACTTCCTTGTAGGAAACCGGGGGACAGGGAAGTTCTAGGTATATCGGTCGTTCAGTACCTACTTGTAACTAGTTTTATATTCAGTTTAGTGTAGTGACAGTGTTGTGTTAGGTGCCGTACTTATGTCTGTTAAGTTATATCATGATCAGAATCGGGAAAAAGTACGGCTGTATGGTTTGTCTATGTCGACAAACCATACAGCCATACTTTACTATGTTATCTGCGGTCGAAATGAAAATGCCTCTGTTTTTAAAAAATAAAACATATTTTGTGTTTTTGGCGGGAAAGTTTAGAAAAAAATTTTGTGGCTGTTTTAATTATTAATATATTGGTTCTGGCTGGATACTGTGACAGAAAAATCTAGCGAGTCTATTCAAAACAGCGATAAAATAAGACATGAATTTTACTACAGCATTCGACTACTTCAGCAAAAGCCGAGAAGGCCGACTAGATATTACTGATAAATTGACTGCTAAATACAGCAAAAACATTAAGGTTTTACATTTAGGTAAAACATCAACAACAACTTTTAGGTAATTCAGTAAGTAACTTTTTTGTTGTGAATTTTGTTAAAAAACTAGATATGTCTAATCTTGACACTGGCTCAATGGCCAAAACCATGCGAAAACAAAAGAAAAAATAAATATTTTGGAATAACAAAATTTTTAATTTTTTATTATGCTTAAACTAACGTGTATTGATACCTCCTAAAAAGTTTAAACGTAGTTCTAAGCGATGCATTCTACAATTTTTATGGTCAATTTTTGATTCAGTATCAAAAAGTCTACGTTTAGCCACAAAAAATGACCGATCAATCTCAAGAAAACTAAATTAAAATGACGAACCAATCTTTCAAATAAAAATCAAAGTCACGACACCTGTCATGCTGAGCTCAAATTGCTCCGCAGGTCCACATAATGACTAAAGTATACTGTATTGAACGCACTCCAACGTCCACAGCTTAATTCATTTCAGATTACTTAATCAAAATCGTCAGAACCTAATCGATAAACATTTTTAAAACATCAAGCATTTCTATCAATAGTACCTACAATTTATATACCTAGATGACATTTGGCAAAATTAATATTAGTCTAGAAATGTCCCAAAGCAAAAAAAAAAAATCTCTTACAGAAAAGGTCCGAGCATGGAAGGTTGGTATTAAAAAAAAAAACAATATAAATTAAAGCTTTTAAAACCATAGACTTACTAACAGGTTCCTACTTTGACATTCCAAAATTCAAATCTAATTCCAAAGACATCCTTTGAAATTTCGAATCACATTCGAAATTCGAACCATGTGTAAGCCCAACCCTTTCAAAGTGATGGTCATTTGACAACCAGATATACCGCGGATATATCCGAACTTGTAATATCCTTCAATCACTGCCTGTCTGCTAACTTTACGCATTCAACTGTTTACTGCCGTTGACTGTACCGCAAGCTGAGAACGACCACTAAAACGGTGATACACCACTAAATTATAATCCTTATTGATGTAGTAATGTTGAATTTTAGTGGGACTTGCTTGTGCCATACGATCGGACTAGTAATTGAAATTGACTATTGATTGTTATTTGTTTTAGTTTTGGAATTAGTAATAGGTATGTCGCACTAAAATAATCAATTTATTTGTTTGATACAAAGTCTTTATAGGTTATGTTTGAATTTCAGTAAAATGATGTCAAGCATGTTTTTGAGGTCGCATTGAAACTTGAACTATACTTAAGTAGGTTACATAAGTACAACATGTTATTGATAGATGTCCAAATGAAAAAGACTAACCAGAAAATAAAAAATATGAACAATCTGCGGTCTATACTAGTCTGTGATCCTATAATCAAAAGTTTAGCACTCGGTGTGTGGCGAAAGTGTCGTAGACACGTCGGAAGCGTCTCGTCACGCGCTCGAGAGATTATCGGACGACTACCCGACGAGCACGGGACGAGTTTCCCGCCGAGTACGGGACTTTCGCGCAACGAGTACGGGACTTCCGCGACAAGTACGGCGTGTTTTGTGCGGACAATCGTAGGGGACGGCTAGTTGTGCGGGACAAAATACGGTAAAGTTGTGTGACGATGAATAAAACACTGTATGTGAAAATGTATTACGGTGGTTAATTTTTCTATTTCTACGGAGACTTTGTAGTTAAATCTGATTGTTAAATAAACTGAGGATTTCCAAAATATTTTAATAAAAGCGATAAGTTGCTGAAAAAATGGCAATTTAGTTGTATTTATTTAAATTTCATGTACAGTAGTGATACTTAAGCGGACTTAATGCAACAAAGCATTCTCACCAAGTCTACCTTTAGGCTTTATATGGACTACTAACCAATATTTGAACAAATTTACATGTTGTGTTCGAGCGTGAAATGTAATCTTGTATAATTATAAATATAAACTTATTAATTATACGAAACAACTTGTTTTACGAATTTGTTTACATCTTATTTGAAGTCTTAATTATGATGTTTTAATGTCATCGAGCTGACTGTAGACTGATTTAGTATATAACGTGTAAAATATTACACTTTTTTTAATTAACACAGAAGTATATCTATAACTAGCTTTTGGCAGCGGCTTCACCCACGAGTAGGTTTCTCCATGCAAACTTTGGGACCCTGTTCTACCGCCTTAGTCCGAAAAATCCGTTCTTAGCGGATCTATTTCTACTCTACACCCTATAAGGAACCTACCTGTTAAATTTTAAGTTTGTAGGTGTTATAATTTCTGAGATTTCGGTATCCACCAGTGACTGATATTTCGCTTTTATATAATATAGATTAGGATTAAAAACAGTTACGAAACGGTTCTATTAAAATAACAATAAAACATTAAAGATTATAAAAACATACTCTAAATTTTTAACGACCAATTAAATTGAGATAATGCTTAACTTGAAAAGAAATAAAAATCCGAGTAATTCGCTTAAAATATCCGCATTAAGCCGCGATTACAACCCTAAAAGTTAATGTCGGATAAAATTATACAAGTAGCTATTAAAATTTGTCAAAGACTTTTAATATGTTGTAAAGCTGGAAATTTCGCGATCGTGTGGCTGGGAAAGCGAAAGTTTAATATCTATTCCTGTATTAATTTCTAGCTAAGTTACTGTACAGTACTTGTTTAGTAATATGCAGGTTTTACAATGATTATAATTTTAGTTGAGTCCGTGAGAAGTACTTTCTTTAATACTTTCTTAAATAGCCTTCAGTGGTTATCTTTTTATAAATATCTTTTTAGGGTTGCGTACCTACTTGAAATACGCAACCCGGGTGTCAACAGGGCTCTATTATTAAGCTTCCGCTATCCGTTCTTCCGTCCGTCTGTCAGCGAATTATATATCGTAAAACTGTTAGAGGTAGAGGCGTTTACTGTTCGATTTTAATGTATACCTAAAATACGGAACCCTTCATGTGCGTGTCCGACACGCACTTGGCCAATTTTTATTTTTGACGCTATAGGTGGGGTGAGAGGGAGTGTCAGGTTTTTACTGAAAAAAACCAATTGTGTTCCTTTAGAATTTAGATGCTCTTTGTGTTCTAGAGCCACGGTTACTCTTTCGTACAATCCCAGAGCCCTAATAAGTATCGGCTCTACTGGACCTCTTCAGTTTTTTGACATCTCTTTGAGGCGCGCGGTACACAACGTGCTTTTAGGCTTGGTCTTCACCGGATGACTGGACAACGGGCACAAACTCGCGCCTACTGTGCCCGAGAATCACCCTGGGACTCCCAACACCCGAAACGTGTCTTATGGCGGTTGGGGTATGAAGAAGTCATCTCTCTTATGATTTTAGTCAAATCCTTCGCTCGCATTACTGCAGAAGGAGGTGAATACCTCCCATTCCTTCTCGCTCCACAACATAGCCTAAACTAGAGATGAACGCAAGAGGTTTACCCTGCCGATTGCCTTCATATTATATACCTACAAGTACTTACATCTAGAAGTGCAAAATTGAGTATAAAATCAGAATAGTATTGTCCAAGTCATTGTGTGTGATGAAGGTGTTAGTGTAATGTGCGTATTTTCTTTAATTGTAATGGGTATTTTATGTAAATAAAAACTAATTTTAGAAGAAACAAAAACCGTACCTACCCATACAACTTTCTCGTAGTTTACATACCTACCTATATGTATGTTAAAAAGCGCGGATCCAGCCCTAAAAAATGGCTGTGGTCACGGCTAACCCACCCTTAACATCGTCTAAGTGTGAGTCGCAGTCTGAATTCGCTTATGGTGTTTTTAATATCGTGCGGATTTCATCACGCATGCGGAATTACTCTGCATGCGGGACTGCAGCCTGATATCACGCCCGCATCCCGCGTGTGTTTTTCATGTAAGTAATGCGTATAGGAAATAAATACTTGTACGAAAAGAAAAATTGCGGGCGCTACGCCCTTAAGATCAATGTATGGAGCTATGTATGCAATGCATTTCTACAAAGGAGAGATTTGTAAAAAATCGCCTCTGAAAAAGACTCTGACCAGATTTTGTAATGTTCAGTTCCACGTGGATAAATCCGTGAGGCGAATACTAATTTATGCGAAGTCACTGCCTCCTCCTATATCTTCCTAGTTTAAGAGTCAGGGCTCAAGTTTTGTATTGACTATTGTGTGCCAGTTTTGTGTTACCTACTGTGTCAAATTTGTATTTTTTTCTAATAAAAAATATGATCATTATTAGATAAATACTAATAAATGAATAGACTTTTATAACGTTAATTAGTTTGTTCACGAAAATGGTAAAACTACGGGTAGCTTCATCAGCATAAGCATGAAAGTGTGACGTAAGAATCCTATTAGGGCTGTCGCCATGCCCATCGGGCCCATAACGGTGGATCCGCGCTTGTAAAAACCTCTGTTGACTTGGGCAAAATTATTAAAAATCAATAACTAAGTTTAAGTTATTTCTAATTATAAATATTAGATCATCTGATTGCACAATACTTACGCAACCATTTCAGACCACATTCCATACAAGAAATTTCTTAATCAACTTCCTTATTATAAAGATTAAATTAAAGTCCATCTATTTCTAAAAAACTGAAGACGGATAAACATTTATCAAATAAGACATATGAACTGTAACTTCGGTAGTCAACTAATCCCCTAAACGATCTATAGGCTACATAAATCTGTTGCCAACTAACTTTAAACACCAAAGTAATATGATTTATAATTCATATATCCAATAAATTAATGTTAATTACGAATATTTTTGCCAAAATCAACATATTTATAAAACATAGTTAATCCAAATTTATCATCGAAAGCTTAATTAAATTAATAAAAAGGGTTAAAGTCATAAAATGAAAATGAAACGAAAGTAGTTAGTAATAAATTACGCGCGTGTATTCATATTAAAAGTTAGTTATCTACATGAAAATAAATTAAACTTAATACGTAAAGACGTCTCGACGATATTAGTAATCGTTTTCAACGAAGCTATGCCTATATATCACATATTTTATATGTAATATTTACAATGCCGCGAGAAACGCGAAGAAATCTCCGAGAACAATAAGTCGCGTTCTCCCCGGACGTGTGCAGTCCGACCGCTTCGGGGAGCGAGAGTTATTATCCACGCATACAACATACATACATATCATACTCATACGCTAACGGTTAAATACGCGAGCGACTCCGAACATACGCCAAGCGTTCCGTCATAACCCGACACCTCAGTTCCGACCCGTAACCGATACGGTAACACGTCAACCTCCCTGTTCCGCCTTGGGGAACTTCCCACTACCCTCCCATATTCTGAAAGGGGATGAATGGGATGATGTGCTAGCCTCAGGCATTCTAGGACTACTAGTGTAGTTAGGTGGTAATCTCGTTGGAGTTGATAGGAAGCTCCCGTAGGACAGCGAGGAGTTGACGCCTAAAGACGTGTCCAAAGTGGAATAGTACCCGGATGAAGCGGTAGACGGCTGCGGAGCTGGCGGCTGCTGTATCTGCGCTCGCGCTGCCTCTGCGTAAGCATCCAAGTGCGTGCGCACCAGTACAAGCAACTCGCCGTAGTTGGTCACCGAGCCGCCAGCCCCCGCCACTCTGTAAAGCAACAACCGCGCCTCCCCAAAAAGACTGTCTAAAATTTTACCTGTCGTGAAGAGGACGATGGCCTTCAGACAAGAGTACTCCGCCGAGTCGACGTGGAGCGCTTTCAGCTTCTCCACTTGCTCTTGGAAGATCCTGATGTGGTCCATGAAGGCTACGACTCGGTCGGCCGCCATGGGTGACGCGTGCAGCCCCGCGGCCGCCAGTAGCGGCGCCACGTGCAGGGGCATGGAACACTGAGATGCGTTGAGGACGAACAGTTCCGACCAGACGAGTCTTAGTAACGCGACCTGGTCGGTCACTTGGAGTTCGGGGAAGAAGGGGATGTTCCGCGCCCATTCGACGGCGGAGAAGAGTAGTCTCGCGGCTAACTCGCAGATATTGTCTATTCCCATGACGTTGGCAGGCTGGACGCACTGCCCGTACCGGGAGGTGGGGTAGGGTTCTGCTCTGAGGAGCAGAGAGATGTAGGAGGAGAGGTAGGGATGGCTGTTGAGGCCGGCGGAGGGGTCGCCGTTGGCCAGCGCGTACTGGCCAGGTAGAGCGAGCCCGGCCGGTTGCGTCGGGGGAACTCGACCTCTTTGTACAGCTGCAACAAAAGAAACAAAACACGTTAGGCTAGGAGCAGAGAAGAATCATTTATCAAGCAGCAGAAGAAGAATTTCTCACACCATTGGGTCTACATGAAACGACCACATTATATATATTTCTCACAAATCTCAATTACATTTCGCTGAACTCGGAGTTCGCACCCAATAATTCAGAAGTAACGTTCGGTATAACGTTACCAGTTCCTCCTTTAACAAATAGTTACGATATTATAAATTAGTTGGCTCATTACTTCTTGTTTGCAATTAGTAGTTGGAGCAGTAAATAGATAATTTGCACTAAAACAGCAGGTTGTATGTATCGTCGCCTTTAATGGTTGGACTTCGTATTCAATGATGAGTTTAATAGAATGCGACCAATAAACACGATATTAATAAACAGTTTTCTATTACTTTTTAAGAGATGACGGGAAGTCGAGGTAACGCTGACAAATATTGGCTGTTCAGGTAAATTTTTATTTATTTATATTATATTCTTTATTGTACTACATAAACAAAGAAAAATACAGGACAAACATTATTCAAAATAAGTATACAATGGGCGGTCTTATCGCACAGGGCGATCTCTTATAGACAAAACTTTTTTTTTGAATTAACTAGGTAATTACAATGTATAAGATTACAATACATAACTTGTCGTTTGCATTCCTTGAAGAGGGAAACCATGCAAGTTTTAATAAAAAATATTTATTTATTTAACAGACAACATAATTGATCTACATAATATTGAATATTTTATGATATTTATTTTGCAATAGGCCAGTATAGCACTATTACACTTATATTTTTCATAATTTAAACCAGATGAGGCCGGTGTTTTCTAACTGACTGCCATGAGAAGTTAGAAGAAACACCGAAACAAACTCAGGGGTCAAAGTCTCTTCGACTCCATACAATATCATTATCAATATCTTTGTCATTTGTTTCTAGACTTCTCTGGATAGAGCGACTGGGAGATCAGACTTTAAGTGATTAAAACCCACCTGTGTTCACTCAGAAGCCCTTCGTAAGGGCTACGATAACACTTTTAAAAAATCCCGTAGCCCCCGTTTCCGTTACAGCCTGTATAATATATCCTTTATTTATCCTATTATGCTAAGTCTGTCTTATATTAATTTTATGTTATTCTTTAAATTTTATAAAGTGGTAATATATTTGTTTTAAAAGTAATTGAAAGTTGTGGTCCTATTCCGAAAAGTCCTAATAATTTATTTTATAACTATTTCACCTGTCGAAGTCTGGATGGTTTACGTTTACGGTTTATACGGCTTACGAATCAAAATAGTGTTACTGCAGAAATGTGGGAGGACAGTGTGGAAACCATTTATAAACGGTTGTCCTTGGTATCGATCTTGTTTAGTGCAAGAATCTATTTTCTAATGTCGGTAATAAAAAAATAAATAAAAAAATAATTTATTTCAGACCGTGATCCATATTATGTTAGTAACCAAACACCTTAAAGCCTATGTTAGTAAAAAATACAAAAAACAATGAGCTTAATTTAGATCAGTAAAAATCGATGATATATCTATTAACCCATGACTTCGTTAAGACCCTAAGTCACAAATAGATAGGTACAGAAGACAATCTCATGTTCATATGTAAGTACTTCTCTGGAACTGTTCGACTAGCGCGCCGAGGCGCTCCGAGATATTGTGTCCGCGAGCAGTGTCTATGTGTGCGTTGCTCGAGCGCGCTTTTTATGTAGATTGACTTCTGCACCTATATATTTGTGCCCTAAGTCCTTGTTATTTATTGTATCCGATTGCCTATTAGCCGTAATTACAGACACAATAAAAAGACAATGAGAGAGCGAAAGCTTTTTCGATGGGGTTTAGATAATAAACAAGTCAGTTCTCTTTTTTTATTTTTTATTAAGTGCATATTAATATTTAAATACTTTATAAATTTAATTTATCAACTGACAAATTGTAACGTCTCATTTCAAAAATACTTTTTATCTACAAAAAAGTATTCTATTAAAGAAAAAGGTTCAAAAAGTAATGAAACAAAAGACATGGAAAATCTTGTACAAACAAACTACAATTAATGTCTAAATGAAACTAATAACATGGCAATCATGATTGATTCCTATACAAACAATTATTAACTGCGAATTACTTGTAAATATGTAAATACAAAGTATTTATATTTATGTACCTGTTACTGTTTCTGCGAGTACCTACTTTACCGATAAATATCGATTGGTAAAGTAAATACTAGTTGTTTACAACACTATAAGGAGTGTTTACACAGATTTGTAAATCGAATTGATGTCTTAGCGAATTGTAATCGATATCTTCTATTTAGAAAGTTGTTTATAGGTAATGGATTTATTTTAGAAGCACATATATCAGTTAGTAAGTAATTTTAAAGCTATATATAAATAAGTCACGAGTGAATAATTTAAAAGTGAAGATTAGATTAGTTCAGGCGTCTATATTTTTTTATTTTTTGCAGTTGCTTTAGGTTATGGTAACTCTCTTTTTTTTCACCACAAACAAAAACCAATAGAGATATCTTAATATAAAACTGTAAGATCTCGATATATTTTCTCTTCTATATTTTACTTAAAAATAACCGTGTTTTCTTACGCGTGTATGTTTAGTTTATTTTAGTAATCGTTCGTTATCTTGTCAGGAGTTATGGTTTGATGTCAATAGTCTCATTTAAGTTGCAATGTCTATTAGTTTTTATCTTGATCAAGTTTTCAGATTTAAAAATAAAATAATTATACCAAATTACTGTTTGTGTTCATTTAAAATCTTTATGATCGAGATCGAGATAAGAATTATTCACGTATGTTGAATGAAAACTAGATTGTTATCATAGTGCATAAAATTAATTTAAATGGTATATCTGGTCTAATTTTTAGAAGATAAAGAAAAATACGATGAAGTTCAGTAAAAAATTAGCTATGGAAGAAATATTAATTTATATTATTTATAAAAATTGAGATACCTATGTTTCTATTATAAGAAAAAGTTAACGAATCTACGTCACGTGTTTCCATTTCGAACCAAAAAGATTTTAATTCATGAACCTTTAGAAGCCATTTCTAAATTCAAATACCCGCTGAGAAACCGCACAATCAATTTTAAAAAAAAGTTCTATCAATTGCTAAACTTTTTCAACTGTCACGACCATGATTTTGCCAGACAGGTGAATAACATGCAAATAAGTGAAGCCTACTGTAAATTTAAATAAAAAACCGCAGCCAACGGTAATTTTTTTCCAAAACAAACATTTACAAATCGACAGCAATCAGAAAAATGCAAAATTATAATTCTAAAAACTAGTATATTGGAATAGACAACATTTGTTTTAGTCGATTCGAAATGTCGAGTCAGCTTCACAGACGTAGACGTTAAAGAATTAACCTGTTGTTTCTCAGTACAACGAGGCATCTCAAAGATCGTGACGCCACAAATCATCGATACGATCCGAGACGAATCGACGTGAAAACGCGGAATCGTCGCTTCTAATCGTTCATTCGGAAATGCTCACAGGGGAACAAAAATGTATAGCGCGCCAAGCATTCGGAGCGCGCCACGTTTTTTGGCGGGAACGCATCGCGGCCGGCGCGAATGCCCGCGCACGCGCGCACCGCCTTTTTATTTCTTGTCAGTGCAACAAGAAAAAAATAAACACGTAAACAGGTTGTATTATTATTTTTTCCTTGAATGACAAGATGACTGGAATTCGCCCCACGGTTGTTTCGTAACGAGCGCTTCCCACAGTCAAACTTACTAAACTTAGATTCTTATAAATTGTTATGACATTTGATTTCGTATTCTAAGATTCGGGTTATTATTTCAACGATTACATACGGATTCATACCTTCGTTCGATATCGATATTTACCAACCAAATATCACGATACCAATCATCGAAATAACACGCATTCACGAATTATGGCTCGCATCAACAATTCAATTAAAGTGTTACATCGTCGGAATAATTCCGTTTGAATTAGAGTAATTGCGCGCGTGATTAGCCGGTTTCAGAAGGAAATGTAGGCCGCGGGCTCTCCCACGCCGGGCCACGCCACGCGTCGACACCTAGCCTAATAGCGCGTCATTACACTATCTGCCGATACATCTCCGGTACGTCTCGACGTCGACGGAACATCACTATCTCTCGTATAATCGATGACCACTCGGCGCGACCAACAAAGCGATTGTTCGATGGCGCTCAACACTAATTACGATTCGGATTTCGAACGCGCGAAAACGTCATTTCAAACTGAATATTTTTTTAATTCGCTTTAAGTATAGAGAATCGATTCTAGCCATTGACAGGTGGAAGTTTATGAATGGAAATTAATGTAAATTAGCGTTAATATGAGTGGGCTTCCCGTAAGGTTAATACAACTAGGTCCATTAGCTCTGATTTGCATAAGTCTACGTCTCATTTCGGATTTCTCTTGTATAAATAATATTGATTAAATCGTTCGGCACCCACGGCGCATACTTCACGGGATTAAGTGAAAATTAGCAGTGTGTTTATTATAAATTAAATGGCTACTTGATAACGGTTTAGTTAATAACGCGTCAGTTTGGTAAATAAAAATAGTTATTACATTTTATTAATGTGAAAGGAAAGAGGTTATTATAATTGTTTATGGTTAGAGGTGAGTCATAGACAAGAATCGGCAGCGAGCGAAAACATCCTTGTTTATGAAATAATATTGATGTTAATTTAAAAAGAGAACAGTGTTATTGTTTTGGATCTTCTCTAATAGGGAAAAATGTAGCAACATCTATGAAAATTGCGACATAAGATTCAGAAATCATGACACGTCCAACCTATTTACGTGGAGACCACACTAAATGGTGTCTTTTACATTATTTTTATTCGAGATTCGTACACAGATCAAAACAAAGTTATTATTTTCGTTTCATTTAAAGAATTTTCGACCTTATGTCCTTAATACAGGAGTGGTTGACAGTTGGTCGTGATTGGTCAAAAGTGATCTTGACACAGATTGCGTTGAGGAAACAATATGTATAGCGAGGTATAGTGACTTAGATAAGTTATACTTGTGTCTAAGACAGTACATCTCAGCGTGTATAGCTTACTTGCTTATTTTATAAAAAAACTGCTTTTGAGGAGTTGAGCTCCTTAATAGTCCTAAGTTGAGCTATACGAATGCTTGCACTGGCTGGAGAGGTCTACTCATATCTGTGTGGTTCTTTCCTCAAAAGATCATTTCAGGCACTAATCGCATCGTTCTCATATGATTTGACCATTACATGTTTGCTGTATGGACTTTAAAAAGAGATTTTGACCCCTGAACTTGTTCTTCTCAGGGTCGTCAGCTAGGAAACACCGGCCTCATCTAGTTTAAGTTGTCGAAAAAATTTACGTGTCTTTTTTAAAACCTACTTGCAAATTAAGTAGCATTTATCATTTTACTTATTTATCGAAACGATTTTAAGTTACTAATTTATTGTTTTACGAAGCCTGAAATAAAATACCTCAAAATTTTGTTTCATAAACTTTCTCCCCTCTCTCTTTCATCTGTATATCAATATCAATAAATAACATAAAATTACGTATATCCTAAGTCCACCTATATCTAAAGTTCATATAACTACTAACTTTTTTTCCAACAAAACACTCATGTCTATTTGAGTGACATCTTGACACCTCTACAACGAAAACTTTGATAATATTCTTTACTCAACAAAAAGCCAAATGTAAGAAGATAAATTAAATCTTGAAGCTAACTAATAGAAAAATAGTCACTTCTGACGAACATACCTAAAGGTCGTCAAGATTAGTCAGTTCTCACGAACATAAACTGACGAACATTACCTATCTCAGACATTATAATATAATCACAGCCTACCTAGGTTCGAGTATCTATTGAGTGAAAAGGTTACTTCTAGACAAACGTGCTCTATCTTCAATCACATCATCGCTTACCATCAGGTGAGATGGTCAAACGCGAGCTCATTAATATAAAAAAATGTTATAAATGCATTTCATGCTAACAGAAATAAAATTCTTGACAGCAAAAATACATCTTTTTTCTCCTTTTAGTAACTAGCTTTTAATGAAACAAATTTTTTTTATAGCAAGCTTTTATATCTGGGTATACCTAAACAATTAATACTCGTCAAGACGTATCATAAGAGCCCAAATTCGATGGGGTTGTGTCGTTTAACTACCAAGTTCCTATAGCCACCTTCCGGTTCCATCATCAGATCAGCTCCATTGTCATAATAATTTTGCATTGTCATCTGATTTGACAGCTCTATCGGCAACCGGGAAGTGGATCAAATTTAATTTGCAAGTCGTTGACAGACAAACATTTGGACAGGTGAAACTAAATAAAAGCTTGTAAAAGAGTTTAGGAAGCTCTATCTACGAACTAACTTAGTCTATAGAATTGCAAAAAAAAGCATATTTTGATATAAGTAAAGAAAGTTTGTCATTGCAACCGAGGCGGAAAGTGTTATGGAGTCGATGGCAGCATTGACAAATTGTCAAGTGTACCGAATATATAAACAATCGGGGGTTGACTCGCAACTCGTGGGGGTCGCGTCTAATACGATAAATGCCATAAAATTATAGAGAAGGCGACCACACGCACTTTTCCGCACTACAGTGAAAAACAATAAATTGTATGCTTAAAAGCGGTAGGGATAAGTAATTTTCGAATAAAAAAAAAAAAAAAGTTGTGTTTTAAAGATTGGTCAACAACACTGGCATCCTAAGGTTAACTACAGGTTATCATTCTAGCTCTAAAAAAAATTAATTTAAAACCGGTTTGATTATCGAACTGGCGCCAATGTATCATTAATAAAAAAAATAAAAAACATTAAATCTTTTTCGCACCATAAAGAATTTTTATAAAGAAAAGCGGTTAGCCTCGTAAAAATATGGCCTTTTCATATTATGGCTATGTTGATAGAAACAATTTATTTATTTATAAATAAATATTATTAACGTTAACAATAATTTTCTTTTGATGACCATATTTTAAGCAAAATAAATATTTTATCCTATTCCATTCTATTAAAATACTTAGATTTATTTTCTGCCATCCTTGTCTATCTACTAGAGCCATTGGGTCAAAGGACATACGGTGTGGTTTTAATTAGTAAAAGTTTGATATACCGCTCCGCCCTAGAGGGGGGAAATCATTAGAAAATTTAAAAAACCCACGTGTTTCATGTGACAGGACACTGTCATCAGCGAAGGCTTGGAAAAGCTAATCAGTGGTCATACGAATAACAACATACAGACACAACACAGTCAGCCTTATAATGTTCCTACTGCTGGGCATCAGGCTAGGCGAGGGAATAGGCAGTAATCCTCCACGCGGGCCTAGTGCGAGTTGGTGGATGTCATATATCTTTGAATTTTTAGTCGTTGGATATACCTACCAGTTGCCTCACTAAGATTTAATTCACAGTTTTAAAAGGCGAGATAATAAAAAAGCCCGCTAAATTGGGGGGGTCAACCTTATTTTTTTGGGGTATTTTCGGCAGGTGCTGGTTGTCTATTCCTCTTCAATTTTTTGTTTTTTAATTGCACAAAGTAATACGCCTTGTAGGGTTGTAAGCTGTTACCACTGGGCCACCATTGATTCACCACACCGCACACGAATAATACACTAACATTTTAAAGACTCTGAGTTAGTACGACTCAAACCTTCACAGGATCTCCCCCCAGGTGGGAGACAGCTGATGCTCACCGCTCAGGACCTGGGAGGTGAAACCAGCAACCAGTCCAGCCAGCCGAACTCCTGTCCATCACCGACCCTAGTTATTTGGAATTGCAACTTGGACACACATGCAAAGTTACTATCTAAAAGGTTGATGGTTTGGTCGCATTGTACCACGCACTGTACATAATGCTTTTATAGAAAGGGAATTTGTTTAACTCAAATGGTCATATGCGTCTAAAAGTGAATCTATAAGTGCCCAATTTCTTTACATAAATATATTCAAATTTCTCTGCCAAAGTGCAGGACCAACAGTTTGTTGGCTTTGACTACCAAACCTAAGTGGGTGTTTTTTATTAGGAAAATCATTCAATGACATCTCTCGCCCTTGGGCGGGGGGGGGAGGGCGAAAACCTACTCATAGTTCCTTAGTTGCCTTTCTTTCCAGGACCGGGTTTAACCTAACTGGGTTAATCTCCAGTGCCTTAGACAAGTATATCTATGATTAACATAGATAACTTCTTTGAATTTTTACTATATAAGATTGTTCTTCATCTATAAGAGTTTTATTTCATTGGTACATTGGTACTTTACAAGAAGAAATGTAAAAAATTACCAATGAAATAAAACTCTACCTGTACATATTCTACAGGCTGAGTTTTATTTCATTGGCAATTTTTTGCTGCATTTATGCTGTCTGTAATTATATAAGTATAGATAGCGCCAACACAACCTGTTTGATACAAATCGCAGTTTTATTTATTGATTGACACAATGACTCAATATCGATCGACATTCTCGAGTACACAATTTAAACTATAATTTGCTACAATTAACGATTGTCATAAGGATAAACTAACTGTAGTTAGTGTATCGTTTATAACTATTTAAATGCTCCACAATTATGACAGGGTTGTCTAAACGCACTTACTGTCAGTTTTATGTCAATAGCTTAATTTTGTTTTTAATCATTCTTTCGGAGCACAGAGATCAGGAGAAGCAAGATATAGCCGACATAGCCCGAAGAATCACCAAACTAAAGAAGCAGTGGCTAAAGCACATTGCTCGCAGAACAGATGGTCGATGGAGCCGAAAGGTTCTGGACTGGTGACCGCGCATCGGAAGGCGCAGTGATAGAAGGGTACCCAGATGGGCCGATAGCCTGGTGAGGGTCGCGGGAATCCAATGGATATGAGAAGTACAGCATCGTTCGTTATGGCTAGACTCGGAGGAAGCCTGTGTCCAACAAAACTGATGACAATGCTGATGGCTACCTGAAAACGTCCAACATCATTGACAGAGACCCAGACGTAGATTGTTGGATGAGCTTAACACCAATGGGTGGGATTGGTCCATTTTGGATCGTGATCGAGTTGAGTGGAAAAAGTAAAAAAAGGCCTCTGTCAGTAGTACAAAACAGTTTCTTTTTACCACACCATAATCAACCTTATACCTAATATTCCCACTGCTAGGACTCCAGGCCTCCTCTCTAGGAAAAGGAATGGGCTGTAATCCACCACATAGGCCCAGACAAATACCAAATGATTTAAAATTTTTGGCTTTAAGACATACCGGTTTCCTCGGGATGTTGTCTTTCACCATTTTGAGAGCAATTGTGTGATAGTTGTGGAATATTATTATTATTATTAATGGTAATGAAATAAACGATAAAGAAGTATTAAAAGAAATTTTATCAAAATTCATCTATAGTCTAAAAAATCTGACATAGTCTAAAAAATTCATCTATAGTCTCAAAATCTATCTGTTTATTTAAAAAATCAATTTGTTTATTTAAAAGAATATTAGTGGAGATCTACGCTTTGGAACGTCAAAATGTCAAAATAGCTTTATCTAATTTTTTTTGCTACTGACAGACATTGACAATTGTAAAGTGCCAGTAAATAATTTAAATAAAATAAATGCTGCGTGAGTTTTGAGTTCTATATTAAGTCTTAAACGTTTAATTTAAGAACGTTTTGATATTCGTGAAGATATGAAAGCCTTAAACAATAAAGCGCGCAAAGACATAGAAATCGAGTATAAATAAACTTGTAATAGTGCCTCAGCTAAAGGGAAAAGGTTAGCAATAGAAAGGAGATGCGCTGACCTACTAAATGGTATATTTTATCAACTTTGAACTTAGGCATATGTACGGGCTTTAATCTGTAAATGCTGGTTCAAATATACAGGATATAGTCGGCTATTTCTTTCAAACCAAAGTCGGTATTTAAAATTCAGATTGTTAATGGATTAAAGGAGCGTTTTGCTACTAATAAAACTGATGTATCATACTAGTATTACAAAAGCGACAGTATGCATATATGTGTGTGTATGTTTTATTTTCCTACACTCCAAGTCCTAGAATAGCTCATAGTAATGATGCTTTTGTTCCGAGAGTGTGTTTTTTTTTAATTTATATATTTTAGTATTTTTTACAAATTATCTATTTTCCCGTCCGCAGCCGCTAGAACAAAGTGGTATAGTTATAATAAAATTTTAATCATATTTTTTTTTTTTTTTAATTTTAAAATCAATTTTTATGTTTATAACTTTTTTTATCTTTTGTGTTTTAATGTTGTAATTGTGAACCGGTGTTGCTAATGTTACTAGTTAATTATTATTGACCGTATTTTTCTCTTTACTTACTATGGAGACAGTGAGTGTTACACACACTCACCGTCTCCATATTGTGAATAGGATAAAAAAAGGAAAAATGTAGTACTATTTTTCGGTCATGTAGGGCTGCTATAAAAAGTTTTCGAATATTTATGTCATATGTAATTACGTAAGAGGTCAAAAGTGCAGTTGGCCTCTACCAAAGGTAAATGGTCTTTTTCAGCACTGCTATAGTGCTACTGCACTTTTGACCGCTGACTGTAATTATGTTCTAGTGAACATTGAAATTTATATCGTGATTGTTCAAGACATAAATATATTTCTCAAAAACTACGATGATAGTATGTATCGTCTCGTGTATCTCAATATTTCAGATGTCAGAGTTAAGAGACTCTTAAACTTATGGAGACTGACCAGTATCTGGTAAGTATACTATTTTCCCTGTCAGCACAGCCCTAAATTACTGGCTGTGTACTAATTTGTTCCAGTGAACTGATAGATGCCAAGAAGAATAACTATTAAATTGATTCTCAATAAATTTGTATTTGCATAACAAATATTAATAAAACTAAACTGGAAACCAATTTAGATTCCGATATTTTCAATCCGCACTAAGAAATAAAACGACCTAAGTCTTAAATAGAAAGATTTTAAATTCGATGAAAATTGAACCAGTTTTAAAGATGATTAGAGTTGATTGTTTAAAATCATGTTTGGTGGAGTTATGTCATTTTGTTTTTAAGAATATGTTTTATAGGCGTGTTACCGTTTATGTTGTTTAAATTAAACAGCTTTAGCAGAAACTTAAATAGAGATATGTGTATTTAATTATAGAGAAATCTTTAAAAAGAAGCTTATTTCTGAAAGGAATGAGGAATTAATTGATTATCTTTTAAAGAACGTTGATATCTTCTAAGAAGTACGATTGATGAACTAAAACCTCATTACTATTTTGGCTTTAAATTATGAATATAAGCTGTATTACAAACTAATTTAGAGTGACTTCTATTTTTGCCATTTTACAAATAAACAGAGGTAAGTCAGATTATTACGAAGTATATGCGAAGCAAGCGATAGTACAATACCGGAATCGAACGGCAGGGGTGCTTGATGCGCTTGCTATGCGTCCAGATATAAAAGTACTAATAGCACAAATACTTCAGTTATTGACAAACAAAATAACCGGAGACTAGAAGTGATGGCTTATCAATCGATTCCAGGTATGAGACCAGATCCCGCAAACACTAGAACTTTAGTACTTAAATTACTGTCAGGCAAGGCTGTAATAACCATAAGAAAAGAAGATTTGATCTGTCTCTAGTCTAAGATGTTATGTTAAGACAAATTTCAATGAATCTTGATGAAAGTGAACGATAGCGTCACAACACGACGTGAAAAGATAAAACGCCTTACACTGTCCTAACTAACATAGAACAAAAAGAGGAAGATGATAATGAACAACTACTAGCTGATTTAAGAACCTAAAAGCCTTTTTTTATGGTGGGCAGAAATCATCCAATGACAACCCTCGCTCTTGGGCATAGCGGGAGATAGTATCAGACTCTTACTGACTTAAAACCCACCCCGCTCCTTCTGGCCTTCATACCGAGGCTCGAGCGGTTCGGATAACCCTGGCCCCAGTAAACCTTTTTATGTTTTGGATGAAAGAAGAAAACCGTTAGTTTTTTTTTTTACTCCATAATCGTCTACCAGCCCCAATGCCCCAGGAACCCTATGGGTTGACTTCTTTCATTCATCCTGATCCGCCACGCTATCATACACTGCATATTCTTTCATATTATACTTGATACTACTACTAATTTCTTTTTTCACTATAACTTTGTTTATTTATATGTATGTATCTAAGTATGTATTTACTATTGTATTTGTTTCTCATCTATTAAGTTGCATCTGCCATGTTATGTTTCTGCACCACCCTAAGGTCGACTGGCAGATAATGCCTAAGGCATTAAGTCCGCCTTTGTACAACTCTGTGCATAAAGCTTTAAATAAATAAATACTACTCTTAAGGCTTGATACTACTCATAAAACAGTCTACTTGGACTGCTGTTTTGCTTTTAAAAGCTAAAGTATGAGGAACACGTGCCACATGACAAGGCAAAGTGACAAAGAATGAATTAAACAACGATCGTTATAAAACTACATTAATTACTTCACAAGAAGTAGCAGTTATAATATGATAATTCTACGTAATAATTTTAATTCCTTTAACAATAAAAACTGCTGTTATACTGCAAAACATAACTGAGATGGAGGATGTCATTGAGGAATTAAGTTAAAATTATACTTGTACATTATTGACTTTAAACTGGTTGACACTGTATGTATAGTAAAGAACCAAATAATTTTGCTTTTAAATAAAACTCGTTCTAAAATAGAATCAATTCAAATAAAAATTAAATCATTCAAGCTTAGCATAACATTTTCTGCAGTTTTCAGGATCTACACGAGGCAAACAATAGAGCCGTACAAGTTGCCAAATATTGGTCAGAAAAAGTATAGTTTGAGACACGAAAAGAAGAAGTAGAAGCATAACATTTGAAAACATGAAATATGGTTTTCTGTTGCTATACAGTATAGACAAGTCAAGGATAAATAAAAAAACATAAAACTATACTCTACCAGAGCAAATAAACACAATACATGAAGAACATTCATCAAAGAACAAAATCACCACAAAAGACTATAACGTCATCCAAGTAAGTTATCTCGTTCATCAATACATAAACACTAATCAAGATAACATTTCACGGCTAATGACTCACAAAACGAGCAACAACGTATAAATATCCAGCAATAAATTGTAACATTAACGAAGGCAAGTCGCAGACATTACTTACTTTCAAAGATACATATTATACATCATCCGTACATTTTAAATTGTAAAGTTTGGTACACAACTTCATTTACCGTTCGTCTATTTATTTTAGTTGTTAGCCACTATCTCGTTACGACTCGATACAACTTGATAATCCGTTATTTATGTCGGACATTTTTCAACAAGAGCCTAGCACGCGACTTGTCGCCCGACTCTTGAACATCGACAAATGGTCGACCATCCACCTTTTGTTGCTCTAACGGTTGTGTTTTGATATCATTAGGAAATTCTCGGCTTTTACGACAGTGAGAAATATTGTTTCTAATATACAGATTAAAGATTTGTCTGTTACTAATGTAGAAAGTAGTAGACGCTAAGTCAGTGACGGATGGGACACACGATTAGAACCTCGATTAGTACGACATGGAACGATAAACGTACGATTTTGATTTGTTGCACCCAGCGGTAGATATAGATTCTCTTAAGCGAAAAGGAATGTCGGAGACGATATCGAAATTCGATGGAAAGTCGTTAACTCTAAGGAATGTAAACAAAGCCGCCCACCGAGAACTGCATATCTAAATGAACACTAAAAACCGGACACGGAAGACATCAAAACAGTACCAAATCAAATAATTAAAGTTATCGTAAAGATAAAGTCGGTTGGGAAACGTTCAAGATTTGTATAATAAAGCTATTGGGAGGCACGTGCTGAGAATTAAGCGCATTCCTGTCGAGCACTCCACAACCCCATTAGCTCGCGTCGGGTTTTTGTAATTATCGACTTATTAAATGCCGCGAGAGATTTATGTCAGGCCGGCAACAGGTAAATCTGTTTCGTTACACCCATGTGATAAATGAACGTGCAAATGTATCGGAAACTGAGGACGACATTAATGCGCATATTACTTAACACGTTACAAACGACTTAAGTCAGGATTAACCCTGATTTAATAATCCATATTCACTTATGTCTTACAAAAAAAAGAGAATTAATAAATCCCCAAGAAGCTTCCAAGACGTACAATACATTTCCAAGATATCTTAAAGTAAACTGTGCATATAAAATGATGTTAGAGAGAAATAAAACGAAGGCAGCATGCACAGAGTCACTGACCACAACAACGTACGAACGACGAAGACGAAACGAAGCCTTGCGATAATCATAATACGCTTGCAGATATGTGATTAGCTGTGGGGTCACGAAACGGTCGGCGTTAGACAGAGAAGACATTACGTATCCCTTTCAAGCACATGGACAGTTGGATGGCGCCGTCTCTGTCAGGCAAACGACCGCAGGGCGCCTAAACCGCTATAGTAAACTGTGACCTCACGAAATTCTCAGCGCACGATACCGAGGATGATTCACGTGTAATGACGGACGTACGTCGTACAGACGGACTGACATATAGAGATGCGGACGCTAGATGAATTCCAAGCGACAGGTCGGGAGAAAAAGTTGTTTCAATTTTAAATACGGTCATGATTATTATGGACTGTTATCGTTAATTTTATTGAGCCATCACTGACATTAACATATTAAATTAGTTTTTGTTTTTAAATATCTCGATCTGTTTTGTTTATTTGTTCGTAATCTATGATTTTGATGGGAGCTTCATTATTCCATTAAGCTGTCAGCAATATATAATTTAGAGAATCCGCTTTTGTTGGCATTTTATGACCTTGATTGATATCTGGTTGGATGATATGGAAATTTAAAATTCCATAAGAAACTCTACTGAATGTTAAGTTCATAAAATCATAAGCAATGATGTTTAAATATAAAGTGAAACTATAATGTTGGATGCAGATGTGCTATAGCTGGATACGGTACAGAGGGCACGACCAGACAGAACAGGTTTGCTGAGACTACTAACGTAGTAACCAATATACATGCGGACCGTGCATTACTCTCAAGTATTCAAGATTATACGACGTTAGAACGGAACGAGTTGGCTGTGAGAAAATTTCACCTGTAGGAGCCCTATCAATGTTGATTTAGACGACCTTTCACGTGGCTGGCTATGAGCAAAATGTTTTACGATATTTTCTGCACAACTACTGTTAAGTTTTCTGTTAAATAAATATATGTAGCGAAATGGAGCAGAGTTTTAGGATGATGAACCGAAAATGAGATAGGCATTAACAATTTCAACTCAAATGATTTATGTATAGAATTTAAATAAATTTTTAGTATTTATCGCAATAATCTAATTTAAATAATAAATATACCTATATCCAAAAAGATATTTATAAATTTATTGAAATCAAACTCAATCATAAAGAAAACGAAGAACTAAACACTAAAATACCTGCCGATGAACGTAAATTAGATATTAAATCTGCCGAAGATATATTTCATGAGCCAACATCACACATCGTAAAGGAATTAGTATCGAGAGTGTGAGAGTACGTACTGATAAATCACCTACACAGTTCGTTAGGAACGGGCTGCGCGCCGCGGGGGTCCACGTTCGATCCCGTGCCGGCAAGTGGAACGCTATTGAGGAACCCCCTGTAGAATATTTTGACGGGCCATACAGTGCCATGTTGGGTGCAGGTTGATGAATGGTAAATTTACGATTGGTCGCTTTGAAATTTCTTCTCAGTTATGCAGCATCTACAAAATTATCATCAGCACTTTCGTTAACATCAACTCCTCTTATGGTCAAAGAATTCTCCTAATTGATTACTAATTTGTTTTTAAGGATATGCCAATGAATTATTAATATCATTATCTGACAACAGCACATTATCTAAGTTTAAAGATTACATCACTTGACAGGTCAGTCAATCGCTTCTGATCACACAATTGATATTGTTAATATCAGCTTTCACACCATATTTGACGAAATGAACGACCAAAAATGTGACAATTAATTAATAAAATGCCAAAACTAAGTAATATTCATTATGTATTTGAATAATTAAATAACAAAATCTATTGTTGGCGCCATTAGAAATGTTACCGTAGACACATTCCGCATACCAGCGTGTTTGTCGTAACGTGAGCAACAGGTTTTTTCATCATCAGACAAAGGAATTTTACAATCTGCCACATTCGGCGATAATACTTGTTCATCTTTTTACACCAAAATAAAAGGTTTATTTCCCTGACCGAGATGAAGGCGTCCGTCAAATTTTAAAAAGTTAATTATCGGATACTTTTACCATTTCGTGTGGCTGGCTCGGCGATACATCATATGGACGAATATAAATCACCGGTTGATTGATAGTGGTATACATCTCACGCTCGTTCGCTAGCTCCTTTTTTAATCCGACACAAATGATTTTACACTTTGATTCCTTTTTGTGACGCCATTTCGCTTCGGAGTTTACGATTTGTTCGGAATGGATTTTGTACACCTGAATTTGTTGGAACTTGGCCACCTTTTTATGTTAAAAGAGCCTTTTGATCATATTGAATGGGTTTAGATTTAATAAAGGTTGTGTGGAAGCGTGCCGGCGTAGATAGCCTTTATATTGTAAAAGTAATTTTAATACTGTTAACAAATTCAATGTGTAATTCTACGCCGAGTTTATGATTTTGTAAAAGTCGTCTATAGCGAACGGTTCCATCGATTGTGAAGTTTGACCCAAGTATTTCTGTACTATGAATTGCAATCTTTAAATCCAATATCATCGTACGTGACCTCAAGCAAGCACTTTCTGAATGGCGCTGCTTTGGAGTACGCCATGAGGAAAAGTGTACGAGCATGACATAAAGTCTGTGTTATGTAAGTGGCTATTTATTTTAAGGGCACAATAACTCAATGAAATCTCCTTTCATCGCAATGTGAAATTTAATATTCACTACCGTACACTGTAAAGCCAATGTTTATAGTGAAAACCTATCAAGTTTCTATCAACTATTGAGCGGAACCCGTCCGTATACCTGCGCACAAAAACCTCTACTATAACAGATTAGTGTGGCGTTTTCTATTGTAGTTGTACCCCGATTCTCATGCAAATGAACGATAAAACGTGCGGAAATATAATTAGCTTGGTATCGAAGGGTCGTGCACCTCGCCAAAAACTGGTTTTATGTTTCGCCTTTTAATTAATGTTTTGGTAGTGTTGTAACTTCTGACCAGTGTCCACTAGGGATGGGGTGTTTTCGCAAGGTTCCGTGGGAAAGCGTGCTACGATGGTATCTTTATGTTAAGAGTCTGTTTTTCCGAGAAAGAGGCCATTACACGCTGTACGAGAGCGTCGTAAGACATGTCACAGTTATTATGCTCACTAGAAGTGATATAATCTTTCGGCTATGACGCACAGAGGCGGTTCGTATGTGGTGAGTTATTCTCGTCGTCCAGAGCGTTCGTACTGATTGTTGACACGATTAAGTTGGATCAATCTGTGGGTAAAACCGTATGGAACGTTATTTGTAAGTGCTATGTGTTATCATTGAGGTCGGTTTTGATTAACAGTGTATTATTATTTGTGACTGCTTCATGAAGACGTGGTTTTTTAATTCTAAATTGTAATTAATAAACTTACATAGGTACAATACTACTGACATAGTAACCATTTCATTAAAAACCTTAACCATTTCTTCTTCGATCCCATGCTTGACCAAAACTAAAAGAATCAGTTCCAGTCTTCAACCCATAATCCCGTCTCATAAATCATAACCACAATCCATTAGCAGCAAAAAGCAAAAACGTTACATTTCTCACGCTTCAATATTTGCAAAACTAGGACTGGTCTAATCCAAACAAACCCGGTCTTACGGTCAGTTGACCCACAATAACCAGGTGTCCGAAAACCCACCCTCTAAGAACCTACGTCTTTGTGACGTAGAGGCGTGTTTAAGGCGTAAGGGACAAATATTGCGAATTTGCCCCTTCGATCTTGCCCTGGGAACGCAAAGATGATGTTTTTGACATGTTCGAACAATGTGTTATTGTGCATGGTCAGCGGTCATTTGTGCATGGATTCATTTGTGACGGTATCGCAAGCGAAAGGTCAAGGAAGCTTGAAATTTTTGTAGCTAAGTGCACTGTTAAGAAATATTAAGTTTTGAATAAAATATGTAAGCAGAAAAAAAAGGATGGACTTGATAAAATGAAAGATTGTGAACGAAAAATATTTTGACCAAATTAGAAAGTAATATTTGGAAAACGAACGAATTAAATGTTGATCCGAAAACAATCAAAGTCCAAAAGTGTTCAATATTGGCGTAATAATTAAATTTATGGCAAAAATGATCACGCTTTCTAAAACCCACACTGAAGATATTTTCCAATCTACCCGCAAAAATCGCCCATTAAAATTCAGGCCTGGGGGACCCGGAATCTTTCTAAATGACCGGCCTAACACAAAAACTTATTAAGATATAGCAAACAATGAGAAGTGATTGATGCGCCGTGAACAAAAGATGCTTCTCCATTGTTCAAATGACGGGCAAACCCGAGGCATACTACACGTTCACCTTTTATGCACTTTTTAATAAACCGGTCCACTAATGCATTTAATTAATCAATCCACATGTATGTTTTGTTTCATATTTGAATTTGCATAGAGTTGATACTGAAATTATAGCCCATTTATGCCCCATCCGACTTAAATAGATTAATAATGTACCAGGATTAATGACTTAAATTGAATGGACTGAACGTAATCATAATAATCAACCGTTAGAATTGTAAGTTCTCGTAATTAGAATAGGAATTATTATCAGATTGTACAAGGAGAGAAAGCAGAAATGCTAAATCTGAATAACACTATTGAGTAACTCATAAAATATTGATATCTCATATCATGATGACGACAAAAACTCTCTTGAATTTCAAACCCAAACAAATAACTAACATTGTACAAAAGGTTTAAAGCAAAACTGACCACTCATTTACAACGGTTACATAAAC
This sequence comes from Mythimna lalbum, assembly GCA_949319445.1. Taxonomy (NCBI): domain Eukaryota; kingdom Metazoa; phylum Arthropoda; class Insecta; order Lepidoptera; family Noctuidae; genus Mythimna; species Mythimna lalbum. The sequence continues at coordinate 5,926,896 of OX439359.1, read as the reverse complement.
GATAGAGCGGGCATCACACAAAAAACGTATCTCTTACATCAAGCTCTATCACAATTAAACGTATTAGGTGGTAGCTTCATCCTCAATGGACCTTTTCAAAGCTAAAACGTTTTACAAAACATCCACCAACTGTGAAACAATATTATAAAAAAAGTACAAAAGATTCTCTCTAATCTCCGCATCTACCAGTTTGATATCTAAGACGATTACAAAGCGACAAAAGGGGCACACTTACTTTTTTTCTATTAACAGTTAATCTCGTATAAAAAGGAGACGAGTTCGCACCTTTCTATTGTTCTGAGGGCAAACAAATCGTTTGTTGCCCAAAATATGACGGGGTCGAGATACTCAGTGTTGTCCTCAAGGGTTGAATGAGAGCAGCCGCGGGTTACCTTGTCCTTTCCGGTACGAGCTGGCCTCTGCATTATCAAAGGGAGCAACCCTAATGACGCAAAGGTGGGACTCGTAAAAAGTTTTGTTGGACTCACAGATACAGAAAACGATAATGAAGTCAGTGATCATTTTTGGAAAATAATAAATGTTATGAATACTGTAACAAGGTTGATATAGAACCGGCAGGTGGTGCTAAAATTGCCGAAATAGTTCGCAACGAAAAACATAATTTTAGAAACAAAAATTTAATGTTCGAGGTCGTCAAACGGGTGCCATTGGAGGCTATATGGGTTATAATAAGCGCCTCAGCGGGTGTTCCGTCCACGTTATGAACTCTTCAACCTCGGTGCCCTCCGTCAAGACCGTTTCCTTTATGACATGAGGAAATTACTTCGGTCGCGTGTTATCTTTTAAAATGTGCACCTGTGTCGTTCTGAGTTTTGGGTAAATAATTTTAGCTACACGTGAATTTTAGGACATGAAATGTTTTGAAATGATTAAGACCGCAATATTTTTTTATATATCTTCGTAAATCATTTTTTATTATTACTGAACGAATTGGAATAGCGAACTTCAGTTATGTTGCAGTAGTTTTCCATTGTTTGTAAAGATTCAACGTTATTTTCACAATGTTGTATTGAATAGGCTATTAAAAGCAATATTGTCGCACATCATAAAACTGACAGATCGTCAAGGTTCCCTCATTTCTGAACGGCCTTGACCTGGCACAAAACTATGAATACAGCTGCTGTCGCTAAATGTTACGCGTTTAAATAAACAAAAGAAAACTTAATTTTCTCCATTAGCTAACAAAGTCTTAAAACCATTACGTTTACTAGCAACTTGGAAATGTTATCACTACTTCTTGATACGTACGAGGTCACACGAATTCCTGAATACCATCAATCACAGCGCTGTCTTTAAAACAATAACCGGCCATATTAATTCCATCGTAATAATAACCTATTACAGCCCATAACTTTATATTAACATTGATCGTCAACAGTTACTTAGAGTTGTGCCCTTGGGCAGTCTCTCCACTAATGACTCGAGAAGATTAATGATTTCACTAATTATACTTGTGACAATCAATGTATCTTTAAAGCGAGCTTTTTGTTAGTAACACCGCATATTCTAGTATTATTGATGTATTATGTAATTTATCAGTAGCAAGAAATAATTTTGCTGTACATAATTGTAACAGTATAAGGTCATGATTCAATCAAATTAATTTATGTGGTAGTTAAATGTAGACGTAGATTTACATTAGAAGGAATAAAGCTATAAAATAAAATACTAGAAAAATGTAATGGGAAAGTTCCATTAAACTTCAATCTAATGGAAGGGCAAATCATATCAAAATATCTACAAAATATGCAAATATAAAGGTGGTGTGAGAACATTCATATTTTCATCATACTAAAGCAAAAAAACTTGCGAATTTATAGTATCTTATCACCTAATACTTACATACTGACAAAAAGTACCGGTGAACAAAAGAAAATTTCAGTTTAAAACGCGTATGAAATGTCTCAATATAGGCATGGATGTTAGTTGCTCTGCTATCTACGTTGCCAATTTTGTTAGTATGTATTTACCAAAATTTTGACCTGGTAAACAATTTGAAAATTTCATGCTAACTTTTTTCAAATTCTTATAGATTTTTTCAAATAATTTTTGACTCACCTTCTCTCCTCATGCCCATTTTGAGACATTTTCTTAGCCTGCAGTACTGGCATTGGTTTCTATGATGTTGGTCGATTGGACAGTTTCTATTTCCCCTGCAGGAGTACGTCAGATTCCTTCTCACGGACCTCTTGAAAAAGGATTTGCAACCTGTGGGAGAGATTTCACAATTGTAATGTTAGTTTTTACACTTTCACTTTGAATATCAACAGTTGAGAATACTTTGCCGAGGTTAATTTTAAATATTTTGATAAGGTTGAAGTACCTTCTATCGATTTACGATATAATCACTTCATAAATCTGGCTTTCATGCGACAGCATGCTTAAAATTCGGAAGTCTGTTCGTACATCATCATCAGCGTGTAAAATATGCAAGTCTGTCAACAAGCTTACATATTTTTTGATCGTATGCAAACATGGGGATATCCCAATAATTTACTATACTTTATGATTGTCGGTAGTAATTACCTGTTAGCCTATTTTGTTAATATGCTTAAACCTATTAGCATAATACCATATATCAATGGCTACCCGATATCGAAATACGCCGATTTGTATGGAAGCGTCAAATATATACGAATTTATAAAACAGTTAAAATACCAACTTAACGATCTTAAGACAGTTAAGACCAATCTCATGAATATATTATGCGTAAATATTAGAATAAGAAACAATTTGCTTTGAAATGCGCTACGTGGCGCCTTTAGTCAAAACACAATGAAATATGCTGGAAATTAAAAGTCAATACGGTTTATAATCGATTAGTGTCCCACAAGGAGATAGTATAACATAGTTTGGCGTTTAAGAAAATAAATCGAAATTTTCAATCAAAAATTGTATGGTTAGAGCCAATAAATTATTTAGAGAAATATCTTGAAATGTGAACGCAATCATTTATGAGAAGTTATAGTGTTTGTGGAAACTATATTTAGCTTGAGCTATCGTTATACTAAGTTTTAATATTTCGGTATTCTTGTTACGATTTTATTTTAGAAGTAGCATGTTCACTTGCTATAAAACAAACTACTAATAAAATACTGTGATTGGACAATCCCGTGCATTTGTAAGGAAGTTGTGCAAACATCTAATCATTATGTATTAGTACATTTAAATATCAAAGACATTTATCCATTTTATCTATAAATGAAGGGAGCTGTATCAGTTACTTATTGCCTCTGTAGGCTGTGGGAGCTTGCTTGTTAGGAGTACCTACTTATCAAAGAGGTACTTGACAATCTAGGCAACTTAAATGTTACAATTTAGGGCGCCTTTTAAAATCCTTTGTACAAAATTTGTATGTACAATTATATAGAACCAAAAAAAAAAATGTAATATCCAAATTGAGTGAAAACAGCCAGTCTCAATTTGGTTCAGTTTTCTTTCTAAAAATTGTGTTTTTAATTCTTCTTCCTCAGACAAACCTGCTATGAAATCTGTTCGGAACTATACCCAAGATTTCTCGATTGCCATCAACACTCGAACTTTATAGTTGTTTCAAGTTACATTAGGCGCCCATTTTCTTTTATTCGAAACTCACAGAAAATCGATACTCCTACAAATCGTGCACAGAGTCCCATCTATCGATTTGAACCAATGATCTTAGATTACAATCGAACGATTTGATATCTTAAACGATTTGACTTCCGAAATAAAATCAAAGCTATAAAAGATCTCGTTTCATTTAAAACTTTAACTTCTTCATTTTAATTACTATTAATTTAATTATAGCTATCGTGATTATTTTATATGAAACTTGATGTGGTCATAAAATTAGAGTATTTTTAAGTATCTGATATTTGTTTATTAGTGGAAAGAATATTAAAAAAACTTGGCTGCTCTTAAGAGGTCATGTTCTTAAAGTAAGTAAGTGTTCCAGGAATATTGACATTCTTTACTTAAAACTGTTGCGAGTCATTCAAAAGAGATATCATAGTCTGCTTTATGTTTGATTTTGAACTAACTTTTTTTTATTTTAATATCAAAAAGAAATAACACCTTTTCTTAAACAACCATATTGCAGCAAATATTATCGCGAGCCGTTTCTTTTATTTTTGTATCCACCCAAAGAGTTCCTTGTTCAAATTACATATATTATGGTCAGTTAATAACATTTAATCTGCGCAAATTGTTCGGACATTAATGTCAAAGTAAGAATACGTATTTTGTTCCTTATTGAGCGCGTTACAGTAAAATGTTAAAGTGTCCTACGTCTTAAAGTACATTATCTTTTATATTTCTTCTACGTACTTATGCTTGTGCAACTATTTACTGAGTATTTTTATATTGTTCGCAGTTCCAAGGCTTTTGTTATTCAGAATGAATAATGAGGAAATAGTCTTTCGAAACTAAATTTGTACCTATTTAAATAACCAATGAACGTTCACGTAGGAAAATTTGATGTATAAACCTAAAATCCTCCATTTTGTGCTATATTTTATGGATTTAGATCAACATAAAGGATTTCATTGAACGTGTTGTCTTTGGTAAAGTGCACTCAGCAATTATAATTATCTCACTATTCAAAATCGTGACCATAGATTGGAAGATGTCTGGGGAACTAAAGGCGACGGTAAAATTGTTCTGAATATACATTTAGACGCCATTAAAGACTGGTAAACTGCATATAGTAGTAGAGTAATTACTGTTGAGGATGTTGATGATAGAGCAATAGATTTTAAAGGAAAGAAAGAAGGTAAGGTTGGCAGATAGGACATGTATTCTATTAGGTTAAATCTAACACCACACATCATATTTTTTGTATGTGAGTATACTTCTATATCTCACAAAAAACAAGACACAACCATTATTTCAAAAACATCGAACATACGCCAGACGACGCTAAAGAATAAGCAGGCGGTAACTGAAAATTCAGCGTGTTTAGGCAACAAAGCGTAGCTTGCGAGGTTTCTTGTTGGTTGCGATACCGTTAGAGGTTTGCTCACGTAGCCAGTGCGCAGATAAGCCGCTGTGCGGTTACCGCAGGCTGGCGGTACGTGCAGCGGGTTAGACGCTCGTTAGAAAATGCTTGTGGCTTTTGTTTTTTGGTACAATTTTGAACGAGTGAGGTTGTCTAAGGGTATATATATTTTTAATTTTTGAATCGTGTTGGTGTTGTTTTTAATAACTTGATAGGTACTGACAATCGAATAGAGATTCTCATATTGATACTGATATCTGCCACTATTGGTATGGTATCTATAAGATGGTTAGCATTTATTTCATCAATCACTTTAATTTTTTGTTTGATAGCAAACAATATTGACAGAAAATCTGAAATCTGTCATTTCTAGACACACTTGCGTTCCAACCGCAGCGTTTGCCTGCTAACACCGCTCACCACCTCCTCGGGAACACTGGCTCCCAATTACCAGTTATCGTTGGGAACATCAGCAGTTGCAAATTGTATTCCACGCGAGATGATAACGACTGCATCGACACAAAGATTTGAAATGAAAATAAAAACAATGGCTACAGGTTTAGATTCTTTGACATAAATCCCGAGAATTGTTGAGAAAGTGAACTGGAAGGAAATAGATAGTGCATCGCAGCTAACCAGAGTATGGTTGAGGTTATTTTGCAAAGAAGAATTTTATAGTGGACTTAGGTGAAAAACAACAGACAGAGATACAGGTAAAACAAACTAAAATATAAGACTTGGGTTAAAGACAGGTAATAATTTCAAGAGAGAATTTAGAACTAAGAATAGCGAACTTGCAAACTAGGGAGTTTGCAAGAAAACAACCAATACCGTCGCAGCATACAAATAAAGAAGATACTGTTTAAATTCTCATGAAAGACGAAGACCAACTGGCAAACCAATATAAGCTGAATGCGAACTATAAATTAACAGTATTTTCCTAATAGAAGAGAATAAATTACCCTTTAATATATAGACTGTCATTAAAATCATTGAAATACTGGTCATAATTTAAGACTGAAGTTGTAAAAGGAAGAGAAATTTTATGCAGTTATCGTGCTTTCGTACTAGTATTAATGGTTAATAAAGATTTCTGTACCAATGAACTTGAAATTGAAAGACTTCATAGTTCACGGCATGATAGTATTTACTAAACTGAAGAGAAAGAAGGTATTAAAGGCAAATAGTGAAAAGCAAAAATCTAAGTTAATAAATTTCTAATATCAGAACTCGTCGAGCCTATAGATCCATTAAATGTACCGACTTCTCTTTTAGAGAACTAGAATACCTTTTTATATATACTGTTTTGCAAGAACTAATATAGAATTGCTTTTTACACGACTGCTCCAAAAAAGGAGTGTTATATTTTTTCTCATCCAATTAAAGTTAAAATAGTAAATTACTTAAAAAAATGTAAATATAAAAACAAGAATGTTTTTGTTAAATGCTCGACAGATGACTAATAGTAGATAAAATAAAGAACTAGCGGTGATATCATTAAATACAATCGAAATGTGAATAAACGGACAGGTTGCTTGAATGCCAACTTGGCAATGGTTGACGCATTATAAAGAAATAAACTCGTCAAGCGATCACTACTGTTGTCTTGGGTTCAGTATATGAAGCAACATATTTATGTTTGAATATATTGGAGGTTATACGTAAAGGGTTTTGAAGAGCAAAAATATAACAATATAAAGAGAATTAATCTTTTATCAGCATTAGCTGACTTTGTATTTGCTATTAATATTCCAAAAGACGATGGCCAATCTATTGAACTAAAAAGAAGGAATAGACAAAATTGTTAAAAATAACTTACAACTAGTTCATTGCATGAAAATACAAAGAGCAATATCAAAAGTAAACTTAACACTATTACCGTTAAAAATATCAAAACTATAGAATAATTCTCAGATGCGGAACTCTATCGACAGTAAAGTGTGGTGTACACAATTATTGGCGAACTAATGACGACTAGATTACAGGTTACTGCTGACCTACATGTAGCACGAGATATGATGTAACACCCGCTTGACCGCAGTGGTGGCTTAGATGATGGAGACAAGAAAATTTCGGTATGAATTTTGACAAATAGTATGCTAAATAGTTTGAAATATGAAATAGAAAATATAAAAATGGTGGCATAAGATGTGACAAAGAAAATATCAATAGTGATTCAGTATTGAAGAAGAGAGCTAATAAACTGAGTATGTTCGGGAAACTACAAGGAATTGGCGTTAAAACGACATTTCTTGTGAAAACAGTGCTTGAAGACTAATAAAAAGATTTTTTAATCAAGGTGAGCATTAGTGGGTATGTGGGTGGCATATAAATGTCGAATATCAAATTATACTTAGTTATAACATCAGCAGAAGGAAGGCAATATGATGTTTTGGGCATACAGCTTTATATGTGTCATTTCGAAAACTAAAATCAGTATGTATCTGTACACCATAAATTTTATAACCAGCCAGGTTCAAAGTTCGAAAAAGTGTAAGTGGCAGGTTGCTATCCCATCCCATGCATCATGCATCACATTTACGACTTCACTAGCGAATATTATAGCCACAATGAGTTATCACCGCAATAAAAGTCGCAGGGCTGTTGCGCAATGCGACTTGCGACTGACCGGGCATACGTGCGACATTATTGTACCATACACAATTGAATATTGCAGTAACTGCTGATATTTATAGAAGAGATTCATTCAAGAATTTAGGTTCATTAAAATTGCAATTATGCGCATATATTGTCTTGTGATTTATGAATGAAGCTTGTGAGAGAATGAAGGTAACGGATTGGTTTTGTTCGGGAAAGCGGTTACATTATTTACTGCCTGTCAAGTTAGAGCGTTCCACGGCTTATCGACCACCGCTGGACATGGTGCGAGAAATTAAAGAAACATTATATTTCAGTAAAATAGTTTGGTATTGAGAATTAACATTCAAATCTTGGCAAAGATTTGTCTAGTGACGTTGGAGTAGTTCCATCAATAGTACACACAGTAGATGATACAGAGCTCACAGACATTATCTGTTAGACTATCAAAAATCTGCCACTATTTTTCTCTGCATCACCCAAAGGTTGACTGGCAGAAAATGCCTAAGGCATTAAGTCCGCCTATGTACTTTGTGTGCATAAAGCATTAAATAAATAAATAAATCTTTTTCTAGTCAAGGAGAAATATGAAAAAGATTCCGTTAAAATTCTTGGAATGCACGCGACACGGTATGCGACTCCAAGTAATGTCAAAAAAAAAGCCTAACATAATAAGAAATCTCTTTATACTCCGGAGGTAAACAAAAAACCTAATGCAGAGACGCGCGTAACACCAAATTATGTTGATGCATCAGATGGAATTTTAAATTTATAGGCATGCAAGTGTTTTGTTGAACGCCATAAAAATCCCATAAAAGTGATTAGTAATAAATATCAACCATCTACTCAAATGCCTTTATTGAGAACGTGACCTCGTAATGTATTGCTGGCAATTTTGTAACAGGCAACATTCGTATTAAAAGCGAACGCGTTTTATGATGACAAAGTAAATGTGAAACATGATTTTATATTTGCCCAAAAAAGTTTAAAGTCTATTTAAAAACAGGATGCAAGGCTCATAAAAAAGCAATTTCGTACAATATTAAACAATCTGACAGCCCCAAAATATGAAAATCTAAAACTAAGCAGATAAAAAAAAATAGTATCATCTGCCCACCACAAAATCAGAGTTAATTTATTTCTAAAACTAACAATATCAAAATAAAATAAAAGAAGCCTAATTTGAAATAATAGGTATTTACAGCACCTGTCGGTGTTGCTAGTGTAATAAATAAAGATAGCTAAACGCCATTAAATCTTCATTTAGTGGCCAGTGCTGTTGTCTTGTAGGACAAGAGTTTCCGCTTTTCTTCTAGATTTATGGATTTGTGGCAGTAGTAGGGATAATTAATATTGTTGATAAGTTGAATGTTTGTATCTGTTTGGAAAAAAAAATAAGAATAGTCTCTTCACAGTAATCGTTTACTGAATATTTGAAATATACTTCTTTTTAGAATTTTAGCTCTTTTTTTAGATCGGATGAGCAAAAAATCTGAACGAAATTCATTCAGATTTATTACGCTTCAGTTGCTTCAAAATATTTTTTGTATTTTTTTTTAGATACACTGCTAATGCAAACAATCACAGAAAAAGTATTGATACTCATAATAATTATAATGAGGTCCATTTACAAAAGTTTTTTTCTAATAAATTAAAAAAAAAAATACTTAGGATAAGAAAAACCTTAATTTTTTTTCTATAAAATATGATCGTTACATCTTTCATCGTCATAGACTAAGCATAAACAATTTCTCCCAATAAGTACTTCTTAATTCACCACACACAATCAACAACAAAAGTATTATTAAAACTGTAACGATCCTTAAAATTGAATTAGAAGGTAAATCAATTATTATTTGAGATGGTCATTAATGAAGACCATCAATCACGGAGTTAGGACTCAGATCGTTAGGGCCTTCGATTAGTTATAAGGCCAAGTTCTCGATTCTAAGGTAGAGTTGGCCTTGACACCGTAATACAGGTGCAAAATAATATGGCATTATTTGTGTAAATGCCTGTAATTTTAGGTTTAATGGATCTTGTGGTTTAGGATACTTAGCTAAATGAAAGAGAGAGGGAGCTAAGAATTGATAGAATAAGTGCTACTGAGTATAATTATCTTAATTATGTAGTAAATAAAGAAACAGAAATCAAAATTCAAATCTATGTAACATTTAAAAGACTAAAATATCGTAAAAGTAATGATGCAAAAACCTAACCATGCATTCAAAATAGTGATGCGCACACTATAGCTATCAACATACATATCGATACTCAACTTCCCTTAATCATTTCATTAAGACACGAATGCACAAAAGAAGGAGTCTAATGAAAAATTACTCGCTTTAATGACCCATCGGATCGGCTTAATGATCTAGGTCCTGTTCTTGAGAATGTTGCGCACACATGAGTACGACCCTTGTGTTGCCGAACAATTATTATTTACATTAATATATGCAGATGCACACTTGACCAGTTGTTTGAGAATGGGTTTATAGAATTAGAGACAAAAAAAGTGGTCGGTTGAAGTAAATATTTCTGTTTTTAAATTTATTTTAGGAATATACCTGTCTTCAAATACTGTCTGTGTAATAACTTTGATTTGAATAGGAATCTAAATTGTAAATTAAATCCCTTTGTAAACTGACGTTATTGGTTTTTAGAATGGATCGGAAACAGATTACGATATAGCTACGATACATTTCCTTCACAAAAGCACCTGAGTTTTAATTTATGTTACCTTGAGGCGCTTAATGAAGCAAATAATGAATATTAATACACTTTAACAATAAACCATTTAAAATGCAACGTGAAGGGCTGATGATTTACATATAAATGTATCGACGTACGGACATCGACATCCATTTTGTCGTTAAATTCGGATACATAATTTTCTTAATCAATCAACATTATGCATCCAACTTTTCTTTTTAAATCAACAATAAAATTAATTCACAATAAATTCCCAATAAAACTACTCACGTTTATCGAGAAGAGAAAATATAAATTTTGGATTTACGACGTGACAAACACGAGTACTCTTTAACAATATGGCAGCTTTTAAATTTCAAAAATGGTCGTTAACGTCACACGGTCGAATGTTTACCTTATTAAGGCGTAGCTAGTACTTGTTTAATTCACATAAATAATATATTAAAAAGAGTCAAATTTTCATTAAAAGGCGACATGATTCAAGACGTTCGAGCGTTTTATTGACAGTTTTAGTGGAAAGAGGAGAACCACACACGCGCCGAACTTGGATTCAATTTAAAAAGTGGAATGAGATAAAAATAAATAAGTTCGGAAAGACACTTATGTTTAGAGTCGGTCGTAAAGATAGGGTTAACTGCCACGGTATCGCGGGACAAAACATACCATAAACTGACCGGTTGTAGTGGTCGATAGTGATGCCACCGCTTGTCGATAGCACGACGCTGTTATTCATTGCTGTGATATTTATTTTGTATAATGAAATTTAAATAATAATTTATTGCGTGTTTTGCGTCTATACAAAGCGATGTCTTTGAAATAAGATCTACGAGGTGTGTTATCAAAGTAAAGGTAATAAAGTAAATGATAATGATTTTAAATCTTTGGAATATTTTTCATTTTTGTTTCTAGTTATGACAAATCAGCACATTATAATGATAAAGTCTAAAAATTATTAAGATTCTACATAAATACCAGACTATTTTAGAGTAAATTTAGATTAGGACTTATTGTTTCAAACGATCTTATTTTTTCCATCTGTAATTAGTACATAGTTTCAAAACTGCTAACCATCGATAAAAACAATTCATCGACACCACACAACTCTTCTCCCAGGTGTCAACTGCGATCACTATTGTCGCTCACGGACGCGAGCATTTAAGTCAAAAGAAGCGCTTCGGCCAGGGACTTTGTCGTTATAACGCCTATAAACACTTTTAGTACAAGTTGACCTCTGAGACTGCATGGTCTCAGTGCGACAAGGTTCTAATTCTATCAGCGGGGGGTCCAAGCGCTAATAAAGTGGATTTGTCGACATCAAAATAACACTTTATGAGCACAACACTAATGCGCTTTATCGATACACTCTTAGGGAGTTATCATGTGATAGCCCAGCTGAAATATTGTACAACTTATGTAGATTTGTGGTATATTAACGTACGCATTTAGTTGGATTTTTACATATTTAGTGTATAAACAAATCTTATTACTGGATGGTAGCCATCGAACGTTAATGTGGTGTTGGAGACTGCATTATGGACACATTTAAAAAAATGTGAATGAACCTACACCAGAATACTGTGATATTAATGAAAGCTCTTTAGCAGAGCTTGTGTATAAGATGTTTCATACGATCTTTTAGATGGTAAGTAATATTAAAAACTTAAGAATAGAATTCGACGGGTGCAAAGTAAAAAAACCTTTCTGCAATATTGCGATTTAGTAAGAATAAGCAGTTATATTCTATTCCAAAAATATTATTGAAATAATACTATTATTTCTGCATTTTTGAACGACGATTTACCATGTCTATAATTTTTTAGTAAGTTACTGAAAATCTTTAAAAATCGCAAAATTGCAGATTACTTTCTTTACTTTGCATTCGACAAGACGTAAAGCGAAAAAACATCTGCATCAAACTGCAGAAATATTAGCAGTAGTTTCTCTAAGTATTACAGATATCAGTCATCAAGCTGTTATTAAACAAACATAAACTCCCGAAGTCCTAGACGAAATAACTCACAACGTTGCTACTGAACTAACAAAGCTTATTCACGAAATAGAACAAACAAAATTTCACAAACACAGTCCAAATTCCATTCATTACATACGTGACGATTTCAGAGTTACATAATCATAACCCGATAGACAAAGAGTTATGAATTTTCTAGTTTAAATTACATTTATCAGTTCCGAGGCGTTTGATATCAAAGGTCAGGACCTCTTTGGCGCCAGGTCTGCTTCGATAACAAGACCAAAATAGTTTGCGACCAATTAGTTTCCTAAAAAATATACCGGATACTTGGCTTTATTTTGGAATAATTTATGCTTGAACTCTGTATGAAGTGCCGAGTGATAAAAACGTTGAACTGAATGGTGAAGTGAAGCTAGCTGTGTTTTGTTGATTAAGTTAGAATAGGTAGTTGATTAAGAATGAATGGGATAAAGGATATGAGTTTCATGAATTAATTGGAATCGTAACGTTACTACACGTACAGAATTAAAGTGATTAAAAAGGATGGCGTAGGTACTGTACGCAAGCTACAAAATAACTTGTGAGAATGGAATTATACAAAAAATATTAAAATTAAAGAAGAAAACGCATTACGCGATCCGAAGAGTAAAAAAACTAGTGCAGGTGATGATGAGGAAGCTTAAAGTTTTAATTTTAAAATAAACGAAGAAAAAATTATGCTAAAATTTAAAACTCACTTATGTAGCCTATTATTAAATTCATTAACAATTAGGCTTTTTATATACACCAAGTTATTCTGCAATCGTGAATGACTTTTCGTAAAAAAGAATTTAAGCCAATAGCTGCATTACCTTTTTTCGTTTACACAACTCAGTATACTATCTCTAAAACTTCAACAATATCATCGACACCAATTTTCTTTATAATAATCTTCACCATATTAAATTACAAAATCCCTTATAGTACATTTCATAACCTCATTTGAAAGGTGACTGACAACCTGTAAGAGAATGCTATCATGGTTGCGCAACCAACAAAAGCTGAAATACCAACGGCAATGGACACTATTGTGTGAATTAACAATTTTAATTCTGACACGTTAGTAAGACAATGCAATGGTTGTATGTGCATTGATTACATGTAAGTAGGAAATTTCTACCTTGTTAGATATAGTAAAAGCCAGTTATATGAAAGTGAATACTTGTAACAGTTTATATGAATAAAACATCTTGCAAGTTATTTTTAAACAAGTTACTATTAACCTGAAAGTGACGAATAGAATCTTTCCCAAATAAAGACAAGAATCCTAGAGTAGGAGAAATTTAAGAAAATTAGGAAGCAAGAGAACGTGATGGAGTCAACTCGAAACAAATGAAAAATGAGCAAAACTTAATAAAATAATAAAACCAATCAGAAACAAAATAAAACAGGCAATAAATGGAATACAATTTAAAAGCTTTTTGGTGCTGGTGCTTTAATTTAGATGATGATGTTATGAAGAAACTGATTTGCGCTAAAATTCCATCTTCAGAATAAAATTATATATTGTATCAAGTTGGGGTTGATTTTACAATAAGAAGCTAAGACATAAATTTCTTTTATCTCTAAACTTCTATTTAATTTGACACTGACACCTTAAACCAGCATGGCATTTAAAAACTAGTTGCATATGTATTGTGAAGGCAAATTTTAATTTACAAAAAAAATTATAAATAACGGGTTATGAAAGTTAAAAAAGAACTACAAAGAGAGAGTCCCTTTGAAAGCGTTTTGTTTACAAGCACATATCACGAAAGTATGGTTCATGCAGGTTGGCTCACCCGAGGGTCAAGGCTGAGAGACCAATGTAATGAGTGCACTTGATGCCAACTATTATGTCATCAACGGGTCGGGTTACTATCGCGGTTTTGGCGCCTTTTAAATTTCGATTTTTTTGATGGGTTAAATTTTATTTTTGGGAATTATTAGTTATTTTGTTTTCTTTTTTTATATATTTAAATTAAACCGTCTCATTGCATTTTTTTAATAATCTGAATTTGTAATCGTTTTAATAATGGTAAAAATAAAATTATAGTCACGGCATAATCACTAAATAATTTTGAATCGCTATAGTAATATTGTGGTAATGGCGCCTTTTTATATTTTTAATGCTTTTGGTGGATTCAAAGTTTTTCGTAATGTTACTTGGTTTTTTGTCCATCTCGAGTTTTAAATCGAGATTGTTAAAATCATAATTGAAATCCATTTAATAGTTGCAAAAATAAAATTATAGCCACGGGCTGCTCACTAAATTCTAAATGATAACTGTTTTAATTCAAATTCTCAAAAAAGATAGTTAAAATATTTTTGCAATAATATCAATCATTCACAATTATAATCGGGCACGAGCTGTCGAGTGGAGCAAAAAGATTCATCTATCACTCTAAATTTAACTACATATCTTTTTTATTATTCACTTTCAATTCATCATTAAATATATCAGACCTGTCCGAAGGATACTGTCCAATCCTAACAACAACGAGTATATCATAAGTGACACACTTTGCTATTTCTAAATCTTCTTTCGGATTATTTTTAGTGTAAATTTATCATAAAAATCACATCCAGTTATATATTTACTTTTATATGTATACGATCAAAACTTTATGACATCGAAAATTTCATAGATGATGTACTATCCTATTCCTAAATCCTTTAAACATGATGAAGTAATGTTTTGTGCAATCTTATCATAGAAATCACATTCAATTACTTCTATAAGTATATCTACTGATATATCGACACAATCAAATCACTTTGACGACGAAAACATTATAGATGCTATACTATCCTAGTGCTAAATGCTTTATAAATAATGTAGTATTTTTTTATGCCACCTTGTCATAGAAATCGCATTCAATTATAAATATATTGTTTTGTATGGATACTGTCAAATATTTATAAAGAAAATTTTTCAAGGTAAAATTTTATACATATATAAGAGTAATTTTACGTGAAATTTTGTCATAGAAAATTGCAGGTATTATATTAACCCTTCAGATACCGTCAATTAGAGACACAATAGTAAGACAATAGATGCGCGGCCACCGGGTGTCGCTTGGGGATTCATGAATTAAACTAGTATGATTGACAGTGTTGAGTTAACAAAGTAATCAGATCATGTATAGAAAGCAGTGTTTTCTGAAACAATAAGGTGTAAAGACGGGTTCCCAAGCTCATCGCTTGCGGTCATCTACGGCACTTGAGCGTAATCATTTGGTGACATGCACCCGTAATTGTGGTTTACCAAGACTTGTTTCACTTAATGTTGCATGATTTTTAGTTTTAGTTTCTTCTTTAAAGTCAGTTCTAGTTTTGTTGTATTTGTTTTAATCAGTATTGATATTTATTAATTAGCTGCTATTAGATTTTTTTTCAATTTAACTTTTTATAATTTAATTAAAGTAATTTTATTTTTAATTTGATATAAGTTTTTTTACGTTCACACAACTCATTTATGTCTACATAGGTGAAAATTTATTAATTATATTCAAAATCTCAATTCAAAACGCAATTAAACAAATACAGCAATAAAAGTCATCTAACCCCAAGTTTACCCCAAAACCAGAACGGCATAAGTCAAAAAACAACAATTTCACGTAATTTGCATAAAAGTGAAGAACCCCTTATCTTTAGAGGCAGGCACTTTGTGAAAACTTTGTCTTATTGCATTCTGATTAGAAATGTCGCGAGTCGAGTGCCGGTAATTGAGATTTTAAAGGTCAAAGGGGACGAGAAATTACCGTTCTTGATTTATTTATAGCTTTTATTAAATTTAACTAAGCGAGACTTGTTTGGTATTACTTGGTTTGGTGTTAGGGAAAATAATAAATTTTACTGACAGTTTGGTCGATTTTTGTATACCTACTTTCCTAATTGCGCACTAGTATATGTTGAAATTCACTCAAAATTTATAAGTCTCTTATTGGGAATATTGCAACCATATAATTTTGTAGTCGCGGTGAAAATGGCCAAAATTGAAGTAATAATTACATTTGATATGATATTGGCGTTTCGTTCGATCATCAATCAAGTTAATAAATAGACTCGTATCATAACTTGTTTAGTTTTTAGTATCAAGTCATTGATCTAGTATCGACGGATTTTTTAAAAATGTCAATTTTGAGCTTTTGTCACTTAAAACCGCGAGTTGTCAAGATCCCTCAAAAGTTTCGGCTTATTACGCATCATTTGACAGCGACTTACTAACTTTTGGCAAAGTCAACTTTTTAGATATTTTTTTGGGTTTTCCGTCTCATTTCCTACTAATTAACCTAATTTCGCTCTAACTTCCCTAAACAAAAACTTTGCAAAAACTTCTGATCACGCACCAGAGCCTAGAAACAAAGTCCTCGATCACTTCAATCAAAGGGAACCGCACAGGCACACGGCTAATTTCCGTCGCTAAGACACTGGTTCACTTTCACTTCACACAAGATTACGTACCCTCACAAGTGAACTGGCCGTAGTGCTTCCCCGACGACTTGTCGCCGCAGACCACACACTCCACGTTCTGGCCCTTGTCCGTCGCGGAGGATCCGCTTTGCGTCGACGCGGCCTGGCTCGCGGGCGTCGACGGCAGAAGCTCGTCTTCCCGCCAGCTACCGCGAAAGCCGAGTTCGAGAGGCGGGAGGTCAGGGGCTCTCGGAGGACAAAGCCCCGGGCCTCCGACCCCGCCGTAAACTAGCGCTCCGTGCGTGATGATGCCGGTTGCCGTCACAGGGCAAGAGACCGCGCGACGCGCTTGTGTGTCAAGGGTCGCGGTTCAGGCGCGACTGAGCCGGGTCGGGCCAGGGCGCGCCGCGCCGCCATTGGCCCGGTGGCCTGCAGGGGCAGGGAGCGAAGGCCCCGCCACCTCGACCGCGGCCCCCCTCCCCCCGGCGCGGGGTGGAAATCTTTCAGCCGAGTACCGTCGGTAAGAAAATTCGTTGGGCGGTTTATTTGTGCAACGTTTTTAGAAGAGTCGAGTCAGATAGCAGTTTTATTATGCAATGTGTTGCTCTCTCTTTCTAGCTCTGTTTATGAATAGAACAAACTTGTTTTTAATAGGTTGGACGTTAGGATAACGATTTTATCGTTTGTTTGGGTGTATTTTTTATCCAAATACGTCTATTTAATATTTTTTATCAAATCAACAGTTTTTTCGTATTTTTTTATGCAAATACAACCCGATATATTTGTTAACTTTATTCTACTAAAGTCAGCAAGTCACACAACACCTCATTCCTTCCTTTTACATCCATTATTACTTTAAATTGCCACATTTTTCTGCGAAAACTGAATAGAAATAATCTCATCGACATTTCAGAGCTTTTGGTGCGGACGGTACCTGAAAATCCTACTTTGTATCAACTTTCCCGCTGCCTCCATATTTCTGCGGGCTGATAGGCACTCCGTATACTTAACTATCCACATACAGGTGATCAAGTGGCTCTCCTTTTAACTGTAATGTATGTATTTTCGTGGCGGTTATTTCAGCATTTTGTGCGGCTTTATGAAATAAGGTTATGTTTTTGGTTATGGTTTTAGCGACTATGGTAATGTTTCGCGTGGGAGAGTGTACAAGAAGATTTATCGGAACAACCATTCAGTAGCACAGCCAGCCAAGTCAATGACCTAATAAAAAATAAATCAATAGAAATAAATTGACACCAATTCCACATGTACTAATAAATATTCGCATCGTTGAATGAATATTTGTATTTCCATACTTACACAAGTAAAACACAATGGCTCACATTGAGACGCATGTAACGTTATTTAGATCTAGATCAATCTAGATGGCCGGTAGGCGGCGCGTGCGCAGGGGCGTGGCCTCTCGCGGGGCGAGACGAGGGGGGGTACACTCCCGCGCACTTGTCAGTGTGACGTCGACGCAGTTTGACGCATCGCCGACGCGACACTATGATTCGACAGTTTTTTAATTTTGCGAGTTAAGCCGTTTTGCATTTTAGGTTGAATGTCGAGTCTTGATTTTTTTTTATTATTTTTTTTGTGAGTTTAAATGATGCGGAGATTATGATTTAGTTTTGAACTGATTATTAGCCGTTCATGAGATTTCATGGTTTTTGTTGGAAACATGAAATCTGGTGGACTTCTGAATCACGACGATTAACGAATGTTTTATTGCCTATAAAGCGCTACTATTGATTAAAAGTTAGTACTAGTTTTCAGCAACTAATACAATGTGACACTTAATTTCAATACAAATCCATTGAATAAATTCTTACTACGAAATCCTAATTAGAATTTCAATTCGGATACGAATAACTTATTCTACTTTAGTCATTTAAAACATTTTATCTTTTAGATTTCGTTGGGTGAACTGCACCAAAAGTGTAGTCAGTTGCTTCTCCAAATTACTTAGGTTAGATGTGGTCTATCATCGACCACATCATAGCTTACTATCACCTGACGTAGTGGTCAAGCGCAAGCCTATCAATTAATTTAAAAAACATCGTCCATTAAATCACTTAGCTACATGTGAGATTGTGGTCAATTGCGATACTTAAAAAAAAAATTAGAGTAACTATAAGGTAGGTACTTTTCTATTGCTCAATATTATTCAATATTAGTCATTGGATTTTACGAATATATAAAACTAAGTATTTTTATTGAAAAGATGTTAGTTTTACACAAATAGTAATCTTCTTTTTCTTTTTTTCGTGTCGATGTACTCAAACTATTTGTTTTCTGACCACTAAGCATAAGAGTAACCAGCCTTTTTTAAATGTTCCCACCGCTGGAACTCAGGCCTCCTCCTAGGAGAGGGAACGGGCCGTAATCCACTACGCGGGCCCAGTGCGGGTTGATGAATGTAATAAGTCTTCGAATTTTTGGCTCTCCCTCTGCCCTTGGGCGGAGCGGGAGATAGTGTCAAACTCTTACTGACTAAAAAACCGACCCCGTTCCTTCTTGCCTTTCGTACCAGGGCCGAGCCTCCCTTTCGGAAACAGACCCTAGCTCCAGACAAGTTATATGTCTCCAAATTTTTGGTTCTAGAACATGATCCCTCAAGATGTTTTCCTTCATCGTTTTAAGAGCAGTGGTTATGAGATAAATACTAAAACACTAAGAATTGCCTGAATCCTATAGTTTTTTTTAATGATATAAATCAGTACCTGACTGCGATCCCATGGTAAGCAGTGACGCAATCGTTGATGGTGAGGCGCACTAGTTTATTAAGAGTCTATTGACTTTAGCCTTGAAAATAGATACCTAAATTATAATCGGACGGAAAGACCTCATCAATAGTTAACAAATACCGAAGAATTAAGCCCAAATATACGTACCTACCTATATTTTCTTATCGAATCCTACCTATACCTAGAATCAAATTAATTCAATTGGTCTCTCACGACCAGCTGGCGTGACATCACCGTGAACAAATTGATCAGGATCGAATTGCAAGACTATTAGTTTGGCATTTATTTTTAAAATAGTGCAAAAGAAACTTTGAGCTGATCGCTACAGTGAATGAATCGGTCTTTTTGCCAGTTTGCTTTTATTAAAATAAAGGTTTTTTTGCTAGCAACTGATTTTATTTTAACCTACTCGTATCGATAAGTTAGAAAAGCGAACAAACTGAAAAGTAATTTTTTTTATTATTTTTATTTATAGGCTATCCGTTTGACCACCATCTCACATGATGGTAAGCGGTGATGTGGTCGAAATTAATAAATACATAGAAATACAACCTGCATAGCACAAAGAATTGCCAAACTTACCTAAGTGGCAACAGGCAGGGCACATTGCTCGCAGAACAGAAATGGTCATTGGGGCCGAAAGGTTCTGGAGTGGCGACCGCGTACCGGAAGACAGACAATATGGACCGATGACCTGGTGAAGGCTGCGGTAAATCGATGGATGCAAGACGCACAGGATCGGAGGACGATACTTGGGAGAGGCCTATGTCCAACAGTGGACGTATATCAGCTGAAATGATGACGATGACCACCTGCAATGCACCACCGGTACTTGGAGGACACATAAAGGTTTGTCGGAACACACTAATAGTGCACGCAGCTAAGCAGTGGAATTCCCTACCGGAACCAGTGTTTTCTAATAGCTAAAAACTTGGGGTGTTAAAGTTAATAATTAGTAGATAACTTCACATCACACAAGACACCCAGAATCGAAACACTTATCTGTAGGCCGTACAAATATTTGTACCGTGCGGAATCAAAGCCACTACAGGCAACTCAGCAGTCAATCGCTCAACCGCTGTACCAACCGTGTCTTCAAATTACTAGCTTTTGCCCGCAGCTTCGCCCGCGTACATAAAATATAGCCTATGTCACTCAGAAATCAAGCAGGTTTCTATCTCACACGTGTGCCACACACGCCGATCTGGGCGCGTCGGTCTCCATGTGGTCTCCATACACTTTATATTTAAACTAGACTTGTAGAGCTACACTAGATCCACGCCACGCGACGTCGTTCTACATACAAATCAGGCGTGTTACACGTGTGCGTCGGTCTAATGTAGTTTTAACTTTACCCTATTTAACTATGTCCCTTTTCAGGATATTACCTGTAAGTACTTTGATGCCACAGTTAGTAAGGTGACCTTAGAAGTTCAGACGTCAACAGACACAAGCTACGCCCGGGCTACGTGACGTGACGTGTAGGCACAGGGCTGCCTCTTTACGGGACGTTTTGATTAGGGTTTCTAGATTAGTTTGAGTTTGAGTTTGAGAAAATAAAAATAATTTAAAAAAATATCGGTACAAATATTGGTCAGACAAAGTATAGTTTGAGAGCATCGACACGAAAAGAAGAAAAAGAAGATTACAGCTTTTTTTTTATTGAACTGCGGTGGCCGAGTAGTAATGGCGACTTGCGAGTTGTAAGTCGCGGGCTCAAACCCTGCCAGGCGCTATGCTTTGTGTAATTTATTTCATCACCACTGCGCTCAAAACGGCTCAAAACGTTGGATTACGGAATATTCCCTCTCCTAGAGAGGAGGCCTTATATGTTTTTTTTTATGATAGGCAAAAATCATCCTATGACAACCCCCGCTCTTGGATGGAGCGGAAGATAGTGTCAGACTCTTAATGACTAAAAACCCACCCCGTTGCTGCTAGCCTTTTCATACCGGGGCTCGAGTTTCTTTTCGAATAACCGTGGCCCCAGTAGGCTTCGACCCAGTAGAGAGGAGGCCTGAGTCCCAGCAGTGGGACATTAAAAAGGCTGATGATGGCTGGCGTTGTTACAGAAGCTTCGATCACCAACCAAGATGATGTCCTGAAACCTCTATCTATACCGTCCTCCTTCAACAAAACCTTTTAACGCCATACATACTACATAACAAACCATTTACCGCCTCAAAGCTTTCAGTAAATTTCCTTTTAAAAATAAATAAGTTGAAAAGCTCGGGACTTCACCCTTGAGGTGAAAGAGCGGGGGCGAAGCGGGCGAGGTGAGGGGGTGGAAGGGCGGGTCAGGGGTCGACCCCGCCCAGCACACCTACTTGTCTATGGTACGTATTGCTATAGTCTATGGATAATTGCCCTGACCGAGAGAAAAGTTTTCTTGGAACGACATCTTGAAATTCGGAATTTGTTACTAAGCTTTCTAGCTAAAGTACTATTAGCCTAATGGAGTTTCACTAACGTGGTTTGAGACACGGATTTCATGAATATAGTAGGAATAAAAAGCCTATGATACTCAGCGTTTTATGTGTGGTTTCTACTTATTTGTATTTTTTTTTTAGCCCCCTAGCCAAGTCACAACCGTTTCGTGTCGAATTCCGTTCTCCAATCGGTGACTCCTCGGTGTCAGCAATTGTAGAAAACGATAAGTTGGTAGCCATGTTGATGCGCCTGTCGTCGGCCGCTCGTTCTACAATGTAGCGTTTGTATAACAAAGGATGTAGCGTTGAACATTGTAGAAACGATATTCTATAATTTTGAACGATGTGAACTTGGCTACGAATTTTCTATTCGTTTGTTCTGACCACGTGACTTAATGTTGAGTCCCATACATTTGATTAGTTTTCGTCTAGCGCTACCGATTGCAGATTATCAACTTGGCTAGGGGTGCTAAAGTTTCAGAGATTAAGTATTTACTTTCATCAAACTTACAAAGATCACCGATACATGTATGCACTATTACCTTCATCATCATCATCATCATATCAACCGAAAATTGCATCTGATCTGGTGACTAAACCGCCTCTATCATAATAATATTACGAAAACGAAACTTTGTGGGTGTGTGTTTGATACTTCTTCACGCTTACATCATCATCATCATCATTTCAGCCGATACACGTCCACTGCTGGACATAGGCCTCCCCCAAGCGTCGCCACAACGACCGGTCCTGTGCGTCACGCATCCATCGGATTCCCGCGACCCTGACTAGGTCGTCGGTCCAACTTGTTGGAGGCCTTCCAACGCTGCGTCTTCCGGTACGAGGTTGTCGCTCCAGAACCTTTCGTCCCCATCGACCATCTGTTCTGCGTGCAATGTGGCCTGCCCATTGGCAATTTTAAGTTTGGCGACTCTTCGAGCTACGTCGGTAACCTTGGTTCTCCTGCGGATATCTTCATTTCTGATGTGATCACGCAAGGAAACTCCACTATTACGTTGCACAGACAAAATTCTACAGAAATCTACGTAAGTCTATTAATACTCTACCATGTGTAAGCACCATTAGACTAACTCATGTAAGCAGAAAGACAGAATTATGAAGAAAACGATTTTATTTTACTATGTAGATATTTTTTTTTTGCAAGCCTTGACCTCACTAAGAGCTGAGCCATATTTTATGAAACAAATGACGATATCGAAAAATTAATTTTTTCGGCTGAATGTAGGTATTTTTACTTGTCTATAACAAAGATTTTATATTATATCAAGATTCTTGACCAATACCAAAGCATTTGACAAAGTTATAGAGAGCGAGTTTTTCAATTGATTATTTTGAGTTAAGAATGTCTAAAAACCTACTTCAATGTCACAAGTTTTCAAGCTAAAGTAATTTTTGAGAAATACTCAACTTCAAATGCTTAAACCAGAAATCGGGGATAAATAAACTACGAAATTGTGAGAAGAGTGTATTTCCTGTGATAGTAACCATAGCTCAATGTCTGGAACGTTGGCTGTAGATCAAGAAATCGGGCTTTCAATTCCGTTCCAGATGGGTTAGAGTAAGGAACCCATTGATAATGTCTACTTGACTTGCTGGGTATGTTAACAGGAATATTTCTAGTCAATCAACTATCGTCTTGTTTGGGGTGGGATATCATCAAATAATTTTATCCAGTCTGGGTGGAGTGAGAGACAGCTTCAGACTTGTACTGATTAAACCCACCTGTGTTCCTTCAGTGCGTTCCAGGAATGCGGTGACTCTTTTGAACAATGCTGCAGAAATCGACTATCACCTGCGCCTTTTATTGCTAAAGAGTTTAGGTTCAAAAGGATTTTTCATCGGTTCTTATAATCTATAAATCTGGTATACTAGGTTTTAAACTAAATAATCGCAAAACACTGTACCGCGCTTCAAAACAGATCGTTAATGTGGCTTAGAAGGCTACCTAGCTTAAGTGGAACTGGGCTGGACATGTCTGCTGTATGATCGAGCGGTGGGCCTGTAAACACACAGTTGGTGGCCTGAAACCACGGAGAGGGTGGGACGACTTAGATGTCCTTAATAAAAGGAATGGAAGGAGGCCTTTGTCCAAAAGTGGGACATTATAAACTAGTAAAATAAAACAATCTTACAATAGACTACACATCTCGATAAACAACGATTAAAATTGAGCCTCATATCAACTTCTTTACTTGCAAAATTGTAAAAATATGTTTCTCTTTGACCCCGTTGATAACAACACTGAGTTTAGACTAAATACTTATCTTAATATTGATATAAGGAAGTGAACGCAGCACAAACTATAAAACTGTTTCACCAGATAAAGCCTAAATTACTTCAGATAATGTTACTCTTAACTGAGTAATTATAATATAAAATACTAGCTTTTGCCAGCGGCTTCGCCCGCGTACATAAAATGCTATATTCTATGTCACTCAAGAATAAAGCAGCTTTCTATCGGTGAAAAAATTTTAGCAATCGGATCAGTACTTCCAGAAACTTAAACTTACAAACTTACAAATTTTACCTCTTTATAATATTAGTACAGATAATATTCCACAACTATCACACAACGCCGTCTAGTCCCAAGCTAAGAAGAGCTTGTGTTATGGGTACTAGACAACTGATAAACATACTTATATACCTCTAAATACATACATATTATAGAAAAATTACACCCAGACACAGAACAAATGATTATGCTCATCACACAAACATTTGTCTTGGGTGGGAATCGAACCCACGAGCTGCAGCATAGCAGTCAGGGTCACTAACCACTACACCAACAAGCCAGTCTTTAATTTAATAGTTTATGTACCAATTGTTTGTATAAAAAGTCAAACGACTTGGGTAATTATTAGGGTAAAATTAAATCTGATGTAGCCAACACTGCTTCGATAATGAAGGTTGATTAAGAAATCTTGATCATTGATTACACTAACAACAGATTTTTTATTTCCTTCAAAAATGTCCAAGTCGTTTTTTTTTTTTTTTGTCGACGGGGAAAATCATCTTTGACGAAACCCGCTCTTGGGTGGAGCGGGAGACAGTGTCAGACTCTTACTGACTAAAAACCCCGCGCCGTTCCTTCTAGCCTTCATACCGGGGCACGAGTTCCCTTTCGGACAACCCTGTCCCCAGTAGGCTTTTTTTTTTTTTGTCGACGGGGAAAATCATCTTTGACGAAACCCGCTCTTGGGTGGAGCGGGAGACAGTGTCAGACTCTTACTGACTAAAAACCCCGCGCCGTTCCTTCTAGCCTTCATACCGGGGCACGAGCTCCCTTTCGGACAACCCTGTCCCCAGTAGGCTTCGACCCAGCTGGGCCCCTCCTGCTGCTGACAACTCCTTGAGGCGCGCGGGAACAGTGCGCGCCGTCGACGTCTTGGACTCGGTCCAGTCCAAGTCGTTTGACTTTTAAGACAGACTATACACGAGACTACATATAACATATGAGTACAAAGAATCTTGTGTGTTTTTCTCATTTGTGTTTTATAAGTCTTCCAGTAGACTTTTGTAAAGAGAAAAGAAAAAAAAAATGTGTACAGTACTAAATATCTAAATTAGGGGTCAAAAGTGCAGTTGCACTAGTGTCGATTTTTTTTTTGAGGAAGTTCAATTGTCCACAACTAGTTTATTCAATACTTTAGATTTTATGCTACAAATAAAATCAGTCATGAATTAACTGACTTTCTAAAATTCTCTTCTTAATTGACTTCTTCTTCTGCAATTTTGGACACTTTAGTAACCAATACTAAAGTATCTAAAATTGAATAAGAAAAAAAGAATACAACAGCACTTTTGACGCCAGACTTTACTTACGTACGTAAAGTGAGTGTACACTCAAACTGTTGGGTGTGTGAGTGTGTTCTCTCTTTATATTCGTAAATTCATGAATAATTTAGTAAAAATTCAGAAATATTTTATTTTATTTTATCTGTTGTAGAATAAAAGTTTCCGTGAAAAATATAGTTGATTAATCTTTTTTTTTTGGATTTTTCCTATACCTAAAATATAATAATGTCACTCTATGTATAATATCTCAAATAAATAAAAAAATTTAATACATATGTTTCAAAGGAAACATGTGACAGTCTAAAAAGAGTTACCAGTACCTAGTCTACTAGCTAATCCAACCTAGTCTTGCACCCAAAACATTTTTACCAACTGCATCTTTAAAAAACCTCTTCATAAAAACGAGCCATTTCTTAAATAAACCATATTCTCGATTCCTTGAAGGCGGCAGCCTTGCCGCAGTAAACTTATCTCCGGAGTCCCCATCGATCGTGACAGCGGTGTCTGTATGTCATCCCCCATCCCCCTACCCCCCATTTGGGTGACTGAGTAATTGGGTGCAGGTACCCCGGTGCCCGAGACGTCCCCCGACCGGGCTGTTCTTTCTTATTTTACTTTTTTCAGGATATTTTGATGGTTCCGTGGTTTTTGTGTTGGTGTGCTCGGGTTTTGGAGCTAGATGGTTAATTTGGGGAAGATGTTGGAGTTTTCATTTGTGTTCCATAGCCAAAGGTTTTAAAATCGACTTAAAGGGTTAATCAAGCTCTGTTAAAAGGTTTTCGAGGGAATCCATACATATATATATTTAATACTTTTCTTATGACTTATGTGATTTTATAAAAATCAAACCATTTATTTGCAATAAACCATTTACAGGCACTTTTGAATGGTCAAACAAATCGGTAAGACAAAAAAATAAATAATTGCACATTAAACACTGAAACATTTTTTTTGGTGAACTGGTACCTATTTGGGGCTGTTTGTTCCAAATATATACCAGTTCAGCAAAAAAAATAAAACTTAAAAAAAAAAACTAACATTGCAAGATACACATCTTTTTCTTTTTTTTTCTCTTTTAGAGTGATACTATTACTAAATACCATCATTAATTAATAAGAAAATGGTAAAATCTAAATATGTAATTTTTACAATGTTCCTATGTCTTGTCATATGTTAAATATAAAAAAAAAAACACTCAGTACAAATCTCCAAGACTAAATAAATTACCTACGCACTTATTTAACTACAAAATAGCTATCCCAAGTAATTGCCAGACGGTACATCACAACAATTTAAATCCTTAGATCCGAAAAAAGAAATCAACGTTCACCGCTTAAAGCCCAAAGCGGTCCCCACCGAAACGACATGGACAGTAAAAACTTCACTTACCGTAAAAAATAAAAACTGTAAGACATTCACTTTACTTCAAAAGTACTTTACGTTTTGTGGGACACATAAATTGTCAAATAAAACGCACAGAAAGGCTTGTCGTATAACGTCACATGTATCAATCGTCAGACTTTGAGATGGCTGCACCATTCAGCGGGCGCTCGACGGAATGTTATGGCAGCACACACGTTGGATGAGAGCATATTTTTGAGCATCTGTTTTCGAGGAACTTAGGAAGAGGACAGTTTATTCTGTCAATCTGCCTAGTCATTCCTAATTGGGTCAGGTACCAGTCGATCCGGTTGAAGAATTCTACTTGTTTCTACAGCGTGGAATAAAATATGTAGAAATAAAAAATTAAATATACCTACCTTTCCTAGATACCAAACCTAGATCAAATCTAATTTAAATAGTCTTGACTTAGGAATATGTTTGTTAGGTACCGTATTGTGACAAAATATTTTTTAAGGAAATTCTAATTCCTCTATTGATTTCTGTATCGTGGAATAGAAAGATATTGCAGTAGAAATAAAAGGAAATATACTCTGTATACTATGCACAAAGATCCTAAAACAAGCCCACGTAAAGTTCAACAAATCTTGCTTTTACTTAAATACAATGAAAACGATGAATGGCACAAAACAGTTATAATCGATGTCTAGTTTTTCTAAAACGTCTATATCTACTTTTCAATATTCATATGTATTGTATTGAATCAAGTATTATAAATAAGAATAAATTTATGCTAAACCCCGCAAATAATACCTATTTTTTTTTTTTGGTAAATTATACAGATTAAGTAGCAAATAATAAAAAAATAGATATAATTTTTATAAACATAGATACATAAATTAAACATCCGTCAAGGCATACAACTCTAATAATAATCAATTTGAAGAACAAGAAGTCAAGCAAGATGCTGGAGAAGATAGAATGCCTTTGGAATAATACTTTTGGCACAATGAAATAGCGAAACCTGACGTCACCAGTTCAAAACAAGCTCCGACAAACAACACTAAATATACCTTCAACAACAATTTAAAACATTCCCTGCAAAGCTCTGAATAAATCAATCAGTCCCCATTACAATTTACACTAAGATCGATACGATAAAATAAGCAACAAGTATCGAGTATGTCAGCGTTAAATCACGCGTTTGTTCTTTTGTTTGTTCATTTGTTTCTTTGTTTATCCTCTTGCTTCTTTGTTTGTCCACTTGTTTCTTTGCCACTGTATAAATTAAGATCGTCTGCCAATGTGTCTTGTCCGGTCTTGTTTGTAAAAATGATATATTTATCACCTTTTATCCAGTATTTTTGGCGCTGCATCCGTTAATGTTTCTGTCATGTGCAGTTTGGGTTCTGTGTTTAAATTTAGAGCTTTGTCTGGTTCAATTGGTAGTGTCTTATTCATGGTACTGAAAAATCTGTGTATTACTCATCCCAATTTCAATATTTAGTTACACCAGGCTCTATCCTTCTTTCAGTCCATCCTATCATGTGCGATAAGACCGCCCATTGTACACTTTTTTCTTAACATGTTTGTCGTATATATTTGTTTATGTGGTGTACAATAAAGAATATATTAAATAAATAAATAAATAAATATCCGTGTGTAAAACAAAAAATATTCATTATCAGGTTAAAAAAGTATAGTCTGTTTTTATCTAGTCCATGGTCTATCTATGTCAATAACATCCAAATCCGTTCAGCCAATACAACGTAATTTATTTACAAACACACAGGCTCAAAGATAAGGCGTTAGTGGGAAAAAAATACGTAGTAGCTATTTACCAATAAAAACTAAGTAACTTGTTTTTTTACATATGTTTTTTTTTTGCTATATTACTACATACTACACACTAGCTGATTACATGTTTGCTGTATGGATTTTAAAAGAGACTTTGACCCCTGAGTTTGTTTCGGTGTTTCTTCTCAGGGTAGTCAGCTAGGAAACACAGTCCTTATCTAGTTTAAATTGACGTGTAAAAGTGTTTTTCATTACTCATACTCTGAAAGTAGGTCTGAAGTTGCCTGAGGAGCGGGCTGAAAAGTATCACACTTTTCATCCCTAGGGAGTTTTACTTTCACCTAACAGCTGTATTTTTTTTTTTTAACTAGGTCTATCTTCTTGTATTCGTAATGAAAAGCACAATGCTTACCTCGGGGTGAAAGTTACTTATTTCGTCCCGAGAAGGAGTTGGCGGCCGAGCGTAGCGAGGTCGCTAATTCTAGTGTAACAATGTACTATTTAAAAAAACCTATTTGCAAAATACATATTATTTATAATTTATCCGAAAATGTTGAAATCATCTACCACATCGATTGTACTAACTCAATAGAACTCGGTCGGTTATTTTTCTTCAGAGATAAGACATGTCTAAGGTTATCAGCCATCCTCACGAGGTGGCTCCATGCAAGCTTTATCTTAAACTACTGTATGTTCTTAAGTATAGTTATAATATCTATATATAAAAAGGAGAAACTGACTGACTGACATATCAACGCACAGCTGAAGCTACTGGGACTGAAGCGTGGAATTTTGCACAAAGATTTCCTTTTATGACGCAAGCGAGCACTAAGAAAGTATTTTCCAAAATTCCACCCCTAAAGGTATGAAACGGGGGTCCAAAGTTGATATAGAGAAACCTACTTTTACACGGGTGAAGCCACTGGCAGAAGCTAGTAGATTTATGAATAAGGAAGATGTTTTAATTATCTGTTCGTAGAATAACACTTCCAAGAAGTATTTTTATGTAAAACTGTCCTCCTTTCTGTGGGTCGTAGCGTGATGTTTGAATTATATTAGCATTTAAAATTGAATTCACATAGGTAATATTCGACAAAATAAAAACAATGTCACAAATTAAAAAACTAAAGACTAATAGAGAGAGAGAGCAGTGGTAGTCGAGTGGTAATGGCCCAGACTTACGAGTTCTAGGTCGCGGGTTCGAACCCAGCCAAATCCGGGAAGCCTTCTCAAAACGGTGAAGGAAAACATCGTGAAGAAACCAGCATGCCCTAGATCCAAAAATTCAAAGACATGTGACATTCACCAACCCGCTCTGGTCCCGCGTATCCACCACGCGGGCCCAAAGCGGGTCGGCCCATTGGGATCTCCTAGAGAGGAGGCCTGAGTCCCAGCAGTGGGAACACTTAAAAGGCTGATGATGATGATGAAAGACTAATAGAAAGAAACTAGATAAGAAAATGTTCTTGTACAAGAGAGTTACGTTAATTATCTCCCAAAAACATGGACACAGGTTATTTTTTGCCTAAAAGCCATATAAAGATTACACAGAAATCCATGCATACGCTATTACGCGACACGTTAAAGCTTTAAAAGTTTCCCGGAAAAAAGTAATTCTAAAATCCATGGATCGGTCAGGGGCTCGCAACTATTGGTCGCGCTCGACTAACTCGTTCATGATCCGATTTTACGCACGGACGCCCGGGACCCGGCGACTCGCCGCGTCTGCAATGCGAAAAAAATGGCGATAAAAATAGATACGGCTGACTTTTTTGTTTCAGTTCATCTGAAAGATGGGCGGGTTGAAATAAATCGGAGTTTACTATAAGAAATTTAGGCTTTGTAACTGTTTTCCTAGAAATTTTGAGTTTATTGACTCTTTATTACTAAGTTCCACACCAAACTTATCAGTTTATCACAGATAGAATCTGATTAAACTGTTCCGTATAAACATAACAATCACTTAATGTGCATTCGCGTATTAGCATCTATTCAGTTCGTGCATTATTAGCTTCGTAATACCCTCAATATTAATACCTCAAATATGCTTCAGTTATAATCCTCAAAAAAGCGTCATCCCTCACAATCCGTCTAATAAAACCGTAGCGACTTGTATACAGTATAGTAGCGCGGCGCCACTGTCGCATTGTGCGGAGGCGACCAATTGTGTAGAACCCCTGGGCTGATCACTTAATTGACTAGCGAGCGAGAGCTTTTGGGGGAACGATATCCATCAGCTACAATTTGACTGCACTCGACATACATTACCGCATCTGTTTAGCGGGAACGTAACCTTTGTAGTGTTGTGTCAGCAATGGTTGTCGTAATAAAAATTATGTAGATTTTGTAGTAGAGGTAGTGGTATAGGATTAAAGTGCAGTAGGAATGAGATTTGTTGGCAAGTGATGGGATTGTGTGGGAGCGTTAATGCCACTTAATCTGAACGATTAACCGGGGACTGTTGGTTCGCGGTGAGCACAAAGAGAGGCAGTCGGGTGCAGTGAGAGGTGCTAGTTACCAACGATATTGGATTTAGGGATGAGAACCTCCCTATTGAAAGACTAGCTGATGCTAGCGGCTTCGCCTGCGTGGTAGAAGAAGATTATCGCAAGGATAGATACATATTCCCGGGGTTAAAAGTATCCTGTGTGCTATTTTAGATATGACCTCCTCGTTTACCAATTTCATCGAAATCTTTTCAGTGGTTTTAGCGAGAAGTAAGAAATATACAAGTCTTTCTTTTTTATCATAATATTATTCAAGGTATATAATTATTTATTACAAGCTTTTGCCCGCGGCTTCGTTCGTCTACATAAAATATAGCCTATGTCACTTAGGAATAAAGCAGCTTTCTATCGGTGTAAAAATTTTAGCTATCGGACCAGTACTTCCAGAGATTACTTACCTTCTACAAACAAAAAAACGAACTATCTACCTTTATTAGCGTTGATTTTTTATTTTTTATTTTATTATTACTTACAATTTTAATCATAATCTTTCTTTTTTAAAATAAATGGCTTTGGAGAAAAAGTAAAGGACCAATTTGGATAAAGTTTTTACCTACAAACTATTGTTAAAGTCTCAAAATAGTTCTTATGTCGAGTAAATTGAAAAAAATTGCACAGAAAACCAAAAACTACATTTTTCTTTTCTACATTTAAACGGTTCCGAGCTGTGAGTTCATAAACTATCTCAATTTTTTCGTAGATTATACATTTTTCTTTTTACGTATGATTTAGCGTTGGTGACAAAACGACGTCTATCGGGTCAGCTAACCTAACCTGTTATTCATATAAATAAAATTGAATTGACTGTTTGTAATATCAAAATGCATAAAATGTTTTTGCTTAATGCATAATAATATAAAAGTATATCCGATACCTACAACTAAAAAGCAATTTTTTTAATTTTGTCTGCCTGTTTGTTTCGGCTAATCTCCAGAACGGCTGGACCTATTTATAAGAAGAACTTTGACTTTTTAGGAAAAAATATTCAGATTCTACACTAAAATTTTTTTTTTTAAATTGTGACCAAATGGCTCTTACCTATGCTGCTTTATGAGTTCGTCGTAGACAAAGACGGGGACACGAACTAGTTATGAAAAAATATCATGGCTCTTACTTATTATCAAGAGGTTTGATAGAATCCCAATCGTACGGATCACCCTTGACAACATCATATTTCCCTTGAGACAGGATTAATCAATGCACAAGTACGGACTTGACCACTCTATAATATAGTTATCTATTAGATCCTTTTTAGGGTTTCGGAATTAAAAAGGTAGATTTTTTTTTTTTTCGTTTGTGTATTGTTTCAGTTAATCTACACAAAGAAAAAGCTAGACCTGGGTTTTAATAACAACAATAATAATAAAAACCCATTATTTATAATCTTTTCTTTCTTTTTTATCAGTAATCTCTGAAAGTACCTACTGATCCGATTGTGATTTTTTTCACCGACGGAAAACTGATTTATTCCTGAGTGACATAGGCTATATTTTATGTATGCGAGCGAAGCTGCGGGCAAAAGATATACACCCCCTCTCAAACCAATAATCCCCCCCACCCCTTACAAATTTAAAGAGAGATGAATCGTCAAAAATTCTGTCCTCAACATAGTCATTCACATCAACAAAAGAAGTGAAAACAAGAATTTCATCTTCCCCTTTAAAAAAACAACATAAAGATAAGTTTAAGTAACAATTACGTAAAGTCACCCTTTCTGTCATCTTCTCATTTTTAACTTAACCCTCATCTCGGCACGTGGTTAGGGTTATGGTTGTCATTACCATTATTAACCCTTAAACGGTTACGGATGCTGTGACTTTTTATTTGTTGAGAACTCGTTTTTGGAGGTAAAAGATTAAGGCGTGCTTTAAAGATATATATTTGATAAAAACATAATTTCGGTAACTAGAATATAAGTAGGTACTTTATTTATTCTTTATGCACAAAAGAGTACAAAGGCAGACTTAATGCCTTATTGCATTTTATACCAGTCAACCTTTGGGTGATACAGAGATAAATTGTGGTAGGTGCAATATTAACCATTAGATATTATAAAATTCTTCATACAAATACATACTTATCTACAAAATACTAATACACTATTATGTAACCATACACTATATGTTGTGTCTTACTGTTCAATTGTAATAAAAAAAACCCAGAAACTTCTAACCAATTTGTAAGAATAATAAAATCATAACTGACGTTTCTTTGCCGTTAAAAAAGTAACTACAAATACTGTTACAAACCTGTCACATTGATTTAAAGCCCCTAACACCTACGTTACATTTTACAAAAAAAAAAATATTATCAAAAACCCTACAAACCTACTAAAAAAGCTGTCAAAAACAATCTCATCTAAATTCATATCTACTGAAAATTTGAGACGCCAACAAAAAACATTCAACAATGAAGCCAATCAGCCTCTAAGAAACTTCAAAAACGGTATTAATTTTCAATGAGATTATTTACAAATCCTCAAACTTACCGTCCGTCCTCAACGGGGCCTGATCTGTCAATATTGTCACAAAACATTATGAAAAAGATAAAAAAGATAACAAAAAAAAAACTTAAAGAAAAAAAAACTTATGAATGTGGCCTAATTTTCGCTCTCAATACCCACTTTCTGCGTAAGCATTGAGGCGTTCCATAAATTAATTCTTACATACTCGGATCTTTTTTTTTTTACTAAAAAAAGAAACACGGAAGACCGTTACCTTTTACATTTTTTTCTTTATCTATTATTTATGGTGTAAAAATTGGGTTACTTAACGGGAGCGTATAGTCTATTGTGTATCGAGGGGGATTTTTTGCAAAAAGTTTTTTAACAAAAATGTTTTCAGTTTTTTTTAAAGTTTGCTACACGTGATATTAAGAGGCGGTTGGCACGAGTAGCTATATATATTGCGATTAGAAATATTATTAATAGATGTTAGATAATTCGCAGTTATTGATGATGAAGTCATCTCGATAGAAATGTCATCATGGTTAGCACTCCTCTAGATTTTTTAACATGGCGTCTTAATACATTCATAAATCATTGATATTTATTAACTAATTAAAAAAAATATATATTTATTTTATTAGCAGACAACAAAGTTCTATTAACCTATGTTAATACTAATAACTAATCATAGTAGTAAATAGTATAATGCCTATACCCAAAAATATAAACAACTAGTTTTCCCCACCAGCTTTACCCGCGTGAGAGTCAGAATTTATGCTAGAACTACACTGCGCACACGTGGTCTACGTACGCCGATCTGTGCGCGTCGCTCTCCATACATTTTATATGGAAACTAGACTTGTAGAGCTACATTAGGTCCACGCCACGCGACGTCGTTCTACGTACAAATCAGGCGTGGTCCACGTGTGCGTCTGTCTATTGTAGTTTTAGCTTAATTCTCGTAAAAGGAATTCTCGTACTTAGCATGGTCTTTTGCTTAAGCATCCAAATCTGTTCATACGTTTGAACGTGAATGAGCAACAAACACACAGGCATAGATACCAAATTTCGTCTTTATAACGTCAGTGTGGGATCCATAATATGAACTGTACATTTTTGAACTTCACGCAATATCTGAAAATATTTAAAGACCATTTCATTCTCTATAAACAGAAAAAAAAACACCAACCGTTATACGACACCACCACTGTTACATAGGTACACTGTAGTTACATAGAATCCAACGACTGTCACATAGGAGAACGTAAACTGCCCCGACCACATACAATCAGTCTCGGACATGTATTCACTTCATTGTGAACACCAAACAAAACAGCTAGACACGCTTTTTTCATACAAACTAGATTTCAAACGTTCAAAGGGTCCTCGGGTCATGGGTCACCATCGTATTTCTCGTCTAAAGAAAAAAGACGTTACGAACAACCCTATAGAAAAAAAGATAAGTAAAAAAGGGGCTTCTTCTAATATTGTGAATATTGATGAAGAAAGGAATCTGGTTTTGGATATTGAAGATTGTAGAAGTTTCATTCAGAGCCATGTGTGGTCCCACGGGGCGAGTTCACGTGGTCCCCGTGTGCTGAGAACCGCGGATCGTGCTCAAACTTGATTTGAAATGAAAGTTCTTTAGAAAACTGGATTTTGATTGAGAACTTAGACGTTGGACATCACTATTGCAATCACTAGGGAATTTCGAATTATTATTATTATTGAAAAAATAGACTTCAAATTTGACAGTTGAAAAAATAAGAAAAAAAATCATCAAACTTAAATATCTTAGTAAGTATTGATTTGAACAAAAAAAAAAACAACTACATTTCACACCCAATAAAAGATAAAAACTAACAGTTACATAAAAGAAAAAAAAAACTCCAAAAAATAAGGGTTACATCTCGTTTCCATCTTAACAATACGCACGCGATAAGTACAGAATCCTTGCGCACGATTCATGTACCCTTTAGCCCTGTAAAAGGGATAAAAAGGGATTGTGCCCAAGATAAACGGGTACAATAGGGGTTGAGGTATCTCGGAGGTAGGTACTATTGATCCCGGCACGCGTTCGCGGGTTAACAGCGGCAGCGGTAGGGTTGGGATGCTGCGCAAAGGCACGAGTCGACGAGTTTCTGGTTGATTTGTTTAAAAAGTGGTTTTGGTGTATCTCGAGGTGATTTTTAACCCTTTTGTTGGTTTTTGTTAAAGAGTTATGTATGTGATTGTAGGGATATTATTAGATTACGTTTATTGTATTTTATTATCTGATTGTGACGTGTTTGTGTGGAAGATAATCTTGACTTGAGCATAATTATGAAAACTGGGTTACGAAGTTTTTCGAAAGAGCCCACGGGCTGCCCCAGTTTCCATCTCTGTTCCTCCTGAGGAATGAGGAAATTTAGTCACAATCTTTCTCGCTCTACCTAGAGCGGGAGAAATCAATTGATGATTTCCCACCTAAAAAATAAAACAGCGTATGGCATGGCAACTGATAAAAAACATTCACGTACTGCCTTAAATATTTAATTGTGTTCTAAGCTTAACCATAATCAGCCTTTTAATGTTCCCACTGCTGGGACTCAGGCCTCTTCTCTAGGAGAGGAAATGGGCTATTATAATCCACCACGCGGGCACAGTGTGGGTTGGTGAATGTCACATGTCTTTGAATTTTTGGTTCTAGGACATGCCGGTTGCCTCACGATGTTTTCATTCACTGTTTTGAGAACAGTGGTGATGGAATAAATTACTCAAACTAATCTAATAATTGTATAAGAGTGTACTTTGTCGTATCTTTACTCATATTGAATTATGTTCTATATCTTTAACTTACGCAATGGCTACTGGCATTATTATATATTAAATCAAACTAAAACAAATTACAGGGTCTGTTTTTAAATTTTTTTTGTTACCCAAAAATGTAAACAACAATACATTTTTTTTACGATTAATAAAATGTCTCCTATAAATAACGTGAAAAGATAAATTATAACGGAACGGAACAGTAGTCTAGGTAGAAACATATTTAATTTTCTCTGACAACTTTATGAGTTCCATATGACCCTAACGCCTTCCGCGTGAGGTCACTAATTAGCTTGTGGAATAGCAGAACATGTCTGTGGGCTCATAAACTTCACTATATGTCAAAGTGTGGGCTCCTGTTACTTCGAATTGACATTAGTTTAATGAAGAAGCAACCATAATTCAATCCAACAAGTCAATTTCCAAAGTTCGCGAGTTATTTCGTAAAAAGTTTATTTTTTATTTTTTTATTATTGATAGGTTTGCGCTTGACCGCTATCTCACCTGATGGAAAGCGACGATGCGGTCGACGATGGAACGCGCTTACCTAGAAGAAACCTATTCACTCTCGACTTAAAGATTCCTGGGTTGTAGCTATCAGGAAACACAGACTCCGGCAAGGAATTCCATTCCTTAGCTGCACGCACAATGAATGTGTTTCCAAAACGTTTTGTGCGTGTAGGCGGGATGTCCACCATGTACCATGTGCAGTAGTATCATCACACCGTAATTTTTTTCTACTGTCGATTTGGACCCATTGTCTGACTATTTAAGTGTATGTTTGTAGCGTATTAATCACTACATAGTATAAAACAAAGTCGCTTTTTCTGACCCTATATCTCTATGTGCGCTTAAATCTTTAAAACTACGCAACGGATTTTGATGCGGTTTTTTTTTAATAGATGTAGTGATTCAAGACGAAGGTTTATGTGTATAATATTGCACCCGAGCGAAGCCGGGGTGGGCCGCTAGTTTAAGTATATATTGTATATTTATTCTATAGTTTATTGGTATATCTATTCTATGGTCGATTAGTATAATTATTCTTATCGCCTTTTTTGCACTCTTTTATTGCACCTACCACTACCTTTCTCTGCATCATTCAAAGGTCGCCTGGAAGAAAATGCCTAAGGCATTAAGTTCGACTTTGTACATTTGTGCATAAAGTATTAAATAAATAAATAATAATAAATAAATAAATTTTACAAGCTTTTATTTTAGTTTTACCTGTCCCGATGTTAGTCTGTAAACAAATCTTGAATTAAATTTGACCCACTTCCCGGATACCGATTGACCTGAAATTTTGCATGCATGTATAAATCAGATGATAATGCAAAATTATTATGACAAGGAGCTGATCTGATGATGGAACCGGCAGGTGGCTATAGGAACTTGGTAGTTAAACGACACAACACCATCAAGTTTGGGCTCGTATGATTCGTGTTGACGAGTATTAATTATATAGGTATACCGAGCTATAAAAGCTTGCTATGAAAAAATAATTTTCATTAAAAGTATTGTTTTTTGTCAAACTAGATGAGGCCGGTGTTTCCTAGATGACTACCCTGAGATGACACAACGAAACAAACTCAGGGTTCTAAGTCCATACAGCAAAATGTACTGCTTATCATTGTAAAAGCTATTCAATAAAGAAATTAAAAAAGAAAAGGTACTCTACTAAAACTTGTATCAATATTTTAAGACAAAAAAAAATACAGCCATTCTAAAAATAGTCCAAGCCCATCAATTTTGTTTACACTCGAAAAAAAAAAAGTTATTTATCACAAAAACCTGTCAAGTCCGAAACGAACTTGAGATAAGATTGACTTAACACCTTAAGACAGGTTGATAATCTCTTAAAACAAAAAAAGTACCGCAAAACCGTTTGCCACTTACAGGAACCATAAAGTTTTAGAAAAAAAAATAGAAATTGGCAAAAACTGTCGTAAATTTGTCAATGTAACCCCGCCTAGCATCGTGAGGGTTTGTTTTTACAGTTAGTTTTAAATATGAGTGGCATTTTAGAGATTTATACCAGAAACGTAGATAAAAAGAAGGCCGAAGTGGCTTAGATTTGATGTTGTGAAGGAATTGGACGTGAACTTTGAAGACGCGCATTTAAGAGGGCCATTTCCGATGTGTCTATCGTCAACGTGAACGTGGTTTAAAATCTTGTTGTTTCATCCTATGCAATGTTTGATAAAGAGGCAATGCGAAAAAGAGATATAACGCCAAGTAAAAACGCTCGGTTGGCATTTAGTAATTCCATAACTTTAAAAGGAGGCCCTTTTAAAAAATAACCTGTATTATTTTTTGTAACTTTTAAATAATATCTCGTAGACTTATGTTTGAAATCGAAAGTTAGGGTCGGATTTGCGTTTTTTTTTTATCGAACTAACAAGTTTATACCATGGTGTGATTTTTGCCCGGCGGTTGGTCATAATATACAGTCAATTTAAAAAAAAACAGTGGTGTTCTTTTTTATATTTGTGGTTTAAAAATTTCAAAATGAAGTAGAACCTGGTAGTTCTAGCTTTATCATTATCATACATACCATCACCAATCGCGTAGCACCACAACACCTGCTTCGTTAGTCTTTCTTCTGCGAAGCAGTGATGCTAGCAAAGGAGGAGGCCGACCGCATCAGGCAATGGCGCCCCAGCCGCCGCCGCCGGGATTCCGATCCCGATTTACTGCCACAATAAACGCGGGCACACGGTCGGCAAGCCATGGATCTCGCTGTCCGACCGTCCGGTAACTGTCCGGACCGAGCCCAAGACGTCGACGGCGCGCACTGTTCCCGTGCGCCTCAAGGAGTTGTCAGCAACAGGAGGGGCCCATCTGGGTCGAAGCCTACCGGGGTCGGGGTTATCCGAAAGGAAACTAAAGCCCCGGTATGAAGGCTAGAAGGAACGGCGCGGGGTTTTTAGTCAGTAAGACTCTGACACTGTCTCCCGCTCCACCCAAGAGCGGGTTTCGTCAATGATGATTTTCCCCGTCGACAGAAAAAAAAAAGAAAAAAAAAGGGGCCCAGCTGGGTCGAAGCCTACTGAGGCCAGGGTTATCCGAAAGGAAGCTCGAGCCCCGGTATGAAGAGGCTAAAAGGAACGGGGTGGGTTTTTAGTCAGTCTGACACTATCTCGCGCTCCACCCAAGAGCGGGGTTTGTCATTGGATGATTTTGCCCACCGTAAAAAAAACCCGGTCCGTTAGTCTAATCTTTTCAGCTACTCGTTCAGCTCTTGAATTACCTTTAATTAAACTCATCAACAGATTATAATTACAGTGCATACCATTTGCGACACGTATAATCAACCCCGACCTCGTTCCTTCAATACATAAGTTGGACCTTTGCACGCTATTTGACATAATACCGTGCTTATATCTCTTTACTGGCTCCAATCTGATGACCCCACTAACATTGTATATCTACATACAAGCTCTACGTGATTATTAACCCTGAGATTAATTATTCCAATTATAATTGAAATTGTAATAAATTAATAAATAAATACAACGATGTCATCATCATCAGCCTTTTAATATTCCCACTGCTGGGACTCAGGCCTCCTCTCTAGGAGAGGAGGATAGGCCGTAATCCACCACGCGGGCCCAGTTCGGGTTGGTGAATGTCACATGTCTTCGATTTTTTTATTCTGGGACCGGCCGGTTTCCTCACGATGTTTTCCTTCACCGTTTTGAGAGCAGTGGTGATGAAATAAATTACACAAAGTGATGTGCCTGGCTGGATTTGAATCCGCGACCGTAAGTCAGGGCCGTTACCACTCGGCCACCACTGCACCTCAGGGCGAGTATAAACCCTTACAATTGTTAACACCTCTACGGTTTGAACTAAGCGTTTTGCTTCTCCGTTTATATCGCGTACATCTAGGGACTGGAACGATATGACTGCTGCGGTTTTCCATCCGTTTATAATTTAGGTGTCTTCAAGGCTAGAGTGGATGGCTGATGATGGCCGGATTAGTGGTAGATAGGCTCTTAATAAACTAGTGCATTTCACCATCAACGATTGCATCACTGCTTACCATCAGGTGAAATCGTAGTTAAGCACTTGTTATTTAAAAGTCATTAAAAAAATATGGAATTAAAATATTAAGACTACCTAGTACCACTACCAGACCAGAGTTAGTCCTCTAGTATGTATGCAGGTACACTAGTATACTTTAGGTACCTACATTTCGAGGAAGTTTGTTTCTTTGTGTGTTTGTTTGTGCTTGAGGCCTTGACGACATCTATATTATAATCGGACGGGCAGACCGCATCAGACAAATTGTTCCAGTCCTTCGATGTACGCGGAATAAATAACGAGGCAAAACACTTAGTCAGGACCGTAGATTTATTAATCATCCCCTAATGGGATGAAACAAAGTCCTTTTGAAAGAACTACAAAGATCTCTTATGATTAGCATGACAACTACAATAGAACAACAGTATTAAATATGAGGCCTGCGGTTATTTATACTTTTGATTTTATTTCTCAAGTGAAGTCCTCCCAGATCTCCCTATTAATCAATCATCAGAGGGTTGCCATATAAAATAATCTCGCCCCAATCAAGGGTAACATATTCGCGGTTCAAACGCTGGGAAAACAACATGGCTTTTGTGTTACCACATAAAAGAGCTTCGTATCAATTTCTTGGTTATTAAAAAACTAAATTATTATTGCCAATACTAAAAACGAAAATGGCCTTTATTTCAATGGAATAGGGTTTATTAAAAGGGCTTGTGGCAGTAAATATAAGTTGGGGTGCCATGGGCATAATTTCGGTATGGAAAAGGATACTTGAGCCAAATTAATAGCTTATCTGTGATCTGTAGTTTGGTTATTATGTCACTCATTGCGTGGGCTTTCAATGTAGTCACCTTTTGTGGGAATAGGGTTGCCAACAAAAAAATATGTTTGTGACATTTATTTAAAAAAATGTAATTTGTGTATCTTTAACAGTCGATGAATATAAAGGTTCTGGAGTGGCTGAAGACGCAGCGTTAGGAGGCCTCTAACAAGGTGGACCGATGACCTGGTGAGATCCGACGTTGGAGGGACGTTGTGACGACGCTTGGGGGAGGCCTATGTTCAACAGTGGACGTCTTTCGGCTGATATGATGATGATGATGATGAATCTAAAATACTTTATGCACAACATGATATCGTTTTATTTTGTTATTAATTTGTTTGTACGGAATTAGAAATACAAAAAACAAAATATTCAAAGGGAATAAAAAACAGACTCTTATGTCTTGATTTAGGACATGGTCTATCCAAATTCGTAAAACAGTTTAAGCGTAAAGGAGTAACAAGCATACACACATACATACATACATCATCATAATCATCAGCCTTTTTAATGTTCCCACTGCTGGGACTCAGGCCTCCTCTCTAAGAGAGGGAATGGCCCGTAATCCACCACGCAGGCCCAGTGCGTGTTGGTGGATGTCACATGTCTTTGAATTTTTGGTTCTAGGACATGCCGGTTTCCTCACGATGTTTTCCTTCACCGGTATGAGAGCAGTGGTGATGAAATAAATTACACAATGCGTAATGCGCCGGCTGGGTTCGAATCTGCGACCTACAACTCGTAAGTCGGGGGCCATTACACTCGGCCACCTCTGCTCTCATACATACAAACTTTTGCTTTTAATATTAGTTAGTGTGATTTTTATTAATATAAAACATGAAATAAGTGCAGCAAGTAATTTTGCGACCAACCCTACATCACCCTGGGGGTGTAATGTACCCCAGTGCAGGGTTATCTGGTACATCTAGACTTTTGTTGTCGACGTAATCAGAGCTATATCGATGAGGATTATTAACTGATGGGGTCGGTTTTACCCCCTCGTGGTTTTGAATGTTTTAGCATGCGTTTGTTTAGAGTGGAATATTTCATTCGTATAGTTAGTGCGACTTAGACAGTAGGTCTAACGGTTTTTATATTTATTAGAAAAAAAGCGAATACCTAAAATTCATATTTTATTTAAAAATAAACTAACTTTTTTTCTTTTTTTTTTTCAAAAACGCATTTCCCATGCAGTGCCGGCGTTAGGGAGGGGCACGATGGGGCGACGGCCCAGGGCGACAAATTCAGGGGGGCGTCAAGGCCTGGAGTTGGAGTCTCCTGCCGCCTCTTGTGCAAACACTCAAAACTGTGCTCTACGCTCTGTGCGTATGCATATTTTTTATAGATAGATTTTTTGAGGGTTTGTGGTCGAGGAGCAACTCTAACGATATCGTAACGGTATCGTCGATACTTTCACCTGGGCGCCACAATATTTTCGCCCGGGGTGTCAGTGGCCTCTACGCCGGCACTTGTCCCATGATTTAAATCTTCGATCGTATTCTTGTCACAGTCACAGTCTGTAGAAAACTGAAAAAAAAATTGTCAATATTTGTCGCCGAAATGAGAATTGGCCGTCTTACCATACATTGAACTTTTATCATCTTAGTTTTAGAAGTTCTCAACATCTTTAGCATCCATATCAAATCACCCTTAGTAATTTGTCATAAAATTCTCTCTTAAAATCCTGCATCTGTCGAATCAACAAAAGAACGTCACTTGGACATAAGACACAAATGGGTCAACATACGCAAATTCCCAAATTCACACTACTTTTAATTCAAAACTGCGTTTTTCTAAATAATAAATATGCACCGATGCATACACGGAACTAATCCGTATCGCTTCCGAAAGCTCAACAATGAAGATATGTCGTCCAGAAATCCGTAAATCGTAAAAATAATACGAATATAAAATTTAGCCGTCATGGGAAACGTCAGCAACTTCACGGTGTCGCTAATAAGGATCGTCCATAGACAACAATGGACATATCGATACAGAAAATGACATATGTTTTGAATACGAAATGTCATTTCAATTTTTTTTTTCATTTTAAATCCTGTAATGCGTGAATGGCCGAGGGGGCCAAGGCAATTATATTTTGTGCCAAGTTTATGCAACTTTCGGACAATGCATCCCTGCACTTTTGTGCGGTCTTCGGCACCGTCTTTATTATGCCGACATGTTTTGCTTTCGAATTTGGAACATTAGATCGTTATCTTTTAAAATTGGAACTTTGACGGCGATTTTTGTGGATGTTTATTTGAATTTGGATTAAAGCTAGTTCAAAAATTTGGCATATGTCCATAATTCTACTGAAATGAACAGATTTGTATGTCGAGAG
This sequence comes from Mythimna lalbum, assembly GCA_949319445.1. Taxonomy (NCBI): domain Eukaryota; kingdom Metazoa; phylum Arthropoda; class Insecta; order Lepidoptera; family Noctuidae; genus Mythimna; species Mythimna lalbum. Next base: position 5,883,093 of record OX439359.1, on the reverse strand, counting down.
GAACCATAATATTTAGTTTGTTTTACTCCAACAATAATTAAGAAAATATTTGTTAGGAAACTCCATAATGATTAATTGTATAGAATATTACTAAAAGACAGATTTTTTAGTAATATTCTAATTAAATGGTTGTTTCTTGTAGTTATTAAGTATGTTTTTAAAGGTTTTCTATTATTATTATAAGTTATATGTAAGATGCTTACTTTTTGTAGATAGTAAAGTATCTAGCTAGCCGATTATTTCATAAAACTACCGCACACAGCTGGCACAGTTTTTTTTCTGTCCCTTGGTCAAGAAATCTAAAAGGACCAAAAAAACTATAAAATTAGGGAAACTTTTTCTAAATTCTCAGGGCGTGAGATGCTCTCTTTTAAATAGAGCTTGTTAGTGGTCACTCCATATTTTTTTTAATATTTTTTTTTTACAAAAGATACGCAAATTGGTAAGCTATTCATTGAGAGTGGCTGTGAAAACATTTTTTGTGTTGTTTTCTTAGATGTTCGACCATGGATTAAATATTTATGGCGTTTTTTTATAAAAAAAAGTTTACCGCTCATGTTTTCACGTATATGTTTAAATTGGGGTAGATATGTGTCCACATTTTTGGCTACTTTAAAGATTAAATTAAAAAAAAAACTGGTTTACTGTAAAAGCGTATAGCGTATAGCGTTATATTTTATATTTATTAGTTTATTATTTGGTTTTTTATTTATGTATTGTATTTTTATTTTATTTTTACATTGTTCTTGTAAGTTGTTGTACCCTGACAGCCCGAAATCTTTTCCTTCTGTGTAAGTCCATCCAAAGGTTGCCTGGTAGAAATTGCCCTGTGTAATAAGACCGCCTATTGTACACTTATATTTGTAATGTTTGTCCTTTTTTAAGTTAAGGTGTGCAATAAAGCTATATAATAATAATAATAAAGCGTCTTTTCTTATTTAACGTCATTGGGTTGTTTTGTAAAAAAAAAAATACCTAGGTATGTGTATGGATTTCATAATTGGAACATTGAAACCAACCAATACTTATGGCTCTATTCTGTTCAGCGGGAGTGCTTGTCAGAATTTTACTGACTAAAACTCACTCCTATAAGGCTAAAATATGTTCCTTCTTTACCGTTGCGTTCCAGGACCCCGGGATTCCCTTTCAACTTCGGCCCTGCTGGGCTCCTACAGTTTTGCTGACATCTCTTTGAAGCGCACGTAGAACACTAAATGCCGTCGACGACTCAGACTCAGTCCGGACGGATACAAGGCAGCCGGACGGCGAACTTCCCAGTGTGCGTCGTCCACGGATCCACGCTCACTGTGGCCGGAAATCGAGCTTAGAGTTTGTTATCAGTCATTCTTAATGTTTATTTAAAAATATATTGTTAATCTCTTTTTTTCGCAGCGCAAAATAATCTAATTACATCCCCCGCTCTTGGGAGGAGCGGGAGACAGTGTCAGTCTTTTACTGACTAAAACCCACTCCTTTTTACTTTTCGTACCAGGACCGAGCTTCCCTTTCGGATAACCCTGGCCCCAGTTGGCATCGACCTAGCGGGGCTCTTACTACTGCTGACAACTCCTTGAGGCGCGCGAGAACAGTGCGCGCCGTCGATGACATGGGCTCAGTCCGGACAGTTACTGGACAGTCGGACAGCGAGCTACCCATTGCTCGCCGTCCGCAAGCCCGCGCCTACGGTGGCCGGAAATCAGAATCGGAATCCCGGCGGCGATGCACAGTAAGCGCCGCCATTGCCTGATACGATCGGCCTCCTCCTTTGCTAGCATTACTGCTTCGCAGAAAGAGGCGACCACCTGCCGCTCCTCCTCGCTCTGGACCATGGCCTATACCAAGGCCCGGCACGAGAGATCGCCGCCGCCGATCGCCGTCAAGAAGCCACGGCGATGCTCTGCCCAAGCGGGGCACACCTCGGGGTATCCTCCGGACGTTCCGCACAGTGGCGACACCTCCGTATGAATCCGGTGCAGGAACCTCCTGAACTTTCCCGTCCGGTGAGAACCTGCATCATGCGGAAGGTGAGGACGCCGTGAGGTATATTGTATATCCTTGCCATATTTTCTATAAAAAAAGACGTTCAATCAAAACACAACCACCGTCGACTCACCCACTTTCGTCCAAAACTCGTAAACAACCACGATGAATATATTAACCCCAAAATGAGGCATTTTAGTGCAAATATTGTTATATATTACATCAATATCGTACCCCTATCCATCAAAGAGGGTAGGAGGGAAACTATTGACATAAAATTTACGAGATTAATATTTACAGAGAGGACCCTCTTAGCGTCTATACGTTATAGAGGTACGTATGCAAAAGTCTTTCTTTTCCTTTAAGAAGTTCCTGTTGAAAAATGTTCAAAGAGAGCGCAGTTTGAAAGACTTGAAGGTACCTCGCTTTCCAATTAAGAATCAAATGTTTTTGGGCGTCCCTACGTCGATTTTCTCAGTAACAGCCTTTTTGGGTTCAAATAACCACCATCGTCATCTTCATTTTAGCCGAAAGACGTCCACTGTTTGATAGGCCTTTCTCAAGTGTCGCCACAACGAACGGTCCTGTGCGTCTCACATCCACCGCATTCCCGCGACTCTCACCAGGTCATCGGTCTATCTTGTGGGAGGCCTTCGAACGCTGCGTCTTTCAAAGCGCTGTCACCACTCTAGAGCCTTTCAGTTAGTCCTGCTGTGGATGGAGCTATAGGAAGGGAACTTTTACTAAGGGAACTAAAACTGACCTGTGTTCCTTCACTTGCTCTTTACATTCCACGACCATTGTAAGTAATTATTTCTATTCCCGCATTGTGGTTGGAGACAGGCCACTTAACTGTGGCTAGTCCATAGAATGTAGAAAACTATTTAATTATCTACTACAACATTGAAATATTTTTTTAAGCGAAACACACGTAATACCTAAAACAAATAATAAATTCTAAAACTGAACATATTGATTGCAATAATCGGGACCTATTCCAATCATTTAGACTAAAACTATTTGCTTCAATATTCTTTTATAGCAATCGGGTAAAAATGCAGCGCAAAAAAAAAATATGGTTCGCCGCCCTATCATAGCAAATCTCCCTATTTTTTTCAAACTATCGAGTGCATTATTCAAATGTCCTAAAATCTATAAGAATGGCCGCGGTCCGGCTTCCCCGGTGTCCCCGCTACACGATTCTCACGGACATAGCCACCACCGTATAATTTTGCTATAAATAAAATTGCACTGTAAAATTTCTTGGACACACGTAGGTACTTGAGGGTTAAGATGGCAGTGGATTCTTTTGTGTTAGTTTTTTTTTTTATTATTTAATTCAGCTATAACTTTATTAGATTTTGGAATAATAACATTATTTTAGTGAATAATTAAATAATACTCAAATTAATATGACAAAAATTATTTAAAAGAATCCATTACGGATTTTATTAGTCTAATAAAATTCGATTAAAAGAACTAATTTAAAAATTCATTATTCGAAAATCGATCACCTCGTTTTTTGAATGCAGTTAAACAATCTTTCAAACAGAAATCAATTGTATTCAATATATAAATATCATCGTCATTTCAGTTGAATATCTTCCACGGTTGGACATATGCGTCTCACTTCCATCAGATTCCCGTAACCTTCACCAGATCATTGGTCTACCTTATGGGAGGTCTTCCAATGCTGCGTCTTCGGGTACTCAATGCCACTCTAGAACCTCACCTGTTCTGCGAGGATTTCTCTCTGCAATCTAGACTTATATTTTTTCACATATTTTCATTACAAAAAAAAAAATGTATAAAAAATAATATTTACTTTAAAAAAGTCTATTCCATAGTTTGTTACGGCTAGGTCCGTTGGATAGTAACCGCGGTAGCCCTCAGACCCGGTATGGATATCAAAATATAAATCGTGAAGGTCCACCCATCGAATACCGCTAATACTTCCTCTATGTGCATTTTATACAATTTCATTTTATTTCCACATGAATAAATGCCGTAAGTCATTTTTATTCTGAAATAAATTGAAGGACCAAAATATGATGTGATGATATGCTTGGTCCTAATGTCCGAATACGGCACAAGCAGCTATTTTATTTCAATAAAAAACTGTAAACTGTCAATCTCGAAATTAAAATGTACGTTGATACATATAATATTGCAGGGATAAGAAAAAAACAGAGATAAGTGTTTTGATCAAATCACGGAGGATGTTAAAATAACAACACTATTTTGTCCAGGGAAATCCCCTGGACAAATCTAAGGATTTGAACAATTACTAGAACAGATTCCGTGAAATGCCTTCACATAATTGTTTCAGGTCTGAGTGTCTTGTGAATATGACTTTATATGTTTGTGAATGCACTCATGATTCAGGAGTAACGTCTAGAGAAGGGGCAACGTATCATAAAAAATGTTTCTATTCATAGCTTCTATGTTTCTATATAGCTTTTCGTTTCAATGGCAAATACAAAAATAAGTAGTATATAATCTATACATATAATAAATCTGTAGAAGTTTTTAGTTCTGCGCGTATCACGTAAAATGTATGAAATAGAAATAGATAACTTTTATAGATTAAAAACTTTTTACAAAAAAAATATAACCGACTTCAATGTTAAAAAAACACTGAAAAGTACCAACATTGAAGTCGGTTATATTTTTTTTGTAAATTTTTTATTTTTATTTTACACTTTTTAATTATGGTACCACCACTAAAAAGTACCCCTCAGTCAAACTTAAATACCTTATAGTCAGAGCGCATCTCATAACGGTTCTAATACTCCCAAACACGGTTAGATTACATTAATTTACCTTTCGGCTTCATCATCAGATCAGTTCGATATATCCTCTCCCCCTCTTCTTTCAATCAGTCATTAGACTAGAGGCTGATAATTCCGGCTGTAGCATCAGGCCAGACTTATGTCAACATTGCATTGAACTTAAAATTTAGTCTTGTTTAAAATGAGCCCAAACACGACTACGGTGCTGTAATTTCAAGGTTTGTACTTTTTCTAATGCTCCTGACTTCAGCATCAGGTCTCTATGTAGTTCGGTGTTCTTTATTAACAGTACGATTATCCACACATCGAGCCCATTTCAATGAGCCTTAACTCGATATATCTGCTGTTAATTGTCGAGGATTTAGGTACTCTGCAGACTATCCTGACTGCAGCATCAGGTCATGACTTGATGATCATCAGATCAAATGTGGCAAATGCCCTATCAAACATCAAAACAATTTACTAAAACAGTCCTTGCCTGTTCGAGTAACTGAGATGGTGACGACCATACGCAAATACACAAGATACTTCATAAAATATGCGAAAAACAATAAGTGAGCATATAAAATTTGAGGGTTGCCCTCGATTTCTCCAAGATCCCATCATCAGATCCTAATTTGGTGACAATGGGACCACTTCAGAACTATCTACTTTCTAACAAAAAAAGAATTTTGTAAATCCGTCCATATTTGGCGGAGTATTCGATGAACTAACATACAATTTAACCTGACAATTTTATATTTTATTCTAATGATTATTCCTACTGTTTTAATTTACATATTCATAGTTTTAGTTCTTATCTCCCTTACCTTTTACTCGTTTATGAGTTGATATCCGTCTTTATTTCCCTTTCCGTGTCATCTGGGCGCTTGGTTTCATTGCAATCGGTTAAGTATTTCAAAAGATATAGTACATTCATTCATTGACAGTTAAGCGGTATGAAGTTCGCTGGGTCAGCTAATTACACACAATTTAATTTAAATAAATAGGTACTTAAGTTAATAGTAATGATGACAAAACCAAATTAAAATATCTTTATTTTAGTAGTCTTTATCGTCTCTCCTAACTTTGCTGTGTCCGACAGGGTCAATACTGATCTTTACAATATTTTATACCATCTAGGTATGTTACATAAATATGGAATGCAATAAAGTATTGAGTATAGTTTTATATAAAGTTAGTCCAAAACTCAACTACACTTACTGACGCGTCATAATATTTTCAAATCAATGCTTGATACAGCTATCTAATCCATGCCATAAAAATTGACGACCATCAGGCAACTGGCAAAAAATCCGCCAAACTGCGTAACTGGCATTAATGTGGCATAAATTTGGCATGATTGTGTAATCTACAGGCTATCGCGATAGGAGGCCGGGCTCAACGGATCAACGAGCAACCCTTTGACGCAAGGAAGAGGGTTCGAGTCCATTGTCTGAGGTGGCACGACTGTTTATACTGGCCAACGTTTTTTTGGGAATAGAGACCAGAAATGTGAAGTGTTTGTCATTAATTGGAGGTATTTTATGAAAACATGGGGTAACACAGGTGACATAGATTTCAGACCAAAGCCCGTGGGCCGCGGCCGTTTTGAGAGCAGTGGTGATGAAATAAATTACACAAAGTAATGCGCCTGGTTGAGTTTGAACTTGAGACCTGCAACTCATTAGTCCGAACTGTTACCAAGAACTCAAAAAGCAACTGAAGAACACCGGGGTGGTTTTTTTCAGTAAAAGTCTTACACGACTTTCCGCTCCACCCAGACAGGGAGACGTCATTGAACGATTTCCCTTAACTTATAAAACAGCACATTTTGATACAAGTGCAGAAAGTTTGTCATTGTGACCGAGGCTGAACACAACCCGCAAGACCCGCAGGCTAGTGTGTTCAGCCGAGGGCTACGCGCACTTTTCTGCACTAGTGCGGAAAACAGTCTATTGGTTGCCTAAAAACGGGTTTTCGTTTAGGAGTATTCATAAAAAAATGGCACCACTGTTCGTCATTTTAGACATACATTTTCTTAATCTAAGCTATCTCATCTTAATACCTAGTACGTATGTTAAAAAGACATACTTTACTTCAGAATTACGTCCATCCAATCTCTGTAATGGACACAATCCTGCGCTTGACTGATTCCTTCCCTCTCTGCACTCGTAAAATTTTACAACTCTCGCTCAAACCGGAGCTAAACACTCCCCTTCAATATGGTAAAGATGGGCCTTATAAAAATAGGAAGTAGGTGTTGTTGATAGACTAGTGGTCCATGAGATATGTCGTATAGGTAGTCTGTGTAAAAAATCAAATGACTTGGGAATTTTGTATAAAAAATACCTATATTCGATATTTTTTATAAGCTTCTTCTATTAGTTCAAGATCTCTTAACCTATTGAATGCTAATCACTTATAATTAATACACTTATGTCGCACTGTGGAACTTAAAGCACTTTGATTATTGAACCAATGTTGGTAGTCAACATTGGTTCATTAGATTTCATTTTACTATTTAGACAGATTCTAGCTATGTACCCATAGATAATGATGACTGAAGCTTTTTGATATAAAATATTGAACAAACCATAAACACGTGACATTCTTTTTCGATTTTTTTTTCAGAGTAGGTAATCGTTGACTACAAATGTTTTTTTTTTTTTATAAAATCGTTTGACTACACTAAGTATTACTCCTCCATCGTGCGTGCGTTCACAAACATGTAAACTAACAGATCATACAAGACACCCAGACCTGAGACGTCTATCTGTTGGGGATACAAATATATTAGTTCCATGCGAGAATACAACCCGCGACACGCAGCGTAGCAGTCACTCACAACCACTATGAGGCTCAATCACTGCGAAAACCGTGCCTTAAAATTGTGATAAATAAGAAACTTCGAACTTGCAAAATGTTCCTCGGCCAAAACAGTTGTAAGTCATGTCATCATTTGGCCATAGTTCAAAATCTTTAACTTTTATAAAATTAGTTAGTGTAAATATATTTTTCATTACTCATACTCTGAAAGTTGGTCTGAAGTTACCTGAGGAGCGGGCTGAAAAGTACAACACTTTTCATCCCTAGGGAGTTTTACTTTCACCTAACAACTGTCAAATTATTTAAAAAAAAAAACTAGGTCTATCTTCTTGTATTCTTAATGAAAAGCACAATGCTTACCCCGGGGTTAAAGTTACTTATTTAGTCCCTCGAATTAGCGACCTCGCTACGACGAAATAAGTAACTTTCACCCCTAATGTAACAATGTACTATTGTATTTTCGTTTGTCTACGTCTACATCTACAGTAATATTATAAAGAGGTAAAGTTTTCTTTTTTGTTTGTAGGATCTCTGAAAGTACTCAACTTCTTCTCGGGACGAAATAAGTAACTTTCAACCCTAGTGTAACAATGTACTATTTTAATAATAACAGCGCAGTGACATTAACCCTAACCATAGTCATTGCATGCGTCGTTGTATGCAATATTTAAACCCTGACATTGATTTTAACCGAACAATATTAAATGATTAACTAATTAAATTATATCAACCTGGAATCATTCAAAATACAGCAAATAAGTTCGATAAATGATATTAATGATAAATGATCTTTATTTTATAAATAGGTTTTCAAAATACACTTTTACACGTCAATATTGTTTTCAGTCAATTTTAACGAGATGAGGCCGGTGTTTCCTAGTTGACTACCCTGAGAAGAAACACCGAAACAAAGCTAGGAGTCAAAGTTTCTTTTAAAGTCCATACAGTAAAGAACATGTAATGGTGAAATCATATGAGAATAAATAGCAAACAAAAATCAGAAGGCACCAGTACAACATCCAGTCCACAACATCTTCATATCCGCACATCCACTGGTATCCTCTTGGGCATAATGATTAAAATAGCGATCGTCCGGTAATCCGCATTGATTGATGACCAGCCCTATCGAGAATATTTTCCCATTTTTTCCCAAATCTTTGTTAAACAGGGGTGGCATGGATATAATAAGTACCAAGTTGAAGTAGATTTGATGAATTATGTTTGCGATATGAACATTTTTGTGGTGTCGAATAAATTGAGGAGTGAGCAGTATTAAATTTTGGTATTTTGTAAAAAAAAATATATAGGCAGATATATTTTTTTAAAACAGACAATCACTAAATATTGCGAACTTATTTACAATGACAAAAATATTTGATTTCTAGTTTTAACGTGTGGATACATTTATTGTGCTTACATTACTATGTCTAAGGAGTAGAATCTCGGTATAAATGTAGAATTCCCTGCCGGCACAAAATATATAGGTACAGAAGTCCATCTATATACAAAGCGAGCTCGAGCAACGCACACATAGACACCGCTCATGGACACGATATCTCGGTAGCGTCTCGGCCCATTCGTCAAACTGTTTGAGTCAGTGTGCGTCCCCCGAGCGTAGGTATAAAAAGTGAAGATGATGAGATTGTCTTCTGTACCTATCTATTTTGTGCTGCCGGTGTCTGTGTAGATAGCTACAACATTTCCTAGGTGGTTACTTCTAGTTAAGCGGGCTCCATCATCGGCCACATCATCGTTTACCATCAGATGAGATAGTGGTCAAACGCGAGTCTATCAATAATAATAAAAAATAGATATTTGACCATCCTCGACAGAATAATATTTGCAAAATTATAACAAAACCAAAATTCAAATTCACGCAACCCAATAATTGCATATTGTAAATAAAAATTTACTGCGATAAAAAAAAATAGCCATAGGTCAGTTCTGTTTGCATCACCTGCTTAAATTTGAATAATAATACGATGACACTGCACTGAGCGACAATGGCTGACCGATGGCTCACAAAGGAATGTTTTCTTTCACCGAAGGGCATATTCAAATAGGGGTCTTTTGAGCCGGACGCATTCTCACGCATCAAACATGACCTTTAGTCATTCGCGAGGATTTATAATTAATGTTCTTGCAAGAATTCGCGGATAATGGCCGCGGACACAATTTATGCGTGCATAGAAAAAGTTGAATTTCTTGAATATTGATAAGGGGCCCTTGAGAACTGTCCACTTGTTGACCATTGTGGACTCGACCTTCCGGTTTGTTTCCTTTTTGTACTGGGCAGTGGAAATGATTAATTGCCTATAAGTCCGTTAGATTTGAATAGGATTTTCTTATTGTTAGCTTGTCCCTGGGAAATAAAAAAATACCGCATACGGGATGACACTTTCACATTCAATTTTAAAAATGGAACAGTTGACACTATTTTTTTTTCTTTTGGTTTGGCACGATTTGTGTATTTAGCCAATGTCAAGTTTAGAAAGCATTTCGTTTTTGATATCTACGGTATAGTCACTTTGTTTCCCATTAAATTTCAACACACTAAATTTTTTATAGTATTTGGTAGCAAATGTAGTAATAGGCAGTCCTTCACTAGGTTCTCAGCTCTATTTTACCGAAATTGCACCCAGTTCAATGATTCTACATATTTTGAGATACGAAACTACTCCAGTTTTACATCACAATATCCACTAAGAATTAATTTTTCAAAACTCATTCTCTTTCTATTGTGTCTCTAATAACTAATTACAATATTCGAAAGTTTAATGTACTTACTTTTTTTTTTTTCTCTAAACGGCAATTTTCATATTTCGAAGGAACTTTACGTCTATATCCAAGTCACAACTCATTAGCCTACACTATAAGTCTACGCCCATTAACGCTAATCTCTGATTTACTAATTTTGTCATTGAATAATAGTCTATATCTTTATGACGTTAAGTACCTTAGGTTTTGCTATAATTGACATTAAAGTTAAATGACGTCTCTGAGTGCGGCAGTAAGAGTGACTTGAATGTGAATTTTTTTTTCAAATCAAGATTTGGCCTTGCCAATCAGTGACGTCACAATTTTTTTCATTTTTACATTAAAAAAGGGTTGTGACATTACCTACTAGCCAGTAATAGGTTCCTATTTTAAACCCATTTGTTCTCGGTCGGGCTTCCGTTCAATTTTCTGCACATTGCTCGCCTGACAAGCCCTCAATGGGCTGCACAGACTGGGCAAGCCTTTGTAATGGTGCAGCGCTGCCTTGAGTCAGACATGTAACACCTTCCAAGCTATTGTTGTGTTGCGTGGCTATTTCGATTCGAAATATGCATGCATTCATATTCGGTTGACTGTGATATTTTATTCAGTGTAAGTTACTTGCTTGGTTAGTGTTATATAAGAGATTAACAAACGTATAAATAATGTAATTATGACAAGTTTTTGAAGTATTTTTTATTTATTTATTAGTAGTTGCCGACATAGCACAAAGAATTGCCAAACTTAAGTGGCAATGGGCAGGGCACATTGCTCGCAGAACAGATGGCCGTTGGGGCTGAAAGGTTCTGGAGTGGCGGACGCGTACCGGAAGACGCAGCGTTGGAAGGCCTCCAATAAGGTGGACTGATGACCTGGTGAAGGTTGCGGGAAACCGATGGATGCGAGACGCACAAGATCGTTCGTTGTGGCGACGCTTGGGGGAGGCCTATGTCCAACAGTGGACGTGTGTCGGCTGAAATGATGATGATGATTTATTCGTAGAACTAAGCTCTAGTAAATAAGACTGTACAAAGGGACACTTAACGTCTTAGGCATTTTCTACCAGTCGATTTTAGGGTGATACAGAAACATAACATGGCCGAAGAAATAAGTACAATAATAAGCTAGTTCAAAAAAAAAACCAGTTAATCAACGCTGTGATGATTCTACCAACTTCTTGCAAGAAGATCATCATATTAGGTGCGTCATTTCATCATTTTTAACCGACTTCGAAAAGGAGGAGGTTCTATGTTCGGCTGAATGTATGTTTTTTTTTTTTTTTTTAAAGAAATAAGCGCTGAAATTGATGACTGAAAATGAACAAAATCTATCAAGCATAATGCAATTTAATACATCAACTACGATCTTCAATATACCTATAAAACTCCTAATACTTTGAGTGGCCTCTGACTGGCCTCTTTGTCTAGTGGTTAGTGGCCCTGACTGCTATGCCGGAGGTCGTGGGTTCGATTCCCACCCAGGACAAATGTTTAGTGATGAGCATGATCATTTGTTTTGTGTCTGGGTGTAATTTATGTATCTATAATATGTATGTATTTAAAAAATATATAATTATGTTTATCAGTTGTCTAGTACCCATAACACAAGCTCTGCTTAGCTTGGTACTAGACGGCGTTGTGTGATAGTTGTGGATTATTATTATTTATTTATTTATGAATTACTTTTACACACGGTGTCTACACCTCTTTTTTTCCAACTCTCCCTTCGCAGGTATTCCGAAAGAGATTTCTGTAGAAATATAATAAGCATCAACTTCGTACCTATGTATTTTTTCTTCTTCTTTTCTTTTATTTTATTTACAAAGATCTGAAACGTCTGGTGTCGAATTCTAAGAGCCTGGAAAACAACGTGATGCGCGAGACGATTCGAGACGTTCCAGATCTCTCCCTTCCACTTACGCACGTTACAATGTGCACACACCTTGGTGCCATAGACAAAAATAAACAGAAAGCTCCGAACTGCTAAGCATAGACATATGATGTCTTGGGATATTTTTTATATAATTTTAAGAACATTTCCGTTATACTGGATTTCTGTGTAGCTTTAACTATTAAGGCTGCAAACGCGACGGAAGCTTAAAAAATGGAGTAATTTCTCCCGTTTCCCCAACATTTCCCTTCACTGCTCTGCTCCCATTGATCGTAGCGTGATGATAAGTATACTATAACCTGCCCAGGAGTATGAGGAATGATTGTACCTAGTTTCGGTTAAATCCATCGCGTAGTTTTTGTTTCTATAATGAACATACAGACAGACAGACAGACAGACAGACAGACAGACAAAAATTTTACTGTTTGCATTTTTGGCATCAGTATGGATCACTAATCACCCCCTGATAGTTATTTTGGAAATATATTTCATGTACAGAATTGACCTCCCTACAGATTTATTATAAGTATAGATTACTTTTACACACGGTGTCTACACCTCTTTTTTTCCAACTCTCCCTTCGCAGTTATTCCGAAAGAGATTTCTGTAGAAATATAATAAACATCAACTTCGTACCTATGTATTTTTTCTTCTTCTTTTCTTTTATATTTTAGTACATGAATCCTTACTAATATTTGAAAAGCAAAAGTGAATTTGTTTGTTTGTTACGTCGTCACGCCTAAATGGCAAAACTGAATGACAAGACTTTGATGAAACTTAGTACACGGATAGAGCATGTCCTGGAATAGGACATAGGATACTATTTTCCCGGAAGGATGTTTCCTTGGGATAATTTTCTGCTATCACGCGGGCGAAACCGCTGGGAGCAGCTAGTTGTTAAATAAATAAATTTAAAATACATGAGACGTCAAAACTGCATTAAAAAGTACAATCACGCACAGAACTTATTTCAAACATTTAATTACCTAGCCAAAGGAATGAAGTACAATGGTGAACAAAACGTCGTTAGCGTGGTAAAGCGCGCATTTGTCGGAAATGTCGCGCGCACGATTTATGTCGACAGAAACGTCGCGAGGATTTGAAACCCAAATAAATACAATGAGGTGTATTCTGGATACGTTTCGACAAGAACAACGTTGGGGCGTTTTCGATAGCGACAGTTTTTAGAACAGTCGTAAAAATATGTAGATTTGATACTCAGAAGTCATACTTTTATATCTTTAAACAGATAAGATATTCTCAAAATTTGCCATAATTTACAGAAAGGCGATAAGATAGGTAAGCAGGTTACCAGGCACCTACTTATAAAAGTTATACCTACAAAAAAGTTGTACGAATGATAAATATTAATCAATTGAAAGCTCGCCATACACGCTAAGGACCTGACTGGTTTGCCTATACAAATTATACAATTGAGTTGTACAGTTATACCCTGTGCATGGCTACCTTAAGTCTTTTATTATTATTAGTTGAATTTTACCTGTTAACTTTGATTTTCATGATAATTTTAGTATATTGTATAGTATTTTGTAATTAAAGGAAAAAAATAATTAAAAAATCTTCTATTTATTTAGACACCAACAAATTTTTTTTTTATTATTATTATGTTACGGTTTAAACCGTGCATTTACAAAAAAATCCTGAAGACAACATAAAAATTCAAAGCAAATGCTACTTCAAGTTTCGACAATTTGTTGACGATCTCGAAACTTCCCGATCGACACTCAAAAAACCATCCGGGAAGATGTATCTCAAAAACTTTAGTCGACCGTAGAGTATTTATGGAAATCTAAATAACGGAGAGCTTTTTTTAATGAGTTTTTTTACATTTTTTCTATGCGTATTTTATTTATTTTCGTTTCAAGAGTGATTTGTTCGACAGTTAATATTGCGGAGACGGTGTTGCCAGTTGACTGTGATGTGTAAATGAAGTGTTTCTATACGCGTTTGAACTACTAAATATGGCTCGCAAGGGACAGATTTTTTGGTGAAATATTCGAAATGAGCGTGGCTAGATATAGATTTTTGAAAAAAGAATTGTGGGATATAGTTTTTTTTATGGTTTGATGATTGACGTTTAAAAAAGGTGTTCTGAAATGATTGTTTGTCTTTGTAGTTTCTGAAAGTATGAGTTTATTAAAATGGGTTTTAGTAAACTGGGTTTACTTATTTTTTTAATGGGAAATCATCAGAAACTTCTTTCGCTCTGGGTAGAAGCAAAAATGCGTGTCAGATATCGTCACTCTTTCAAAAATTCCCCATAATCTTTACCTATGTCAAAAATATTATAATAAGAAATTCGGACATAGAATTGTTTTTTGGTCAGAAAGGTTAATTTTTTTTCTTAGTCAAGGAATTTAGACCAACTCCTTGAAGACTGGCTTACCACGTAGATAAGGTCCACCTTAAAAAAAAAACACCTTTCATATGTGATGATAACTACCTGTGTTATCTTCATGAAAGGTGTTTATATAAATGATGATAGCACAGGTATATAACAGCTGGTACCTGTAAAACATAATGTCTGGTAATACCCATTCCACTCCAACGCTCACCGTTCACGTGCATTCGACGAGAATAAACCGAAGTAGTACGGTCGTGTGCAAAAGTGCAACCGTGATAAAGTAAGTACTAGTCTATATCTACTTTAACTTCGGCAGAGTAAATAATACTACGTCAAAACTAGTATTTGGAGGTAGCGGAACAGAGAGTAAAGTCCCACAAACCTCCGTTGAAAAGGGAGGATTCTCCGACCAGACAGGATGTTATAGTCTGGTGGGCGACTGCCCGATAGTTGATGTCGGGCTGTCGTATATGTTCAAATCGCGCGGAGAACTTTGATTGCGCGATGCAGGATTTGGTACTTTCTTCGTAGTTCTTATGTGGCGCCATAGATGTCGCTACAAGTACATGGAATCTGTTTACACTTTTATATCTACACTTATATTATAAAAGGTAAAAGAGAGTTTGTTTGTAGGAAATTATTTCTAGAGTTGCTGAAATGGTTTTGGAAATAATTTTATCAGTTGATAGCTAGGTACTTACTTTAGTCCTATTCGATTGTGATCTAGACTATATTATAAAGAAGTAATAAAGTGTTTTTTTTTGTAGGAGGTAATCTCTGGTACTGGTCCGACTGCTAAATTTTCACCGATAGAAAGCTGCTTTATTCCTCAGCAAAGGCATCCTTACTAATATTATAAAAGTGAAAGTGAGTTTGTTTATTTGTTTGTTACGTCTTCACGCCTAAATGGCAAAACCGATTATGATGAAACTTGGTACACGGATAGACCATGTCCTGGAATAGGACATAGGATACTATTTATCCCGGAAGTATGCTCCTTTGGGATAATTTTCTTCTATCACGCGAGTGAAGCCGCTTGGAGCACCTAGTAGGTATCATGAACGCAGGCGAAGCCGCGGGCAAAAATCCACATAAGCCACAGTTTTTAGTAGGTACTAGGTACTGATAAAATTATTAGTAAATCGCGATTTTTTTTCTTTTGATTTCGCATTCTCTGTGCATATTAGTCAAAGTCAAATTAAAAAATATTTAGTTTGTGATATAGTGTACGTACAGTCACTTCCCACACACGCAGTCACAAATGAAAGATGGTTTTTAGTCAGTAAATATCTGACACGATCTTTCGATCCACCTCAGAGCGAGAGAAGCCATATAATGATATCCGAACTCAAAAAAGTGTACCTATAGG
The DNA here is from genome assembly GCA_949319445.1 of Mythimna lalbum. NCBI lineage: Eukaryota > Metazoa > Arthropoda > Insecta > Lepidoptera > Noctuidae > Mythimna > Mythimna lalbum. The sequence goes on along the minus strand of OX439359.1, from coordinate 5,867,132 downwards.
CATTTGAACCTATTCTTCTCAATCAATAAACTCTTATCTTAGCCTCCCAATCAATTTCCCCGCGCCTGTACTCCAAGACGCTCCGAGAATAGAAAATCTCTCATCCCACTCTAACTTCTATATCTGATGACGTCACGCACCGCCATTGGTCCGTCACCTCTGACCCCTCCCATGCACAAAAAACATTCTCCCATTAAACTGTAAAAGATCTTTCAGCTTCAGGGGCCTTACTATGGTGTGTTAAAGTGTCGTGCGAGCGAGAGAGGGATTTATTTATTTGCGTAGGCACACCAATGACTTATTTACAACTAGCTTTTTCCCGCGGCTTTGCCCGCGTACATAAAATAGTCTATGTCACTCAGGAATAAACTAGTCTTAATAAACTAGTGCACCTCGCCATATAATTACTACACACGTATACGACGTCAAGACCAATTGCGTACATTATCAAGTAAGACTTACCTTATGCATGAAAGTATATTTTGTATGGCCACACGCATTTATAATAATCTTCCGGGGTCTATCAGAATAATGACGGAAATGATAAAATTTAAAAAGAGTCTCCATGATTTATTAGTAGATAAGTGCTACTACTCTATAAAAGACTTTTTATTAGACAAATCTCTGCTCAAATATAGTCCCTCTCAGTCATGATGTGTTCAGTAGCCTACTATTATGTGCCTGCCTACCTTTATTGGTTGTTTGGTTGTATTCTTTTATTTGTAACGATTTTTAAAAATAATGTACCTATATTCCTAAGTGACTATTGTATGCCCCAAGGGCGGGACGTAGCTGATCTGTTTGATTTATTTAAGACCTGTATTATGTACAAACCTATGATCCACAATAAAGAAATTAAATTGAATTGAATTGAATTGCCATCAGAGATTGCATCACAAAAAAAAGCAGCTTTCTATCGGTGAAAATTTCGCAATCGGATCAGTACTTTCGGAGATTATCTCCTACAAACAAACTTTACCTCTTTATAATATTAATGTAGATAATTTCAATAATTTAATAATAATATGTACCTATAAAGGAAGTGATCCTGTGTAAAAAAGTCACTCACAGGTATGTACAACTTTCACAGCAGGTCTAAATTAAATAGATAAAAAACCGATAACAAATAAACATTTAAATTACGAAAATAAAAATTAAAAACTAATATACTATCTAAAAAACTAAAAATTTAAATTAATTGCAAGTTAATAGAAAATAAAATATTTTAAATTGTTTACAATATTTTATTTTTCATTCACTAGCACTTAACATATTAAAAAAAAAATAGACTTAGCTGATCGTCACCATCATTTCAGGCGATACACGTCCACTGTTGGATATAGGCCTCCCACAAATAAAAATAAAAGTCCTAAAGAACTAAAAAATAATTTTAAATTAAATTACATTACTAACATATTAACAAATCATATTAAATTACATTACATTACATGACAGTTCAGTTTACGTCGTCAAATAATAATAATAATAATAATTTATTCACAAAAACTTCGTTTACAAAAAAATGAACGTAAAGCCAACAATAATAAGGTTTTTCATACAGTTCAATGCCTAAAAATATACTAAAACTAAAATATTATTAAAGGTGCAAATAATCGTGGTTCGGATATACAATGTTTGTCAGTGGACCACCCGAACTAGGTTAATTTAAACCTGTGTTTCAGGCCATCACTTTACAGTTCAGTTTCAATGCGACAGTAAAATTTAAAATTAGAGTAATACTATTACAAAAATACATTCTATTTATATCTACGAAAATAAGCTTATGGTACGATAATACCTAAAAACTATGTCGATAAATGTATACAAAAATAAACATTAACGAGTATAAGGTATATATTATATTAGAGAACATTATGCCAAAATTGAAACATATATTAATTTGCGCACTTTCGTACACAAGAGTTCGATATGTTTACGGAAATTTAGATTTGGGTCAATCGTGACACCTAGATATTTTAAATCGTCAGCTCTGGCTTAAGTGGGGCAAGAGCATGCAGTGTCAGCATACGTGCAGTTAATATGTGCGTGAATGTTTAGGTTATTAAGCGGTATGTTAGCATTTCTCATAGTAAATGAAATGTGATTTGTTTTATCTGCGTTTAGTGTTAAGAGTTTAAGAGATTATTCTGGAGCCATTTGGATACAATATTAAAACCATTTTGAGCATATTTAGAAACTAGTTGATTTGTCATGACAATTTAAAAAGTAAAAGAAAATATAAATAAGCTACTTTTTTATCTGCTAAATAACTTAACTATTAGATGACGCTCTCAGGCGTCTTCATAGTCAATTGAGTTTATATAGTTCATTTCTGCGTGTTTGCGGGCCGGGCAATTTACATCACCAGTTGGATGATCACATTTCCTATTGAAGCGTTTGCACGTTGCGCATAGAGGGGGTGAAGATTTGCTGCTGCATTCCTTGAATGAGTGTCCGCTCTCTCCACAGTGGTTGCAGGTGGGACTGGTTTCCCGGCAGAACTTGGCTGCGTGTCCGAACTGCTGGCAATTGAAGCATCTGGTGACTATGGTGAAATCTCTCACCGGGCATGAAGTCCAATTGATAAAAGCTCGGCTTTGGTTAATGAGAACCTTTCTTATGCTAGCAGGAAGTTCTATGATGTAGTTACAAGTTTGAAGGTCTCTCTTGCCCGATTTATGGCTTAATTTGATGCACTCTAGGAAGGACTCGCGCGTTATATTCGGCAACTTGTCTGATAGGTTCTGCTCGTAAATACATTCAAATACCTCCTTTTCAGTAAGAGCGACGGGGACACCAATGACAACAATTCTAGGTCGGCGTTTGGAAGGTTCTTCTATTTTAAGGCCAGATGATACTAGATTTACCGATTTTTTAAGTTTATCAATATCGCCTTTGTTTTCAGTGCTAATCAAAACTCCCCCATTTTTCACCTTTTTTAGGCCACGAACATGAAGTTTAAGTTGTTCTGGGGAGATGATCTTTTGGACCAGAGACTTGGTGTCGTCACTTGTTTGGGTTTTATCGCTGGGATAGATGGCGACTGATCTCAAATTTGCAGGACGGACGATGTCGGTACCTTTCTTAACCATGTTGGCATAAGACGTATCTTCTGGTAGCTTCAATTTTGTTTCGACGACCTCTCTGAACTGCTGGAGAGAGTCCACAACATTTTGCTGAGCCTGAAGGTGCTGGATTGTGGTATAGGCCTGGATAGTTTTTGTCTTCAGTGATTGGTAAAAGATGGCCATCTGAGACGTATTACTTGACACCTTACGGCAAAGACCGGAAACACGAAGCTTCTGGTCCGAGTTCATTTTCCCGTCCGCAACCATATTGCAAACTTCATGCAGGATTGAATCTATGGATTCTTTCCACTTCTGCATCTCCTGCGTGCTGATGATCGGCAATTCATTTTCCGTGGGTGCTGGTGGACTTGGGTCGTTAGGGGGTAATGGTTGGGTAGGCGTCGGTGGAGGACTACGCCGTAATAGTTGGCTGCGGCCAAACGGGCTCGCTCCGGGGTCGGACATATTAAAAATACCGAAAACACTTTATGTATTTTTTAAAAGATCTAACTAGTTCATTTTGTTTATGTAAGTCGGTTACCAAATCACACGCGACACACTTTAATTTTATACTGACGGAACAATATTTATATTTATTTATCGTAATTGTTTATTTCATTTTGCTTTATTAGAAAACACGTCCGCTTAGTTTCGCGACTCGTAAGCGAAAATGGATCGCGTTAGGAGTTCGTGGTAGGGCCTCAGATAGGTTCCCGAAGTGCTATTAACGTGACGCCTTATCTTACGAGGAAAATAAACTGCGGGTTTTAGGAAACGAACTTATGGACCAGATAATGTTCGCTTCGTGACTTTATACATATGGGACTATGTATTTCTGGAGATACGGGTTTTGGTTGGATTTTGTGAAAGAAAATAGATATCTATAACGCGATAGGATAGATTAGCTTAAAAGGTTCGGTGACATCAGATCGGATAGGTTATGCTTGGTGAAGAGAAAAAAAAATTGTCTATGGAATTGACAAGGTAATGTCATATGGTCAATTTTGACGTTTTAAAAATCGCTAAACAGCTGGCTTGATGAATGATATACCTATATCATTCATCGGAATCAAATAATGAATTCGGTTCCGATGTAGGTAACCTCTTCCTTTACCTATATCCCTAGTACCTTTTATGGAAAGGAATACTTTTATTTAACCCTTTGTGGAATATAACCAAGATATTATGTTAAGTTAATATATATTTTAATAAATAAATGAAGAAGAACTAACAGATTGTGAAAGCAAATCAGTCTACCGCTATCTATTTCTGATTGCACTCGTCGCAGATTGCCAAAATAAAACAACACGCGAATGTCACAGACAGTCTGTCACCTCTCCGACTTGTCAGATGGTTTAAAAATGTCACATGCTCTGTCAAAAGGATTCTAATTTGTAACTGTACATAGTATAGTTTTTGGCGGGCCTTTTTCGAGTGAAATTCAATAAATTGAGTTTGGCGGTTTAATTAGCAAATTAGTAGTAGATATTCGTATTGTGATGTAAAATTGACTTAGTTTTATATTTCAAGTAATGTGCACACCTCGACAATATGTGAAATCATTGAAACAGGCGCGATCTCGGTAAAATGGAGCTGAGAATTTTAACGTAGTGTTGCTGTTGGACTATTTCAGCGAAGTTGACCAAGACGGCTGACTACCTTTACCTGACCTTTTGATGTCAAATACTTACTACAAAAATATCAAAATGTGTTAAACCCATATTTTAATGTAACTCAAATAACTAAACTACTGTGAAAACTTTAAATTCTGAATTTGAAGCTGAAAGTGAAGTGAGCTACTGAACTTCAATCGAAAAAATCGCGCCAAAAATCGACTTTGCCAAGAACACTAATTCGAGATATTGTTCCAATTTAAAAAAACAAAAGAACTTCGAATATTACTTATTTCAAAATAAAATCATTCAAATATCGCATTCAGCCAACCCATTGATAAAAAGACACTGAGTGGCTGGCAAAACATCACTCATTCATTCTAAATTTAAAAATAAACGCAACCATATCTTTCGTCCATGACTTCTGACCGGAGTTAATGGATACCGAATACTGATACCAGCTGTCAGAAATCTGAACTTTAGTGCTATTTTCTTAGTGAATATTTTAAGATACGACCAATCTTATCGCATGCTTTCGGCTACTGCAGTTTGTGGTGTGTTCCAGACACAATCTTCGAAGAATATTAAACTTGATTGTGTCTGGCTGGATGTATTTGGGTTATCTAAGAAACAGCTGGTCTGGATTTTGGTACAGTTCTTAGAAGGGCCGCTAAATAATTTATTGTATGCTTCTGGCTTGAAAACAAATGTGTATGAAGTTGCCTAGTTGGATGTTTTGACGGATATTGGTAATGGTAGATGCTGTTGAGAAGTATAAATGCAGATATGCCCCCCACAATATATATTTAATATAAAGATGAATGAAAGTTCTTTAGAACAATTTCCAAGATTAGTATTGTACCTGAAAATAATATCAATAGAAAAGTTTACAAAAAAAAACCTAGCATAATAATATTTACCGGATATCCTGGACAAAGCTTTTTTTTTAAATAAATCTGTTAAAATCCCGCCAATTCGTCACGGTGGGGGGAGACAAAAATATTTGAATTCAGAAGCCGTGCAAATAAAAAGCAATAAATCGTAATAAATTTAAAAATGGAACGCAGCCCCATTACAAGTATGGATTTGATGCGTTCCGCTACATTGAGCGCGGAACGCGATATATTGCGCATGTAACTCGATTTAATGCAGACGCTTTGCTAGGCTTTAAGTACTTTTTTGGATAGCTGATGTAACTTTTAAGGTAAATAGATAGCTATGTATGCTTTTGCAATCGGTAGGTAGATACAGAAAATAGGTACTTATCTACTTTTACTTTCTTTCTAAGTACTCTCTTTATTTTAAGCGTTCAAGGTTTATGGTAATTCAAACGAGATCTCAGAAATTCTAGTTGTACTAGATTTGAGCCAGGTAAACTGCTAATTTTCAGGCCTATTCATAGTAATAAGAAAAAATCTGGGTCCGAAATAAATGTTAAAGAATGTTAAGTTGTAAAGCTGGAAATAAGTACTTAAGTATATAGCTAAAGAATAACCATAAATTAATTAAGTATGGTAACATTTTTTATTTTTAATTCGGAAATCATGAAACATCTCCTCTCGCTCAGGGTGGAGCGAGATTTGTCAGACTTTTTCTGAATAAACCCCACCTTTGTCCTTCATAACCTTTTGCGTTCCAGGGTTACGGTAATTGCATCCTGATAGACCACTTTTTACCGACTTCACAAAAAGGAGGAGGTACTTCGGATGTTTGTATGTTTTTATGACAAAAACTACGAGTGACAACTTTTCTTTTTTTTAAATCATGAATAAAACAAAATAAACTCTAATCAGGCCAGTATTATTCCAGTTTCCCCTATAATGTGGTTATAAAACTGACACATTTCGTCTCCGCCCCCGTCTTTGCGATTTTATATCGCAACACTATCACAAACTTGCATTTTACAGTCACATAATCTAGCACATACCTTATTGCAACCCATGAAGTATCATTTTCCAACAACTTTATGTTTTAAAAAAATATCAGTAACGTTGTTGTTGTGGCTGTAAGTATGGAAATAATATGGCGGGAAGACTACGAATTGTCTTTTTATAAAAACATGTGTTGCCAAATTTTAAGAAATTAACTCAAATTCAGGATAATTATTTCAGTTTGCTAAGATATTTTTTTGCTGTGTTGTTTCATAAATGCAGTTGTTTTGGCATGTTTAAGTGCTTGTTGGATATTTTTTACTCTAATTAGATTTCTTAAACCTATTGGAAAAATTATAATAATTAGCCCGAATACACATTTAATGATATAATTTAAAGACAAGGCATAAATATCTACAACTAATCCGCTATCTCCTATGATCCGATTGAGAGATCATGCGTCTTTTAATAGCATCTAATAAATCTTTTGGTTCTAATTAAATCACATAAAGACATCGTCTGAATAACGTAACGTTAATCTACAGGCACCTACTCTTCAACAGGGAATTTCAAATTTCACACTGGCAACTTCATAAAAAGGGAAATATGCTCAGTGGCAATGAATTTTAATGGCGGCTTTTAAGACAACATTTATTACGAAAGCGTTATGCTGTTTCTTTGTAGGACTCGTCTTTTTTATTTTCCAACAATTTTATGTGATTTTTATAGCTACTTATGTGGTTTGTAAAATCATACACACTTTTATCATTAGGTAGTTCCATTTTTAAATGTTTTTTTTTTTAATTTTCATGTTTTAATGGCATGTAAATTATAAAACGCAAGGTTGTTGGTCCTAAATTAATGAGAAACCAGATTAATTAATTCACATGTGATCATTAGGAGCCATTAACGTTATTTTAATAGATTTAAAGATAAGACAATACTGAGAATGTTATAAAATATGCAGATACCTACTTTTGAAATTAAGCTACTTAACCCTTCAGATACCGTCAATTAGAGACACAATAGTAAGACAATAGATGCGCGGCCACCGGGTGTCGCTTGGGGATTCATGAATTAAAAATATTATTGTAGAGAAGACGTGAGCCAATGCCGATGATCGGCGATGCCTAGAAGTCACCTTTAAATTTTCACTCTTTACTTAAACCTGGGGAAGTTGTTGCTAATTAGTAATGCTAGCACTTTTACATCTGACGTACTGTAAAACCGCTTTATATTTTTATTATTTGTATTATAAGCATAACATAATCAGCCTTTTAATGTTTCCACTGCCGGGAGTCTGGCTTCCTCCTATCTGTGTTATATATTATGTTAACTATGAGTGTGGATGACATGTGTCTGCTGACTATTTTATTTTATTTACCTATACATTATACAGGACAGGTCGTTGTGGCGACGCTTGGGTAGGCCTATGCCCAGCAGTGAACGTCTTTCGGCTGATATGATGATGATACATTATAAGTTTTTTCAATTAATATAAACAGTGCTTGCCTACAATCTCACCTAATGGTAAGCAGTGATGCAATCGTTGATGGTGAGGCGCAATAGTCCAACAATTACCGACCTAATAATAAAAAAAAACATAAGGGAGTCCAACAATTAGCGGCCCAGATAACTTATCGGACGTATGGTGGAGTACCCTCCGCCAATGGAAGTGGTCTCAGTTCTCAAGTGTCCTGGTCGGAAGTAGCACGTGTCTGCGACGGTGTCGGGTTACCGCTGGACATCCGGGACTGTCTTATTGGTGGACTACTTACGTATACTTGGTTGTATAGCTAATTGATGTTTGTATTTACACAAGTCTATAGGATGCATTTTGGAGAGTGTGCCCGGGAATTACATCATTGAGACTGAGGCGGAATTCACCTGAGCCGCAGGCGAGTGTTATAGAGTCAAGTGCTGCAGTAAAAAATTTGCACGTGTATCAACGACGTTTTTCAATATAAGTACTTACGAAAAAATTAATAAACAGGTTTTTTTTTTACAGTGGGCAAAAATCATCTGATGATAACCCCCGCTCTTGGGTGGAGCGGGAGATAGTGTCAGACTCTTACCGACTAAAAACCCACCTCGTTCCTTCTAGCCTCTCATTCGGGGCTCGAGTTTACTTTCGGATAACCCTGGCTCCAGTAGGCTTGTGAATGTCGCTTAGGGCCCAGGCTGATATGATCAATAGAAACAGTACATTGCGGGCCTAAATTCGGCAATTAGGAACCGTGCACTAGTTTCTAACGTTTTATAAGTGCCCATGTAGGCCTATGTGACACAATAATATTCGAATTTTGTTTTGTTTTTGGGCGGTTTTATAAGCAGTTCTAATGAAAACCATTAACATAAATCTCTAACTTAGAGAAGAGCTAAAATGTGCCATTTTAATAAGGGTTTATTTAATTACTCTACAACACGACTTTGAACCTACCGAAAAATTGGTGGATTTGAGACCATAGCCTATGAATACAATTGAATAGAGTAGATACTAGACAATTAATTAATGCACGACATAATTGAGACATAATTGAGACACAACGCAGATTTTTACCTACATGAATAAATTAATAGTATCGTACTGGCTGTCATTCGAAAATCTTTGACAATCGTTACAGCTCAGGTACCAGGATCATCGTGATATGAAGTAACAGCCCCCTAGCCAAGTTACAACCGTTTCTTTTCTATTCTCTTGTGTCTTCTCTTGTGTCGAACGCCTCGAGTTGGCCACGCCTCCGATTCCTTTGTTCTGGCGTCGTCTCAACGCTGAGTCATTTGGTCAGAACAAAGGAATCGGAGGCGTGGCCAGTTCGAGGCGTTCAACGCAAGAGAATCGAAACATCGAAGCGAAACGGTTGTAACTTGGCTATGGGGGCAGAGATTTAGTAGTCTGATAGGCACTCTATGTAAAACACGTATTCAGCCGCATCTGAGAATCTAATATAGGTATAGGTATTTTCTGCATACCGGAACACGTGGCCCATAATTTGCATTTCCTCTTCCCATAACTTACACACCACACCTATCAGCATATGGGTATTCTCCACACATAATGTGACGTCACCTTTACCCCAGAGTATATCCTTCAGGAACCATTAGACGTGTACAAACACCCTAATGGCGGAACTCACCCTTAACCTCACTTCCACCTTTAAATTCTTCTAGTTTATTAATAAGTTTTAGACTACAGTTCATTTTCTTCATAAATCACTTGAAAAATAAATTCTTTAGAAAATCGACTCTTTGTCTTAAAAATAAGCTTCAAAATCGCTTGAATTTTGGTTACGACAATCGATGTAAAAAAAAACAAAATTTGTAATTCAATGCAATAAGATTTAAAATCGCTTACAATGAAGAGATCTATAGACACAGCTTTGTTAAAGGACTATGATTCGTAGTAGCATTCAGTTAAGGTTTAAAATTAGATGTGTTAGTTGAGAAGTTTATAAAAACATGCATCTGTTGTGAAGACTCATGATGATAAGATTATCCAAAGATATTAAGTAATTAAATATTATTATGTTGGCAATGCATCAATTTCAGGAAGGATAAGATAAAGCTTTTCAAAGCAACTGAAGTGTTTTTGCTTTTTTTATCTGTAGGTAACATTTTTTTAAATAGATACTTTTTCTATTTGTCTATAGTTCTGTACCAATATTATAAGGCGAAAAGATATTTTTCATTACTCATGCTCTGAAAGTAGGTCTGAAGTTGCCTGAGGAGTGGGCTGAAAAGTATCACACTTTTCATTCCTAGGGAGTTTAACTTTCACCTAACAGCTGTCAAATTATTTAAAAAAGAAACTAGGTCTATCTTCTTGTATTCGTAATCTAAAGCACAATGCTTACCTCGGGGTTAAAGTTACTTATTTAGTCCCTCGAATTAGCGACCTCGCTACGCTTGGCCGCCAACTCCTTCTCGGGACGAAATAAGTAACTTTCACACCTAGTGTAACAATGTACTATTTCATTACTCATACTCTAAAAGTAGGTCTGAAGTTGCCTGAGGAGTGGGCTGAAAAGTATCACACTTTTCATTCCTAGGGAGTTTAACTTTCACCTAACAGCTGTCAAATTATTAAAAAAAAAACTAGGTCTATCTTCTTGTATTCGTAATGAAAAGCACAGTGCTTACCTCGGGGTTAAAGTTACTTATTTAGTCCCTCGAATTAGCGACCTCGCTACGACGAAATAAGTAACTTTCACCCCTAATGTAACAATGTACTATTGTATTTTCGTTTGTCTACGTCTACATCTACAGTAATATTATAAAGAGGTAAAGTTTTCTTTTTTGTTTGTAGGATCTCTGAAAGTACTGATGCCATTGCGAAAATGTTTTCACCGATAGAAAGCTGCTTTATTCCTGAGTGACATAGCCTTATTATTTTAAGTACGCGGACGAAGCTGCCGGCAAAAACAATGAATAAACTATGTGTTTATTTAGCTTCAGCTATGGGACCGATGTTTTTTTTTTTTCAAATAAAATATAATTACAATAATATAATTACATTATAATTATAATTACAATTGAATTTGACTATAAAATAAAATTGATTAAACACTTTTTCTAGCTTTTTACTGTTGAACTCAAGATTCGTGGACTCTTTCGAAGAAGCCTTTTTTTACGGTGGGCAAAAATCATCCTATGACAACCCCCGCTCTTGGGAAGAGCGGGAGATAGTGTCAGACTCTTACTGACTAAAAACCCCAACCCGTTCCTTCTAGCCTTCATACCGGGGCACGAGCTTCCTTTCGAATAACCCTGACCCCAGTAGGCTTCGACCCAGCTGGGTCCCTCCAGTTGCTGACAACTCCTTGAGGCGCCCGGGACCAGTGCTCGCCGTCGATGATAGTTGGGACCTTGGAGACGGACATAGTCTATTTTTTTTAAACTGAGATAAGGGGTAGAAAGAGTACAGTGTATTAATAAACGCGGGTGAAGTCGCGGGTGAAGTCAGTTGTTGACTATAAAATAGAAAAATTGATTAAAATTTTTTTCTAGCCTTTTACTGTCTAAATTCCTTGACCTTAAGAATCATGGACTCTTTCGAAGAAGCCTGCAGGCCTGACTGGTATGAATAGATTTTTCATTCCCCAAAAACCCGACCCATTGTTCAGCATGAACACACACCAATCTCAAAAAACATATTCGGGCCAGAACTCCTCAACCTCAAGTTTTGCGTGAAACCTTACAAACGGCGGTTAAAGACGGGCAAACGTAAGTAGGGGGAGGCGGGAGGGGTAAGAGGATTGCGTTTGACATGTAATACTATTGCGGTGACTACTTCAGTGATTGTGATGTGACCATGCTTGATGGGAGGACGGGACAAGTCTCTAGTCGATAGTTGGTACCTTAGTGTAAGATTCTCGTCTGCTTGCTGGGTGGGCGCCTAGTCTATTATTATTATGAGCTTGTTGTATCCCACTGCAGGCTAGAGGCCTTTCATCCATTCTTTCACTCTTTTCTGTCCTTAGCCACTTCTGGCCAATCCTTTAGGTAGAAGTTCAAATCGTCACGCCAATTCTATCTAGGCCAACCGTTCGTTTAGCGAGCTGTAATTAATAGATACTTTTTTTGAGGTGAAAAGTCCTCGAATGAGTTCTTCCGCTCTAAGGTGGAGCGAGAGTCTTATATAGCTCCATCCCAGTTCAATTTAGGTCGTCAAATGGATCACGGAAGGAGCTCGTGGTAGGGCCTAAGGTGTTTAAATAAATGGTTTTTGTAAGTAATATTTTTTTATGCGTGCCAACTTTCCTCAGATCAGGTCTTGGCTTCCAGGAGACAGTCGCCACTACAACCTTTACATAAAAAAAACTCTCAGATTGTTCCTGTGAACTGGTCACCCTACTAAGAAGCCTCGAAGCAAACGGAAGTTAAGTCACGAAAGACGGAAACGAAATTGTAACTTTTCTATGTAGAGATAGTTGTAGGTGAGTACCTACTGAGTATGGGGCCCTAGTGATAGTTGCAGGGCTTCGGTATAATTAGATTCGGTCTTTAGATTGTAATGCCTGCCTTATTTTAACATTTTATTTATTACATCTTGGAGGACTTACAGCTCAAACAAGCAAAAAATATAAACTAACATAGACGATAGCACGCCAATTACAAGTCCTCACGTATAGTGTCAGAATTACAATTGAGAAGTGACCATAGCACCCTTTACACAATGATTGGTGAACCTTATTAAAATAAGAATGAAATGGACAGTTATCTTATTTATTCATTTATGGCACACTAATGCCTTTAATTCATGAATCCCCAAGCGACCACCGGTGGCCGCGCATCTATTGTCTTACTATTGTGTCTCTAATTGACGGTATCTGAAGGGTTAAAATGCCTTTGTATGCTTTTATGCGTTATAAAAATCAGACAAAAATAAAAATACCAATCACATGGAATCACATGTCACTCGTGCATGTAGTAGTGTACAGATTCCAGCAGGTTTTCTGATTGCAATGTTAGCACGTAACATATCCTTTCCTTTTTTATAATTAAATACATCAATGCACCAAAAGGTCTAGTAGGGGAAGCTGAGGTAATACGATCCCTGGAGGTCAAATGATCCCCCACCGTAAATCAGAGACAAGTAGTGCTATCTATCCAAATACGCATGAAACATATTCCCCGCACCCCTGCCAGTTGCCTCTCTAAGTGTCATCGCGGTGTGAGATCTTGGCGTGATTTTATTAAAACATAATCAAAAAGTGTGGCTCTGATCTAAGGTAAGCCTGTTTTTGGACTTTCATTACTTTTTACATGTTCGTGTTTGTTGAAATGTTGTTTTATTTGCGGGTATTAATGGCAGTTAGTTAATATTTAAGCAATGTTCGATCACCACACGCGGTATTTGAAGGTTATGTTTTGATCGATATCTTGGAATTTGGTGTTTGGGGAAAAATGATCCCCTTCTTTGTATTTAAAATGATCCCTGGAATCATTTTACCTCATTAGTATTTGTTGATTTTACAGATCATGCCGAGAATTTATATACGCAAAACTAATCGCCAAAATTGGCCTGAAAAACAAATGCAAAAAGCATTACATGCCGTCAGAGATGGGATGCCTTACAAAACCGCAAGTACAGGATTTAAGGTCCCTGTGATGACATTAAAAAGAAGAGCCAAAGGTAAAAATAAAATAGCTGTAGGCTCCACTAAAAAGTTAGGTAGCAAACAAACACTGTTTAACCTAGAACAAGAACAGGAGCTTGTTGATTACATTAAGGACATGAAGTCTCGAATGTACGGGCTGACCACACAGGATATTTTTGATCCTTATGATTTCGATCCTTGGGACGTCAATTCCTCCATTAGCAGAACCTTTTGCTCAAGCGAGTAATCCAGAAACTGAAACACTACAACCTTTACAAGTGGATGTCCAACAATCCCTTCGTTTAACACCTCAGCTGTCTCCAATTCAAACTTCGACTCCAATGATGACTCAAAAATCTGCACAAGCACCACATTAATCCTAGCTAGCACCGTCCTTCCCAAAAATTACCTCAACGTCTGAATCATCTGAAAGATTACCACCAGCTTTGGATGTTGGTCTTCCGACCTCCGTACGACCAATACCAAAGATAATTGGAAAAAGAGCGAGTGCAAGACGAATAAGAGTAGACACGTCAATACTGACCAGCACACCTTACAATAGATATCTTGAAGAGGAAGCCAAAAAGAAAACAGACAAAGAAGAAAAGAAAGCCCTTAAGGAAGCGAATAAAATAAAAACGGTGACCAACAAACAGAACGATAAAGGAAAAGGTGGTGGGAAAGGAAAAGGAGGCGGAAAGGGAAAAGGCAAAAAAAAGCAAAACAGATCAGACTCTTCTGAGGAGGAGAGTGATACTGAATGCCTCTTCTGTACTGAAAGCTACTCCAAAGACAATAAAGGCGAAGGGTGGATTAAGTGCGTTGTGTGTCTTAAATGGGGACATGAGGCTTGTGCAGGAGTAGATAGCGACGATGAAGGCGACTTTACTTGCGATATTTGCCTTTCTGGTAATCAATTTGATAGTGTGAAAAATAATTTAAGGCTATAGGTATATTTGTAAGTTCCTAAGAAAATGATTATTTTTTACATGAAGAGTTGATTTTTCTATTGCATTTTTACATTGATAAAAAACGTTTGATAGGGATAAGTATTATTTGTTTTTTTTTTTAATTAGAAGAAGAGTTTATTTGTTTACTTATTGCTTGACTAGTTGTTCATTTTGCAAACCTTTTAAAAGTTTGGTGCAATGTTTACTGTAGGTATAGTTTTGTAGATTGAGTATTAAATAATTACAAAAAAAGATCTCTAATGAAACTAGAAGACTGCAAAAGTTTTGTGTAACTTATTTATTTATTTATTTATTTATTGGCACACCAACAGCATTACATACAGGATTATTTTGTAGAGTATATTATTAAAATTAAGGCACTGGTATGCATGCCTATTACAGGTATGCACAGCTTACACCTATGACATTTATGATTCAAAATAAAAAATAAAGTTACCACAAAAAATCAAACATCAATCAACGTGTGTGAAGTGGAAAAAAAAACACACATACAATTATAAAAATATAAAAAATAGAAATAGAACTTTATCATTATTAAAAAAAAGAAGAGTAGGTTAGGTCATACCTCCGAGATTGCTCTCCTAAACTTGATGAGTGAGACACCGTGCAAATCGGTGTCTGGTGATTTGCAAAAACTATTGTGAGTTTTGCACATTCGGAGCAAGGGTGCGTTCAGGCCAAGGTTGGTTTTACGGAAAGGAATGTGGAGTAATCTAGAGATGGGATGTCTGGGAAGTTTTGAAGGGACTGAATACTGAATACGCTCTACTAAATCACTGCATTTTACAGACCCATTAACTATTTTATAAAGGAATATTAGATCACGCGAACGGCGACGGTCACGCAGTGTCTTTATTCTGAAAAAATCTAGGCGCTGTTCATAGGGACAGCGATGGCTAATTTCTTTTGATATAAATGCAAGATGTCTGGTGAATGCTCTTTGTATTTGTTCAACCCTTTGAGAATGAGCTGCGTAGGGCGGGTTCCAGGCGACACTAGCGTATTCCAAACGACTACGTACCAGAGTGTTGAACAATACTATTTTTGTCTTGGGCAGTTGGAAGCCTCTTGTGTTTCGCTTTACAAAGCCTAGCATTTGCGCTGATTTTTTTACGATATCGTTGATGTGCGGCTTAAAGCTGAGTCTATCATCGACCAGAACACCTAAATCCCGTATATCACGTACTTTTGCCAACAATGTGTTACATAGTGAGTAGGTTGTCGGAATAGTAAATTTCTTTCTTGAGAAGCGAATATGGAAGCATTTCTGGGCGTGTAAGGTCATATTGTTGTTTATGCACCAGTCTTCTATATTTTTTAAATCGGATTGAACAAGAGCGGTGTCTGCAAGTCCAGTAATTTTTCTGTAGATCTTTAAGTCGTCTGCAAACAATAACGGTTGACAATGCCTAATATGACTTGTGATGTCATTGACGAATAACAAAAACAAAACTGGGCCAAGGTGGGAACCTTGTGGGACACCGGAGCGTGCATAGAATTTGTAAGAAACATAGCCATTGACTGCAACGAACTGAGAGCGATTTTCAAGATAGGATGCAAACCATCTCAACAGAGACCCGTGGACGCCGCTATACTTAAGTTTAGTCAACAAGAGTGGATGACTCACCTTGTCAAATGCGCTGCTAAAATCTGTGTATATTGCATCGACTTCGACTCCGTTATCGAGCGCTTCGGATATGTCTGTTAAATATCTAACTAAGTTAGTTTCCGTAGAACGTCCAACTCGGAATCCATGTTGATTATCAGAGAGCATGTTTTCCAGATAGGTAATAATGGGACAAACGAGACTTTCGAAGAGCTTTGGGAAACATGACTTTGGGAAACATGAAACTTCATAACTTGTCATCGTACTTAAATTGTTATGAACGATACATATGATTAAAATAAACAGCTGAGTGTTTTATTTCACTGATATTTATTAACTTATGGTATAAAATGATCCCTGGGATTATTTTACCCCAACCTCAGGGATCATTTTATACATAGGTGTGTATAAAATGATCCTTTACTAAACTTTAACAAAAACCTCTAATACAAAAGAACTATATTCATATAATAAAAAATAACTATGCAGTTACAAAGTTAAGTAAATTCACTACTTCCAACAATAAAAATCTTGCGATTTTGTCTTCAACTTTAGCCACAGTTAAGTTTTTTCCCTTAAGGGGATCATTATTCCTCACCTTCCCCTAATCTAAACGTCTCTCGCGGTAACCACTGCTAAAAAAGACAGTAATGTCAAACTTGTCGTACCTAGCAGTGGCGAAGCTGGTCCTAATGGGGCCCCATATCAAATACTTTTGAAAAGCTCTTTTAGAAGGTAACCTAAAAATCCTACTAAAACAGGTTGAGTTTTTATTGTTGTCTTATATGTTATTCTAAAAGTCTAAAAACTCTTTACAGAGTATCATATAGTCATTATAAACTCACTACTAGCCTTTTATCCATATGATAATTCGATATGATATGATAGTCCGCCTATGTACCACTACTGTACATGAAGTTTAAATAAATAAATAAATAAATAATAATTTAAGATGGTTGATTACATGTTACGAATTTAGGCATATGTCGGGGTCCCTGTAGCTCGGAGGCCCCGTATTATTGATACGGCAGATACTGCGGTAGCTACGCTCCTGGTACCTATCAACTTTCTATACGAACCTAGCGTGTAAGCGAGTGTCACCACTTCTCATAGAAACTGACTCTGATTGACTATTCCTGACGATGGCTATGACAGCAGAAATATGTAATCAGCGCTCATTAAAGAAGTACGAAAATTATAGTAATGGCATCCTGTCACATGAACGATTTTGTGGTCTGTCTATGGGTTATGCCAACCAGCACAGCCCACCGAAGGCTGGTCTTTGCTACTAGTATAAAGCATGTGATTTACCGTAGAAATAAATGATATAACGGCAACACACTATAATGGAACCGGAAGAAAGGAGAAGACGGCTCGTGACAAGCAAATCACTGCCAAACACATAAAAGATAACCGTCATTCGAAATTAAACGCCTATCAAGCTTTGTCCAATATTCGACTACAACATAATAATGATATTTCAATACAATTCACAATAGAAAACCATTAATGACCATGTAATATGCCCATAAAAAGTTGGTCGCATGCCAACTGTGGGTGGACATCGTAAATCTGTCAAAAAATACAAAATGGCTGACCGCAGCTGTCAATGCGTATTGAGACGTCAAAATTCGAACAACTTTTTATTTGCGGCCAGTCATTCCGGACATTAGCTCTTAATATGAATAATTTAAGGTTCATTTTTCAGTGTTATTTTGTTATTATTTGTTAAAGTTAAGTTGGTAATTTAAGATAAAAGAGACATTGGTCATTACCGCTAGTGTCACGCTAATTTCGGGCGGTGTCTCGTGTGAAAGTAGTTACATATTAGTAACAATTAATTTTATGGATATTTCAGTACAATTGTCGTGGAAAACCTTGGCATGTGGGTACGTTATGTTCCGGTACTTTGACGTCTCCGCACGAAAGTTAGTTGTACAATAAAGAGTGGATAACTGTCTCACGGGTCCTCATTTTAAACTAATTAGATGGTTAGATTACTAATAAGATGTTTTGTGAAAAATTAGATTACTTACTGTATTTTTTTTAATAATATGCATAAACTACTAACCTGTGCTTGACTGCGAGTGATCCCTCCTGATGGTAGCTAAGCAGTGAACAGGTTACTATATTTTTTTTTATTAATATAAACTAGTGCTTGACCTGATGGTAACCAGTGATGCAATCGTTGATGGTGAGAAGTACTAGTTTATTAAAAGCCTACTCACTGTAGCCTTGAAGATAATTAATTTATAATCGGACGGGAAGACCGCAGCAGGCAAATTATTCCAGTCCTTCGATCGGTATAAACGACGCGGCGAAACGCATAGATAGTATTTTGTAAAGCTCAGTAAATTTGGAAACTTTTGAGGCTAAGAAGCACCAACATAGAGAAAGTAGAAGCTGTAAAAATATTGTGATGTCCTACTTATGTCCAACAGTGGACGTCTTTCAGCTGAAATGATGATGATTATGATGATACCTACACGAAGCATATATTTTATTTGCCTAGGTGTCTACAGATAGTTGTTCCGTAAATGGGCGTTTTTTGTTTATGTACCTACGTGAGTTTAGGTACATGGGTTTGTGCAGAACGAAACCCTTAAAGCGGGAGAAGTCATTGGATGATTTCCCACCTAAAAAAAAACCATGGTTGTCCATCATCATGTATCATGATACTGTAGACACTTAGTATATTTCCTAGAGTGCACCAACGTCTTAAAATTTTTTAATTCATTAATTCATGAATCCCCAAGCGACCACCGGTGGCCGCGCATCTATTGTCTTACTATTGTGTCTCTAATTGACGGTATCTGAAGGGTTAAAACCCAAGCGAACTGCGCGTTTGCTCAGTATTTTTCTATTGTGTCTCTAATTACGATATTCGAAAGGTTTGAGTAAAGAAAACACAACTATTAGGTATTATATGCAACTTTAAAGCCCGTAGTTATCTACCTCTAAAAATATGAGTAGGTACTACCTAGATACTTAAGACCGACTTGACAGCGCGCCGTAAAATTAATCGTAGAAGGTTTGCCATCAGTTCGGTAATGATTTATGAGCCATTATCGCACCTGAGTGAGGAAACTAGCTTCTGCCACTGGGTTCGCCCGCTTGAAAGTCGAACATCTTTCCAAGGAAACGTCCTACGTTGGTTCTTTGATCGCCTCGGCGATCGGCGGCAAGACCTCTCGCGACGGGCCTGGTACAGGTCATGGCCCGAAGCGAGGAGGAGTGGCAGGTGGTCGCTTCCTTCGGCAAAGCAGTAATGCTAGCAAAGGAGGCGGCCACACGCGTGAGGCAACGGCCTTCGCGCTCCAGCCACCGGGTTCCCCATACCGATTTCCGGTCACCGTAGGCGCAAGCTTGAGGACGGCGAACAATGGGTAGCTCGTCGTCCGACCGTCCGGTGACCGTCCAGACCGAGCCCAAGTCGAGGACTTGGGCTCGGTCTGGAAGGCGCAAGGAGTTGTCAGCAAACTTGAAAATGCTCCTGCTTTCAAAAATAAGCTTCCACAAAAATAAAAAAAGCTTGCCGATCGTTTTTTTTGTTCTAGCGTTAACGCTTACCTGTTCTTGTTTAATTCATTAAACCCCAAGCGAACGCTCTCTCATTGTCTTTCTATTGTATCTCTAATTACGATATTCGAAATATAAGTGAAAACTTGTAAATGGCCGTTTTTTACCTATTTTAAGTCTTTGTTCAAAAAATTTACTGTAAGTTTTCCTAAAAGTAACAAAACAAAAATAAAATATAACACATTTATCTACCTTTTTTTGTAGCTTGTTTAACACCTACCTTCTAAAAATCCCAGAAATTATGATTATTATTATTTTATTATTGTAAGTCTTCATAGAAAATGGCGCTATAAATGAAGTTTTAATATCCCCTTTATCAGCAACCAACCACCTTGTTTAAGTTTTATGACTTATTTTATTGAAATATTGGAAAAACACTTAAACACATTTTGTGGCCTATTAAACTTTTATGGGCCTAAACTTTTCGTTGGGAATTTTGAGCTTCAAAACTACGTTTAGTCGAATTGGAATACTCTATGTATTTTTTAATCTATAATTGTAAAAACAAAAACGATTTGAAGATCTTATTTCATTGATTAAAAAAAAACTTGTACTAAGAATTTTTTAAATTAGAGTCGTTTTTTCAATAATCTGTGGCTATAAATTATCTACCAAACTATTGGAGTTTTTGGCGGGATCTCTTGGAGTGAAGTTAGGCGACTGTTTTAATAATTCGCAAATTGATTCCTAGTAGATATTGTGATATAAAATTAGTGTAGTTTTGTATCTCAAGTATCTGCGCAATATGTGGAATCATTGAAACTGGCGCGGTCTCAGTAAAATGCCAAAAACATTAACAAAAAAAACGAACTATCATTGACCCAAATTCGAAATCCAAACCGATTCAAACGTAAAAACAATGCAAAGACATTCAAATAATCGAATTCTATGCAGATTTTGTAATTCGAACACATGTGACCCATTTCGTGGGAACCAGCGAACAGGTGACGTTCGAAAACCAAATGTTTTCGCTGACAGCGTACAAATCACGCATCAGGAAATGAAAAAAAAAGTTTGGACAACATTCCCATAGACTAGCAATGGCTAATAAGTGGGGTGGCGATTGTTATGGGACAGTCATTATTGGTTAAGGTAAATTGAGTCTAATAGTATTTTTTTAAAGTATGACCGTTTCTTGTTAGAATCAATTAGATTCTTTTTTTAATTTAGAAGGCTCTAATCCACGGACAGTAACCACGTGGTTCCTCGATTTTGTCATTTCCTCATAATAATAAATTAATACTTAATAAAAACTCATTGTTTTCTCTTTACAAAGGTTTCTTTAACTAAGTAATCTACTACATAAATAAGTAGCTCCTTTGCGAATGACTGGAGTCCATACTAGGGGGACAATGTTTCTCTTCACCGCTTTGAGAGCAGTGGTGATGAAACCTGGGTTTAAACCTGCAACATATTTTAAGTAAGTTACAACTGGGCCTCCAATCTTCCTCTCTTTCAATTACTTTGTTTACCTACTTCATATTTTCATATTTCATCGCAAGTTGTACAATGCTCAAAAGATTAGGTACCCAACCTACTCATTTATGATTTACAGGGATACCAACATGCCTACAAAAACAGTTATTTCCTGGTTAAAGTATATTGGTAGAAATGATGCGTCTAACGCTCCCACGGGATCGAGTGGCTAGATACAGGGTGTGTGTTATGAATATTGAAAACAAAAATTTAGGAACGGGGTGGTGAATATTTTAGTGTGTGGAGACGCAAATAAAAGGCTTTATATACTTAAATGTTTATATTATATGAAGAACTTTATAATATATTTTCTCATAAAATTACGTCCAGACTTTTGTTGACATCTCAAGAAGAAAACCTTTAACAAGTATAATTGTCCTATCAGTATTGGTCCTGTTGGTCTAGTGCAGTGGTTAGAGGCCCTGACTGCTATGCCGGAGGTCGTGGGTTCGATTCCCACCCAGGACAAATGTTTATGTGATGAGTATGGTCATTTGTTCTGTGTCTGGGTGTAATTTATCTATGATATGTATGTATTTAAAAATATATAAGTATGTTTATCAGTTGTCTAGTACCCATAATATAAGCTTTGCTTAGTTTGGGACTAGACGGCGTTGTGTGATAGTTGTAGAATATTATTATGCGTATTATTATATGTGTGGCCTCTATGGTCGATACAATATACAGTAATATGTAAATGAAAGTTTGTATGTGTGAGTGTTGTGTGTGTAAAACCGTAGGGCTCCAGCAGGGCCAAAGCTTACCGGGACTATGGATACCGAATGGGACCCCCGGGGTCCTGGGAAGCTAGGCAAAGGTGTGGTTTTAGGTTTTGGTCTGACATGCCTTCTCGCTTCGCCCTGAAGCGGGAGAAGTCATTGGATGATTTCTCACTCCTATTAATCCTTCACATTCAAATGTCTGTATTTGGCGAATTAAACGATGTAGGTTTCCTTAGGATATGGTCCTACTTCCATGCAGGCGAAGCCGCTGTCAGACGCAAGTGCGAAGTATAGCCAACAATTAGTATAGGTATTCACAACCATGGTCTGTACCAGGGCCCGACGCAAGAAGTCGTGGCCGCTGATCGCCTCCACGAGGACATGGCGATGCTCTGCCCTCTCATGCTCCACCGTGTCCTCCGGGTGGTTCACACAGTGGTGATACCCGAATGTTTCTTCCACCCGAATCCATTGAGGACCTACCTACGTCATGCGGAAGGTGAGGACGCCGTGACATCTTTCAAACCACTCATCAAAGAGAGCTACGAAACAATACGAAATCCTGCATCGCACAATCAAGGTTCTCCGCGCGATTTGAATATATACAACAGCCCGAAATCAAATACGGGCAGTCGCCCACTAGACTATAACACCTGTCTGGTCGGAGGATCCTCCCTTTTCAACGGAGGTTTCCGGGACTTTACTCTCTGTTCCGCTTACCTGCAAACCACCATAATTAAGGTACCTATGTTGTTAGGATTTAACCTTTTCGACGCCCATCTATATAATACGCAATGTGTCCTCCAGCGCCACGCAACAAATTGTTTCTATGTTAAACTAACTAACAAAGGTTTCTATTCAATATAAAACAAACAAGAACTTATTATGTGTGAAAAAGTTAAAAATATGGTTTATAACGGGGCAATTTTCCATAAAAACAAAATAAAAGGTCTTGTAAAAGTCGTAAATTTATTTTATACTATTATTACTTCTAATCAAGTAGTCGCGCTGAGGGCACGAAAATCTCGAACTTGTATACAAGTGATTGGCGTTCAAAAGGTAAACAAAAGAGAAAAAAAAATCCGACCATCCTGTATCATAGATCCGTGAAAGTATGCGGATTATGCACAGGTGGTTCCGCCCCTCGGAATTCCGTACTTTTTGTATGAATTCCGTTCGCCGTTCGCTCTGCGCAGCGCAACGATTTCCGAATTGGAAATAACTTTCTTTAATTTCATGTTCAGTTTTAGTGGGTCGCTAATTGCAGTTTGTGAAGTTGTGCAGGTTGGTTTGAACTGTATTTATACAAGAATAGGGTAATAATTTCTATGGCATGAGTGGCTAAGTACTTATTTTGAGAAAATATACAATGTGGAGACGACAATGCAATAAATGCTTCCGCATTCATATTTGTACTGATGATACTCATCGAATTTTATTTTCATTACCTACTAGCTTATGTCCGTGGCTTCACCCGCGTACATAAAATATAGCATACTCGATATATCACTCAGGAATAAAGCAGCTTTCTATCGGTGAAAAAATTTCAGCAATCGGACCAGTACTTTCAGCGATTACCTCCTATAAAAAAAAACTTTACCTCTTTATAATATTAGTGTAGATTACACTTTTTCTCTTTTATAACTTTGTTTCTATAATAATATAAAAAAAGAAATTTCCAAATTGGTTCAGGCGTATTGAGTAATCGAGGAATAAATAAGAAATATTAGTACATATTTCTATTCTATATTTTAAAAAAATAAACGAATTACGAACCTCCTGCTTTTTGAAAGTCGGTTGAGCTTTAAAAAAAGAACTCGGTTTCTTAATTTAAAACTGACTTAACCAGTCTTAAGCTGTCATCACGAAGGGTTAAGATAAGACTGATGAGAGCCACATAATCGCTCCCCCGATACGTTTGTTCAGCAGCCGCTAATCTGCAGATTACAAGACTTGCACTATCACGACAGTTAACGTCGTGGGGTAAGCAGAGATCAGTGGCCATGACATTTATTTTGCATAAATAAAGTAGAGTACTTTCTACGAGATTCTAGATAAGGTGGTAGCCTACCTCAACAAATGCAGATACAAAATGTTTATTTCTGGACTAGTTTATGAAAATGCCTGTGTTAGAAGCTCCTCAATAGCGGTAGTCACCAATTAAAAGTTACTTATTTTTGTTATAATCTACACTAACATACTTTTCTCGAACAAAGTTTTTTTTTTGCCTGATTCAAAATAAATAAATAATAAACTGATTCACAAACTGAACTGTTAAAAATATCAATTATTAATTATTTAAGTATTGTTTAACTTAGTAATAATGTTTTTTTTATGTATTTGTTAACTAGTGAACAGCCCCGATTTCGAAGGGTTGTAAATTATAAACTTAGATATACCTACCTCGTCTGTTGGCCTGTCTATAAGTGAAAACCGCATCAAAATTCGATGCTTAATTTAGAAAGAGTACGTGGATTAACAGATAAACGCGTTATTCTTGATATATTATAAAAAGTAAGAAACAAGTTCTTACAACCAAATGCACCACAAATCACAATTTTTAGATTTACTCAACCACCCAAATCTTCTTCAACTACAACATCTAACAAACATAATCACATCATCACGCACTCACACAAGATTAACACACACAAACAAACAAACATACACAATACAACAGAAAATCTGATCGCATTACGAATAATCCTCAGACTATCGAAATGCAAAAGAGATTCGAATTCTCCCAAAAAAAGAATCGTTCCCATCCCTATTCTATCACTGATGCGATTTTCTACCACTCGAAGACTTGACAATCCGAGTCGTAATCTACTACCATTTTAAACCGACCCCCCTCTCCTCCCCTACTATGCAATATCAAGGAACTAAAGAGGTAATTCACTGGGTCGATGCAGGTCATTTTATAATGGTTGCGCTATAATACGGGTTTTACACACTTATCGACACCCCGTTCCGATTTGTTATCCGATCTCTTTATTTGAGCTTAAAATGTTTGGATTTCATTCGACGTATATGTGATTACTTTTTGGGGTTTTAAATTAGAGTTGTATGGGACGATCGACTCCTAATTCTGGCACAGCTTATTCAAAGATTATTCTTCTATAATATAAAAAAAGAGAAACTGACTGACTGACATATCAACGCACAGCCGAAACTACTGGGGCTTGAAGTGTGTAATTTTGCAGAAGGCTTCCTTTTAAGACGTAGGCGAGTAATAATATAGGAGTTTCTAAAATTTACACTCTAAGAGGATGAAGGGGGGTTCCAAAATTTGTAAACCTACTTTCAAGTGGGCGAAGCCGTTGGCAGAAACTAGTATATATGTATAAGTAGTTCTTTTCGTTGGGAAATCATCAAATAACATCTCAAATCAAACAAAGCTAAAGTCTCAAATCGTAACCTTACAGAGTCCTCAAGAAAGAATAGTTAGTTCTTTTGGTTGGGAAATCATCAAATAAGTTCTTAAACCAAACAGTGCAACAAATCTGAGCTCGTAACTACCATAAAGAGTCCTCAAAGGTTTACCCTCTTTCGCTAAGGGTACCTGGACAGAGAAACTCGAATTATTTTGCCCTGTGTTCTGTGACTGCTGGGCAGCTTAGCAGCAGATGAGCTGCTGTCTCGTCCATCTCCACGCAGGCTCTGCAGTTTTTTTTTTGGTCGGGAAAATCATCCAATGACATCTCCCACTCTTGGGCGGAGCGTGAAGGTGTGTCAGACTTGTACTGACTGAAATTCCACTCCTGTTCTTTTGTTGCCTTTCATTGCAGGGCCGAGTCTTTCTTTCAGAAGCAGACCCTTGGCCCTAGCAGGCTTCGACCCTGCTGGGCCCCTACGGGCTCTGGAAAATGGACTGTCTATCATAGTTTAGTAACGACCATAAACACAACTTGCACAGTTATGCTATGCTCATTGATCATATTAACGTTTATAGGGAATTGTGAACAATAATCATTCACAAATTAACATCACAATAAAGAGCTAATACATTTCATGCAATTAGTAGCAATGTTTCAGTACAATGACTGGTAAAACTTTGGATTTTTATAATTTTAATCGTTCTGGTTCAAAAAAATAATACCTGGAATTGGAGGGTATTTTTAAAACAGTTGGAAAGTACAGATTAAATAAAAGAAAGGTGTCCTAGTACTAACTACAAAATCTAGATAATGAATTTACCCCTTTTTAAAGATAGGAGATCTAAATAACCTCTACAGCTTTCCCGCTCCCCCCTTCCCCCCTTCCTGTTCGCTCTAGACGCCCATAGGTAGAACGAGCGGGAATGACAGAATTACTAGCTAAACTCACCTATGACACATAGGACAGGTTTAGTTGAAAACCAGCGTCAGACGATTTCAGTTCCAATTTCCACCATCATCATCATATCAGCCGAAAGACGTCCACTGCTGGACATAGGTCTCCCCCGATTTCCATAAACCGAATTAAAAAAAAAGCAAAAAAAAAGAAAGATATTTATTACATAAGTTTGAACCAACATCACAATTTAATTTCTAATTTTTTTTCATCACAATTTTATTTATTTTCAGAGACAATAGAAATGGTTTCGATGAACTCTGGCACCCAAGGTAGATTTAACTTGTGTTAGGGTCCCAGCGTCCTCGCCTATCAATTGGACATTTACAATAATGAAGAAAGATTTATTTACTTGTAGCGACATGTATGACGCCACATAAGAACTACGAAGAAAATACGAAATCCTGCATCGCGCAATCAAAGTTCTCTGCGTGATTTGAACATATACGACAGCCCGACATCAACTATCGGGCAGTCGCCCACCAGACCATAACACCCGGTCTGGTCGGAGGATCCTCCCTTTACAACGGAAGTATGTGGGACTTTACTCTCTGTTCCACCTACCTCCAAATACTTATTTACTATTTTGTGTTCAGTGACTATTTATATACAGTACTGGGACGTTCCCAGTATTTTTTCACTGACTCGTACTTTGTACCTACGTTAATTAAACCTTCATTACTTATTTTATCGAAGTCCCCAGTGTCAGTGGTCGCACCGGTGTATTTGCAGTCTGTCGACAGGTTGTGTTAGTAAATTAGCGCGGGTATCGCGGTTCAATCCCGCTAATTAAGTGCGCGCCTATTTAGCCGGGCTACTAATATTTGAATAGAACACAGGCTACGATACGAATGGTGGAGTACTATATTACTATTATTATTTAATAGCTTTTACCCGCGGCTTCACCCGCGTACATAATCCCAGGATAAAAAGTATCCTATGTGTTATTCTGGGATATGGTCTACTCGTGTACCAAGTTTCATCGAGATCCGTTCAGTAGTTTTTGCGTGAAAGAGTAACAAACGTCCATACATCCATCCATACATCCATCTATACATCCATCCATACTTACAAACTTTCGCATTCATAATATTAGTAGGATAATCCCAGGATAAAAAGTATCCTATGTGTTATTCTGGGATATGGTCTACTCGTGTACCAAGTTTCATCGAGATCCGTTCAGTAGTTTTTGCGTGAAAGAGTAACAAACATCCATACATCCATCCATACATCCAACTATACATCCATCCATACATACAAACTTTCGCATTTATAATATTAGTAGGATTTAACGAGAACGACAACGAACTACCAAATATATAAAGAATATCATCATCATTCATCAGAAAGGTTCTGGAGTGGTGACCACGTACCGGAAGACGTAGCGCTGGAAGGCCTCCTACAAGGTTTGCCGATGACCTGGTAACGGTTGCAGCAATCCGATGAATGCGAGACGCACAGGAACGTTCATTGTGGCGGCAATTGGGAGGTCTATGTCCAACAGAGGACATCTTTCGGCTGAAATGATGATGATGATGAAGATCTTATAATCGATGATTTCTATCTATAATAATTAATTTATTATTAGCTCTCCAGTCAAACTAGACGAGTCGATATTTATAATTTCAGATATAATTCCGTAACAGTCATATATTTTGTTATAGCACAGTGCCAGTGTGGAAACTCTCCACAGGACATGCGCCACCTGCTATGCTGCATTACCAACTGCAGTTTTCAGGATCTATATGAGGCCAACAACAGAGCCGTACAGGTTGCCAAATATTGGTCAGAAAAAGTATAGTTTGAGGGCATCGACATGAAAAGAAGAAGAAGAAGAAGATATATTTTGTTGTTTTAAGTCAAAGATTCGATACAGACAGATTTCTACTCTACTTTTCAAAACGCACTCAAAATCGCAACAATTAAAACCAGTTACTTAACAACTTACGTTAAAACACAAATGCCTATATTTTAATCACCTCAATCAGTTCCGGTAACAGGCAAGCTAAGGTTGTAAGGGGATGATCCTCTATCATCCCTTTCGCCCCCTTTCGTAGCCATTCATCCCTTAGTCCCGTTCACAGGGCCATCCTTTGATCCGGCCGCTCCACAGTTGACGCAGATTGTAAGCTAGTGGGCTTATTGGAAAATATTGGAGGATGGGAAGATTATGTGCGGTTTTTTATAAAGGTAGCTGTATACTCGTAGTTGGTTTGTGGAACTATTTTGTTGTAGGAGGGAGGAATGCTTTGATATTTAAATCTGCAAATTGTGCAGATTTTAAATGTAGTATCAAATATATAACTATGACATATTATTAAAAAAAAACTGGGCAAAAGCGAGTTGGGCTCGCATTGAGGATTCCGTACAAACTTACCTATGTAAATAGTCCCCATCCCCGAATAGAGTATCGAAGATTACTGAGTAAAAACCCACTCCTGACTCCTCCTCCCGAATCGAAATTTCTTTGCGACGTAATAACAAATTTACAGTTTTCAGATCTATTCCTATATTTGTACTATAAGACCTTGTTTCATGCCAAATTTCAGGATTCTGGGTTAGCGAGTATCTTATGAATTTTGATTTCTTTGAAAGTGTCAAAATGTACGTTTTTTGCGACATAAACAGCCGTATGTTTTACACACAGCTTTAAGGGACCACATACCTGAGTATATAGAGGTTTTAGCTTCAACTTGACACCTCCATGCGTAGCCTAGATAAAGGTCTTGGCAGACAGAGAAACTAACGGACGGACGGACGGACAACAGTGATTCTTTAAGGGTTCTGTTTTTTCCTTTTGAGGTTGGAAACTCTATAAAAACTGCATAATTGCACAACAAATATAAGATGAACCACAAAAAGTAAACGGACTACGAGACACCCAGCCACGGCGTAGCAAATGTGCTACGAGAGTCAGGACATCACTTCATAATTTTCTTGCTTTGGCTACAGAAAATTTTCGAAAAGCCTGTGGTCCTAGAACGCAAAGTGTGGTTTTAATTAGTAAAAGTTTGACATGCTCTTTCGCTCCACCCTAGAGCACGAGCAATCATATCACGTTTTCATGTACCTACAATAATATTATGAAAATTTAAAGTTTATTCTTATATTTTTATGTTTGTAGGAAGTAAGTGATAATACTGGTCCGATTGCTAAAATTTTTTCACCGATAGAAAGCTCCTTTATTTTTTATTGGGATAGGCGATATTTTATGTAAGCCGCGGTCAAAAGCTAGTACATTATAAATACCGAAATCATACCTAATACTGCACATACCATCATTTATCAAAATAATACAAAATCTGTGGCAGCAGTTCATTACGGGAAGTGAACCTCGGTCGTGCTAATTAGCGAGACAGGTTGACGCGGCGCAAACTAGGGACTGAGCCAGACTAAATATTGTAATAATATGTAGACTAGCTCAGTCCCTAGTTTATACAAATCTAGAGAGGACATGGCTAGGAACAATAGCCCACCACCGTT
The DNA here is from genome assembly GCA_949319445.1 of Mythimna lalbum. Taxonomy (NCBI): domain Eukaryota; kingdom Metazoa; phylum Arthropoda; class Insecta; order Lepidoptera; family Noctuidae; genus Mythimna; species Mythimna lalbum. The sequence continues at coordinate 5,837,311 of OX439359.1, read as the reverse complement.
CATTGTACACTTAATTATTTCTTTAAATGTTTGTCCTGTATATTTGTTTCTGTGGTGTACAATAAAGAATCCTTGCTAAAATTATAAAAGCGAAAGTGAGTTTGTTTGTTTGTTACGTCTTCACGCCTAAATGGCAATACCAATTTTGATGAAACTTGGCACACGGATAGACCATGTCCTGGAATAGGACATAGGATACTTTTTATCCCGAAAGTATGTTCTCTTGGGATAATTTTCTGCTATCTCGCGGGCGAAGCCGCTGGGAGGAGCTAATATATAATAAATAGCAGTGTTTGGCCCTGCCGGGTCGAAGCTTACTGGGCCTAAGATTTTTTTTATCTACACTAATATTATAAAGATGTAGTGTGTTTTTTTGTTTGTAGGAGGTAATCTCTGAAAGTACTGGTCTGATTACTAAAATTTTTTCACCGATAGAAAGCTGCTTTATTTCTGAGTAACATAGGCTATATTTTATGTACGCGGGCGATGCTGCGGGCAAAAGCTTCTGATATAAACTAGTGCTTGACTGCGATCCCTCCTGATGCCTAATGGTAAGCAATGATGCAATCGTATCGAGTTGTTTCTGAAAGGAAATCTCGGCCATTTATGAAAGGCAACAAAGGAACAGGAGTGGTTTTTTAGTCAGTAAAAGTCTAACACCCTCTCGCTCCATTCATTCATAACAATTGTAACTAGAAAATACTACGAGCAATGTTTTTCGTTCATAATACTGGCCTGTTGGTCTAGTGGTTAGTGACCCTGACTGCTATACCGGGGGTTGTAGGTTCAATTCCCACCCAGGACAAATGTTTGTGTAATGAGCATAAGCATTTGTTCTGTGTCTGGGTGTTTTATCTATAATATGTATATATTTAGAAATATATAAGTACGTTAATCAGTTGTCTAGTACCCATAACACAAGCTCTGCTTAGCTTGGGACTAGACGCCGTTGTGTGATAGCTGTGGAATATTCTGTACCTATATGTATATGTATATATGTATAATCAAATAGACTGTAAGTACAATATTTCCATAAATTTTGTGAAATTTTGGGATATAAACAAACGCTAATAACTTTCCTGTTTGTTAATATTATTTATTGAGACTTTACTTAAACAACAACAAGACTTTTTCTAATAAGCACTTTAAGTATTTATACGAGTACTAATTAACAAGCTTTTAATGAAAGTCTTTTTTTCATAGCAAACCTTTATAGCTCGGTATACCTATATAATTAATACTCGTCAAGACGAATCATACGAGCACAAACTCAATGGGCTTGTGTCGTTTAACTACCAAGTTCCTACAGCCAACTTCTGGTTTCATCATCAGATCAGCTCCTTGTCATAATAATTTTGCATTGTCATATTTGTCATCTGATTTACACGTGCATGCAAAATTTCAGCTCAATCGGTAAACAGGAAGTGGGTCAAAAATTTGCAAGATTTGATTACAGACAAACATAGGGACAGGTGAAACTAAATAAACTGTGATCTGTGTGGTGGTCTTCAGTTGTATACGTCTGCGCGGGTGGAAGGTTTGTCGGACGCTATAGGGGATGTAAACCGGGATCTAGATGCTATCAACAGCTGGTCTGATAGGTTTGGGGTGTCTGTAAACCCCTCAAAATGTCAGGCCATAGTTATTGGTAGCTCACGCATGATGGGTAGGGTGGCGGTTAGCTCTCTACCTCCTATTCTTTTCAATGGTGCTGTCATCCCTATCAGCCCTTGTGTAAAGGATCTCGGTTCGCATCTTGACTCGATGCTTAGCTGGCAAAGTCAAGTTTCTAGTGTTTGTCAAAAAGTCAATGGAACTTTACGGTGTCTGTATCGTGTGAGAAACTTTTTACCTGCAAAGACGAAGACAATGCTTGTGCAGACGCTGATTTTTCCTATTGTCGACTATGGTGACGTGTGTTACTTTGACCTGAACGCGGTCTTGCTGAATAAACTTGATAGACTCCTTAACAACTGCATACGGTTCATATTTAACCTGAGGAAATATTAAACTTTGCGCGCCCTGACTACACTTTTCTCTCTGCTTAACTCTCCCAAGCCTCCTTCCTATCTCATATCTCATTTTCAATATCTTTGTTCTTCACACGCAAGAAATCTGCGTTCTTCTAATAATCTCCTACTGCTCTGTCCTTCTCATACTTCTGATTTGGTTCATTCTTCCTTCTTTATACAGTCCATCCTTCTGTGGAATGCGCTTCCTCTCGAAATCAGGACGGCCAAAAGTCGGTATGCATTTAAGCGGAAGTTGCGGAATCATTTTCTGCACCATTAGCTGAATCGCCTCAAAACTTCTGTCCTTACTTTAAATTAATATATATGTATATATAAATATTATATTAAATATATATGTATGTTTATTTTAAATATATGTATTCTTTTTTACTCTTCAAATAAACTTTTCTTTATATGCGCCTACCATAATGTCTCTGCACCACCCTAGGTTGACTGGCAGAGAATGCCTAAGGCATTAAGTCCGCCTATGTACTTTGTGTTGCATGAAGATTAAATAAATAAATAAATAAAATAAAAGCTTGTAAAAACTATTAGTGTATAAGTATAGAACAATGAAATGACAAAAGTATAAACGAGAAACTTATTGCACCTCAAACAATTTTTCTTATTACTTTCGAGTCTCATCATCTTCCTGCCCTTATCCCGTTTTATTTGGGGTCGGCGCAACATGTTTTTTTCTTCCATTCTGTCCTGTCACTCGTCACGCTATCACTAACTCCTTTTTCATTCATATCACTTCTCACACAATCCATCCATCTTTTCTTTGGCCTCCCTCTCCCTCTCCATCCATCCACATGTAAATTCATAACTCTTTTAACAACATGCGTTTCATCTCTCCTCTTTACATGACCATACCAAGACAAACGATTTCCTTTCAACTTTTCAGTCACTGGCGCCACTTTCAAACTTCCCCTAATATACTCATTTCTCACTTTATCCATTCTCGTCACACCACACATCCATCTCAACATTCTCATCTCCGCAACATGCAATCTTTTTTCATCCGTCTTTTTCACAGCCCAACATTCTGATCCATACAGTATGACAGGCCTTATCACGGATTTGTAGATTTTACCCTTCAACTTGAGGGGCATCCGTGGATCACAAGTTGTTCCCGTGACCTGTCGCCATTTCATCCATCCTGCGTTGATCCGATGAGTTACGTCCCGGTCTACCTCACCATCCCCTTGGACGAGCGACCCGAGATACCGAAAGTCGGAACAGATCGGTATGGGCGTTCCGGCGAGAGCTAAAGGCACTGGAGTGGAGAGACCGCCGAAATTGCAGAACAAGTACTCCGTTTTGGTTCTACTCAATTTCAGGCCAACACTTTCCAGTCTGTGCCACCACACCTCCAATCTGTTCTGGACCTCTAGGCCACTCTCGGCAACCAGCACAATGTCATCGGCAAACAACATACACCAGGGAGCCTCTTCCTGAATGTCCGACGTCAGAGCGTCCATTATCATCAGGAAGAGGTAAGGGCTGAGAGCCGACCCTTGGTGTAAGCCGACAGCCACATTGAAGCTGCCAGTAGTGCCCACTGTAGACCGGACTTGGGTACTGCACCGACTGTACATCGCTCGGATCAACTGCACATACTTCCCAGGCACACCTTTCTCCTTAAGGGCCCACCACAGAACCTCACGAGGTACCCGGTCGTATGCCTTTTCGAGGTCAACGAATACCATGTGCAAGTTTTTATGCGCACCTCTGTATTTTTCGCACAGCTGGCGTATAGCAAAAATGGCATCCGTTGTACCCCGACCTGGCATAAAACCGAATTGGTTCTGTGAAATTTCACTCTCTTCTCTCAGTCGCCTTTCAATAACTTTCTCCCAGGCTTTCATAGTATGTGACATTAGCTTTATTCCTCTATAATTGTTGCACTCAAGCACATCACCTTTGTTTTTAAAAATGGGCACCAGGGAACTGTTACACCACTCATCAGGTATGGCTTCTTCCTGCAACAACTTATTGAAGAATAAAGCTAACCACGTCCATCCATCCACTCGCAATAACTTCCAAACTTCAACTGGTATTCCGTCTGGACCAATGGCTTTACCATTCTTCATTCCACTTACTGCTATCCTAACTTCATCCATACTAACCATTCTCACTAATCCTACATTCACTGGTTTATTCTCTAACACGTTACTCCAATTATTTTCCTCATTCATCAGTCTTTCAAAATAGTCCTTCCACCTCTTTTTGATTTTCTCATCGTCTGATATAACCATTCCAGTTTCATCTCTTATACATCTTACCTGGCAAACATCTCTCGTCTTTCTCTCTCTTATTCTAGTAAGCCGGTATAGTTCTTTCCTCCTCCGAGTCTGAAAAATTTAAACTCCACTAACTTCCCACATCACAGGCTGTTTGTACAAAAAAGTCAACTAAAGCCTTTTACAAAAAAAATAAAAATAACCCCAGCCTTACAAAGTAAATACAACAAGCATATAGACTTTATTCACACACATCAGGCATACGGTATTTATACATTCAAATGTCGAAAGCGACTTACTGTGGAGTTTTGATTTTCAAACCTCGGCTTTGTGATGAGAGTTGAAAATTGCTTGTGAAGTGTGTGTTAGCTATGATGTTTTGGATTTTTATAAATATATAGGTATACTATGCATATATTTAGCAGGTCGAGATCAAAGAGGAGGTCTAATGAGGGAGTTCTGTGCTCTTTGATGTCAGAGGAGACTCATTTGTGAATGAGCTGGTATTATCATTTGAGCGATTTCGTGTTTTGTAAACGTTTGTATGAAGCCTTATGTTTATAGAGGAGTAGGTACTGTATTTGTTTAATGATTGTCTCCCTACTGTTTACTGTCTGCCTGAAAATATGCTATGGATGACATCGGCATCATTGGCAATATTGCCACACCATATATGTGTTGTTATGTGATACGATTATAAAATAAAATAAAAAATCTTTTTTTTTCTAAATCTAGAAGAAAATTAAGGTAAAGTTCTTGTTAAAGTAATGTAATAATGATTACGATTCTTAATTTCTAAGATATAACTTTATTTAATTTAATCTATACAAGGTGTAAGGGACAGCCCTTAACTTTAAGGGCTTGCTCAGTAGACGAAACTGAACGACCTTCCACAAGGTTTTTTTTCAGAAAACGAAAAAAAAATAGCCTCACCATACAAAATTATAAACTTGATTGGAAAGTTTGTATGGAGAGGAGAGGCCTATTTTTTTTTTTCGTTTCCTGAAAAAAGACTATTACATGAATCTATACAATTCTTAATGTACCTACTTAAATTAATTTAAATCTTTATGAGAAGTTTATTATTAGCGATTCTCGTTACCTATGACAAAAATATTTGTGTAAAAATGCTTTCTGTAAAATTAAAATATTGCGTTTGATCGCAACTCCGCCTGCATACGTAAAGTATAGCCTTTGTTACTCAGAAATAAAGCAGCTTTCTATCGATAATTTTTTTTTTTGCAATCAGACCAGTACCTTCAGAGATTACCTCCTAAAAACAAACTTTACCTCTTTATAATATTAAGTGTAGAAGTGTAAATATACTCTTCATCTTACTTCTGAAAACTCACAAACGACCCACACTATCTCGAATTTTCAGCGCCTTTCAAGAGAGGCAACAAGAAAGGCGTCTTCAGCTGAAAATCAATAGAGCGAGGGTGGTGACCCCGCCCCGCGCCGGTCAGCTTCCTACCTTGACACCGTAACTCAGGCCAAACGGACGAGCTTTTCACTAGAGGTTCTATATCGTTAGGTAGTCTAGAACTGTGCTGGTGTTCCTATGTGGAGCTTCATTTTGGAGAGTTTGAGTAAGCATTGTCTTGGCTTAGAATACAAGTTTTAGAGTCATCTCTTTTTTTATGGGAAATCATCTAATGACTTCTCCCAGTATGGGTGGAGCGAGGAGTCTAATTATCATCAACAGCCTTTTTAATGTTCCCACTGCTGGGACTCCGGCCTCGTCTCTAGGAGAGGGAATTGGCCGTAATCCCCCACGCGGGATCAGTGCAGGTTAGTGAATGTCACATGTCTTCGAATTTTTGGTTCTAGGACATGTCGGTTTCCTCACCATGTTTTCCTTCACCGTTTTGAGAGCAGTGGTAATGGAACAAACAACAAAGTAATGTGCCTGGCAGGGTTTGAACTCGTGACCTACAACTCGTAAGTCGGGGCCGTTACCACTCGGCCACCACTGCTCTCGAGAGGGAGTGTCTGACTTATCCTGGCTAAAGCCAAACCTGTGTCCCTTTGCGTTCTAGGACTACGGGAGTACGGGCATCCTTTTCAGTAAATTCCCGCAGCTGCTGCCGGGCTCCTTCAGTTTACTGACATCCCTTTGAAGACTGCGTGTACCACTGCGCGCTGTCGATGACTAGGATTCGGTCCGGTCGAATATCGGACTGCCGGACGGAGAGCAAAGTTTGAGAGTATCTAGACCAAGTTTATGAATCATTTTGGTCTAGACTAGAGCACATAGCATAGCATAGTCGGCCTTATACTCCACAAAATGTAAACGATAGAAAACAGACAGGCTAGCAACTCGGCGTCGATGCGGATTGGGGTGATATGGGTTTTAGTTACCTAGTTCTTCTGTTAATGCACTAAAAATATTGTTAAGGTAATTAAAGAATGTGTTTAAAATAGTTACCGCAGCGCTGGAAAGCCTAGGGCATCTGTAGGAGAAAAGTGGGTTTTAGTCACCTTTTTAGTCGCCCTCTCGCTCTACCCTAGACTGGGAGAAGTCATTGGATAATTTCCTACCTCAATTTTTTTTAAGACATCGTTATTGACTGGTAATGGCCTTTTGGGACTGGCAATGCTTATCCTCTATCCAAGGTAAAAGCCAGATTAATATACTTACATTAAATTATTCTACTAAGTAGGTATTTCTCTTTACGTGTAGCAGGTCAAAGACCGACTGAAGCCGTGTTAAGTAGCTGTGCTAAAATAACCCTTATTGTAAAGTAATAAGGTCGAGTGCAGTTTATTGCATTGACACTGCTTAGTTCCATGCGATTGTGCATTTTCCTGGTGCGCTGTGTTACATAAAGTAAGTACCTAACAGTGTATATACTTATGTACAATAATTCAAGTTTATGTGCATACAGAAGAAGTTATATACCACAATTTTTTTGAACCTTTTTTGGAAGTTGGTTAAAAAAGTGACTTCGGAGGGTTCGGAGGAGATTAAAACTCTCAAAGCTAGGAGTATTCTAGACTTCCTGGAAGCCTCCCGGCTAAAAGAGTTACTCTAACAAGGTGGCGAGTCACAATAGATCTTTTAGGTCGCAGTGACTACATCTCCTACACCTTGGGAGATGCATAGCCCCTTTTCTTCAAAATAATAATAATAGGAGGGTTCTACTTGCCTAGGTTCAACGTCGAGCATTGTTTAAAAGCTTGTTGTTTCATCTAACGCAATCCAATGCGATGTTTGATGAAGAGGCAACGCGAAAGAAGATAGAGAACGCCTGAAAACTGTGATGGCATTCAGTGATTCCGTGATTTACTCGAATATTAAAAGTTTTTGAGAAAAATTGTCGTCATTCAGAATTTTGATCTTCGATCGAAGGCTTCTATGGATATACTTTTTTATATTTTTAATATATATTACATGAGGAAGGGTCAAAGTTCACGTAAAATAGCACATTTTCAGAGGTCTTTACTGGATTAGCTTTATACAAAATTTTGTTTTGATTTCTATAGAAGCCTAGATAATCATAATCACCATCATTTCAGCCGACGATCGTCCACTGTTGGACATAGGCCTCCCCCAAGTGTCGCCACAATTATTGATCCTATGCGTCCTGCACGAAGCCTACATAATATTTACAAGATATTTGTGTATCTAAAATATCTGGAGAGAGTTGTAATAACAGCATAATCACATAAGAACGGTTGTATAGAAATGCACCTAAGGTTGGCCGATCTTATACCATATTCGCGTTCTATGTTCAAGGAGGAGGTTCTATGTTCGGCTGAATGTATGTTTTTTTTATTTACTGTCTGTTCAACGGTTTTTAACTACTGTATCGTAGGTATAAAGAAGGCATTCAAAGCAAAAAAGTGGTTACAATACCAATTATTTACTGGAGCCACCGTAATCATGCACCAACGTAATAAAAGTCAAAATCGGTGAAACGGACAGTAATAAAATGTTATTTTGAACAGAGTATAGGCAAGTTCATTCGATTCCCATCTACCACGCTGACGTAGGTATAAACCCTCTATCTACAACTAACGTAAGACACAGCTGAGTCGCGCTTTCAGTAAGTAATTACGCTAGGCGTGACCCCGCGTTATTGGCAGGGTCACGCGTGTCACGACCCTACCGCGCCGCCATTGGCTGAAACGTTTGGCTGTAATGACACTCACACATTGGCAGCAACTTCATGGGCTGAAAGATACGTTAGGTGGTTTTCATTTACGAAGTTTACGACCATATAGGTGGTTGGGGATTGTGACTTTAAGGTCGTATCGGATGGAATATGTGAGGAAGTATCTGAATGTAATGACGATTTTATAAAGAAATATACAGTAGATTATGTAGTAACTAGGTTATAAAGCAGTGGCTTTAAGTCACGGGCGGTATGTTAAAGGCAAAAATTGCTAAATTTTAATCTCGAACGCCAGTGAGGGATTTATGTAATTAACTCCCGAGCATTATTTTCCTAGGGACTCGCTTTAAGTCATGGTTGTAGGTACCTATGTCATATAAAAAGGTATTATAGAACAGGTGGTAAAAATAAAATAATATAATATCAAGTCTATATTCTCAAAAAATGAACTGAAACTGAAACTGAAAATGAAATCTACATGCTTTTAGAATACTCACATTTTACTAATAAAATTGTGTTTAGTGTAGGTACTTAATAGTGCCATGCCATCATCACCTGCCATAGTGCCATGTTATGTTTTCTGCATCATGAATTCATGACTACTGGAAGCCCTAAAGATATAAGTCAGTCTTTGTCCAATGTTTTTATTACTGCACAAAGTTTTAATAAATAAATAATAGTGCGCTAGCCTATTTCCATTAAATGATAGATTTTTGAATTTATACAAAAATTCCTGCTCGAAATTTTTTTCATAAAATATTTATCTTAAACTTCATTTCAGCTAGAGGGAGTTGAATGTGTAAAATACGAGAACATTTATTGTACCTACATTTCTATTAATTAAAAAAAAACTACTTTTTTATATTTATCATAAACTTCGGTAAATACGAGTTCAATTATTATTTTCGTTACTAAAAGTATACCACTCCAAACAAAAAAAAAAAAACTAGAAAGAAAAACAGTTTACCAAGTACGTATATCTTTTCTCGATACCGATCAACAAAAAACCGTTTATTATCATAACCGCTATACATCCCGACACTCCAAATGGTAAGAGATAGCACTCACTGTCCTCCAGGGACTCTTTCCCTCAGAATATGATTTTTTGGGGTACTTTCAACGCCATATTATTCTTATCTATGAAAGTTGTTGACGCCGTATATTGTGGGGTTTTGTCTATGCCTATTGACGCTTTTTATGGAGGGAAAACTTGAGTTACGGCGGGATATGGAAACAAGAAAATTCAAAGTTAAAAAATTCTTTTGTTTTTACTATTTTGTTTATTAAATACTTTATGCACATAAAGGTACAGAGGCGGACTTAATGCCTTAGGAATTTTCTACTAGTCAACCTTTGGGCGATGCCGAAAAATAATGGGATAGTAATAAAGAGAGTGAAAAAACGATTTAAAAAAAGTACTTTGTATGTGTTTTTCATAAAAAATGTTGCAAAAGTAAGTATATAGAACTTTAACTCCATCTTACGGCTACTAGCAAGATATAAAAGTGATATAATCATATGAATGACAAAATTTCATCATTTTCACCCTTTTCACAAATTATCTGAACTATTATGAATAGAGGCCCACTTTTATTATGGAAGAAGTCTATTGTTATTATTTTGAAGATAACGGGCTATGCATCTCCCGTAGTGTAGGGGATGTAGTCACTGCGACCTAAAAGATCTATTGTGACTCGCCACGTTGTTAGAGTAACTCTTTCAGCCCGGAGCTTCTAGGAAGTCAAAAAACTACATATCCCTATTACAATATTAATAGGTATGAGAAATGATATTGTAGACTGGTCATCATTTTTTTTATATGCTCTCGTTTGACCGCTATTCGATTTTTTTAGGTGGGAAATCATCCTACGATTTCTCTCGCTCTAGGGCGTAGCGAGAGGGCTTATTAGACATTTACTGACTAAAACCCACTCCTATGTTCCTTATTTACCTTACCTTCCAGAACCCCGGGTTTTCCTTTCAGAAGATAACTAATGGCCCCAGTAGGCTTCAACCCTGCTAGGGCCCAACGGTTTTGCTAACATCTTGTGCCGCGTGTGGCGGAGCAACCATGACATTCAAAATATGATTGTTTTAATCTTATTTCAGTGCGGGTAAGAGATGGCGTTAGACAACCTGTAGGTATAGCTCTGTCTCTTACCTACACTCCTCCTCCTCGAGTCGTATTCCTCATTACTGAGGGTCGGGAAGTTCCCGCTGGATTAGCTTCTTGTTAATGGTATCTCGCCATCTGTGACGGTGGTTCTTAGCGTCATGAAGTGCGACGTGCAATTGAGTGTCCAGTGTGGAGCGGACCTGATCTGCCCATCTTATTGGGCTGCGGCCCCTTGGTCGTTTGCCATCAACCATGCCAGTTACAATGAGCAGTTCAAGGTAGTTCCCTTACCCACACTAGAACAAGTTTAAAACAATCTTACTTTAAACGTCATGGTCTGTATACACGTTGTAGACGAAGTGCTCTAAGTTCTCAACTAAAAACCAAGCCATCATAATTATTACCACAATATTATATGAAACGTATGATCTCAAAGTTCTTTATTATCACGCGCGATAGCAGGACGTAAACAACGACTCGTTTATAACATTTATAACGTTCATAACGTTATCTGGCGACGGACATGTCTTGTTCTTACTTATCGGAGACTAGGATATGTCCCCTGGCGATGTCTGGGGAATGTATTTTTTTTATATTTTTCGTTAAGCTTTTTTGGGTTTTTTTTTTATGGCGGGGAAAATCATCCCATGACAACCCCCGTTCTTGGGCGGAGCGGAAGATAGCACAATTTCCTTTGTATAATTCTTTCTAAATTGCTTTTTAATTTTATTTTAATGTAAATTTGAATGTTTTTTTTTTATATGGGTCTTAATAATGGTACCTGAAATAAATGAATTTTATTTTCTTTTTATTTTATTTATATATTTATAAACAGCCTTACTACTTGTTTCTACTGTTGTTACTGTTGTTGTGGCTGTTGTTGTTCTTGTTGTTTCTGTAGAAAGAAGTTAGGCTAGGGAAGGGAATGACTAGTATTCCACCACATGGGCCCAGTGCGGATTGATGGATATCACATGTTTATGAGTTTTTGGTGTTATGGTATGGGTTCCTCATAATGTTTTCCTTCACCGTTTTAAGAGCAGTGGCAGCAAATTGCACAAAATTATGTGCCTTACTGGGTTTGAACCCATGACTTAAAACTCGTAAACCAGAGTTCATGCGGGGTCAACACATCCCCGAATCTTCTGTATTCTCTGTGGATATGCCAATTTACAATCCTCCCAATAATTAAAAGTAACATTTCAGGTTGTAAACAGGGAAACAGGGAGCTCACAGTTACGATTTATTCCATTTTAATACCAAAACGAATACCATTGGTATTTGTTTGAGCTCATGTTTATGTTCGATTCTGAACGGATACTATTCTTTAAACATCGACTTATATTCTAGTGATAGACAAGCACGCTCATGGAAACTATTTGTCAAAATAAAAGTACACTGAAGGGCTACATTGACATTATGTCGTTTAACAGAACTATTAAAATATACAGCGCTAAGATAGCCTCTAGAGAATCCTTTTTCGCACCATGAATTTCGTGGCACTTACGTGTTTCGTTCAACATAGTGTAATATTCAAGGTGTATGGACTTCATTACACCTGAGTTGACTGATATGAGTGTTCGGAACGCCAATCTACTGCGATCTATACTATACAACGTGTATAGTTAAATGCGCAAAACCTCAGACAACCCAAATGAATTTTAATTAAATTGACCTAATTATGTGAGAATAAAAAACATTTAAAAAAAATAAAGGTTTTATGAGCAGTTCTAGTTTCTTTAAAATTCATATCTGCAATTGAAAAAGAACTATTATTATTCCGTATATGAGGAAATTTGATTGGATTACGACTGTTTGTGTTTGATTAGCTATTTCAGCAAGTTTGCGCACGTGATGGCTTGACCTATTCATAAATAGACAGGTCGGCGTTTTCAATGAAGATTTTTTTGAAAAATATAACCTATATTAAAAAGTGGTTCAATTGATTCTGCACGTTATTCTGATCAAACTAATTTCAGGTTTTGCGCATTAACGTTACATGTTGTATATATCGATGTCTTTTAATAATTCAATTTAAAGTGCAAACAAATACCAACAAATTATGCCTTAAGTATGTTGAAACCGGAATTATGTAAGGTAAAGAAAACAATGCATATTGTAATTATAAAATGTTTATTTATTATAAGAAAAATAATTAAATGTCCCAATTAAAATACAGGCTTGATAGTCACATGAGCGATGTTGAAATAAACGTGGTTGATAAACTTTGACAAGAGCCTGATAATGGTGAGTAGGTACGGTATGTACTACATAAAGTAAATAATTATGTAAGTAAATAACGTATTGTGCGTAGGCGTTTCTGTAGAACGGCTCAATAACTTAGGTACACATTATGACTTTATGATGTAAGGTTTCAAGAGCTGACAATTTTTATGTGATTATGAATTTATTTGTCTCTAGGTATATTGCCCTCGGAAGCCAAAAAACCGGTTCTCAGTCAATCTATTTTGTTAAAAAAAAAACCTTTTTTTATTTTGTAGAAAAAACCGACCAACGGCGAGTTGCTCAAATTTAAGAACCTATGTAAGTAAATAGTTCAATTCTTGAATGTCTCGAAGATTTTCATGAATATCAAAAAAGTAGCTACGAGGAAGTCAACGGGAAGTACTCTACAGGGTTTTTATTTTGAGAAGTTGGTTTTTTTCTCACTGCTTGTAGGGTTAGCAGGCCTGAGTATTTGATACCTAATAATTTCAGCTTAATACCAGGCGTTCCCGAAGAAAACGGTCTTGACAGACGGACAGCAAAGACCTCTAAAAATGGTTTTTAGCTTCATAAGACATGCTTTAAAGATAGCTTCTGTGGCAGGTGTTTTAAAGCGCTTTAAATATTGATGAAAAGTATCTTATGTCTTTCTCCGGCCTAAGGTTATAAATAAGTTCCTATAAAATTACAGGATGTACAACGAACCTGCCTGATGAAGCGGTAAGTTTCAAGCTATCCTATGCAAAGTAATCAGATTTTTTGAATCCTACTAATATTATAAATGCGAAAGTTTGTATGTATAGATGGATGTATGGATGTTTGTTACTCTTTCACGCAAAAACTACTGAACGGATGTCGATGAAACTTGGTTCACGAGTAGACCATATCCCAGAATAACACGTAGGATACTTTTTATCCTGGGATTATGTACGCGGGTGAAGCCGCGGGCAAAAGCTAGTTTTTAATAGTTTTGTTCAAACCTACAATTATGACCAGTATAACTCTAAAGTTAGTAGTAGTCCAGTACCTCTTTTGGGCTTCCGAGGGCAGTACAGTTGTCTTAAATCTCACAAAGGCCGATATCATTAATTCATTAAACGATTCATTAAACCCCAAGCGAACGCCGGCGTCACGCTGACATTGTCTTACATATTGCGTCTCTAATTGGCGGTATCTGAAAGGATCATAATTCCCACCCCAAAAAAAAACCGGTCGTCGTGAGGAACATTACTGTGCTCAGCGAGAATTAGTAATAAGTTAGGAAACTTATTCCATCACAGTAGTTTTAACACAAATTAACAATTTTGTAGAGGAAACTTCATTGGTATATGAAAAATCACTCTCTCTACAAGTATCTAGGCAACTAGTTTTAAACTGGCTTTCTTTTATTAGATAATTTTGACATAAGTATAATACTTAAGTACTCTAATATTTTCGGAAACACTTGTATTAAACTTAGTATCGCTTCCACGAGATCGATAGACATTTCGGCGTTTGAAAGGCAAAAATTACTAATTAATAGGCGAGATCGGCGATATAGTAAACTTAACGTTAATGCACTTTACTTTGATTTTATTTTTTTAATTGAGTAAAGTTATTGACTTTAAATCATATTTTTTAATGTTTATTCAATATCGCTTAGAATTTCTGTCTTTCAAGCGTCATGTACCTACCTACATTATTTACAAAATGTTTTAAAATAATTATGTTAATAATTACCTCTCCTCAAAGTACCTGCACTTTGAGGAAGGTGCATATTAGAAACATCCCAAAATACATATTGTGTAGAACTTCCATCAACTTGAGGGTTTTTTTTCACTAAATAAACACACAATTTTCACTAAAATCGCGTGCACTCATTATTTAGTTCGTATCATTTATCAGTCAATAAACGTTATTATTACGTACTTTGCCTGTCATTCAAACTATCATCATCGAAAGGTTTTACCTATTTGTTTCAGGCTTAACATAAAGGGGCACCCTTGATATGTTAAGCCTCTCATTGACCAAACCAAGAGACATTATGCCTACTTCCTGGCACATCCTAGACTTTGTATTAAATCCTTAATGCACTGCAATCCATTTCACTTCACAAAATCACTATCACACTTTCTTGTCTGTACACTTTTCAACCCATCCACTTCAAGGGTCCAACCACCTCATTTTCAACACCATATCGACATTTTTAGTCTCAAAATATCACCATATCTTGTAGCGACACCAGTTTTGAGTCTCAAAACTGGTCTCTAAACCGATGTAATTTTTAAAAAGTGGTGTTTTTTGACCACCAAACCCTTGACGACCACCAATATCGTGAGTTTCAACTTAACTGGATTGACAAAACGTTCCAAAGATGCTTTATATAGGTAACCTTAAGCTTGGCCCTATGCTGGCCTAGGGTTAATAACGATACACTTTTGCGTCGGGTTCACTCACGTATCAAGCATTCAACCCCAGGTCAGGCATACTGACTGTATTGTTTCATGATAAATAAGTTTTGCTTTTTATTCATTATCTTTACAAAGAGGTCGGTGTTATTTTTGTTGTTGGTTTACATTGTTTTTATGAAAGGACGCCATTTTCTAGGAATCTTACAACGTAATAGTCTGTTTTTGCAGCTAGTTTTTTAGGTAGGTATTATTTGTAGGATCTAAGTAGAATTAATGCGCTATTATGTTGTCTAGGTGAAGAAAGCAGAGTAGGTACCTACGTATATTAATTTATTCCACAATAACCTATCTTGTTTGAATAATGTAGGTATCGTTAAGTAGTTCATCGCTCCGTATCTCAAGTCATTGACCTGTATAGGAGTAAAACCGGGAACGATGTCACACTTTTTGAAGTCACTTTATATCTCCTAGTCATGATCATCATTTCAGCCGACAGACGTCCACTGTTACCCCAAGTGTCGCCACAATGATCGATCCTGTACGTCCCGCATCCATCTGATTCCCGCAACCTTCACCAGGTCATCGGTCCACCTTGTAGGAGGACTTTCGACGCTGTGATCTCCTAGTAAAATAAATTTAGGTAATATTTAATTTTTTAAACTAACTAGCCTTCGACTTTTTGTCTGGCAAAAAAGGCCTACCTACCTATTAGCAATTTAAGTGGACCTCTACATCTTGGGTCATCTAACCCATATATAAAAGATATTTGGCTAATTCCATTCATATAAATTACGTTTGAGATAAGCCAATATCGCATATTATAATGATCGCATCTTACCTTCACATTGGACGCGCCACGATCGGACAGTAAGTGCACTCTTTGAGGAGTGGCTGAAGAGGCGCTACGGCGGCATCCTCACCTTCCACATGATGCAGGTTCTCTCCGGACATGACAAGTTCCTGTTTCGGATTAAGGTGGAAGAAACGCCCACGACACGTCACTATTGTGACAACGGTGGTTTGCCACGCTTGGGCGAAGCTCCGCCCGTCGTACCCACCTATTTTCATAAAGGCGAACGGCGGCGGCCATCCCTCGCGCCGTTCCTGGTTTAGGCTAGGTCCGGAGCGAGACAGAATGGGATGCGGACGATCCTCACGCACCAGCCACCGCCACAGGAGACGCGCCGAGTGTTGGAAGTCAAAAGGTGATCCCCGTCCACCAAAGTTCTGACCACGTGACAAAGCATTGAGATGACGTCATTCCCGTACATTTGAAGTTTTCTACTAGCGTTAACGATTGCAGATTATCGACTTGGCTATGGGTACTAGTATGGTTTCATCCAGTAGGTAAACGTCTGACACGAAAAAGAACTGAAGAAATCATTGGATGTAGGTACCTATTCCCAACTCAAAAAAAACCAGAGCCTTCACATCACAACAGCTGCACAAGGGCATGCGTTCTCACTGCCAATGCATAGGTATTTTGTGCTATAGATAGATGAATAAATAAAATAGCATGGAACTCTTCCGCGAAACTAAAGTAACTACTGGGGATGGGGCATCTATCGCGATTTTATTCTAAGGGTATCTTTGTGGTAGGTACTGCAAGTAAAATTAATGGCCAACCAACAGCGTAGGAGAATATCTAAGGGACAAGTATATGCGCAAATTGCGCCAACACACGTGCACTGTCTCGCCATTTAGTCTCTTAACCATTCGCCAGTCCAATAGGACCACAATCCGCTACGAACAGAGAAGGTTCAAGCGCAGAGACAACAGCTTGTTATTAGGTATAGGTACTTTATCAGACGTGGGATATTATAAAACTATCAATTTGTAAAATCTGTGTAGCCTCATTCTGCCGCCAGCATTGCCTCCTGAGCAAAGTACAGATAAAATAACGCATCCTGAATTCGAGTAGGGTTTTCGTTTGTTATAAAAAAGAAAGATTTTCAATAACAGCTACGACATCTGTTGGTATATATTATAAGCTTCCAAATAGTGACATCTAGCGGATGCTTAAAATAACTGTATGATGTGGTGACTGATATACTTTGTATACAAATAATCTACTAGATGTCGCTCATGCTAAAGTTTCTAACGACACCAGATAACTCTATTTTAAACAATACAATTTTACTATTTTATAAATCAAGGAAAAAGGCGAATGTTTTTATGTAGGTATATTAGTTACGCCTTAACCGTCAAGCTACTGAATAGTTTTGACTAATGGACACTCCATAATTATTCTGGTGGCTAGACTTTTCATCCTGGAGGAGTTATATGTTGTCATTTATCTAATTAACATTTCTTTTTCCAAATAAGACAGGTGCTTACTACGTGACTAAGAGGCTACCCCCTTAGTAGTTAAGTATTACAAAAAATAATAAGTAACACTAAAATCGATATACATTAACATGTCGCCATATCAGTAGATCGTAGCCTTGCAAAGGAGAGGCAGACAGCTCGCACACGTTCGAAAAATGCAAACAAAACCTTTATTTCTATCATTTTATTCATAGTTTACACATTACATGTTTACCTGACTCCTTAACAACGAAGATACAATGATAGAATAACAAAAAAAAAACAAACATCAAAAAGAAAATGCAACACTGTATGACGCCAAAATGTACGTAATAAAAAAAACCTATTACTGACTAAAAAAATGCACTTACAGGCTATCCGTCACTTTTAGAAACTTTACATCAATTTTGATTGGCACACACTAGCCTCCATTTATTTATATATACTTAGAAATCTTTAGATTTTAGCTCAAAATCTATTTTCAGCCACGCACATACATTATACAGGAATATTATCTATAATGTACGCATAATTAGACTTAGTTTTAAAACATTCATTTTCTAATATCATGTACACATTTAGATTAGATTATACATTAAGATTATACTGTACAATATTACTTTATACTGTCATCAGAACATCGGACTATACATTAAATATGTCAGGATTAAAAATGTACAAGAATTTGGCAGGGATTTTTATGTTTGGGCCTCAGACATCTACTGATATAAAACATTTGTGGAACATTTATGACTAACATGTAGTACTTATTTAATAACTGCAGTACAGTGGAGATTTAGTTATTCCGACTTCAGTTATACGGATTTGCGATTATCCGCACGGTCAAAAATACGTGCTTTCAGCGCCAACGGGTAACACAAATATAAAATCCGGTCAAGTGCAAGTCAAGTTAAAATACAATACAAAAATCTCAACACGAATAATTCACGACAACAACCAGTACACTCATATTATGATTTTAAAAGTGTCCATGGAGTTTCTTGCACGTTCTTCTCCATAGAGATTACGCTTTGGAACGTGCAAAGTAGCTTAACTTTTTTTTGATTTGACTATTTCTAAAGTGTCTGTAAATAGTCTTTTTGAGATAAATGCTTTTGATTTTGATTTTATAGTCAGATTAATCGAGTTCCCACAGAACATGCAATGATTAATTTACCTTATTTCTTCACCTAATCGCACTCGCCGCGTCCACACAAACACATGCTTACCTATACATACAATAACACCATTACAACTAAACAGCTGTCAAAAATCACCCGAAGAACTAGTGTGTGCTATAATTAGATAATACATCACATTTACTATGTACAAAGTCAGATCGAATTATGTTAACGTTTCAACTTTTACCTACTTGTACATAATTCCAGTATTTCGCTTAACTTTTAATCAATCAATCTTGCTCCCTTCTCAGAGATCTATTGAGTTGAACTTTTCACCGAATTTGTACACCATCAACTGATTTTTTTATTTTATAGTTCATCAGCTATGTCTTAGCATTGCCTATTCCTCGACTTCTCTTCTCTTTTCTATATAATCTCATTCAAATCTTAATATTATAATTTACAAGGGAATTATTAGGATTTGTTACATTTTGTTTAGTGCAAGTGTGTTGTGGCGACACTTTGGGGAGGCTTGTTTCCTGCAATGGATGCCTTTCGGCTGAAATAATGATGATGATAATGATAATGTGAGTATTTAACACGTGTTTCTCTAATGAAGCAATTAATATCAATTATCCAGGGAAACCTGTGAAATTCAAACCATGTCAAGTTTTTTTTAGTGTAGTAACAAAAATTTTATTTCTGGTAATGACATTGTATGTATTTAGACAACTAAAAAAACTTAGAGACGAGGTAAAACGTCTTTTTTTTTAAACTTACGTTAGTTAAAATTTTGCAGGCTACCCTGGATCATTCATCTTATATTGCTAAGATTCCCATGTCTGCAAGAAGCAAAGGAACATTAGACAACTATCATAAAGGACTAGCCTCATTGGAACTGTTCAGACACAGGGCCGATTGGCATTAATTGGGCTTCTTAGAATACCACTTGCACCGAGTCAAAGTGTAAGAAGACCCTTAAGCCTGATGTCTACGGACGCGTAGCTTCATATCCGCGTATTTGAAATTATACGCTTGGTGTACGCCAGCGTGAAGCAAACGAATACGCGTCTATGAAGCTACGCGTCCGTGGATGGTAGGCCATATTTGAACGACACCGACAATATTGAGAAATCAAATAGAAAAGAATTTCAATTAGAAATAAACAATTATAAACAAGTCATCTTAATTCTAATTTTGTGACACCCTAGAGTAAAATGTCGAATAATTATACAAATACAAAATACTGTCAAAAATCCATGATTGAATCATATTTTTTTAAAGGAACGAATGTCAATTTTATACAAAAATTAAGAAGAAATAACATACTGATTTTATCCATCCCAATCAATCCTAGTTTAATTGAAAAACTTATCATATTATCCCTACTAGCTACATAGTGAAATAAAATCAAATAAAAATAAATAACAAAAGACATGATACTTAATATATTGTTCAAGATAGTAATTTAAACATATTATCATTAGCTCACTTTGGCTATATATCGATTTTAAATCGACACAATTTCCACTGATAACTGTACTAACTATTTATTCACAAAAATGAAATTTTTTATATAAATTCTTAAAGTAAATGAGACCATATACAGTAGAATACCAATTTATATCTATTAGATTATACTTAGCTACTTATATTATCATTCTTTTTAAAGTCAGCAAGTCTTTGAACTTTTTAGTGTCATTTACTATAGATACATGATTACTGCAACTTATTTAGGACTAGCCCCTTGCTTCTAAATTCAGAATTTGAGTTGAGTATTTGTAAAATTCTATTAGGCCTGAAAACGTGTAAGTCATTAGGCGCGGACTCCACGCAGAGTAAGCAGCCTCGCGAAAAACCACGAAGCGAGCGTCAGAGCCGCTCGCCGTTCAATGTCGGCTTTTTGTTTTACTCAAAGGCGCCTCTCGTTTGCCGCGCGCACTCTGGACGCTCGCGTATATTACGAACATAATGGCTCGGGATTGCCGCGCGCGGCAACCTCGGTATGATACCGAGGCTACCGCGCTGTCGCGGGGAGTTTTCCTCGCAGGGCAAATGCCTCGCGAGGCTGCTCGCTTTGTGTGGACGCGCCTAAAGACAATTAGCGCCTCAAAGTAATGTCAGCAAAACGGGAGGACCTAGTAGAAGAGCCGATGCCTGTTAGGGCTAGGAGAATGTTTGAAAGAGTTACCATAGCCCTGAAATGCAAAGAGCAACTCAAGATACACAGATCAGCCTTACACTCCCACTAGCTCCATAAAAAGCAGAAGTTATTGGACGATTTTCCACCTTAAAAATCAACTCCCAACTCCAAATTCTCAATTCAAAAGTTAGCCATAATTTGTTGTTTTCACCAAGAGATAAGCTGTCAAAATGAGATATATCCATTGGTAGAAAACCAGATACAGTAAGGCTTTGTGTAGAAATGAAGTAATAGATATTAGATTAGAAATCAGTCGCAATATGAACCTTTGAGAATTTATTTACTCTTAATATTTATGACTTTAGTAGATCAAACTTTAGCTAATCCGATACTACCCGTGACAAACTAAGCTCACTGTACACGGTCGCGTAGCTTCATAGACGCTTATTCGTTATTATATAATAATAATAATAATATTCCACAACTATCACACAACGCCATCTAGTCCCAAGCTAAGCAGAGCTTGTGTTATGGGTACTAGACAACTGATAAACATACTTATATATTTCTAATATATATGTTAGATAAATTACAACCAGACACAGAACAAATGATCATGCTCATCACATAAACATTTCTCCTGGGTGGGAATCAAACCCACGACCTCCGGCATAGCAATCAGGGCCACTAACCACTAGACCAACAGGCCAATCAAATATGCTTGGTGTACGCCTGCGTGAAGCTGACGTACAAAACTATGAAACTGTCGACAAAGCGGCAACGTCGTGTCGTCGTTACACCAAGAGTATAATGACGAATACGCGTCTATGAAGCTACGCGTCCGTGGACAACAGGCGCAATACGTGACATTCACGATTTTTAAATGGCGATGAATAATAAATGGTTATAAACTTTACGAAACTCGGCATACTGTAAAAAACATTCGAGGTGCTCGAAAATGAGCCTCTATAGCTGCCGACCCAACTTTTGGAATATTTCAAGTCCATGGTAAGAACTTACGAATTCTTTAACACTTTAAACTACGTCCGATATATCCGACAGAGACTTTCACGGTTATCCATCTCGGCACCTAAGGGGATTAAACGAGATGGAATACCCAGTCGTAAACACACGACCCTGGCGAATGGGACGCGAAAACACTCGTCGGACCAATCCAACACGGTTACGACCTGCGGTACTATTCTCTATGAACACAGCCTTGTGCGCAGCGTGCCCCAGCGACGAGTCGAGACTGCAGTACATAGAATTAACAACCCAATGTATTAGTTCATTGGATTGTTAATCCAATGTACATATTCGGATTTCGTCGATGTGGCCAGGCTGTTTTCTTTAGAGAATAGCACACCTGTACCCCTAGCCAAGTTGCTAATCTGCAATAGTTAACGCTAGTAGAAAGCAGCAAATGTACGGGAATGACGTCATCTCAACGCTCAGTCACATGATCAGAACAAAAGAATTGGCGGCAAGGTTAACTCGTAGCGTTCGACGCAAGGGAAACGGTTGTAACTTGGCTAGGGCGGCTGGTCACGACGTAGGCCTTAGCAGCTCGCGGAGCGGCAACGGTAAGCAGGCGCGCGGCGCTGTGAGCGGCGTGTCGTGGCGTGCGCGAAACATTTTCATACTTTTAACACAAAATACATAGGTACAGAAGACAATCTACATACAAAGCGTGCTCGAACAACGCCTAGACACCGCTTATGCCTTGGTTTCCTAGGATAGCGGTGCTGTCATATAGCGGCCGTTTTCCGGAACAACGACTATTTTCCTCTTCTGATGATAGTTCATCCTCCTAGTAAATTACTAAAGCTAAATCAAGGTCGTCCATTTTCTATCTTGGATACTTTTCGTATGACGTTTGTTTTGAAAAAATGACTGACGATGTGTTAAAACGGCCGCTATATGACGGCACCGCTTTCCTAGGAAACCAAAGCTTTACGGACAAGATATCTCGGCTCAATCGCCCGGTTGCGCTCGTACAGTTCGGCGCAACGCGCTGCCACACACGATCGCCTAGCGTAGGTATAAAAAGTGAAGTACATGACATACGTGATAATGACTTCTGTACCTATCTATCTATTTTGTGCTTTTGATTTTACCGCTCGCCGCACCGGGCTGAGCTACCGCTCACACCGAATTTACGCGACGCCATAGATTAACAATAATAAATCCATTTAACGAATACTTTTACACATTCCTTATAGACTAATAACACCAAGACTCATGTTTAGAAAAACTGTCAAGTCTTTTCACCTGCACTTGTTTGCAGTTATAGTTTATTTCACCTTTATATAAATTTACCAGTGGTGTAAGCAGAGCAGTAGGTTGTGTATAAAATATTTCTTTTTCATTAACTTTTGCTTACAAAAATAGCAACATATCGCTTTTATAATGAAGCTAAGCGATTAAATGTCTTTTTGAATACTTTATAAATCTCTAGACTAAACAGGGTTTATTTGTAAAACACTCGCAACCTCTCAGGACTATGTCACTTACATTATAAACAACAACTTTTGTTGTGACTTTTAAAAATATATTTTAGTTATCCGATTTACATACAAAAATAATAATATTTAAAATTGAATGTTCTCTCTCTTCGTCTATGCGAAGCAAGCGATAGTACAATAGTGGAGGGGTGCGGGAATCGGGCTGCGGGGGTGCTTGATGCGCTTGCGTCGCGTCGCGTTATACAGACATGGTACAACAAAATCTCGAAGGTTTGTTTTTGGTAAATGAATTATGTTTTGTAAAAAGTCATAGAACCAAAGTTATTGTTAGTATTACAGTCCTGCAAGGTTGTTAGTGTTTTCCAAATAACCCCGTATAAGGCCATTTGTACACATTAAGAGAAGTCGCCGGGTCTATGTAAGAATTCATGTCATTTGTTCACACGAACTCTGTCCACTGCGCTGACCAAGAAAAAAATTTAGTCTGCGCTAAACATGACGCGTGAAGTAGCTATGGTGCGGTATGAAGGCGGGGTAAGAGGGGGTGCCACGATAAATTTTCGTACCTAGAACCGAAAAATTTCTTAGCGTGTACAAGCGCCCTTTAGCTGTCACCATACATGTATATACTCTGTAAATTTATGCCTAGTAACCATTATACTTTGTACTTTGGCAACCATGTGCGTTCGGCTTTAGAAAATGTTAACCACACTTAAAATTTACTCCATTCGTAACAAGCATTTTTTTTTACTGTCCGTTTAACCAATTTTGACTCTTATTGCATTGGTGGCAAGACAAAATATGGCAGCTGCAATAGTTTGTATTGCAACCACTTTTTTGCTTTCAATGCTATCCTTATGTCAACGAAATAGAAGTCAAAATCGGTTGAACGGACAGTAAAAAAGTTTGTTTAAATGTGTAATCTTACTGGAATAGAGAAACTTACCACCATCAAGCAGTCTGCCACATGAACATGTGATGGTGTCATACACTCTAGCTATTTAGATATACCTGTTAGGTAAGCTTGTGTGGAAATCTGCACAATTGTGCAACATACACACTCTGGTTCACCTATAAATCTTAACTGTACAGGCAAACCTGTCAGATATACCCTAGCATGTATATATACCTTAAAAGTGGTCACCATTTTCGTTAACCGATAGTACTTACACCACTGGCAAAGTATAAAAATCGTTTATTCACTTTCACTAAAACACTAAGCGTCACTGTCGCATCACCTCAAGTGTCAATGTTCACGTATTATGAGGATCTTTTTAAAGTCCCAGGATCATTCTGGCTCAGCGAACATAAATGAGAACTTTTCGTGGGAGGTGGGGGCGATGACGCGAGCTTCTATGAGGCACTGCACCACCCACGTCGTGGACACGAGCGGCACCTGGTCCTGGTTGGCCTTGTTCTGCACCTCGTGCGGACAGTCCCACTCCGTCACCAGCGCCTCAGCGCCGGCCATGTTGAGCTCCTCCTCGTTGACGACGCGCGTGGCGGCGCCGGCCAGCGAGCACACGCGCTCCCAGAACTTCACGAACGTGTCCTGGTCGCCGCACAGCAGGATGATCTTGTCTTTGAAGAACGTTGCGTTGCGTCGGCCTGACGGCGGCACCTGGTTAAATGGTACAATTTAATATTTAAACTAAAGTGGCAGACGGCGCCACATTGCTCTCATTTATCTATGTGGACGATGGGATCGCACACCAGAAAACGCAGTGTTGGAAGGCCTGGATGACCTGGTGTCATAAGTGGTAATAATTGTCCCCCGATCAAATATGCAGGATATATTGTGCACACAGGTGCACTTTCTGTTCCTTTATTTTCATAGTTAGGACGACGGCGGCGAAGCTACAGTCGCGGGGAGATCAGGCGCAGGAGCAACCGGGACACGTGTGCAGTCACAGGAATATCACAGGGATGTCTGCCACTAGACACTGGACGAACTTACCCAGTTGATGAACCTCTGCTTGAGTATAGACCAGCCCGCCGGCAGAGCGAAGGAGTCGATGTCGAGCAGAGTGCTTTCGATGCAGCTCATGATGACCCAGCCGTGCGACACCGAGCGGATGTCTGCCGCTAGACACTGGATGAACTTGGCCGTGAGGCAGGGACGGGGCGCGATCAACTTGCACACGCTGTATTTGTTTTTAGGTACGTCGTCGAAGTGGCTAGAATGAGTAAGAATATTGTTTTAAACCATATTTTTTATCGTAAACTTTACCTAAGCTTGTACCTAGTCTATTCGCGTCAAGACAATAGTGAATCATTATTGTCACTCAGCTTAGTTACGCCTCTTGACCAATTCGAGCACAGTAAATTAGTAAGGACCGCACGCGGAGTTCGCTACGCGCCGGACTGAGGCGCGAGACAGCAGACGTGGCGCGGCGAGCGTATTGCTGCACATCCCACCTTACTACCACAAAATACAGAAGACAATCTACATACTGTGCGCGATCTTGCAACGCACACTCGGCCCGCTCGTCGAACAGTTCCGGCTCAAACGCTCATTAGTGTGCGTCCACGGAGCGTAGGTATAAATTAGTGAAGTACATACATGAGATTGTCTTCTGTACCTATCTATTTTGTGTTACTACCGAGTGCGCGCATCATAAATTCAATCCTTATTATTGTTTTCTCGCCGTACCGCTTTGTAGTTTCACTAATTATGACCCAACCCTATGTTCCTTCTTTGCCTTGTCTTCCAGAGCCCCGGGTTTTCTTTTCAAAAGCAAACCTAACCTCAGCAGGCATCGACCCTGCTGGGCTCCTACGGTTTTAACGGCATCTCCTTGAGGCGCGCGTGGAACACTACACGCCGTCGACAACTCGAGCTCGGTTCAGACGGCGAGTTACCAAGGTGATGGCTTTAAAATGTCATATGTTCAATGTGTAGTGTTGTACCTGTACACGGTGCCTCCGCCGGCCTCCAGCTGTTCCTTGAGGCGCTCCTTGTTGAAGGGGCGGTCGCAGAACTCTAGGTCCTCAGTGTCAGTACCAGCCACTGACGAGGTCGTCTCACCGTCTTCTTCTGACGAGTAGTGGCGTGTCTCCGCGCTTTGTGTGGCCTAGGAATTGAAATAATAAACTCGACCACATTCAAAATCACGCAAAATACCGAATACTGAAATTGGATATTTATGGTATAGTTTTAACAGTCTTTGTAAAAGTCAGCTACTCACATGCAATTTTTTTATTTGCAAAATTAGCTATGGAAAAGAAATATGAAAAAAAAAATCTTTTTTCATCAACAACTGCTAATTATGAATGAGAAGTTCGACATGACATCCGTCCGGCGGCAATAGAAAAAGGCGTCTAGACGAAAGAGATAGATGCGTTTGTTTAAAAGTTGTTTTATCTTGTTTGCATTCTTAGTTCTTACCAATTTTGATATTGTTTTCACATTTAGTATTCCATTTTTTTTATATTTAATGATAAACTGGTTAGTTAACAAATATTTTTTTATACATATACCCACCAAGACTAAAGGATGCATTTTTGTAATGTCACAATGACCAATAAAACAAGACCCATAGACCATATTTCGGCTACTGATTAGGTATTAGGACAATAATACTATTTAATTATCAAACTCCTCAGACGCCTTTGGGGAATACATTCTAAATTATATTTACCTTATCAGTAGTAGCAGCAGTCCGCGTCCGTTTCGGTGGTTCCGTACAAGTCAGCAAGAAGTGCAGTCCCGCAAACAGCTTGGAGTCCGGTCCCGGTATCGGTCCCATCTTAGATACCGTGTCCTCATCGTTTTCAAACTTGGTCAGCTTCGAGTTCTTCTTGCCAATGTTCTGTTTCGATGCGCCTTTTAATTGCAAGGGACCGGCTGCGGAAATGTAGTTTTAGGTAATTTTGTGACTTATTTGTTGATAGTTAAGTGTGATTATTGATTGAACTGAAATATGGATTGAGTTCATAGCTGCTTCTAATTGTTTTTGGTTCTAAGATTGCTAATTTTAAATTGCATAGAACAGATGAAAGAGGTTCGAATGGCCTTGTAGACCAGTAGGGCAATGCTCATAGTTCAACTACCAATAGCAAACTTGCAATCTAAGTGTGCGTGGTCTGTTAGTTGTGTAATGCACGTTCGTATTGGTTTATTGCCTGTAGTGGAATTAAAGGGTGGGAGACAAGCAGCGACTCTAGTTTTAGTACTAATCGGAAAGTATTTCCTATCTAACCTATTTCATCTTTTTTGTGAGTCATGCCGACAAATAGGTTTTCTTATATGTTGATGTTGTGTGGAGATACTTATCTCTACTTTAACAAGTAGTTTTCTTGGTAAAGTGGATTCTTATTGCATTCCAAAGACTTCATATTCATGTGACAATCTTATATGATTAACGAAATAGGATAAAATAGAAGTGCAAGATAAATAGTTGCTCGCAAATGTCAAAATATGAGTACACTTCTTGAAGATATAGGTACCTTCGTCTTGGGCTAACTTGATTCTCTCGCCACACTTAGGATTCTTAGCTTAACTCCCTTGCTTTGCTCGGGAGTTAACACTAATTCATCTCGCTGCACTCGGGGTTTACCCTAAGAATCCTTCTCGACACTCGAGATTCAATATGCCCGTGACATAGTTACACCGCACACCTCTGCCGTGAACTACTTTATTCCCTTAATGAATATAACCTACTAATATAAACCTCACCTTTAACGCCGTCGATCTTCCTCGGCGTCCGCTGCACCTCGGGCTCCACGCCCGCCACCTCCTCCAGACGCACGGGCGGCGCAGAGTTGCTACTCTCACTTATCTCACTGCTCTCACTGGCGAGGCGCTTTCGACCGTGCGGGGTGCTCTTGGCTTTTACACCTGGAGTAAGGAATTGTAGTAAGAATTAACCTCTTCATAAATGCCAGGAAATCTATGTGATTTTAGGGTGTATCCACATCTGGCGATTGCGCCACTAGCGACCTACTCGCGAACTGCGTGCGTGCATTTTAAGTTCGCGCACTGTTCTTGCGATGCCGGCGCGCCATCGCAAGAGCTGCGCGCTGGTCCCCCCCGGCCACAGGTACATACTTTACGCAAGCCAACGGAAGCAGTTCCGTTATGCACAAGATGCGCTTCACTACATAGTATAAAACAAAGTCGCTTTTTCTGTCCCTATATCCCTATGTACGCTTAAATCTTTAAAACTACGCAACGGATTTTGATGCGGTATTTTTTAATAGATAGAGTGATTCAAGAGGAAAGTTTATATGTATAATATTGCACCCGAGCGAAGCCGGGGTGGGTCGCTAGTCCTGCATAAACTTTGCCCGAGTTGCGGTAAAGTGGCGCACCAGAAAATTGAATTTCATGAATGTTAGCAATTAGTAGATCCATTTAGGTGTTTTCTGTAAAAATAGAAAATCAATTCTATTTTTTTTTTTATGGTTTTTTAATATATTCTTTTCGTTTAAACCAAGTTATTTAAATCCGTCATGCCTTTAGTTTAAGATTTAGCTAGACTAACGAACAGCAATTGTTTTTATGTAATTGGCAGCACGGGTGACGCAGTAGCAGAGCTATCGGCTAATACGCTGCGTGTCACGGTATCGACTCAGGCACGGTATAAATATATTGTACTAGCTTTTGCCCGCAAGGCTTCGCTCCCACTCTTCCCTACTCAACCCTAATCTACCCTACACTACTCTACTCTACTCTACCCTACTCTACCCAACCAAACCTTACATAAACCATCTACTAAATAGTCCGAACAAAGTCTAAAAAATTGGTTTGGATAGGTGAGCCCGTTCTTAAGTTATAAAATAACAACGAAAAGTGGCATTGATTTTTATATATATAGATAGAAGATAGATAGATAGATAGATGACTTACAGAACTGTGGTTTAGCTGTTTTGTGTATGTGAGTCTATATGTTTGTGAACGCAACCACAACACAAGAGTAATTCATAGTGTTAGGAAACGTACTTGAAAAAAAAGGATGATAAAAAAACTATCATCTCCGAGTGCAAATGGAACGAAACAGCCGCATTAAACTTTGTTATTTACATACAATCTTATCAAATACTATAAAACCACTTATAGACAGTTTTGTGGATAGCAGTAGGTACAATATTAATCAAATCACTAATATAGTATAGGTACATGGTGGACATTCCACACCACAAGGCGTTTTGGGAACACATTCATAGAGTGGAATTTCCTGCCGGAGTCTGTTTCCTGATAGCTACAACCTAGGGGTCTTTAGGTCAAGAGTGAATAGGTTACTTCTAGGCAAGTGTGCTCCATCAGGTGAGATAGTGGTCAAACAAAAGACTATCCACAATAAAAAAAAAGGTATGAGTTTGTGTGTATGTTTGTTACTACTCCACCTTCAAGCAGTTCAACGGACTGGGATAGAAATCTGCACACAGGTAAACAATGTTCAGGAATAGGACATAGATAAATTCTTTATTGTACACCAATAATAAAAAATTACATAAGAAACTTAAAATTAATAGGGTGTCGCAATCGCAAAAATTGATCGAAGAAGGAAAAAAAAGAATAGGACATAATATCGAGCCTTTTTAGGAAGAACATCGTAAGCGACAGTGAGCGTTTTTGCAGTACTAGTAGGTTTTCTCTTCCATAATTATAAAGTATTTACGAAAATATGTAGTAGTAACAATTCTATTAGATCGGTAGTTATATGAAGTTATATATTTTTTTTATTTTTTTTATTATCATGAATTAATACTTTATAATTATGGAAGAGAAAACCTACTAGTACTGCAAAAACGCTCACTGTCGCTTACGATGTTCTTCCTAAAAAGGCTCGATATACTTTTTTATGCCGGGAGTATATTCCCTTCTGATAATTTTCACACTAACTAGATGATATTTTCATGCGTATAAAATATAGAATAGAAAAAACTTTATTGTACACCAAAACAGTAACAATACTACAACAGTTACTATAATCTTCATAATCTACACTAATATTATAAAAGAGGAGTAATGAATAAACTCAAAAACAACTGTGCCGATTTCAAACATTATTTCACCATGTGAAAACTACATTCACCCCGAGTAACATAGGCTATATTTATAGCCCGTGCGAAGCCGGGACGGGCCGATAGTAATTTATAAAGAAGGGAAATATGAGCGAAGTCGCGGGCGGCAAGTATTTGTATTCAAGTGACTGATATGTTTTTACATATCAGTCACGTGAAAACAACTTACATAATATTATGTAAGATACTAGAAGACTTGTCATGTAAATGTTATCAACTGTTTTCTTGATCTAGGTCAATACTTATCTAAAAACACATATTTTTTTACTAAATGCATATATATGAAAGCATATTTGAACAGCAAAAAAGGCTATTTTGCTCATCAATATTATCAACATTTTCTTTACCTAGATCAATGCTAATACCTAGACTAATGCTATTTTTTTTTTTGTTTTTACGAATACCACCATATTTAAATTCGTAGTCAGGTTTTTATGTTATTTCAGCTTGTTTCCTCAATGTTATTACGATTTTGGCAGTTTAAATAACAAAACTGCTTATTCTTATAATTATTATTATTCTTATACAATTAAATATTCAGAAAAATACCACAACAATTGAGGCAAATAAAACATAAAATAATAAAAAAGTAGCCGCCCGAACAGGGACTTGAACCCTGGACCCTTGGATTAAAAGTCCAATGCTCTACCGACTGAGCTATCCGGGCCGTATCAAGTATGTTGAAATAGTACACTATATTCTACGGAAAAAAAAAAACATCTTTAAATCACACACGTCATGTCTTGTCTTCAATCTTAGTGTTCCCGCACACGGGCCTAAAAAAAACGCCGCTTTAAGAGTCTTTTTGATGCGGCTTTTTTTTTTAGCTCGTGTGCGGCGGTGCCGCCACAAAAAAAAACACTCGAAGCCGCTTCAAGCTTCTCCGGCCACAAGCTAACACGCGATTCAGCTGTTTTTTGCGTCGGCTTCTAGCTTTTTTTTTTTGTGGTCACTTCTAGCGTTTTTTTGTAGCGGCGTTTTCTTGAGGTCCGTGTGCAGGGACACTTAGGGGTTCATTTATTTACTAGAACTTTATGTAAAGTAGCGTTATATAGGTAAACCCAATATAACGAGATTATTTATAGTCTGTCTCTAAAACGTCAAACGTCTTGGCTAATTATTAGGGTAAAATGAAATC
This sequence comes from Mythimna lalbum, assembly GCA_949319445.1. Lineage (NCBI taxonomy): Eukaryota > Metazoa > Arthropoda > Insecta > Lepidoptera > Noctuidae > Mythimna > Mythimna lalbum. The sequence continues at coordinate 5,806,000 of OX439359.1, read as the reverse complement.
TGATGTAGTCAACACTGGTTGAATAAACAAGGTTGATTAAAAGATCTTGATCATTGATAGAACTTTATAAAAAGTATCTAATATAAGTATTTTTAAGTGATTTAATATTATTAGATAACTTTTTAATAAAAAAAATGCAAAATATTTTTCGTTTAAATATACCTATTGATATTCTTATTACAAAAGTAGTATACATTTGCAAAGATATAATAGTGTCATAGGTATTGGTAATTATTAGGGTAAAATGAAATCTGATGTAGTCAACACTGGTTGAATAATCAAGGTTGATTGCGAGATCTTGATCATTGTTTACTAATAGAAGAACCTTATAAAAAGTATCGAATATAAGTATTTTTTAAGTGATTTAATATTATTAGGGAACTTTTTAATAATAAAAAATGCAAAAGAGTTTTTGTCTAAAATATTCCTATTTTAGTCTCTATACAAAAGTAGGATACATTTGCAAAGATATAATAGTGTCATAAGTAAGTATAAATTACTTACATAAACTAGGAATTACTTACATAAACTAGGAATCATAAGAGAAATCTGGTATTAAATATTCTACTCCGCTTATTGATTCATTAACTCTAACCATATTACGATCAACATCTGTAGTAGAACTATCATCATCTCGAGAAACAAGTGAATGACCACTAAAATTCGCGTTGCTTACAACAGATTTGTTATTTCCTTCAAAATATCCCAAGTCGTTTGACTTAAAGCCCGGAGGACACGGTGGAGCACACAGTCGCGGTGTGCCCTGCCTGGGCGGAGCATCGCCGTGCCCTCGTGGGGGCGTGAGGCGGCGGAGACCTCTCGCGCCGGGCCTTGGTTCTGGCCATGTCCCGGAGCGAGGAGGAATGGCAGGCGGTCGCCTCCTTCTACAAAGCAGTAATGCTTGCAAAGGAGGAGGCCGAGCGCATCAGGCAATGGCGCCCTCGCCGCCGCCGCCGGGATTCCAATCCCGATTTCCAGCCACCGTAGACGCAGGCTCGCGGACGGCGAGCCATGGGAAGCTCGCAGTTCGATCGTCCGGTAACTATCCGGACCGAGCCCAAGACGTCGACGGCGCGCACTGTTCCCGCGCGCCTCAAGGAGTTGTCAGCAACAGGAGGGACCCAGCTGGGCCGAAGCCTACTGGGGCCAGGGTTATCTGAAAGGAAACTCGAGCCCCGGTATGAAGGTTAGAAGGAACGGGGTGGGATTTTAGTCAGTAAGAGTCTGACCCTATCTCCTGTTCCACCCAAGAGCGAGGGCTGTCATAAGATGATTTTCCCCATCGAAAAAAAAAGTCGTTTAGACAGACTATACCAATCAATCTTTGTTTAAGAATATACTGTGGTAGGTGCCCAAAGATAAAATCATAAAATGATCGGTTTTCTCTCAAATAAAAAAAAATAAAAAAAAAGTAAAGTCAAACTTTATTGTTCATACATGTGCTTACAAAACAGAGGTGTTGAAAATGAAAAATTATTTCTATGCACTGACTTCTTCTATTTACCACACTGCACAGTGTTTTAGAAACCGTCAAAATCAGACATGACTAAGTTAATGCCTTGAGTCTATGGCGTTTCATATTTCAAATGCAAGAGCAAAACTCTCATTTGCGCAATTTACTTCGTTTGTGAAAAAAACATTGTTAGTTTTTATTTTTAACTCCCTAAAAACGAAAATTACTAAAAATAAAAAATTATAAAATGAGGGTTTGTAAACTGGTTTTATAGCTGATTAAATTCCCTATTATGAGGCATATATTCTGTATTTTATTTTATCCCTTTAACCCCAGTAGTTCCAGAGAATTATTTTTTTCCGTTATTTAAACACATTTTTTTTTCTTCCAATATAAATGATTTCCGCAATTTGCGCTTTGATATAGCCCTTATGTACAGTATTTTTTTTTCTATTGCAAATCCGGTCTAGTATCAGAGATTTTAATTACTTTTTGTTTGTTTATTAGCGCCTATACAAATCTTCAGAGCAAGTCTCAAATTGATGAATTTAATCAGCTATAAAACAAGTTTACAAACCCATTTTTTTTTAAATAATTTTCGTTTTTCGGGAGTTAAAAATTTACCAACTTTGACATTTTTTTTTTCTCACAAACGAAGTAAATTGCGCACATGGGAGTTTTGCTCTTGCATTTGAAATATGAAGCGCCATAGACTCATGGTATTAACTTAGTCATGTCCGATTTTTAAGGGTTTCTAAGAAACTGTGCGCTGGACTGGCGGCCATTTTTGTGCCCGTTTGATAATCGCCATTTTAGCTCAGTCGGTTGTAGCGAGTGTCTATATACAGTACTAACTAATAATTTCGCGGCACTTACAATATACACCTCATTTTTCATAGGTTTTACACAAGGTGTAAGGGACAGCCCTCCACAAACTCTAAGGGCTTGCTCAGTAGACGAAACTGAACAACCTTCCACCAATTTTAACACCATCGGCCTATACATAAAAACTGTCCAATCAAGTTTATAATTTTGTATGGCGAGGCAATTTTTTTTTTTCGTTTCCTGAAAAAAAATCTTGTGGACGGTTGTTCAGTTTCGTCTACCGAGCAAGCCCTTAGAGTTTGTGGAGGGCTGCCCCTTACACCTTGTACAATACGCGAAGCAGGAATAACTCGGAATTCGAACGAAATTAGTTCTCTGGACACTCGCAAGTGGCGCTTCAAATAGGCACAAAAAAATTGCTGTCAAACATATGGAACAGCCTGTCCAGTAGTTTATAGTATAGGCACAAAATAGATAGGTTCAGAAGTCAATCTACATACTGTGCGCGCTCTCACAACGCATAGACACCGCTCACGGACACGATATCTCCTCGCCCTCGGCCCGCTCGTCGAACAGTTCCGGCTCAAACGCTCATTAGTGTGCGTCCACCGAGCGTAGGTATAAAAAGTGAAGTACATACATGAGATTGTCTACTGTACCTATATATTTTGTGGTATAGGTCAGTGTCTCTATGACATACCATTAAAAAGTACATTTTAACCGTAAAAAAAAAATAATCAAAAAAATATGGGGGGTATTCTACGATACCCTTCGTCTGGACAATGGAAGGTTATATCGGACAAATAAAACCCCACAGTTTCTACCGCTACCATGAGTTTTGAGCTTGGATGTAGACAAGTAAATTCCCACGCAGCAGTACAGAGTACTGGAACTACAAGTTACCTGAAATACCAGACGTGGACGCTTTGGGGCTCTTGGGTGAGGCGACACGCTTGCGGGCGCTCGAACTGCTGCCCTTGTCACGGCTTCGAGCGCTGCGGGGACCCTGGAAAGAATAAAAGTATTTTATAAGAATGAGAAGATTGAAATTTTCAGCAGAATGCGGAAGCAGAAACTTAGAAAATAATAGTGACTGGCCGAGGTATTAGCAGAATTTTTTCTGAATCTTTGGCCGCACCGGAATTCTGCATTCGTGAATACTCGTGCATCATTCGGCCGACTTCAAGTAGGTCCGCTGTCGTCATCATCTACTTCGCCAACCAGTCCGTAAGGTCGGTCAGAGGCCTTTTCTTTATAAAGTAAGGGTTGAGAATTGCTAACCAGTAACTGTCAGACAGCTGTCAGCTGTCATATTTCCCCAACCCCAACCAACCAACCCCAACCTGAGATCTTATGTGATTATGATGTTATTGGACATCTTTCTCTAGATATTTTGGAAATACAGATAGATATCTTGTGGATATTATCTATTATAAATATGGGTCATATCAATCTGACAATTGTTAAAATGATGTTACGAATAATGATAACTTTAACCGCCGGAATTAGAGCAGTTACAATTACGGTTAAGAAAGATGCCAATCGTTCCGCGCGAAATAATGAACTCCCTCGTAGTGCTCGGGAGTTAATTATATGAATACCTCACTGCAATCGGGGTAAAATCTTGGCAACTTTCGTTTCGTTCGGAATTTAACATGCCGCCCATTTTAAGACACTGCTTTATCCCCTAGTCACATAATTTAGTATTTTTAAGTATTCTGTAACATACTTAAATCTGTTTTAGAAAAGTGATAAAATATTCAGGATGTTGTTGATGTGTGTTGTATGTACCTGTATAATATTATCAAGGTCCAGCTCCCTGTGGTGCCTGCGGCGCGGCGTGGAGGGCGCGGACGGCGAGCGAGTGCGCGCCGACTCCTTCAGCGAGCGCGCCTGGTCCTCCGTCAGGTACAGCTCGCTAGCCGTTACCATGACTACCGTGTCGCTGTGGGGAAGAAAAAGGAATTAAGACAAGTTTATAAAAGAGAATTAACATCATTTATGCTATATCACTTGCCAAAAAAGAACTAAAACTATTACATGTCGGATTATAGCAATTGAATTGTAGTTTACCGGGCCCAAAAGTCAGTTATGTCACGATTAACGTATCTATTATTCATCATTATCATCATTTAAGCGCAAAAACGTCCACTCTGGTTTTAGGCCTCCTCTAAATGTTGCAACAGCGTATGGTGCTGTGCGTCTTGTAACCGACACTTGGAGGCGGCTTACCTCTAGGAGTGACCGTCTTTCGGCTAAAATTAGGATGATGATGATGATGAAGAAATAATTTGCAGAAATCATAATATAAAATTTTTTTACTTTGCACTCTTTTAACAAGACTGAATAAACTTGAAGTTTGTAAAGGGACAATTTACATGTCAACCTTTAAAAACACATTTTACTTGGCTTGAATGGTATTTTACAAGAGCAGGAGATTTTTGGCATCCCGTAATTATCACATTACAGGAGGTAGATTAACATCTGATGGTTATCTGATGCATGATAATCACACCAAGATCTCTTATGGATGTGATTTTCACCCATGTGTCACTTCATACATTCATGCAATAAAGACAAAATAGCTCACCCATCCGTTGTACATTTGTAGGTCACAGTTCCACTATCATTCTCCTCGACGCCAAGTACTAATCCAGGTTCATAATTCTGCTCTTCATCAACCATAGCATACACTGACTGCCCCTCCAAAGGCAAGGTCTTCATATCACCGAATATTATAAAGTCATCCAACAACACCTTGCTCTGACCATCATCGAATTTGATCAAATATTTGTTTGGCTCAGTTATCTCCAACACTTTGCCTGAATAATAACGTTTGTCCACCCATTTGGCCAACACCACAGTTTCTGGAGCAAATCCTGGATATTCAGGCTTTACAGCTACTTTTTCTACTGGGGTCGCCGGCCTTGGAGACGTTGGTCGCCGTTTGGTCTTCAGCTTGCTCACAGATTTTGGCGTAGCCACCAAAGACGATAAAGGCTTCTCATCTTTGGGAGATTTCACAGGCGACTCCTTACCATTTTCGCCGTTGGTTGGCACCATCTCCGGTGAATTCATCCCGTGCATGTATTCCGGTTCTTCCGGTTGGGTTGGCAGCAATGCTCGCTTTGTCTTCCCGGCCATATGCCGTCGACCGCGCACGCGAGTCTTCTTCAGCGAACTCTTTGGTGTTGCCTTATCGCATTTGTTCACTTCCTCTGGACTAGCATTACCGTTACTCATAGTACTGTCATTAGAAACTGATGTCTGAATCCCGACAGAAACTTTATCGTCACTTAGACCCTCGTCTACTGATGACTCTCTGATATGCGAGAATATGTCTTGTAGCTTCTTCATTAAAGCATCGTATCCCTTAACTGATGTTGTTGGGTTAGCGACGGATTTTCGCGGCGGCTGGGGTACGACAAATGCGCCGTCACTAGTGCGGTTGCTAGACGTTGACGTCGAACTGACTGTAGAAGCGAAAGAGGTTCTATTGGGCAAGTTGATCATACCGCCACTGGTCACGCTCGACGGAGAATTGCTGACTGACACATCAGCCATGTACGGATCTATCGTAAACCTCTTAGAAATCCTCTGGTATTCCCTACACATGTCCATACCAAGGTCATTGTCAGTTCGGACGACATAAAGAGAGAGGAACTCGTTTTCCTCATTGTGACTGATATGGACGTCAAACACTGGAATATGCGGTGTATTGATTGGTAAGGAATGCCCATTCGCCAGCGGAGAAATAGTTGAAGGAGTAGCATTGTTACTGGACCGGAAGGACTCGTTCTTCCCTCTCTTACTCTTAATCGAGTTCAGTTTCGCCATATCGGGAGTACTATCACTATCTTCAGTATCGATCTTGGCTTCCACAATCTCAGATGGTGTAGATGAGTCACCATTTGAAAGCTTCGAGATCAGTTTCGATGCTACTGTTGGCAGTATGTGTTCAGGGCTCTCCAAGTTGAGTGAACCAACACTATCAGTGCTTTCCTGGTCTGTAGACTTCTCTAATTGATAATCCTTTGCCTTTGGTTGCGAGAAATTGCCTTGATCAGAGTATTTGTAGCCTTCGCTTCTAGTTTCACTTATTTTGTCTGGATTTATTTCTTCATCCCGATTCTTTACGAGCACCGGATCACTGTTGCTCGGTATTTTATCTTTTTCGCAGTTTTCTGAATGTTCAGGGGTCGGTGAAAGTTCTAGATGGAAATTTTGAGAGTCATCCAATTCGGAACTCTCCTCGGCAATCGTTTCTGGTACTTTTGGCGGCGGTATTTCTGCTACAAATTCTATGCTGGGTCGGGAGCTAGAACTGTCAGAGACAACTAGGACCTCTTTTGGTTCCGGTCGGGAGCTAGAACTGTCGGAGACAACTAGAACCTCTTTTGGTACCTCTTTGGCGAGTTCTAATTGTACTTTGCGGGGTGTTTTTCTTGCGTTGGTGATATCGACACTGGCTGGTCGGGTTTTCGGGGTCTTTGGTGTTTTGGGTTTGGTTATTTCAGCACTGTTGGATCTTTTAAGTCTCCGTGGGCTTGACCGGATGGGGGTTCGGACGCGGGAGGTGGATGGAAGTTCGAGGTCCTCGATCTTTCGTTTAGATGCGCTGATGATTTCGGACACTTCATTGTCCAGAGATTGAGTGGAGACGGCGAGCTCATCATCAGTCAGTTCTAGTTTCTGGATCTTTGCGCTGCTGTCTGTAGGGTCGTCTGATAGCTTTCTTTTAGGCTGGGCGGTTGGTTCTTCTGTAATTTATAGTTTTGTTTAGTAGTTGTGATAGTTATATCTTTATTGTATTTATGTTCAGAATGAGGTTTACCTTTTGTATCTGACGAAATAACGTTAACGTCGTCAGTTCCACTGCTAATAGTCTGAAATTAAAAAGTTAATTCTTAAACATTTTATCAGTTTAAATATAACCAATTGCTAAATTAACTTTACTACTTTTGTACATTTTCTTTATGCTTTTTTGAACAGTTTATGTTACACGGTTTTCATGTTCTACGACTACGTCAGTAGTTTTTGGCATTTCGAAGATTGGTATTATTGGCAGTTTGAAAAAGCGAAAGATTACGTGCTTCAATTATTTTATCGTCACTCACTACTTCAGCCGCGGCCCGCCGCCGCGGCCGAGGTAGCCTCAGCCTCTTCTGCAATATGATGGTTCTGCTTTTCAATTATTATGGACATGAAATTTATGCCTAAAGATGATTCGGGCTAAAAAATTATGAGTTTCGAATTTATGATAAGTGAGTATATGCCAAACAACTTTCTGCAAAATGAAGATTATGCTATGCGTTGTTATGCAAAATAATATTATGACAAAAAAAGTTCTGCTTTAAAAGGTAGACCCGATAGCAAGATGTTAAAACTTTGGTTATAATTTTACATTAAAATGCGGGTTTAATTTTGGTGATCATTTACTATTTTTTACTGACTCAAGAAAGGAGGAGGTACTTTGTTCGAATGTTTGTACATTTTTTTTTTATCTGTTATATGTTACTATATCTTAAACATAAACCATTTGCTTATGCATAGTAATTTGGCGTCACTATCAAGTCATACATACATAATAACTTTACTGATGACATGCTTTATTAAAAATTACAGATATTTGATAGTGAAAACCAACAATATGTAGTATCCAGGATCAAAATAATTACATTTTATTTAGTCCGTATTTTAGATTATAAAAAAATATTGGACACGTGGCGGCATTTGGGGGAGGCCTATGTCCAACAGTAGACGTTTTTCGGCTGAAATGATGATGATGAATGATTGGAAAAGTATTTTTTTCTATTTTCGATTAAACAATAAGAAAAAAAAATTGCCCAATAAGTTACGTGTGACGTCACCCCGTGCGAAAAAAATGCAGCACAGCGTGACGTTCACGTAACTTTAATGGGTTATATCTTTGTATTTTTGGTTTAATTTACAAATAAAAAAATATGTGACCCTTAGTTTTTGAATAATCTAAAAGACGGACTTACATTTTTTTTAAGCAGCTAGCCTATTACTTTTGCATTTTTTATTTTATTTTAAATCCTTACTAATATTTTAAAAGCGAAAGTGAGTTTGTTTGTTTGTTACGTCTTCACGCCTAAATGACAAAACCGACTTTGATGAAACTTGGTACACGGATAGACCGATTCCTGGAATAGGACATAGGATATTTTTTATCCCAGAAGTATATTCCCTTGGGATAATTTTCCGGTATCACGCGGGCGAAGCCGCTAGGAGCAGCCAGTACGTAAATAAAGTGCAAACAAACCACGATGTCATCATCAGGTTCATAAACAGGACTGTCTGGAAACAGATTTTGAGAGTCATCCTTATTTTCTTTGGGTCCCAGACTGTCTCCAGCAGCATCCACAACAGGAACTTGAAGCTCAGGTTCTGAAAAATACACAATTTTCTTATTATTTCATGTGTTTAAATGGAAAGACCTCTTTAACGACCCGAAAATTATAAAACAGATTTTTTTCCTGTTTAGCCTGCAATCAGTCTGTGACTATAAGCAAGTGGGTGGATAGTTATTAGCGATTGGGGTCTAGACTCTTTAGTCCGTTTCTCTTCTCATGTCCAGTTATAGAGAATGTGCCCGCTTTATAACCGTTCAGTAGGGCTGTTCAAACCCTAATTTAGTCATGTGCCAGAGATTTGGTGTAACATCTCAGTCGCTCCAGGTAAACACTGTCCCTGGCGTTTATTTCCTCATCCACAGTAGAGTCACAAAATTGTCATGATATTTTTTAATAAGGGAATTCATCCAATGACTTCCCCCACCACGTTGGAGCAGGAAGGTGTGTCAGAGGTTCTACTACGGCTGACATTTCTTTGACTATGTGCAGTAGACGACTTGATTTGAACGGTTACCAGACAGCAAGCTAACTGCTTGTCATCAAAGTTTAAAATTATACTTCTATCAATATTTTTTTTTGTATCTTAGTTGCATACCTACTCTAGGAAGAAAGTTCCCTGGGTTGCGTGATAGCACAACCCTCGCAAAAGGCAACTGAAGAAAAATTTGGGTTATAGTCAGTGAAACTATGACATTCCCTGCCGCTCAAGCCAGAGCAGAAGTCATCCGATGATTTCCCATATAATAAAAACTGTACTGGTACCATATAAGAATTGAACAATAATTCTAATCAGAAAAGTAAACAAAAGAACTACCTACTATAATATTTGTACTATTATTCTTTGTCTTATCTACTTGATAATTAGGTCAGAAGGAATACTAATTTTTCAATTATTTTTATGTTAATATGACATACCTAGTAACATTAGATAATAATTATCTAATACTTAGTGATAATATTTATGTAAGTTCATAAACATCCAATATTAATTAGATTTTGTTTATTTTTAAATAAAATATAAATAAATATATCCTGTCCACAATTATATTTATATTATTTATGGTTCTTAAAAAAAACACAAGTGGTATAACAGACTCATTAATAGTTTTCAAGGATAAAAAAACTCGAGAGGCCCATAATTTTAAATCTTGTCCACACCTCTTGTCTAGACTAAACTAGTTCCTATGTGGACATGTTGCAACTTGTCCGAATCAGATCCAGTAGAATGATGTTATGTAAAGGCTAAAAAGCGTTCAAGGTTCGTATCAAGGTCAATGCTCCAGGTTAGTCCGTTATATTCAAATTTTCTAAACTTTATTGAGACTTGATGTTGGTTATAATGAATGTAAATATATTTTTACAATAAGTATATTTTTTACAGAATTTTTTTTTTGCATCCATTACTGAACTGCAAATTGCAAAACCAAAAATTCACACAAATATTTGAATATTGAGATATTTATATTATTAGACAATATTTTACTTGACAAATACGGATGAAAAAAGATAGCATGTAGCTGAGATGAGAACGTTAAGATGAATCTGTGGTGTGACGAAAATGGATAAAGTGAGAAATGAGTAAGTATATTAGGGGAAGTCTGAAAGTGGTATACCAGTGACTGAAAAGTTCAAAGGAAACCGTTTGTCTTGGTATGGTCATGTAAAGAGGAGAGATGAAACGCAAGTTTCTAAAAGAGCATAACTCTTACGCATAAGTCAAAGAAAACATGGATGGATTTTGTGAGAAGTGATATGAAAGAAATGGGAGTTAGTGATAGCGTGACGAGTGATAGGACTGAATGGAAGAAAAAAACGTCTTGCGCTGACACCAAATAAAACGGTACAAGGGCAGGAAGTTGATGACTTTACTTGACAAGTACTTAATGATATTATGTACAAGTAAGAAAGACTACAGGAGAGGGGGAAGGCAAAATAATTATGATTATAAATGTATAAAAATAGTTAAAAAGGTAATTAATAGCTTATTAAAGATAATATAAAGGTAATTTATTGCATTTACCAAACTAATTACTCATTTTAATCTATTGAATGCCGTCAAGTACATACACAATAGAAAGACAATGATAATGTGAACGTGGGCATTCGCTAGGGTTTTAACCTTTTGAATACCATAATTAGAGACTCAATAGAAAGACAATGTCAGCACAAATGCCAGCGTTCGCTTGGGGTTTAATGAATTTAATTTAAGTCTAAAACGTAAATTGTAACTTAAAGGTTAAATGTAGCTTGTCATAAACCATACATTAATAAAGCATTTTATGATCAATTTATAGGCATTACTGCACATAAGTGAAAGCTTTAAAAATATGGTCTATGTCACTTAGTTTAAATATTTCAACTATCGGATGAGTATTTACAGAGATTACCTCCTACAAACAAAAAAACACAAAAAATAAATTTTTCCTCTATATTATATTAATGTAGATGGAAACTTTAACATGTGGAAATATTCAAAATGTTAAATAGTACAAGCACAATGAGTCTAACTTTCATTCTAACCTTAAAAATATTCTCTCCATAGACTATTCATCTCAGAAGTACGCTTATCAGATCAAATCATACGTGCGTCTCTTAAATAAAATGCTATTTCACAGAAGAAATAACAAAAGCGATGATAAACGGAAACGTATTTGTAACTCAAAAATAGATACAAAACCTTATTGATGTTTGGATTATAACCCGACCAAAAAAAATTGTCAATTCTTGGGCAAGAAATAATTACGTTAATCTTAGAGTTTTGCAAATTTTATTAACATCCTTGGATACACAATGTGAGATTTCATCAAATATATTATATTGGCATATAAATTTCTTTTACATTCGTTAGTAAACAACGAAAATAAAAGATAATTCTAATTGAATTGAAAGTTACATGACGACATCTTCATTTCGGTCGGATTATACGAATGAACGTCAAACATGAGTGTGAAAATAATAGGCAATTACTAAATGAATACTACCGTTACCTGACTCTGGTAGGTTACACTCCATTGCAACGACAGTATCCTTGCTTTCTTCCATATTTTAATCAATCAAAAACAAGTAATTGATCCAAAAGTGGCGCGAGTTAACACCGTAACATCTGTCACTTAGATTACGTTGAATCTCCAATCATTTCTAAGTAGATAAATAAATATAGAAATAACACAATTGAATAACTGGAACTAATAAACGTTGAGATTATAATAAAACGCGGGAAACTACGTGGAAAATAATATTTTTGTAATTTTGCGAACAAACCGACATAAGCAGACCGCTCGCTTGTTGATCCGGCCTGAGTTGCCAGAGTGAGATATATACAATTCTACTACCAAAACCAAAATAATTCGCATGCCTGTCATTGGAAGAACAAAATTAAAACTAAACATCTAAAAAAATATATTTATATTACATAAGTAATAGATTTTATAACATTTCTCCATGATTAATAATATTTGTACAGTCTGACTAAAACAACATATTTCCTTGAACAATAGCAACACCATAATTTTCGATTTGTAAAATATAAGAGACCGCGAAAACGCAAATGGTTTACATTAATTTTTATACTCTTCAAGTTGTAACTGTTTTTTAAATACTTACAAAAATGGCAGCAAGTGGCAGGGCTCGTCGTCTATTAAAAGCAATGGAACTTCTAAAACAGAAAACTACTTTTGATCATGGCACCGTGCTCAGCAAGGTATTATTTGGCATTATTATTTATTTGTGGCTCAACGGACTTTCATAAATTTTGACACACGGGTAACATAGAATACGGACCTTCACAATAGAACGCGTGCTTCTGCTTTGTAAAATTCAATATCGTCTTTAAGAGTAAAATTATTGGTTTATTTTTCTTATCAAGTTTAGTGCTGTGGCTATCTGCTACATCAAAATTGATAAGAATAGAAACGACTAAGATACACGTTACGTCTTAATTCATGAATCCCCAAGCGACCACCGGTGGCCGCGCATCTATTGTCTTACTATTGTGTCTCTAATTGACGGTATCTGAAGGGTTAATTTGTACGAAAAAGGAGTATGCTAATACTCTCACAATACCTAATTATGTGGTTATCAAAAGTATCTACGTGCTAGGCCGTTTAATTCATGAATCCCCAAGCGACCACCGGTGGCCGCGCATCTATTGTCTTACTATTGTGTTTCTAATTGACGGTATCTGAAGGGTTAATTTCAAAACTGAAATTAAACTGCAGCAAATAAAAATCTGAGAATAGGCACATACAGTAGGTAACGAATATTGATGATTATTGCTCCTATTTTTTTTAACTTCTAAAAAATTTATTTTTGCCCTCCTGGCTGACATACCTACCTGATTTTTGTGTGAAATTATCAGTAGTTTGGCGTCCATCATAGAGTTTCCAATCGGAAACCAAACGTTACTTTTTTTTGGGAAAGCGCTAAACCATACTGATCCACTCGACCACTTATATATCCTATACACGTCTACAGCTCCAAGATTGTTCGAAAGAGTTATCGTCCTGGAACGCAAGGGGCAACTGTAGACACACAGTAAGTAGGTTTTTAGTCAGTAAAAGACTGGCACACTCGCTTGCTCTACCCAAAATAAGTACTAAGCAGTTATTTGAAGATTCTCACAAAATAACATAAACCAAATGCGAGTCGGACTCTTACATCGAGGATTATGTACAACTACAAACTTACATTAGTAAATGAGTAGTTCAATTCCCAATTCGAGTCTCAAGATTGTTCCGAATAGGGATAAGGTAGAGTTATTTTATGATGTTACTTTGTTATGTGTCACAGAAATTGTCCTTAACTGTTCTATGATGCCTTGCTTTTTGCCAAATTTCAGAAGTCATCGGGGAGTAACTACTCTATAGGCTTTCATTTCTTTTTTTTTAATTCATGAATCCCCAAGCGACACCCGGTGGCCGCGCATCTATTGTCTTACTATTGTGTCTCTAATTGACGGTATCTGAAGGGTTAAGGTGGGAAATCATTTAGTCACTTATCTCGTTCTAGGGCGAGGCAGGATGGAGTGTCAGATATTTAGTGACTGAAACCAAATCTATGCTACTTCAGTTGCCGTTTGCGTTCAGGATCAAGGGGAATCGTTTTTTCCTATGGCCCTAACAGACATCGACCGTACCGGACCCCTACGATGTGCTGATATCTCTTTGAAACGCGTGCGGAATCCCACGCGCCGTCGGTGACTTGGGCTGGGTCCTTATAGGACGAGTGGCCTGTGAGCTACCCATTGGTCGACGTCCGTGAGCCCGCAGGCTTTGATTTCCTTGCGAGTGTTAAAATATGCACCATAAACGAAAAATAATTAAACGGTGTTAATTATCTTTAGATTGCATTGAATTAAAAGCTAGATCTTATCTCTGCTCCAAGTGTTAACGGACAATAACTGTAGAAGTTCTTAAGAAATAGGGTCTTGATATAGAGACAGATGGACAATAAAGTAATCGTCGGTTTCTTTTTGCCGACTAAGGTACGATACCGTAAAAAAACATTGCCATTTTAATTGAATTAACCTTTCGTATGCCGTAATTAGAGACACAATGAAAAAGCCATTGTGTCCCGCGTAGATCTGCGCTTCGGCATACAACGGGTTAATTCATGAATCCCCAAGCGACCACCGGTGGCCGCGCATCTATTGTCTTACTATTGTGTCTCTAATTGACGGTATCTGAAGGGTTAAACGACTTTAGCTCAAGACTTGAACACGAAATTTTTTAACAAAATCGTATCAAATCTAAGTACCAATCCGTACCTACATACATGCTAAAAAACAATTAAGTAGGTATTAATATAGGTAAATACGTTTTGATTACTCTTAATAAACTTACTTTCAGTATATTATGTCAATCAATATTAATGTAGTAGTAACACAATAGTCTTTATCTGACCGTAGGTAAATAAGTATTCATAAACACCAACAATTGTAAAAATCGTAATACTTTTATCTGATGGCATTGTATTTGTTTTCTTTACTGAATTGACTTTTAATGACACTGATACTGTCTGATACTGATCTTAAAATAAAGCTACTTTTAAAAGTAGGCACATAATTCTTTTTCTTCAAAGCTTGCAATGATATTTGCAGTATAGTTTATCTACACTAATATTATAAAGAGGTAAAGTTTGATTTTTTGTTTGTAGGAGGTAATCTTTGAAAGTACTGGTCCAATTGCAAATTTTTTTTCACTGATAGAAAGCGGCTTTATTCCTTAGTTACATAGGCTATATTTTATGTTTGCGAGCGAAGCCACGGGAAAAAGCTAGTCTATAATATCATTCCGATGATGATCGTCTGTCAATTTAGAAACGCACTTTGATAAAAAACAGTAAGTGGTTTTAACAACCACTGCGAGTCATAGCATAATAAATGAGGTATAATGTCTTTGTACCTATCATTTGTACGGTCCTTATTTAATGATAGAGAGGTTAGGTTAAGTAATGAAAGATATTTGTAAAGATTACGGATATAGCACGAAGAATCGCCAACCTTTAGTGACTGTGGGCAAGGTACATTGCTTGCAGAGTAAACGATCGATGATGCGAAAAAGTTAGTACAGTAAAGACTGCGTATCAGAAGATAGAGTTGATGTTGCTTCAACCAATCAATCATCACCAACACATAATCATATTCTCACAGATTGAGAATGCGATGGTTGCAACGGCCCATGTCAAGCAGTAAACGTTTTATAGCTGCAGTAACGATGATGAAGATAAAAGAATGGCAATTTTTTTTAAGGACGTGCAAATGTAGATAGTTACTTCATATCTATATATATAAAAATCAATGCCACTTTTCGTTGTTATTTTATAACTCAAGAACGGGCTCACCTATCCAAACCAAATTTTAAGGCTTAGTTGGGACTATTTTGTAGATGGTTTATATGTAGTTTGGTAGGGTAGAGTAGGGTATAGTAGGGTAGAGTAGGGTAGAGTAGTGTAGAGTAGTGTAGAGTAGAGTAGTGTAGAGTAGTATAGAGTAGAGTAGTGTAGGGTAGAGTAGGGTATAGTAGGGTATAGTAGGGTAGAGTAGGGTAGAATAGTGTAGAGTAGAGTAGTGTAGAGTAGTATAGAGTAGAGTAGTGTAGGGTAGAGTAGGGTATAGTAGGGTATAGTAGGGTAGAGTAGGGTAGAGTAGGGCAGGGTAGGGTAGAGTAGAGTAGTATAGAGTAGTGTAGAGTAGAGTAGTGTAGGGTAGAGTAGGGTATAGTAGGGTAGAATAGAGAAGTGCGGGAGCGAAGCCGTGCGGGCAAAAGCTAGTAGTTTATAAGTAACATGTAGTTTTATAGTCAAATTATGCAACAACATTTGTATGTGTCTAGTCTTATGCGATTTTTTACTCAATATACAATAATAGTATAGCAATTTACGTATTGCTATTAGTTTGACTTAATATCGATGAATTATTTAAAATGAATTTCATCGTCAACACATACGTAGAACTAGAAGCAGGAATACTGGATAGTTTACTTTGCCATTTCTTCTTCCCAGCTAAACCGAATCACTAGAAAGTGGTGATGGGAATCTTGATACTCCGAATTTTATTTGGCATAACACACTTGGCATAATCTTCTTTAATCGAATATTTTTAAGGCATAAAAATTATTTAGCTTAACTATTGATTGGCAGAATGATTACGTATCCGAATTTCTAACGGCATACTTGTAACATGGCAGAACTTTATTTGGCATAATTACTATTGCCATATTTAATATTATACGTAGATTCGTTTAGCATAATGTTACTTAGAGGGATGGGGATATTTGAGGAGCTGGTATTTTTTTTTTAAGTCATAGAACAACAGTTGTTGTTTATGATGTTCTTAACATACTCTTAAGAGGTTGCTAGTGTTTTACAAATAACCCTGTATACATTACTTGACATACATTACAAAATTGTATCATAAAGTCAATATCTTATGCTAAAAAATTTTGTGACAGAAACGAATCGCCGCAAAACCGACTTTACGTAGTCTTGTCTGCCCTACTCCTAGAGTGTAATTTAAAATCGCGTAGGCGCGGAGGGGTAGAGCGGCCCTCGAGCTGAGGGGCAGGTGGTTGGCCAAGCCGGCCAGCAAGCCGAAGCTGCGGTGGTGAGCGTTGAAATCATCTGCGACGATAAGCTCGCGTGGGGCCGCCCAAACCCCGCAGCGCCGGAGCCGTGACAGAAAGACGCTTGCTAAATGTCGCATGCTTGCTGCATGCTGCATGCTGCATGCCTGCTTGTGTGCTGCATGCTGCATGTCTGCTTGCGTGCTGCATGCTGCATGCCTGCTTGCGTGCTGCATACCTGCTGCATGTCGCATGCTTGCTGCATGCCTGCTTGCGTGCTGCATACCTGCTGCATGTCGCATGCTTGCTGCATGCTTGCTAATAAAATGATTTGACAACTACTAATAACTACCTCCCACTAAAAATAAATTATTTTATTAGCGCCTGATCACAAAGATGTAACAATTAATGTTATCGTCGTAAATTCGTGGCGAAAAAACTATAGTGTTAATAAATATACTGACTGCGAATTTTCTGCGATATGATGGTTCTGCTTTTCAATTATTATGGGCGTGAAATTTATGCCTAAAGATGATTCGGACTAACAAAATTATGAGTTTCGAATTTATGATAAGTGAGTGTATGCCAAACAACTTTCTGCGAAATGAAGATTATGAAGCGTTGTTATGCAAAATAATATTATGACGAATAAAGTTCTGCTTTAAAAGGTAGACCCGGGCTGAATAACCTTTTTTACATTTATCGTGCCCAAAGATCTGATATTCAATTTAATTTGAGTCTTTTGATTTTAATGTCAATGTATAAAACCTTGATGGCATAGAAGCGTTTATGTGACTTGCTCCTACCTTTGCCCTCGTGGTAGTAAAAAATATATAGTCATATTAATGATAAAGTAACTTTCCACTGTTAAAAGAATTTTTAGGAGTTTTCAGTAGTTTCAGATGTTACCCCGACATAGAAACGAAAATTATATTTTACCTTTTTATATTATAGATTAGCCGCTGTCCGGCAAAACAGTGTGGAAACCTTTGCTCAGTAGTGGGACAATAAAGACT
Source organism: Mythimna lalbum (assembly GCA_949319445.1). Classification (NCBI taxonomy): domain Eukaryota; kingdom Metazoa; phylum Arthropoda; class Insecta; order Lepidoptera; family Noctuidae; genus Mythimna; species Mythimna lalbum. The sequence goes on along the minus strand of OX439359.1, from coordinate 5,788,269 downwards.
AAACAAAAAAATTGTAGAATTTGATACTCCAGTCAACAGTACGCTTTTGTGTAGGCATTAATTTATGTTACCTATATAGTAATTAGCATTGTGCTAATAGCATGTAGCGGTTAGTACAATTTATAAGCTGCATTTTACCTTCGAAAAAATAACATTCATGTAGAATTGAAGTAATCAGAACGAGCAAACCTGATAGAACGATACTATGGGTCATAAGTTACTGAACTAGTTCCTGCAACTTGTGTATCTTGCAACTGGTGGCCAATCAGTAAAAAAAGAAAATCTTTTACCAAAATTTTAAAACTGCTTTTTGATTCGCAATTCATTTAATTTACAGATAAACTTGGAACCGGTTTCTAATGGAACGTTTCGAGGTTCGTTTATCGTGGATAAATCTATGTGCAACATGGCAGGTACACTGCATGGAGGGTATATTGCGTCTGTAATCGACGTGCTATCGTTTTATACACAGCTCAGCAACACTGATGGTAGACTGTCTTGGACCACCAGCATGAATGTCTAGTAGGTATTTTTTTCTATGTGCTTTTGCTCTAAAAAATACTAACATTTATTAGAAAATGCAGTGTGCGTTTGTTAGTTGAACGATCGATGACTACCACGTTCATAAGTAGGTACAATGAGTACCTACTTAATTTTAACTGGGACAATATTGTACCGTAATGTATTTAGTCATTATTTTTTGTCAACAGTTATACTGGAGTAGCTGGAACCGGTGAAAAAATAAATGTGATTACAAAATCACTAATAAGCGGCAATATTTCAGTTATAGAAACTTATTTTCACAATGAAGGAGGAAAGCTCCTGGCAAAGGGTACTACGTCGTTCCTGGCTGCGAAAGATAATAGTCAAGTATTAATAAAAGATCTTTTGGGTTTTGATGTGTACGAAAACTAAAATGAATAAAATATAAAATATGAATAATTTATCAATTTAGTGAATAAGTTGAAGTAGAAAAAATGAATAAGGAATAATGTTAGATTAAGATTTTCAATAACTACCATTTTTTTCATATTATTTGGTGATAGCTACACTGAAATTAGGTTATTGGGCAAAAAGGCTGCGGCGGAAACGTTGAAAGAATTACCGTGGCCATAAAACACAAAGAAAAATTTTAATGAGGGAACATCGTGTACGCACATAATTATGGGTTTTAAATAATATAGGTTAATTTTAAAAATATATCCATCTAATAATATTATAATAAACAGATATGAAAGGAAAAGTATTGCTTTTCATTTGCTGTCAAACTGCCCTTGATGAGAATTTCAAATGACATAAACTATACCATATCGCGAGTTCGCGACCAACATGGGCCACTGTGTAAGTAGGTACTCGAAAGATAAATTCAATTTTGTTTAAAATACCCACATGTTGTGTTAATATTTCAAATTACCTACATTATTCTTGTAATAAATATTTGCAATTTCTTAACAATGTACAGCAGTGGTATTTTCGTTTTTGGCGCTAAAACATTTTACAAAGAGACGAAGCGAGATGCCATTTCTGCTTTGCCGTTAGAGATGTCTTGGAAAATATTTTCGTGAGTTACTGACGACGAAGGTCGTATTTTATGTCTTGGTCTTTTTACTTTGTTTATTTTTTGTTTTAGAATTTTTTGAGTTTGGAAAACAAGTTTGAATTTTAATAAATTAAAATTAGATAATTAGATATGTAAAGAAAATTGAATAAATTACTGCTGTTTAAGACTACAACCGAACACAGGATTGTTCAGTTGTAGTTTTAAACGTAACTGTCGTATTTTGTATTCAATCCCAGGACCTGCATAATTTGTACATAATATCTCTAGAAGTAGGTTTAGCGGAGGCAATTAAAATGGGAATTTTATTGCAAATGAAATCTTGCCGTTATTTATACGAAAAAAAAAACCATAAATAAAAAAATAATGTAATTATTTTATTCAGTTATTTAGACGACACATCACTACAAATTGCAGCCCACACGCACAAAACATGGGCGCGAATTATTATGATGAACAAAAAACTAAGGAATCGACTCAACAAATTTGAACTGGCAATTAAACTGGGCTCTGAAAATTTAGCTAAGTTTTACAGGAAAAATAAAAGAAAACTGCGTCTGAAAAGGGGAAAAAATTATTTGCCACTTGGCAAAACCGTTGGTAATATTCTATATTTTTGCTATTACAACACGATTTGTCCATTACTGTGTGTTTATTTTTATTGAATGATCTGCAAAAAAATGTCTTGTAAACTATAGGTTTTTTTTTAAATTTATTTGCGTGTAAATTAGTGTTTTCGTTTTTTTTTAGCTTGTACGTCAGAAAAAACGATTTTAAAATCCAAAAGAGGAGGAGAAGAAATTACCGTGTACACAAAAAGATTCAAACTTTTCTGAAGAACGCTTAAGGGGCCTGCCACATTCACAAGCTTTATTACAATTTTTCCCGTGCAAGCAGGTTTGTAGGTACACGGAACCCCGTGCGTGTGGTTCGAAAAACTCATACAGTCTTACACGAACAAACGGGCTTGTGCAGGCAAAACTGAGGTGAAGCTTGAGCATGTGATAAGCCCGTAACGACCTACATTATCCTTATTAAACTGACTCCAAGATTATGTTCACATCGACATTCAGAAATAATCTTTAAATTGAATCTCAACGTTATGGCGATAAGATCTATCTTACTATCAAAATGTACTTACAAAAATACATTATCTGTAATATTTTTCTCAGACTTTGAATTATGACCTTTAAGAGCGGAGATATTATCGAAACTACAGTTGTAAGTAGGTGCACTTCGCAAAATTCAAAAACCAGCCCAGTGCCAGTCGGATTCGCATACGAAGGGTTCCGTACTGTCCTTAACAAAATATTACTTTTGCTGTAAGGTCCTGTTTATGTTTTGTTGTATATTATAGCTCCCATGGAACAAAAGTTATTTTTTGCTGCTTTTAAATATTTATTTTATTCTGTGTTTTAGTTTTGTCACTATAACGGCAACGGAAATACACCATCTGTAAAATTTTTAACTGTATAATTATCATGGTTCATGAGGTACAGCCTAGTCGAACAGGGAAGTCTTAGTAAAAGGGTAAAACTCCTATTTTACCATTCATCATCATCATCATATCAGCTACACACACTGCACTGCACTGCTGGGACGCAGGCCTCCTGTCTAGGAGAGGGATTGATCCACCACGCGGGCCCAGTGCGAGTTGGTTGATGTCACATGTCTTTAAATTTTTGGTTCTAGGACCCGCGACCTAGAACTCATAAGTCGGAGCCATTACCACTTGGCCACTACTGCTCCCTAGTCTAATTTTACCATTATACTAACTATTTTATGTAGGGAACCCTAAAAACGGTTTTCTCCAGTAGATAGTATTGATTGCAGTTCTCATACGTTCTTCGTCAAAATACTTTTACACGAGAAATTCACTTCAGAATTTTCCTAAGTGATATCATATTTTAGGCGAGTGTAAATGAACGGCGATACGATCCATACATTATCGCGTGAAGTAAATTGTAAAACATTTCATGTGTGAACCGACCCGACGTGATATACGAGTGTAGGCGACGCTTGCGTTTCCACGCACATTACATGGCGCGGAAATATACCGAAATTTACATCAAAATACTTTATTTATTGGTGTTGTGAAGCTTTTGGAAATGAGGGCTGCATATCTTCGTTAAGATGTTTTATTGTTCCTATTAAAAAAAACTGTTTTCCTGTTGTGAAAGAAGTTGAAAGATAAATAATTTTCAATACACTTGCTTGAAAACCCATTCTTAGCCCACCACTTTTAGGCACGCAATATACTGTTTTTCGCATTGCAGAAAAGTGCGCGTGCTCTCCCCGCCACAATTTTATTAAATTTATCGTATCAGGCTGTGCTCGACCTCCGTTCGTTAATTTTTTCATAATAGTCTTTTAACAAAAGTCCTTTGATACACACGTCATAGCTCTGTTACATTTTCTACTCTATACCCCTAGCCAAGTTGCTAATCTGCAATAGAAACGCTAGTAGAAAGCGAAGAAAGAACACAGAAATCTTACAGTCTTCTGTTCTGTGATTTAGCCGCTCTGGGCAAAGATAATTTTTGCCACCCTTTACACACACAAAACAATATAAGTCATGAGTCTTAAGTCTTAAATATTTCCGCTATCTAACCTGAAGTAGTTCGGAAAGTGGCACATAAAATTCTCAACCAGCCAACTTGGGTTTTGAATGGCTAATGGCTAGGTTGGAAGATAGGCATAAGTCAATTTTGCCGCCCCTCAATTTTTGCCGCTCTGGGCAAATGCCCGGCTCGATACCCCCCCCCCCCCCTGACCATCAGGTGGGATCGCTATCAAGCACTAGTTTACATTATGAAAAAAAAAAAATTAAAGTCAAACTTAAAAATCATTAGCCCTCGCATGAACCCGGTACTTTATTCAAATCCTGGACTCCAAGGTGCTGTAAAGCAGTCACGTAAAAAATTAAATAAAACTTCGCTCCGCTGAATATTAGTACGTGCAGAAAAAGATTACTCCGACAAAGTTTGCTCAGTATCTTTATTTACGTAACTTTTTTTATTACTCTTTACTGTTTTGGTGACTCTTGATCTTATGCTTTTGTTTCTGGGAATATGGTTTTATTTATTTTTTTGCACTTGACACCTAGTATTGTGAAGAAAGTTGGCCAAACAAGGTGGATCTAAGTAATTTCGAGAAAGAGGTTATCCGTTGAATTCAACTTGGCTGGGCAGCGTTCGGGAAGCTACGCGGTGTCTTCTCGTCCAACACTCCACAGCGTCTCAAGACGAAAGTCTATGAGCAGTGCGTGTCACCCAAAGGGCAATGGAAAGGTCTATGCTCGGAGTTTCCTTGCGTGATCGAATCAGGAATAAAGATATCCGCAGGAGAACTAAGGTTACCGACATAGTCACTTTAGTCTGGCGTTTCTACTTGAATCGCCAGACTAAAGTGGCAATGGGCAGGGCACATTGCTCGTAGAACAGATGGCCATTGGGGCCAAAAAGTTATGGAGTGGCGCCCCGAGTGGAAGGCCTCCGAATCCGATGGATGTGAGACACACAGGACCAGGAGACGCACTTGCGGGAGGCCAATCAATCTACATACAAAGCGTGCTCGAATAAAGCACACATAGACACCACTCACGGATACGATATCTAGGTAGCATCTCGGCCCACTCGTCGAACAGTTCCGTCTCAAATGCTCATTATTGTGCGTCCACCAAGTGTAGGTATAAAAAGTGAAGTACATACATGAGATTTATTCTGTACCTATCTCTTTTGTGCCACGGGCTTCAATTCTGTAGGTAATGGAGCATCTATTTTGACCGACGCAATTGCTCCAATCACCGTAAAGGTACAAGAGAATTAAAATTCAAAACGGGTACAGTGTGCAAAGATCCAGATAAGTAATTAGTTTGCTTGTCATACCCCTGTCACAATATTTGGAGGACAAATGCCCGGGAACCAACAAATTCAGTGCGGCCGCCTCCGCGTGATAAATGATCGCACACTTCATTAGTGAATGAGCTTTAATGGTGATAACTCGTGCATGGACTATTAAGTAAATCGATTATTCAATTATCGAATAGATAGTGTTGTTCTCGTGTACAATGGACAATGATGGTCGGTTTTCAATTATTGGTTTGTATTGACAGGTTGTAAGTAGGTACCTACCAATTTTGTATATTACCTATTGATGTGATAATAGCGCAAGGAATGCATAATAAATACTTAACTCGCCGGCCCTACCTGTCCTAGCGCCCGAGCAGTGCCATAGAACAGTGGATTTCTGAAGCTTACTCTTCGGTAACGGCTAGGTCAATAGGTTTGAAAAAATATACGTTTATTATAAATTCATATCAGTACAACATTAGCAACATAATTATGATTTCTTCGTATGACTAATACTTTTACCAAAAATAAATAAATAAACAGACGATGATAATTTTTCACTTGTTTTCCCTACTTCTTTCAAGTTAGTTAGAAATATGTTTACACAAAAAAAATACTGGTTATATGTAAATATGCTATGTACATTCTGAAGAATCAATCAATATTTCGCAAAGAAAATTAATTTAAAGGTCAGCGGGGCTCAATACGGGCGCAGTTGGCCGCAATTAAAAGCACAGATACTCGTACTGCCCCCTAGGCAGCGTAGTTACTCTGGCAGATATTCAAGATACTATACGCCTTAAAAACTTGCCCTTTGCGTTCCAGCCTCTTAGGCAGGCAGTCTCTTAAAATTTCTGTGAGCTAGCTCACTAATATAAAAGTGAAAGTGAGTTTGTTTGTTTGTTACGTCTTCACGCCTAAATGGCAAAACCGATATTGATGAAGCTTGGTACACGGATAGACCATGTCCTGGAATAGGACATAGGATACTTTTTATCCCGGAAGTATGTTCCTTTAGGATAATTTTCTGCTATCACGCGAGCGAAGCCGCTGGGAGCAGCTAGTTTTTAATAAATTGTACCTCCACATGCCATACTTCATACTGTCCTTTAAATCTAGGTCAAGTTTCATAAAAGTAGATTTCAAATCCCACACATCCCGGAGTCAACGAGATTCCAAGATGGCGCCAGCTTCAAATTGACACATCCGGCGGGCGCTTTGACGCGGGCCCTCACCGGAAGCACACTTACAGCCTTCTGATATCCACTTCAGTGAGAACCGTCTTCCTGTAAAGTGTCGCCCTCTGACGACTTGTGTGTCGATCTTTATAAGTGAGATCTATTTTGTTGTGTCCTTTGCCTCAACGAGGCCGTTTATAAACTTTTTTTTTTTGGCGCGGATTGTTCTTTTTTTGGGAATTTTGTTATAGTGGTAAGATTAACTTCATTAAACATAGTGTGCGTAACAGTGCGTGTGTGACTAATTCACCCATCGGTGTTATAGACAATTTTTTGTGTTGGTGTGCGGACCTATTTATCACAGAGCAGTGTCACGGACAGAGATTCTCATACATCTTAGCAGTAGCATGGATACTATGAACAGCACTTATGATCACATTAGTGTCGGCGACGATCCACCGCGATCTGGCGTAATGAGTGTCGATGGGTCACTAATAGAGAAGGAGTCTCCTCCTCCATACATTACATTTCGCAAAGGCATGTCGTGCAATGATGCCCCAAACTGGCGTGACGAACTCAGGGATTTCCAGGCAAATATCAAATCTATGCTCGAGACTTGTTTGACAAAACAAGATGAAAAATTTTCACTACTTTTATCGGAATTTGAAGGTGTAAAGTCTTCCATCAAGTTCATCAGCGACAAATATGATTGTCTGGAAGAAAAGTCGAAGAATCTCGCCTGTCGCGTTAAGAAGCTCGAGGATAAAACTTCTTCTACTCAGCAGGTTGATCAACGAGTCGCTACCCTAGAAACCAAGCTGGAAGCCGCAGAACAGAAATCCCGGAATTGTAATATCGAAATAAGTAATCTGCCAGAGAAACGCGGCGAAAACTTAATGTCAATTCTCGAAACTATAACCAGTATAATCAAGCAACCATTATCGCCTCGTGATGTCGTCGCTATTCATCGTGTTCCGCTTATGAATCCAAAATCTACAAAACCAAAAAACATAGTTGTCAAACTTTCCACCCAAATACTGCGAGATAATTTCGTTGCAGCAGCACGACTCCGAAAAGGAATCACAACTGAGGAACTGCAATTGAGTGGCCATCCTCAGAAAATATACATAAATGAGCATCTTACATTACAAAAAAAGAAGTTGTTTCGTCAAACAAAGGAAACGGCGAAACAAAATGGACATCGGTTTGTCTGGATTAAGCATGGAAATATTCTTGTCCGCGCTGACATCTCAGAATCGGCTTTTATTGTTCGATCCGAAGAAGATTTGTCCAAAATTAAACCCTATAATAAAATTACTGATCAGTTCTCCCAACATGTGTAATTGTTACGTAAAGATGCGCCTTTATCTCTGCCTCATAGTCGTATCTAGCTATCTTTTCTTTTTGCTGTGTTTACCATTTAGTTTGTACTCTCTGACTTGTTTATTACTCTGTGCTGCTTGCGCAACTTTTACTAATAACGCTCGCGCGAAATGTTTTTCGGAGACCCTCACGTATCTAAATAAATGTGCAACTAACTTGTTATTTAATAATTATCAGTATTATTTTATATTAATAACCTGTAAGTATGGTCTAACTATTGCAGTGACTGTTAATTTAACATCATTTTATCACTTTAGCGTTTATAAAAATATTATAGCGTTTATAAAAACATACGCCCACTATAAAATAGTTAGAACCATAATTATATTCTTTAACCTACTTTGTTACCGACTGTACTTGCTATTGTTTATAATATTTATCCTGTCGCTTGCTTATTATTTTCTGTTTACAGGTAGTATGTTTAACTTGTTTCACACAAAAATTGTAACTAGACTGGACTCCAGGCTTTGTTTTGGAATTTATTTTTACATTTTTTCCGCTTTCGATGGATAAGCACAACTTAGCTATTTATTACCAAAACTGTCGTGGACTGCGTACAAAATTACATACTTTATTTATGAATATCTTATCTTTTTCCTATGACGTAATCATTCTTACGGAGACTTGGTTAGTATCAAACATATCTGACAGCGAGTTCATCGATGACCGATACCTGGTGTTCAGGTGCGATCGTGATCGCTGCACTACGGGGAAGCGTGACGGTGGAGGGGTACTGATAGCCGTTTTACGCACATTGCGCCCTACTAGCATTTTGATGCGCTCCTCTCACGCTGATATAGAACACGTCTTGGTGCAGTTGCCGGGATCACACCCCGCTAGGCGTCATGTCATAAGTGCAGCTTATATACCGCCGCGTTCACCGGATAACCTATACACATCACACTTAGATATGTTGCTAGATGTCATTAACGACAATAGTACTGACACATTCTATATAACAGGCGATTATAATCTACCAGGGATTGACTGGCTTGACCGTAATGGATGTAAGTATGTAGTTCCACAGGCGACTGATAATGTAGGCGGCTTTTTGTGCAATTTTATTTCTATAAGTAATAGTTTTCAATACAACACACTGAGGAATAATTTAGGGCGTATACTGGACTTGTTTTTGTCAAACGTTGACTGTGAGTTTAAAACATGTATACCGCTGCTACCGCTTGACGTTTACCACCCACCTTTCTCGATAGTAACATCCCTCGCTACAATACAAATACCAATGAAACGTCATTTATCTACGCGACACAATTTTTTTAAAGCTAATTACGAACTAATAAATAACGAATTGAGCACATTAGACTGGAATCAATTATTTTGCAGTTTATCCGCTGAACAATCGGTTAATGTATTTTACGATCAAATTTATAGAATAATTAAAAGTCATGTTCCATTAATTCGTGTTAAGAATTCGCGCTTTCCTATCTGGTTCTCTCCTTCTCTCATTCGTATTTTCAAAAGTAAAGAAAAATCTTGGTTAAAATGGAAAATATATGGTAATCTAACGGACTATGAAAGTTTTTCTACCCATCGCAAACGTTTTAAATCTGAATGTAACAAATGTTTCGAAAGATATATGAAATCGGTCGAAGACAGTATCCCGTGTAGCATTAAACATTTCTGGACTTACATCTCAAACCGGAAGGGCAGGGTGGACATTCCAGCAAATATGTATCTTGACAATGTTAACTCAAGTAATCCAACTGAAATATGTAACTTGTTCTCTACCTATTTTACCTCTGTTTATGAACCCACGGACTTTGACCCCGCAATGTGGCAGCCACCTAACACATACGCAGATAATTCACCTTATATATCTGAAGTATATCTGACACTAGATATCATACTTAAAGCAATCAAGCAATTAGACATAAATAAAGGTCCAGGACCCGATGGCTTGCCACCCATCTTTATAAAGAAAACGGCAGATATTATTGCTCTTCCTCTATATGTCCTATTTAACAAATGCTTACGTGAAGGCACGTTTCCCAATATCTGGAAACGGGCACATATCACGCCAGTATTCAAGAGTGGTGACAGGCACGACATACAAAATTATCGCCCTATCTCCATACTTTCCACCTTGTCGAAGCTTTTCGAGAGTCTTGTCCACAGTGAGGTGTATTCTCATGTTCATAACCTGATTATTCATGAGCAGCATGGGTTTGTCAAACGTCGTTCAACAAATACCAATCTCATCTTGTTCACTGACACCTTATTCAAAAATATGGATAAACAGGTCCAGGTTGACGCTGTGTACACTGACTTTCGGAAAGCTTTTGACAAGGTGGACCATAAACTCCTCTTAGATAAGATTGCATATAATGGTATCCGTGGCAACTTGCTACGATGGTTCATGTCTTATATATTCAACAGGACACAAAAAATTGTTATAAAAGGCTTCCAATCTAACTCAATCACTGTCACCTCTGGGGTGCCCCAAGGCTCAATTCTGGGTCCTTTACTCTACATACTATTCATTAATGACATTAAAAAATGCTTTAATCATTCCCAATTTCTAATGTATGCCGATGATATCAAAATCTACAAATCGTGCAAAAACATACAAGATTGCCTACTTCTACAGGAGGATCTTGATAGACTGTCCCGATATTGCTCACACAACAAACTTCAACTCAGTCTGCCTAAGTGCAATGCTATTACTTTCACAAAAAACAAAAATATTATAAACTTTGACTATAAGCTACATGGTATCAGTTTGAAAAGAGTTGACCACATTCGAGATCTTGGGATTACACTTGACTCAAAATTGCACTTTGATCTTCATATTCACAACATTGTTAATAAAGCGTATCGTATGTTTGGTTTCGTCATGCGTTCTTCAAAAGATTTCAAAAGACCTTCTACACTTTTACTTCTATATAAAGCTTTGGTCCGCTGTCAAATGGAATTCGCAGTCCCGATCTGGAGTCCCATTTTTGATGTCTATGTAAAAAAAATTGAAATGGTTCAAAAGAAATTTTTACGTACTATGCACTATAGATGCACTAAGTCTAGAATACCATACACACAGTTATTGAAATATTATAAACTTCAAAGCTTGGAGTCTAGACGTATCTTGCTTATGGCCATGATGCTTTATGGTCTCTGCAATAACAGGTTCGATTGCACTGATATTACAAATAGTATAAGCTATATTGTACCTAGAACTGCAATGCGTCGGGGAGCGCGCGTGCCTCGGCTGTTTCATACTACAATGTGCAGAACCCACGCCGGTGCACGGGCGCCTCTCCGGCGCATCGTAGATATGTATAACACACACTTCATCGAATTAGATATTTTTGCACTTTCACACTTAAAGTTCAAAAAAATGGCTATTGAATCCTTAAATTAGTTCAAATTGTTACTTTCGTCACAAATTATATCTTTACCTACGAGTACCTACTTCTTACTTCTCACGCACGCTTTTATTAATATGTAGTTCGAAACCATTATTTCGCGGACATTTGTGTGGGTTACACATTCACTTATTTTAGATTTAATTTTGAAATACCTTACTTGTAATGTGTAACTGTTTTATGTTCCAATAAAGTAAAATAAAATAAAATAAAAATAAAGATTAAATGCTATGAGTATCTACCTACTTTAAATATTTTATTAACAATTTCTTTACTGTATTGAAACATAATACTATAGGTAGGTTACAAAATAAAGAGATATGTCTTGAATTTAAATTATTATTTATGTCAATGCCCAATAAAGTAGTAGTAGTATTTATATTATAAAGTTATTTCGATATAATATCAGTATATTATAACGTTATCAGTAATGTCGTTTACTGTGATCCACCAAAAAATATTTTGAAATTTCCCTGTTATAAATCGCCTTTTTGGTTCGACAGCGTGATAAGCTCAATAATACTGTTGCGGAACTGATCATGTTATAGAAGCAACTGGTGACATAATTATATCCTTTGAAAGGAATAAAAAAACTTAGCATCCACCATTATAAATAAAAATGTAATGTATCATCGCGGTCACTTATGCCTTACCACTTTAAAAAAAAATCGCTTGAATCCTGCGGCGCAGCGCCAAACCAAACCCTTTGAAATTGTCGATTTGAGTTCAAGCAAAAATTTATTTAGCGGTTGTCAGGCTGAAGTGTCTTTGATGGTACCTATTCATATTAATTGCTTAAGGGTTTTTTTTTTTCTGTCGACGGGGAAAATCATCATTGACGAAACCCGCTCTTGGGTGGCGGGAGACAGTGTCAGAGTCTTACTGACTAAAAACCCCGCGCCGTTCCTTCTAGCCTTCATACCGGGGCTCTAGTTTCCTTTCGGATAACCCTGACCCCGGTAGGCTTCGACCCAGCTGGGCCCCTCCTGTTGAATTGCTTAAGGGTTCGTAGGCAGCTAAAAACATAAAGCCCCTTCTTCAAAAAGGCGGGCAACATTGCGTAGTGTGAGATTGCTTAAACAAAATGATCAGGCGTTAAGCTTGAAAAGATTATGTCTTCCAATTTAGTAAACTAAATCAGGCGTAAAGAAATTAAACTCAAAAAAGATTGTGTTATTAAACTAAACTTGGAAAAATAAAACTTGCTCCAATTTAGTATTTCTTAACAACAATAACATTACGTCTGTGTGGGAAATAACAATGAAAACTTGTCCAGTTTCAATAACTTGAAACTAAGTTCAAACTGTAGATGTTCAATGTTCATGTTAAACTTTATGTTTATGTACCAAATATAACAGCCATAACTTGAATTAGCTATAGGTAGCAGTAGCGTAGACACGTGAGGGTGAAGTGGCCCCTCGCATACAAAGGGGCCTCACGCTAACGAGGGCTATTTAAAAACGAGGGGTTTTTTAATAATCGATAGGTTTGCGTTCGACTACTATTTCATCCGATGGTAAACCGACCGGATGGTAAAGAAACCGGTATATCCTAGAACAAAAATTCGAAGACATGTTACATTGACCAACCCGCACTGGACCCGCGTGGTAGATTATGGCCCATTCCCTCTCCTAGAGAAGAGGCCTGAGTCCCAGCAGTGGGAACATTATAAAAGGCTGATTATGGTTACACTGTCGTTTACCAGACAGTGTGGTCGAACACTGAGTTGCGACAGCCACTGTCTTGTTTACAAATACATGAATGAAATAAGGCTTCGCTAATGCGCCTTCACCTCTTTAAAAACGGGGGTTTTAAAAAAAATAACTGATAGGTTTGCGTTGGACCACTATTTCACCCGATGGTAAACGACGATGTGATCGAACTTTAGGTTGCGACTGCCGCTATCTTGTTTTCAAATTCAAGAATGAAACAGGGCCTCCTTGCTTTCACCTAAATTACGTCTAAATTATTCCAGGTTACGGCTCTGATAGGTAGGGTAAGATTTAACTAGCCATGTGTTGGTTTAGGTAGGGACCTGTTAGACAAATATTTGAAGGTGTTAGGTTAAGTCACGGGTGGAACGGTCGCTTGGGTATTATTAATGAATAAATTACCTAACTACACGCTACCTTTATTTTGTACTGGGGTTTTTTCTGTTATTTAATTATTTATGTAAATTTCTTGTAGGTACAGTAGTGATACAGAGGCGGGCTTAACGCAACAAGGCATTCTCTACCAGTCAACCTTTGGGTTAAAAAGGTAATACGTATTGGTAGATGTGCACAGTTAAATAATGGATATTTCAAATAAAATGAAGTAAGTATCATTAAGTTGCTTGGTGGCGCAAAATTAGTCACTTTATCGGAAGATATCGATATAATTGCTAAGGGCGTTGTAAGGTAATCATATGTGGTATACGTACCTAAGTATTTTTAAACTAGACAGCTGCAGAATGCAAACAGACAAGCAATGGGATGGGATACTCCTCAAGAGCGTGGAATAATTGTGTCGATTCTTTTGACCAATAAATCGGCGTGATGTAATCTTCAGTTAGGTGATTTAACTTTACCCATCATAACCTTTAAAACCTAAACTTCCAATATGAACATTAAACTCTTACAAAACAGTAGTATAGCGAGCACATTCGCGGCATATTTCACTAAGATGAAATATGACTGCGTGAGTCCTGACCCGAGAGGAATTCATATTAGCTTCCATTGGTTGGGCAATTGGAAAATATCTCTACTACGTGGAATGTTCAGAATCGGTTACCAAGTCTTGCTCTTCTGTGATTTCTGTAACCCAATATTAACTTAACCCTTGTTTATTTATTAGAATTACTCTCTGCATTAACAGTTTAAACCAACACGTTCAGACAGTCAATAATATATTAAATTGTGGCGTCCCACATTTGTGTTGTGTGAACTATGGTTTAGCACTAAGCTCTATGGTTTAGATTTATCTATGTTATAGTTCTGCTCTGTTTTCTCTCTGCTCTGGCGTCATTACAAATGGTGGTTGAAATAATACTTAGATATATTTCTCTAATATGTAATTTGTTTAATATTGTCTTTTAATTATCTCATTGAAGAAGTAAAAAACCTTTGTATAAAAAAAAACCGACTCAATAAAAAATTGAATTAAATTTGAAGAATTTCCACGATTTCGCCACGATTACATCTTCAGATCCCAACTTGGTGACTATGGGACCATTTGGGAAGTATGTACCTACCGTTTCCAAAAAAACAAGAATTTTTCAAATCATTGGCAAGCGACGAAATTATGCGCGAACAAACATAAAAAAATATACAAACATCCGAATTGAGAACCTCATCCTTTTTTAGAAGTCGGTTAAAAATTAGAGTTTCTAACACGGGGATAAAGCTGTATTTGTCTTGGATGGCTTGAATTCCTCTCTTCACTCAGGTTTGTATATTAACTCCTCCGCAGTGTTCGGGAGTTAATTATATGAAACCCTCACTGCGTTCGGGATTAATACTTAGCAACTTTCGTTTTTTGTTCGGAATTCAACATTCTGACCATGACTTTGTAATATTGCTTTATCTCCTTAAAAACAATTTTAGTTTTAGATAAGAATTAATTACACGAAGAAATAATAGAAACGGTCAAAATAATGTATTGATTCAAGTGGTGAGTACCTACATAATATGTTGTCGTGAAATTGTATTTGCAGTGTTGTACAAAGAATTGATATCTCATAACGTTCTCTTAAAATTGGATACAGTTTATTTCTAGACTATTTCGACTATCGTACAAGGCTTAGCTTTAAATTAGGGTCGTATAGATTAACTAATTAACATGAAACATAATACATTATCAAGAGGATTTCTCTTTGAATAGCTGTTCGTTAGTCTCGCTACAAACTGATTTGGCTAATTTTGGTCTTTTTTATTTTTTTTTATTTTTGGTTGGTAAAATCATCCAAATGTAATCCCCGCCCTTGAGCAGGAGGTAGTGTTAGACTCTTACTGACTAAAAACCCCAGGGCTGAGCTACCTTTCGAAACTAACCATGGCCCCAGTAGGCTTCGACCCAGCTGGGCCCCTGCTGTTGTTGACAACTCCTTGAGGCGCGCGGGAACAGTGCGCGCCATCGACGACTTGGATTATTTATGGGGTAATTCTGTGGAAGTTGTTAAGTCTATAATCCATATTGTAGCTCCTTCTTTAGCTTATATTTTTAATAATTGTATCGATCGTGGTGAGTTTCCTGACCTAATGAAGAATAGTAAAATAATTCCATTGTTCAAATCGGGTAGTACATCTGACCCCACGAATTACAGACCCATTTCTGTACTACCCACTTTTAGTAAAATATTTGAAAAACTTATTTTAGAGCAACTTCAAAGATTTTTTAACAGACATAAATTGTTGCATACCAAACAGTTTGGTTTTACAAGGGGTCGTTCAACAACCGATGCCGGTGTTGAACTTTTAGGACATATTTATGATGCATGGGAAGACAAATGCGATACCCTGGGCATTTTTTGCGATTTGTCTAAGGCCTTCGATTGCGTTCTCCATGAAACATTAATCAGGAAACTTCACCATTACGGAATCCGGAACTCCTCCCTGGATCTTCTTACATCATATCTTAGTGAAAGGATTCAGAGAGTTGATGTAAACGGAAAAAGATCTCCTGGATCTGTAGTTAAAATGGGTGTCCCCCAGGGCTCAATTCTTGGCCCGTTTTTGTTTCTTATATACATAAACGACTTACCTTACCTCATAAAGGATAACCATAATATAGTGTTGTTTGCAGACGACACTTCACTTTTGTTTAAACTTAAACGTCAGCAAGCGGTTACTGACGATATAAATATAGCTCTCTCAAAAATAGTACACTGGTTTAATGTAAATAACCTACTTCTTAACGAAAAGAAAACTAAATGTATTAAGTTTATCATGCCTCATGTTAGGCAAGTAGAAACTAGTGTGCTAATAAAAGGTATAGAGTTGAGTCCTGAAGATACTACAGTGTTCTTGGGCATAACTCTAGATGCTAAACTTCAGTGGGGCCCACATATAGACAAATTATCAAAAAAACTTAGCTCTGCAGCATACGCTGTTAGACAAATTCGAAATTTAACTGATGTAGAGACTGCCCGTTTAGTTTACTTTAGCTATTTCCATAGTGTCATGTCGTACGGTATTCTACTGTGGGGTAATGCCACTGATATCCAGACAATTTTCGTTTTGCAGAAAAGGGCTGTTCGTTCGATTTATAAACTAAGTCCCAGGTACTCTCTTAGAGATAAATTTAAGGATATCAATATAATGACTGTACCTTCTCAGTATATTTACGAGAACATTTTGTATGCACATAAAAATAAAAACATGTTTAAAAAATACAGTGATATTCATAATTTTAATACTAGAAACAAACATAAATTTGTAGTTCCAGCAACCAGGCTCAAAAAAATAGGGGGCTCATTTAGATGTCAATGTATACGCTTCTATAATAAACTTCCTAGTCATATTCAACAACTCAGCCTTAATAAATTCAAATCATTTGTAAAAACTTTTCCAAAAAGCTTTTTACACTGTAAAGGACTATGTTGATGACGAAAAGGCTTGGGACTGACCTGCTCCAGTACCCTCTAATTCTTATAACATAACTGTTTTTGTTTTAAATTGTGTTTATTATTCATTCATTTTTTTATTCATTTTGACATTAATGTTTAGTTTTTACAATTTGACATTGTAATATTATTTTATTTTACAATTTGACATTGTAAATTATTTTATTTTACAATTTGACATGTTACATTAAATAATGTTTATTATTATTAATTTTTGACATAAATATTTACTTTGTAAGTATTTTTACATTGTAAAAATTAACTTTCTTTTTATTATTGTGAATGTGAGGACTATGTTGGTTACTTTTTTATTTCTCGTTATCGTTTGTCTGGCAATTTGAGTATTTTCTGCGGCCTACCCAAATGTCCTTTCATTGGTATTGTTCGTCAAGTCGTTGAGCTCCTTAGTAGTCCTGAGTTGAGCTTTGCGAATACTGACAAATGCTTACACTGATTGGACGGGTCCACTCAAATCTGTATGGTTCTTTCTTCAAAAGACCATCTCAGATTAATCGGCATGGTTCTCATGTGATTTGACCATTACATATTTATTGTATGGACTTTAAAAGAGACTTTGACCCCTGAGTTTGTTTCGGTGTTTCTTCTCAGGGTAGTCAGCTAGGAAACACCGGCCTCATCTAGCTTAAACAGACAAAAAAAAAAATTGACGTGTAAAAGTGTTTTTTTAAACCTATTTGCAAAAATAAATATCATTTATCATTTATCATTTATCATTTATCATTTATCATTGGGCTCGGATCCTATAAGGAGGGGGTGGTGGTTCCGTTTTTTACTTTTGAGGTAGAGGACCCTAACAATAGTTACCTAATTGTTACAAAACTAATTGCCTTGAAACTGGTGATTAAAAATTAAGATTAGTTTGTTAACGATTTCACTTATTTACTCGTATGTCTATAGGGGCTTAACCTAGTTTTAAGGTTATAGCTATTTAAAGTAGACATCAGTTACTAATTTCATGGTTTTAGTTTTCTCATAATTTCTTATAATATGTATAGTATTAGCTGTTAATTACGCTTAGAATTTGAATATATTAAAAACAAATTAGAATATTTATGTAAATATTTAAATAATTATTTTAAAAATTGGAGGTTCTCCTAGTATCAAAATTATACTCTGGATACAACGCGAGATAAAAGTCAGATTTTCTTGGCTACGTTGACTGGTACGATGGACGATGGGTCATGGCGTGATGAGGCACGGGCTTAACATATAAACTAGTATAGTAAACCAAACAATGAAAACTAATGTTATAAAAAGCACAAGTCCGTCCGTGGTGTGTGGAAGTAGTTAGGTACTACATTTAGGTTTTTTTTTTAAGGTGGGTAAAATTCATCCATATGACAACCCCCGCTCTTAACCCTTCAGATACCGTCAATTAGAGACACAATAGTAAGACAATAGATGCGCGGCCACCGGTGGTCGCTTGGGGATTCGTGAATTAAGGGCCTAATACACTACGCTGAATATTGAGTAAGATATTCAGACTCGTCCTATTTTTATTCATAGGCAGACAGTCTGACACTCTGACGCCTATTACACTACTCGATACGTCGAACCATAAACTAAATACGTCGAATCATAGACTAAAATGGTCTGAATAGTGCGTAGTGTAATTGGCCCTTTAGGCGGAGTGGGATAAGGACTGGAACAATTTGCCTGCTGCGGTCTTCCCGTCCGATTTGAGATGTCTTCAAGGTAAGCTCCAAATAAAATAGTAGGTACGCTTCATCATCAACAATTGTATCACTGCTTGCCTTAGATGGGATAGCAGTCAAGCACTAGTTTATTAGCAGATCTTCGAGCTGTTAAAGTAATGATACCTACCTACATACTTATCGGATTTACAGAAATATGATTTATAAAAAAAAAAACATTGCGGATTCACGAATTTCTTTATTTAAAGCTTGATATTGTTTTTTTTAAATATTTTAAGCATAGATGTAGACGTCATAATGTATCTTGTCTCCTCGGTCGCTCTTCATCCGAAGATTCACGAAGTCGAAGCCGAGTCCGCCTTGCGTCACGTTCGCCGATGCGCCCGTGTGTGTCATGTCGAACGCCAGAATACCCTGCAAATACAAATTAATGTTTGTTCAAGTGGCTTTTAAGGAAATAGTTTTAATTGTGGCGTTGTTGAATAAAGTCTACCATCGCGTACACGAGATACCTACCTATCATAATTTGTGCAACGATGATGGGGTACCATTTTTGAGGTGTGTTGCTTGAAATGTTACTTAAATTGACCATTGCGTTCCAAGACCACGGTAACTTTTTTTTAATATAAACTAGTGCTTGACTGCGATCCCATCTGATGGTAAGCAGTGATGCAATCTGTGATGGTGAGGCGCACTAGTTTATTAAGAGGCTATTCACTCTAGCCTTGAAGACACCCAAATTATAATCTTTTGAACTATTCAGATTTGAACATATACAACAGCCATAGCCCGAAGCCATAATTCGGGTAGTTGCCCAAACCAGAAATAATGCCCGTCTGGCCGGAGGATACTCCCTTTTTAATAGAAGTATGAGGGACTGCACACGGTTAATTAACATGTAGCGACATCTATGCCGCCACATAAGAACTACGAAGAAAATACGAAATCCTGCATCGCGCAATCAGAGTTCTCCGCGCGATTTGAACATATACGACAGCCCAACATCAACTATCGGGCAGTCGCCCACCAGACTATAACACCCTGTCTGGTTGGAGGATCCTCCCTTTTCAAAGGAGGTATATGGGACTTTACTCTCTGTTCCGCATACCCTCCAAAAACATAACAACATTACAATGCGTTGCAAATAAGAATAGGATCGATTGCCATGTTGTGACGTGATACTGTCAAATTGCAAGAAATTGAGCAGGATTGAAGATCTCAGGGATGAACTAAATGGAAGAACTGGATTCTGATTAAACTTTTTACGTTTACAGTTCATAAATAAATTACATTTTGTCAATGATACATGGATGTATGTAGGTAAATATTAAGTTACTATCAATACTCTCAATTACTCAAAACTAGTTATCTCTTATTAAGTTAAAACGCGTTTGATTGATTATTTTATAAAAATACGTAACATTTCAAAAATGCATGCAATTTTTGTTATTTGCTAATTAAATACTTTATACACGAAAATGGTCTGGTCTGTCATGGATTTTTTAAACAAACGTAGTCGCTTAGAATGGGTCTCAACTCATCAGGGCAATGGAAACGGCTAAACTCGGAGTTTCTTTGGGTGATCACATCAGAAATGAAGATATCCGCAAGAGAACCAAGTTTACCGACATTTTTCGAAGAATCGCCAAACTTAAATGGCAATGGGCAAGTCATATTGCGCGCAGAACAGATGGTCGATGGGGACAAGACTCTGTAATGGCGACCGCGTAACAGAAGACGCAGTGTTGGAAGGACTCCCACAAGGTGGACCGATAACCTTGTAAAACCCCTTGAATCATCCCAAGGTGGAGAATATCCATGATGATTTCTTCACAGTAAAAAAAAAGATGACTGACAGTTATACTTAATCTAAATCAGGCACAGTCTGAACTTTTTCGTATTGTATGTACCACCTTAATACAAAAAAGAAGAGTGCACAGAGGTCGGAGGAAAAACAGCCGAGATGTGTGAAGAAGTGGGATGCACCTGGACAGATGGGTGAGGATTCTTACTCATTGGATGCCTGAGGGAGGTTGGCACCATTGAGGTCTACTGCTGGTGTGGTCATGTTCGCAAGGTAAGCTTAGCTAGAGATCGCTCTAGACAGAGTAGTTTGGAAGGATAAAGAGAGATCTTCGCCCAGCCGTGGAACACCAATCTACACTAATATAATAAAGAGGTAAAGTTTGTTTTTTTGTTCGTAGGAGATAATCTGAGGAAGTACTGCTTTGATTGCTAGAATTCTTTCACCGATAGAAAGCTGCTTTAATGCTGAGTGAAATAGGCTATATTTTAAATACGCGTAACGCAGCTGCAAAATCTAGTTAAAAATAAATGCAGATATGGCCATGCTTTGCATAATTCATTCGAGACTTTCGTCGATGTCAATTAGAGCTGTATTATTGTGTGATACCGATAACCTATTGCCTTGAATAAAATATTATATCATAGCAATAAAAAAAAGTGAAACGTTTCCAAGTAACCGTAACGACGATAATTACTATGTTGATAACACTGCTGTAAAACTGTAGGAGAAGTGACATTATATCAGAGATCACGCCTGACAGAAGTCCAAAATAGAACAAGCACATAAAATATCGTCAGCGCACTTCTGACCTAAGCCCGTCCTCTCAAGTGTCCCCACAATACCAGTCTTGTGCATCTCACGTCGGTCGTATTCCCACTACCCTTACCAGTCACCGGTCTGCTAGGAGGCTTTTTAACACTGCGTCTTTCGGTACACAGTACACACATGCCAGTCCAGAATCTGTCGGGTCCATCGACAATCTGTTCTGTGAGCAAAGTGCTCCGGCACGTTCTGCCACAAGTTTGGGGATTTAGCGAGTTATATCAGTAAGCGGCTGGTTCTGTTTGGTGGATATCTTCAATCCTGATTTGATCACGCAAGGATGCTTTGGGCACAACCATTGTCCTTTGGATGACTTTAAGCTTTCTAATGCGGGCGACCCTGTTTTAGAATCACATGTCATCACTGGCAACACGCACTGGTCATAGAGTTTCGTTTTGAGCCGTTGGTGAATGGAACGAGAAAACACCGTGAAGTTTGCTGATGTCTATCACTTTCTCTAGATTCTAAAAAGCTCGATCCAGGAATGTAATATATTAAGAAAGGCATAGAGAAAGGATCTAAGGTGGTCTTTTAAGAGGACACAGCGCCCACTTCCATAAACTAATGGTGACAACCAAGGTGATTTAATGTGGTAACAATCCCGCATTCCCTGGTCTTATCTCTAGATACAACAGGTGAATTTTGAAAGTTTCCGTCTAGGACCAACTGGTGTTTGTTTGACAATATTCGATAGATTTCCGCAGGAGAACAGATATTGAATCGAAGAATCGTCAAATTTAAGTGGCAGTGGGCAAGCAGGTAGTCTATGGGGCCGAAAGGTTCTAAAGTGGCGGCCTCGCACCAGTAGACGCAGCGTTGAAAGGACTCCGACATGGAAAACCGATGACCTGGTGAGAGTTGTAAGAATCTGATGGATGCTAGATGCACAGGTTCGTTCGTTGTAGTGACGATCAAGGGAGGCGTACTCAACAGCGAACGTCTTTCGGCTAAAATTATGATGATGATGATAATAATTTATCAAGAAACTAGGAGTCACATTATCTGAACTTAGAATCAAGGTTACCTTGATTCAAAGTTTTATAACCAAATTCTAGAAGTAGATAATTCCGCCAAGTCCGTTCCATCATCGGACTACAAGACGTCGGCGTTGCGTCACCGGTACATGGTAGACATCCCACCCATACGCACAAAGCATATGAACACATTTATTATGCGTACAGCCAAGGAGTGGAATTCCCTGTATTTAAGTCAAGAGTGAATAGGTTACTTCTAGGTAAGCGTGCTCCATCATCGACCACATCATCGCTTACCATCAGGTGAGAATTTGGTCAAACGCGAGCCTATCAATAATAATAAAAAAGTAGATGTTTTGCAAAGCCACATTTTCCAGGAAGTCTTTACTTAGCAACAAAGTCAATCTAAAAAATTTACTTTACACGGAATAATCTGTTCTGATTACCTACTTAGAAAATCGTCACTAACAAAACCTAATAAAATATATGCTAGTCTATGTTACTGTGTGTTTTATGTCTTAACCATTGTTATTTTTGTATAGTGCGACGTGGAGTATTACTAACGTAGTTTTAAATGATTTATTATAAGTAATTATGTATGTTAGTCTAAAAGGTATTTATGATAGGGGTAAATTGCCTGAAATAAATTGATTATTATTATTATTTATGCACACTGTGTCTATCACACTATAATGAACAGTACGTCTATATAATAGAGTGTGTCATTCGAAAATGTAAGTAGGCCAATAAAAAGATAAATAATGTAGGTACCTGTCTATATAGCGACATTCTATGTATTATTTTCCTATTGTGGAATTCCTGAGTCTTTGTTCCTTGACAGCTAGGTAAAACCTGGGGCTTTTATCATGAGTAAAGAAGTTACGGTTGAAAGTAGTGGTGACCGAGTGGCAAAGGCCGGGACCCCGACATACGAGTGTAGGTCGCGGGTTCAAACCCTGCCAAGCGCATTACTTTGTATAATTTATTTTATCACCATTTTTTTTTAAATAAGTAAACTAGTACTTGACTGCGATCCCACCTGATGGTAAGTAGTGATGCAATCTGTGATGGTGAGGCACACTAGTTTATTAAGAGCCTATCCACTCTAGCCTTGAAGATACCCAAATTATAATCGGACGGGAAGACCGCTGCAGACAAACTGTTTCAGCCCTTCGACGTACGCGGTATAAACGACGAGGAGAAACGCTTAGTCTGGACTGTAGAGGTTTATTTATTTATTTATATATTCCTTATTGCACATCAAGAATAAAAATTTACAATAAGAAACCATATAATAGAAAACACACAATTGGCGGCCTTATCGCAACAACGTAAGGGTGGGTTCACCGTACGTCGGGTGGTCCGGTGGTAGAAGTGAGATGGCGGAATCAAGTCATGCAATTCCTGCCAATAAATATATGCAAATAAATATATCATTCATTCATTCTGCGGTATTC
The DNA here is from genome assembly GCA_949319445.1 of Mythimna lalbum. Lineage (NCBI taxonomy): Eukaryota > Metazoa > Arthropoda > Insecta > Lepidoptera > Noctuidae > Mythimna > Mythimna lalbum. Next base: position 5,764,584 of record OX439359.1, on the reverse strand, counting down.
TATACCCAGAAGTGAATAAATAAGAAAAATATACTAATTATTTCATTGTTTTATATGCCCATCAGTTCTGATTGCCTTATCAATTGTAGGCAACATTAAATTAAATTTGATGCTAGTTATGTATAGATAAGTAATACTAGTATCTATTTAACAATCATCAATAATAACTACTGTCAGTGTTTTTATTAGGTATATTACGCTTATATCTATTGTGTCTATTGATAAAAATCTTTTCCTTAAAAGTACGGGCATCTTTTGGGTGATTTTCCACACTGTTGTTGCACACAACACTTTTTTACACTCGACAAAAATGGGTTCAGAATTCTTAAGTTCATTGGCTCACAATCAAACATTTGATTAGAGAGAAACATCGGCCTCATCTAGCTTAAAATGACGAAAAAAATAAATTGACGTGTAAGTGTTTTTTTTTTAAACCTATTTATAAAAATAAATATCATTTATCAGATTGTACGTAGAACGACGTCGCGTGGCGTGGATCTAGTGTAGCTCTACAAGTCTAGTTTCCATGTAAAGTGTATGGGATTCTTTTTTTGTTGGAAAGGTTATACTTCCCAATTTTGGACCATTTCATTTTCCCAAATAGTCACCAAGTTGGGATCTTATGATGAAATCTTGGCGAAATCGAGGGAACTCCTCAAATTCAAATCAATTTTTTTAGTGAAGTCGGTTATTTTTTTTTTTATAAAAAGGTTTTTTCTTCCATTTAGAAATTAGTGACAGCGTGACGGTTGACACGACAGTCAACCATCACGCTCTATCATTGATTTCTTTTTCTTTCATATACACAATTCATCTATCTTTTCTTCAGTCTCCCTCTCCTCTCCATCCATCCACATGTAAACTAATTACTGTTTCAGCAACATGGCCGTACCAAGACAAACGCGTCCTTTTCAACTATAGCATAAACATAATTTTAAACTTTACAGAATCATCATCAACATTTTAGCCGAAAAACGTCGCCTGTAGGATATAATCGCCACGCTTAGCAAGAGAGTTTTTTTTAAGGATGAAAATCATCAGATGACTTCTCCCACTCTTGGTGGTGCGGGAGGGCGTGTCAGATTTTTATTGAATAAAACCACCGGAAGGACATGGCTGCGGCATGTCTTGTCATGTAAAGCGCAGGATTGGAGCCCAGACACATCGACACGGGGCCGAAGCAGACCACGAAGGAGATGGTGGGACGACCTCCATGGCTTCTTTAATCATTGGAATGAGAAAGCGGTGCTTTCTAACCGTGATCGTTGAAAGGAGTAGAGGAAGGTCTTTGCCCAGCAGTGGGACAATATGGGCTAACTATAATAATAATAAAAACGACACTTGTATCCTTCAGTTACTCTTTGTTCTATGACTACAGATTTCCAGCGCGTGGATAACGGACGGTCGGACGGCGAGCTTTACAAAATAAATGAAACATTTTCCTCACCTGGATAGCACGTCCTATGTTAGAAGGTACTTGAGGCAACGAGAAGTACAGATTCTCTACTCTCTTCCTGAAGATCTTGGACCCATATTCGACGTTATGGTGGTACACCAGAGGCCTATTAACGTTGGTTCCCAAGAAGGTATGGTTACACTCCACATAAACGAATGCTGCCAACAAAAAGGCTAAAGCGTACAGCTTCATTGTTAAAACGGAATATTTAAATATACTTTTTGAAACTTAAAGATGCAGACGTCTGTTCGATTCGACGAATGGACCGTGAATGGCTAGTGAAGCTGAGATATGTGTTGTTTTGTATGTTTTTACCTATTATCTCTGTTTGATAAACTGAGTGTCATAGTTTGTTCAGATTAACCGTTCATTATAATTTCTTATGACTTTGTTATCTTTGTGTTTTTGGTGTAGTTTATCTCAAGTTTGTTCGTGATTTACTTGAATATTTCACAAAACTTGATCCAGGAAATATGTGTTTTTTTAAACCCTTAAAAAAAAAAAAATCTGCAGGAAATCTGCGTTCTTCTAATAATCTCCTACTGCTCTGTCCTTCTCATACTTCTGATTTGGTTCATTCTTCCTTCTATATACAGTCCATCCTTCTGTGGAATGCGCTTCCTCTCGATATCAGGACGGCCAAAAGTCTGTATGCATTTAAGCGGAAGTTGCGGAATCATTTTCTTCACCAATAGCAGAATCGTCTCAAAACTTCTGTCCTTACTTTAAATTAATATATATGTAGTATATATATATTATATTAAATATATATGTATGTTTATTTTAAATATATGTATTCTTTTTTTGCTCTTTCTTAAATAAATTTTTCTGTATATGCGCCTACCATAATGTCTCTGCACCACCCTAGGTTGACTGGCAGAGAATGCCTAAGGCATTAAGTCCGCCTATGTACTTTGTGTTGCATGAAGATTAAATAAATAAATAAAAACTTTCAGAAAAATTGCCGTCATGTCGATTAAATGTACTTTTTATATTTTTAATATTATATATATATATATAAAAAGGTTGGCCTTAGGTCTGGCCCTCCATAATGTACTCATATATATATGAGTACATTATGGAGGGCCAGAGTTCACGTAAAATAGCAGATTTTCAAAAATCTTTACTTGATTAGTTTTAGACAAATTTATGTTTTGATTTCTATAGAAGCCTGTGTTGCGCCGACCCCAAATAAAATGCGACAAGGGCAGGAAGAAGAAGAAGAAGACGAAGCCTAGATAATAGCCACAAGATAGCTGTGTATCCAAAATATCTAGAGAAATAAAAACAAATAACTAGCTTTCCGCCCGCGGCTTCGCCCGCGTGGACTACAGTTTATATCGCGCGGGCAGAGACCCGTGCTCAGCAGTGGAATTATAGGTAGCCTATGTATTATTCCAGTGTCTCTTCTACCTACCTACCAAATTAGATCTAAATCCGTTCAGTAGTTTTTGCGTTAAAGCGTAACAGACAGACAGACAGATAGAGTTACTTTCGCATTTATAATATTAGTAGGGATAACACCATAATCACGTAAGAGCGGTTGTATGAAAATGTTTCTCAAAAAGGACGCTCTTAAAACAACATTTTGACTGCAAATAGCTGCATAAAAAACCCTGCCATTCTAAATCTCCATTATTACCAAATAACTAATGGTATAAAAAACTAAATATAAAATGAAATCCGATGTCCCGTCAGTTTAGTTTTGCCGCTAGGGCTTCTGTTCGGAAACTCTGCGGCTCGGATTGGCTTGGAAATAACAAAATGGTAAAAAACTGGCTTCACCTGATAGCGTGTGACAGACCAACAGACGCGGCGGTTTGAGGACGCTTTTACATAGAACTGTAATGCTTAAAACGTTAAATGTGAACATATTTACTTTTAGAGAGCAGTGGTGGCCGAGTGGTAATGGCTCTGACTTACGAGTTGTAGGTCGCGGGTTCAAACCCTGCCAGGCGCATTACTTTGTGTAATTTATTTCATTACCACTGCTCTCAAAAACGGTGAAGGAAAACATCGTGAGGAAACCGGCATGTCCTAGAACCAAAACTTCGGACATGTGAAATTCACCAACCCGCGTGGAGGATTACGGCCCATTCCCTCTCCTAGAGAGAGGAGGTCTGAGTCCCAGCAGTGGGAACATTAAAAAGGCTGATGATGATGATTTACTTTTTGTGACAAATATCACGGTTTTTCAGGAACCGTTATGATGCACTAGGAATCATAACTATGAGTATGTCTTGGTATCAAATAAAAGACAATATATTTGTCTCCAGGATGGCATAAAAATATACTATGGTCTCATATAAAATTTTCATGTAAATACGATTTTACCGACGCACTAATACAAGAAAATTACGAAATACCCAAACTTAAGTGGCAGTGGGAGCCCACATTACTCGCAAAACAGATGGTCCATGGGGACGAAAGGTCTGGAGTGGTGTACTCGTACCGGAAGGCGCAGCATTGGCGCGCCCGACCACAAGGTAGACTGATGATATGGTGGTTAGAGAGTGGCGTGAATCCGATGGAAGCGAAACTCACAGGACCGGTCACCGTGGCGATAATTGGGGGAGGTCTAAATCCAACAGTGGACGTCTATCGCCAAAAATGATGATGATGATAGGAAAGCGTGAAAAAGAGGATATTGTCATGCCCTAGCCACTGATGGAGACGTCTTGGCCGAGCAAAGAAGACTACGCATTCACGATGAGAATTTTCTTTTTACCTTTTTTAGGGTGGAAAAACATCCAATGATAGCTCCAGCTCTTGGGCGAAGCATGTCAGATTTTTACCGACTTAACCCACCGTATGATCTTTGCCTTCCATTCCAGGCCCAAGGGTTCATATTCACTTAACCCATTGCTCTGCTGAGCCTATCTTTTTTGACCTGATTTCCTTATAAGTATTTTATCATGGGCGTTCCCAAAAAGATGTAGACTTTTCATGATAGCGTATGACAGACCAACTGACGCAGCATTTTAAGGCCGAGTTTACATAGTAGTGTAGTACTTCCCCTCATTTATTTGTTCAGCAGTGTTCGACTTTTTCCTCAAGTATATTTTACAGGTCATTTCTCGGGATTTTTCTAATCATTCGTCATTGCCGAGCGCTCAGATGATTCAGATTTGCTAAGGTACCTATTATGGAAGTATTTAACTTCAAAGCGATTTTAGAAATGAGAAAGATTACTGTACACATTTATTTTCTTACTAGCTTTTGCCTGCGGCTTCGCTCGCCTTAAATTCGAGGTAACACGGTTCCCCTGGGAATTAGGGGGTTAGAAAGAGACAAAATGTAGCCTATGCCTTCCCACGACCCTGAGCAGGTCATCGGTCCACCTTGTGGGAGGCCTCCTAATGCTGCGTTTTCCAGTACGCAGTCGCCACACCAGAACTTTTCGTCCGCATCGACCATCTGTTCTGCGTGCAATGTGTCCTACCCATTGCCACTTAAGTTTGGCGATTCTTTGGGCTATGTCGGTAACCTTGGTAACCTCCTGCGTACAGTTAAGGAGTGCAATTCCATGCTAGAGCCTGTGTTTCGTGATAGCTATAACCAAGTCTTGGTTTTAAAGTAAAGAATGAACAGGCTAGGTAAGCGTGCTCCAACGTCGACCACAACATTGCATCAGATCACTTGAAATAGTAGTCGTATAAAAATATTCACCGGAAAGTAAATGAAAGAACTGAGTTAATAAATTCATAGAATATAATCATTTCTGTACAATAACAAAATTAACCATAAATAAAAATTTCATAATGCAACTCTCTAGCGCGATCGCTCTTCATCCGAAGATTAACGAAGTTATAGCCGAGGCCGCCCCGAGTCACGTTAGCTGATGCGCCGGAGTGTGTCAGGTCATACGCCAAAAAGCCCTGAAATAAGGAAAAAAATAAATAAAGAAAGAATATTCAGAAAAAATCCGACCAGTATTACCAAGGGTTGTGGTTCGATAGCAACTGAAGGAATACAAGGTGTAACGTTAAATGCGCAAAACCTGAAATTAGTTTGATCAGAATAACGGGGAGAATCAATTAAACCACTTTGTAATATAGGTTACATTTTTCAAAAAAATCTTCATTAAAAACTTCGACCTGTCTATTTATGAATAGGTCAAGCCATCCACGTGCGCAAACCCGCTTAAATAGGTAAAAAACACAAATATTTGTAATCCAATAAAATTTTCTCATACACGGGATAGTAAAAGTTCTTATTTCAATGCAGATATGAATTTTTAACAAACTAAAACTGCACTTTTATGTGCAGTTTTAGTATGTTATTTTTTTAATGTTTTTTTTCTGACATAATTAGGTCAATCGAATTAAAAATCATTTGGGGTGTCTTTTTTTTTGAGGTTTTGCGCATTTAACGTTACACGTTGTATAAGTGGTTTAATCAGTAAAAGTTTAATGATTTACCATGGTAAATCATTCGAAAATGGGTTGTGACCACGGATATCGACTTGTGACATTTAGGTAGATAGACTTTAAAAAATAAGATATGTAAGATTCTATTGCGTTGAGTTACATCTACCCCCTCGAGTTGGCCACACCTCCGATTTCTTTTTTCTGACCACGTGCCTGAGGTTTGAGATGACGCCAGAACAAAGGAATTGAAGGCGTAGCCAACTCGAGGCGTTCGGCACAAGAGAATAGAAACGAAAGTAACGGTTGTACCTTGGCTATGGGGGCTCATCAGACTGGAACCTTTCTTTGAGAGTATCAAAATATTCGTTTTTTGCGACACAAACGGCCGCATCTTTTTTATTCGTTAACTTAGAAGTTTGATTTTGTCACAGGTTAAAAAGACCGCAGACCTGAGTATATGGTTTTAATTTCAACTCGATACCTCCACGCCAGCAAGTCGAGCAGTGGTGGCCGAGTGGTAACGGCCTCGACTTACGAGCCCAGCCAGGAACATTACTTTGTGTAATTTATTTCATCACCACTGCTCTCAAAGCGGTGAAGGAAAACATCGTGAGGAAACCGGCATGTCCTAGAACCAAAAATTCGAAGACATGTGACATTCACCAATCCGCCTTGGGCCCGCGTGGTGGATTACGGCCCATTAAAGTAAGTAAGGCCTGAGTCCCAGCAGTGGGAACATTAAAAAGGCTGATGATGATGATGATGACCTCCACGCCTTCTTAAGACAAAGGATCTTGATAGACAGACGGACGGACAACAAAGTGATCCTATAAGGGTTCCGTTTTTTCCTTTTGAGGTACGGAATCCTAAAACCGGGGAAAAGTGTTACAAATACTTAAAAATAAACAGAATATACGAGTGTGAATTTTAGTAATGTATATTTTATGAAGAGTCGTTTCATTTCTTTACAATACTTTGAACTCTACATTTCTAAAAAATGTATATTTTATGAAAAGTCATAAAATGTAAATAACTAAAATTCAAAGCATTCATTTAAATAGTAAACTTAGTACTTAATGCTATGAATTTTAGTTTAGTACATTTTATGAAGAGTTATGTATATTCCGGTTTCTATCTATTACTTAGTACCTACACAAAGACACATTTGATCATTACTGTAAAGGACTGTCACCCAATCAGAACGATAAAGGGACATACCCATCCTAAAACGTAGTAAGTACTTTGGTATATCAGGCAAACATACTCGGTCGTACGTCGGTAATGTTACCGACTGGAGTACGTTTGCTATTTTTCACAAGTGGGGCATGTGCCCCAATTGTAAAAATTAGCAGAGTTCGAGTGAGAGAGTTTAAATGAGTCTCTTAAGACGCATTTAAAATTTGGTGCTTATTTGACCCAATCTGCTAGTATTTTTTTGAATGAGAGCGATGTAAACTATACAACGCAAGTATTAACTTGTAATATAGTTTACATTACCATGTAATTTTAAATGTGTGTCTTAGTTTTGCAAGTGGGGGGCACATTACCGAGTGGGGCACGTATGCCTGATTTACCATAATACAAATTCCTTACGAATAGTAAAAAGATCATTATTACCTGAATACTCCTCGAATAGCCAGGAACAGCGGGCAGCGTATAGTTAAAAAATTCAATCCGTTTCTGAAACATCCTCGATGGGAACCGGGTTTCTGTATGGAATATCAGAGGGCGCATGACATTGGACCCCATGAACGTATGCCCACATTCTACGAACACTACAGCAGCTAGAAGTAACACCACAGTATATGCCTTCATTTTGTTAATTAGTTTGAACAGCTGCTACTATTTTTGAGTGGACTCTGTGAGTTTACCTTACTGAATGATGGTCGCAAAGTGCGCTGTTATATTTTACCTGTTATCGACTAGTTCAGCATCATTAGTAAGTATAATTTAGGGTTCCTTAAGCGTTTGTGTAACGTTTACCTTAGTTGACTATAAAGTACATATTCATAATATTGTATATAGATTTTTAAGTGTTTCAAAAACCATTTTTTAAAATTAAATATTTGAAAAAATATATGGAATTTCATAATGATCATAAATTATATTTATTTTTGCAAATAGGTTTTGAAAAACACTTTTGCACGTCAATTTTTTTTCGTCAGTTTAAACTAGATAAAGCCGGTAATATAGGCTTATGTACGTTGAATAAACGAAATAATAGTTCATATTTCTTCCTTTTTAGGGTACTTAAACTCAAAGCTTTTATTTCAATAAAACCACAGGTATTTTTTAGTTAAAAGGTTTTAAATTTGAAGATTTTTGCTCGTTCCAATAAGAAAAGTAGACTGCGAAAATGTGTTAAAAATCCATGCTCACTCTTTTAAATCAATAAATAATAATAATAATTTAATTCGTTTACAAAATAAAATATATAAATTATGTATTTATGTTCTTTTTTATGTTTTTGTTCAAAAAATATTTGTAAATGTTATTTATATGTGTATCTAAATAAGTAAAACAAAAAGACAGTAATCAAAATTGCAAAATTATATCAATTACCTTATAAATGTTTTTTTAATGATCTAATAAATACCATAATATGTTCCATAATTATTAGATCTTAATTTGAATTGAATTACCAAACATTATCATAACGGTACCTAACTTTAAATACTAATTAAAAATTACTTGGAAAATTACTTGGAAAATTATTTGGTGACTGGTATTACAGTCACCAAATAATTTTCTTCGTAATATTTGTAAGACTAAAATATACTTTTTGCTGTTTACCCAAAATATTATTATTATTTTAGCAACCATTCGACTTCATGACACATCGATATTAATACACTGTCAGCTTGGGTAAGGCCGACAGAGGCCCCTTGTAGGAGCCTCCTATTTCTATCTATGAGGTTTAAAGTAACCTAACACGAAGGAAATAACGGGGGCCAGAGTGAGCGAGGCAAAGTGGGCGAATGAATCCGATCAAACTATAATTTAAGATAGCATAGCATAATCGACCTTATAATGTTCCCACTGTTGAGACTCAGGCCGCCTTTCTAGGAGAGGGAATGGGCCGTTATCAACCACGCGGACCCAGTGCGTGTTGGTGGATGTCACTTGTAATTAATGTTGTAATTTACGATAAACTTAGATGACAGAACGTAAAGAACCCGTTACTGTGGTAACGTAACGACGTTACCACAGTAGTATTTAAAAATTATACAAATGTAGGAGAACAATGTAAACATTACTGCACGTTGAACAATGAATTTAAATACACCGTGGCAGTTGAGCTAATAACTGTCTCATCTGACGGCGTCCGTTCACTAATATGACTCATGCGCTAGCATCTAGACGCTCAATAATTTTGTAGGGAATTGATTTGGTACACTATACTTACAACGCATTTGTACAATAAACTAGGATATATGTTAGTTTCTACATCTTGGTAGAACGGTAAATATGTATATTATAATATACAATAGCTTAAAATATATATAGCCTATGTTACTCAGGAATCGGACTAGTACTTTCAAAGATACAGAGAGATATACCTCCTATAAACAAAAAAATAAACTTTACCTCTTTATAAAGATGTACGGAACCCATTCTATTTCTTCAACTCGACCTTACTCACTATGATTATACTTAACGTGACCAACAGTAACAAATGAATTAGTTTTCTAAACCACTGTGTTATCAACCCATGAATGGGTGCCACATTGATATGGTTTACTAATCAGCTATTGATTGTCAAGAAAATTATGTACCGGTTAGTTGTTAGTTCAAGTGGGTCTCTGTGTCAATAGTTAACGGTGTTAATGGAGTGAGCATAAGCATTTAGGATATAACGACGTACGGCGAGTATCTACCCTTCTTTTTCTTCTTTTTTCTGTGTCGATGCTCTCAAACTATACTTTTTCTGACCAATATTTGGCATCCTGTACGGCTCTATTGTTGCTCTATTATCTATCTTTACGTTGTTGAAACCTCTACAGTCCGGTTTAAGGCTGCGGTCTTTTAAAAATTTACCCGCGGCAAATTATTAGCGCATTTTTGTATGCTTTTTTTGAACAAAATAATGAAACAACTTGAAATATTATTATAACACATATTTAACCATAGTATGAGTAGTAGCCAGTTATTTTTTTTAAGTCAATTTGGGTGTATTATGTTTGGTAAATCAAGCCTTAAACATAGCTCTTTCGTGCCAACATCATTTCGACTTATGTTTGTGAGCTTCGTTAATGGCATAATATAACGAATTTACAAATCTTACGAATGGATACTAAGCGCAACATTATCATCTTTGAAATGCATTCATGGCTAGTTCTAATTATGTTTCATTTTCTTATTTCAGAAGTCACAATTTCATCAAAATTCTCAAAATTTGGCTCTTATTAAATGTTTTTTTTTTCACAATAACTAAGCATCGTAGTTACATCATAATTAGATTATTTTGATGCCAAAAGTTCAATAAAGCAAATAATAAAAAAATTAAAATCCAAATCACCATAACTTATCAAAAATATTGATTTTAAAAGATGTCCAAAATGTGTATAAATTATTAGTATTTGCGCTTAGTTTCCATTCGTAAGATTTGTAAATTCGTTATATTATGCCATTAACGAAGCTCACAAACATAAGTCGAAATGATGTTGGCACGAAAGAGCTATGTTTAACGCTTGATTTACCAAACATTATATACCCAAATTGACTTAAAAAAAATAACTGGCTACTACTCATACTATGGTTAAATAAAATATGTGCTATAATAATATTTCAAGTTGTTTCATTATTTTGTTCAAAAAAAGCATACAAAGATGCGCTAATAATTTGCCGCGGGTGAATTTTTACAAGACTCCAGCCTTAAGCTTTTCCCCTCGTCGTTTATACCACGTACATCGAAGGACTGCAACAATTTGCCTGCTGCGGTCTTCCCGTCCGACTTTAATTTGGGTGTCTTCATGGCTAGCATCTACGGTCCGGTTTAAGCTTTTCGCCTCGTCGTTTATACCACGTACTTCGAAGGACTGCAACAATTTGCCTGCTGCGGTTTACCTGTCCGACTATAATTTGGGTGTCTTCAAAGCTAGAGTGAGCGCTTCGAGTGGGCCACGCCCCCGATTCTTTTGTTTTGACCACGCGACTGAGCGTTGAGATGATGTCATACACCCCTGCATTTGAAGTAAAACTTCAAATGTACGGGAATGATGCGCTCTCAACGCTCAGTCACGTGGTCAGCATAGAAGAAATGGCGGCAAGGTCAACTCGAAGCGTTCGACGCAAGCGAAACTGTTGTAACTTGACTAGGGGAGCTGGTGTGTGGGAAATCTAAAAGGCCGGAAGGTTCCAACCTTGAGAACTGCTTTTTGGGCATGTTCTAGAAGAAGTAAGATAGTCCTTGCAGTTCCACTCCATGACGTAATACAATAGAAAGTACCGATTGACACTGAGCCAAATAAACCTGTAATTAACTTATAGTTGGCTATGTGACGTCCTCCTCCTCCTTGCGTCGTATTCCTCAGTGCTGAGGATTGTGACTTCCCTGCTTCATCACTTTAACCTTTATGATCTTTTTCCATCTGTTTCTGTCTCTAACGTTGTGAAGGGCATTGTACATCTTAGAGTCAAGAGCGGAGTAGATCTATGTGACGTAGGTTCTTAAAAATATATATTAACTAGCTTTCCGCCCGCGGCTTCACCCGCGTGGACTACAGTTTATATCGCGCGGGCAGAGACCCGTGCTCAGCAGTCGAATTATAGGTAGCCTATCTGTTATTCCAGTGTCTCTTTTACCTACCTACCAAATTTGATCTAAATCCGTTCAGTAGTTTTTGCGTGAAAGCGTAACAGACAGACAGACAGACAGAGTTACTTTCGCATTTATAATATTAGTAGGGAAGTAGGGATTTATGCACTCTTGTGCACAGTAGCTCAATGTGTTTACGGAAATTTAGATTTGTGTCAATCGTAACAACTAGGTATTTTATGTGGTCAGCTTTAACTAAAGTAGGACAACTACAAGCAATGTCAGCATGCATGCAATTGTGTGCAAATTTATGTATAATAGTTTTATCTAAAAATTGGGCAAGTGCGAGTCGGACTCGGGCACTGAGGGTTCCGTACAGACTTAGAACTTTCCTATGAAAATATAGTTCAATTCCGGAATGGACTATTTTTCGTTGATTCAGAAGTTTGATTTTTTATAGCTTCAAGGGACCGCAGACCTGAGTATATGGTTTTAATATCAACACACAGGCAGACAGACAACAAAGTGATCTTATAAGGTTTTTTTTTGATGGGCAAATCATCTAATGACATCCCCCGCTCTTGGGCGAAGCGGGAGATAGTGTCAGAAGTTTACTGACTAAAAACCCACTCCAGTACCAAAGTCTACTAACTCCAGTAAGGGTTTGGTTTTTCCTTTTGAGGTATGGAAAAAGAAAAAAATATTTTTAACATTATAACGGTGATAGGTATTTCTAAGAATTGCATGCTTTTGGACAACAACTACTTGCGTCAAAATTATTTTTAATTACAATTATACCTACAAAATATTGATAGCTTATACTTTTCAAGTTAAGAAAGGTTAATTATACAGAAGCATTGTTATCACACCAAATATATAGTCTAAAGTTTGTAAGAGTATACTTGTGTATGTTTGTTTGTTGCTCTTTTACGCTCAAACGCCTGAACAGATTTAGTGGAAACTCGGCACACGGATAGATCATGTCCTGGTAAACACACAGAAAAAAGGAGCAGAAAACGGAATCCTTATAGGATCACTTTGTTTTCTGTCTGTCGGTCTGTCTGTCAAGACCCTTTATATCGAGAACGCGTGAGGTATGGTGTTGAAAACGAGTAATTAGGTTACCAAATTAGGAAACCAACTCGCAAAGGCCCGTTTAGACGCTTTTAATGGAACGTACCATCTTATTATTATTATTAAAGAATCACCTAGGCTTCGGCCAAGCCCACGGTATCCTCTTCGGCTCACGGTTTCTAGGTAAGCGCGTTTCATCGTCGACCGTATCGTCGCTTTCCATCAGGTGAGATAGCGGTCAAGCGCAAACCTATCAACAATAAAAAAAAGAAAAAAAAAATTCCTTTTCAGAAATTCTCTTGTTACAATTCGGTGTAACATTCATCCAGTCGTTTTGTAGGAAAAACCACATGGAGTCGTTTGCCGGGAGGTATCAAAATATTTTTCCAAAAATAGATTTGTCGGCTATGTACAATGCGATACCGTGGTTTGACTGGTGACGTAATTTGACGTAATTCATGAAGATTTGCTGACATTCGTTTAAACGCAGAAGCCTGTTTAAAGTCTATTTAAATTTCTGTGCTCTATTTATATTTTTATAAGTATTTAATAAATTAATTATCTGTATATAAATATAATTTTTCATGTAGGTATGGTGTGTTTTTAGGTAACTGCTCCTAAACGGTTTGACCAATTTCGATGAAATTTTGTGTGTATTTGAGCGTGTCCCTGGATGCTTCGAAAATACAATTGTAAAAGCCAGCTTTCCGGCAGGACAAACATCTGCCTCCTGTTAGTTATACCTTATTCTTCTTCTTCTTCCTGCCCTTAACCCATATTACTTGGGGTCGGCGCAACACGTTTTTTTCTTCCATTCTGTCCTGTCACCCGTCAAACTATCACTAACTTTCTTTCAAATCACTCCTCACACAATCTATCCATCTTTTCTTCAACCTTCCTCTCCCGTTAGTTATACCTATACACCACTAATTTTTAATTAGTACAAATACTTCAAGGGCTTCCTTGAAAAGGTCTTGTTATTATATAAAATCTCAATAAATAATATTCTTAGACAGCAAAGTTTTTAGCGTTTGTTTAAATCAATAGTGACTCAATATTGACATTTTGGGATATACATTTTTATGGAAATATTGTACAGGCAATTGATTATAATCTGACAGGCCTGTTGGTCTAGTGGTTAGTGACCCTGACTGCTATACCGGAGGTCGTGGGTTCGATTCCCACCCGGGACAAATGTTTGTGTGATGAACATAATCATTTGTTCTGTGTCTGGGTGTATATCTATAATATGTATGTATTTAGTAATATATAAGTAAGTTTATCAGTTGTCTAGTACCCATAACACAAGCTCTGCTTAGCTTGGGACTAGACGGCGTTGTGTGATGGTTGTGAAATATTATTATTATATAAATGAATAAAAATGGAAAAACACTGCGTATTTTGTTGTAGTTATTGTTACGAATTATTGATTCCATGATGAATTTACCACTTATGACTTTGTGGACAGTTTTGGGATTTCGTTTTTTTTTAACTTTTGATTACAAACATTTTATAAGTACGGGGTTTATGAGTACGGGGATTTAATAAGTACCAAAAATTGGGATTCTAATAGTAATTAGAGTCCCAATTTTTGGTACTTATTAAAAAAATGTGGTGTATATAAATAATATTGTTTACTACATTACATACACCATATAAAAGGAAAATTGCAAAATATTATGTGTACTGAAAAAATCTGTGGATTGTTTACATATTATTTTTGGTTTTGCTGTAGAGTGGTGTTTTAGATACAACGTAAAAAATGTTTATAAAATAAAATAAATAAATAAAATTGTGAAGCCTTTGATTACGTATTTGCGTGGGTAATTCTTTGGAAATGATATTATGGTAAATAAAAATATGTATATAATTAAATTTTAGTAACGTTTTTAAATAGACTCGTGATGATAACATTTAAAGCAAGTATTAGTAGGTTTGTTTCCCATAAGATGGACCGCTGGCCTGGTGAGGGGCTTGCTTGAGAATCCGATAGATGCGTGACGCACAGGGCCGTTCGTTGTGGCGACGGACGCTTAAATTATAATCGGACGGGAAGACCGCAGTAGTGATTAAGGTAGGCGCCAATTTTTGCCAAAAAGTACATCGACTGGATCCTACTGTAACTTTATTTATGGTGTACAACAAAGAGGGTATCTATCTATCTATCGATATTTCCGTAATATCTCTTCGTAGTAAGCCATATCCCAAAACCTCTTTAATCTCTGTCCTTAACCCTTCAGATACCGTCAATTAGAGACACAATAGTAAGACAATAGATGCGCGGCCACCGGTGGTCGCTTGGGGATTCATGAATTAATCAAATTTAGAAAAAAAAAACCCGAAACACGGGCAAAAACGTAATGCAAAACACAGCGCTCAGCAGCCCACTAGACTACAAAATCAGTAAACTAATCGATACTACTTCTAATACGGAGTTCTTACGTTGAAAATGATACAGATTTACCCAGAATATTCCCATCCTATCTGAAGCTATCCATTGTTATCATGCTTATCAACTCACTTACCATACAAATAGGTTCACAATACGCGATAAAAACTTCCAACAACATTGTTCAGGCATTTGGGTGCTCAATTTGTTCGCTTAAGCTGAGACGGGCAAGTTTGTAGCCTGAACGAAAATGGGCACATCTGACGTAAACTTAAAACTGATATGGCAAGGCATAGCATAGCCTTTTAATGTTCCCACTGCTGGGACTCAAGCCTCCTCTCTAGGACAGGACATCGGCCGTAATCCATCACGCGGGCCCAGTGCGGGTTGGTGAATGTTACAGGTCATCGAATTTTTGTTTCTAAAGCATGCAGCCGGAGCTGACCATGTCCGGTGAGGATCTGCGTCATGCGGAAGGTGAGGACGCCATGAGGTCTTTTTTTTTACGGTGGGCAAAAATCATCTAATGACAATTCCCGCTCGGGAGATAGTGTCAGACTCTTACTGACTAAAAACCCACCCCGTTCCTTCAGTCTAGCTTCTTCATACCGGGGCTCGAGTCTCTTTTCGGATAACCCTGGCCCCAGTAGGCTTCGACCCAGCTGGGCCCCTCCTGTTGCTGACAACTCCTTGAGACGCCATGAGGTCTTTACAGCCAAGCCTCAAAGACCCCTCTTTGAGGTAATTACTATAGTTATGGTGGTAAGTTACCGCCATAATTATGGTGTGCCCACACCTATGTCCCTTGCGTTCTAGGACTACGGATTACCCTTATAGAAATTCCACGTAGCCCTAGGTGTATTAGAGGGGAAGTACTAATTTCAGCAGCTAATAAAAATGTAAATATAATAATATATTTTGTATACACTGTGTCTACATCTCTCATCCAACTCTCCTGTTGCAGGTCTGCTGGAAGAAATTTCATTTGAAATAAGCAGTACCTTTGTGCTCTTCTATCTGTATTTGTCCATTTTATTTTTAAGTGTTTGTGTGTGAATAAATAAATACATTTTGTCGAAATCGTTAGGTATGCCTCTTGTTCTAAGACGGGCAATGTTCAACAATGGCCACAAGTCTCGAGCAGGTATGGCTAAACTTGTATAAATTAAGTTGGCAACTTAAATTGACTCTGCTATCACTACCCGGGGCACACCAGATAATATATCTATCTACCTACATACAGATTAACACATGTCCAAACAGTTACTGTTACGAAGCTATTTTTGTTTTGTTTTGATTTCTCGATTTTTCTGTAGAAGTGGAGTTATTGTGCCTATACTCGTGCTTATTTTTTATGTCTTTGTAAACAATTTGTTGATATCTTATAGGTATATCTTATAGACGAGTTTCTGATATCATACGCGAACAAGATTATTTGTTCCATGAATTTTCGTTAAAGAAATACCTGTATGACAAAAGTGTATTTTTAGTCAGGAAAATTGTTGTTAAAAAATATGATAAAATTAAATGATGATATGAAAAATGATATTTATTTTTGCAAATAGGTTTTAAAAAACATACGTCAATTTTTTTTTTCGTCAGTTTAAAATAGACGAAGCCGATGTTTCCTATCTGACTAACTTGGGAAGAAACACCAAAACAAACTCAAGGGTCAAAGTGAAAATGATTTTGATTGTTGCACAATAACCACAATAGTGATTTGTTTGTCGCACAGGATCGTTAATTATGGCCACACTTGGGGAGATCTAAGTCCAACAGTGGACAGTCCGGCTGAAATGATGATGATAAATCACCAGTGTCGTTTGAAAATTGTAACTGGCAGAGAGACGATTTTGTTGCCTATTTCCAATCGACACTAGACTTGGAGTCTGTTAGGTCTAACTGGATGCAACTGAATACCAGTATTTTACATGGAATACTGCCTATCTGATCTCCACAATCGAGTTACTTAGTAATAGGAACTAAAATTTAAAATTCTGCATCGCGGTTTTACAGTTCCCCGCGCCATTGGAACGTATACAAGGTCCGAAAATCAACTATCGGGCAGCTGCCCGGACTAGACAACCCCCGCCTCTCTCTCTCTCAGCTCTAATACCACGATGCACACGACGTCTCCGTTCAGACCGATCTTGTGTCTTTGAAGATAAGCGGAGGTTGGAATTGGACAGGAAACGCGATGAACTCACAGCTTGACCACCAACAGCTATAATTTATCATATCGTTTATGGTGTCCTGACATGTCCACTCTGTGCTCGGAGTTTTTCGGCCAGGTTGGATATGCAAGGTCACACGAGGGCGCATAACAGTGCAGCAGATCTGAGTTCACAGCCACTATGAGATGTGTCGGCGGTCGGCTAGATTGCATCATCATGATCATCATCAATACCACGGTGCTAGATTATGTGGTTTAATTTCTGTGTGGCGTCATAGATGTCGCTACATGCGTTAAGCCGTCAGTTACATTTTTGATGGATTGTGAGAGAGCAAAATCCTGCAAATCTCCATTGGAAAGTGAGGATCCTCAGAACAAACGGGTGTTGCGTCTGGTCTGTGCAACTACCCAGTAGTGGTTTTCGGACTGCTGTAAATGTTTTATAACTTGCGGAGAACTTTGATGCTGCGACGCCTACGTTCAAATTAAATTCTAATTTTGCCAATTAGTTCCTATATGGCGTCATAGATGTCGCTTTAACACTACTACTTTCGGCGTCAAATTACCCGAAATCTCAGTGTAACTCTAACCTAGATCACCTTAGTCAAAGTTCGATATTGTGCGGAACAAACATTGTTCTATAGTTGACTTGAATAATTTTAGTTGCTGTGTCCTTCCTGATACATTGTTGATGAAGACTAATCGAAGTGATTGATGCTAGAGGGGTAATAGGGTAGTTTCCAGGGCCAAAATAACTACATTTTATCTCGTCCGTATTTGCGCCCTCGCCGCCGTCGCGCGCCCTCACCGCCGTCGCGCGCCCTCGCCGCCGTCGCCGGGATTCCGTTCCCGATTTCCGGCCACCGTAGACGCGTGCTCGCGGACGGCGAGCCATGGGTAGCTCGCTGTCCGATCGTCCGGTAATGGATCGAGTCCAAGACGTCGACGGCGCGCACTGTTCCCGCGCGCCTCCGGGAGTTGTCAGCAGCAGGAGGGGCCCAGCTGGGTCGAAGTCTACTAGGGACAGAGTTGTCCGAAAGGGAGCTCGTGCCCCGGTATGAAGGCTAGAAGGAACGGCGCGGGGTTTTTAGTCAGTAAGAGTCTGACACTATCTCCCGCTCCACCCAAGAGCGGGTTTTGTCAAAGATGATTTTCCCCGTCGACAAAAAAAAAATCTCGTCCGTATTTTAGATTATAAAAAAATATTAGCCACGTATTTTTCTTTTTTACGGAGGCAAAAAGGAACATAGGAGTGGGTTTTTGTCAGTAAAAGTTTGACACGCCCTCCCTCCTCCAAAATAGAGTGGGAGAAGTCATAACATGATTTGCTGCCTCAAAAAATAAAGAGCGTGAGAGGTTATTTTGATGATTCATCACCTAAAAAGACATCTTTTGATTGAAATTATAATGATTTTTAATGTGATGCAAATAAATTATGCATGTATATGTAGTTACTTTAAGTGTACTAATCTATACAGAATTATTTGTAAAACACTAACAACCTTGCGGGACTGTATTACTAACATCAGAAATAACAACTTTTGTTCTATGACTTCTTTCAAAACATAATACATTTACCAAAATCAATCCTTCAATATTTTCTTGTTCCATTCGGCGGGGGTGCTTGACGCGACGCTAGCGCATCAAGCGCCCCCGCCGATCAAACTCCCTCCCCTCCGCAATTGTATTATCGCTTGCTTCGCATAGACTTCGTAATAGTTATAACAATAAATTAACTATTTTTATTTTTGTATGAAAATTTGATGAACAAAAATATGATACATTTTTAAAAGTCATAGAACAAAAGAGTTTTTAAAATGGTTACCCATTCGTCAGCGCAGAGCGCTAAGGGCCTTAACTACCCTGTTCTCTTTTTTAGATAATCCTTCTTCCCCTTCTTATCTGATTTCAGAACTTCAATTTCTTTGTTCTGGGCACAATAAAAATCTTCGGTCTACCAATAATCGACTTCTACGATGTCCGTCACACCGTTCCGGGCTTATCCACTCCTCCTTTTTCGTTCAAGCGATATCCCTTTGGAATGCGCTGTCTCTGAATATCAGGATGGCGACTAGCCGATATTCTTTTAAAGTGAAGGCACGAGAGCATATTCGCAGGATGTTGGCAGAATCATCATCGCACTGATTTCTTTTTTTCACTATAGCTCTGTTTATTTATATGTATGTATCTAAGTATGTATTTACTATTGCATTTGTTTTCTCATTTATTAAGTTGCACCTGCCATGTTATGTTTCTGCACCACCCTAAGGTCGACTGGCAGATAATGCCTAAGGCATTAAGTCCGCCTTTGTACAACTTTGTGCATAAAGATTTAAATAAATAAACAAAGGTTGTTGTTTATGATGTTAGTAACATAGTCCTGAGAGGTTGCCATTGTTTTACAAATAACCCTGTATAGCAGCACGCTCAAAATTAAAAAGCTTGGTTTCAAAATGTCACTTCGTACCATTTTATTAGTACCAGTACTAGCCATGGGTTTGTGGAGAACGAGCAACGGGTAGCTTGCCATCAGGCCGTCCGGTGATCAACCAGACCAAGCCCGAGTTGAAGATGAAAGCACGTAGTGTTTCACCATGGGCCATGGGTGTACTTCCGAAAGGGAAAACCATGGCCCTGGAACGCAAAAAGCAAAGAAGGATATGTAGGTATATGGTAGTTAGTAAAAGTCAGCCCTTCCGCCCTTCCATAGAGCACGCGAAATCATTGGATGATTTACCACAATAAGAAAAGAGTACTGCTGTTCGTAGATATAAATATAGTTAAAAGTACAGAATTCAATATACCTCGGTATGTGTACCATTTCGCTGCAAATCCTCAACATTCGTCATACCAAAATATTTTGCGAGAGCGGACCGAAAACTGCCTGTAACGAAGTGAAAATACATCGCGGAATTTTCTCGAAACTCTTTGTATTTTTGGAAAACCCAAGAGGACTCGTGTAGTATTGCTGATATTTGAATTTGTCTACAGTTACCTACCTCAGGAATGACCTATTCCAACCATGGAAAGAACACGGTGCAAGCAGGATGCTTCAATTGCAATCCATTAAAAGTTAGGTGGGCTATTCCAAATTATTAATAACAGCCAGAAGCTTTTAATGAAAATCCCTATATAATGAATACTCGTCAAGACGATTCATACGAGCCCAAACTCGATGGGGTTGTGTCGTTTAACTACCAAGTTCCTATAGCCTCCTTCCGGTTCCATCATCAAATCAGCTCTTGTCATAATAATTTTGCATTGTCATCTGATTTACACATGCATGAAAAAATTCAGCTCCATCGGTAACCGAGAAGTGGGTTAAATTTAATTTACAGGTTTTGATGACAGACAAACATCGGGACAGGTGAAACTAAATAAAAGCTTGTAAAATTATTAATGACTAGCTTCTGCCAGCGACTTCGTACGCGGATCCTGTTGCTTATGCCAGCGACATTCAGTGTTATAAACGTAAGAGTAGACAAAAATAAACAGAAAGCTCCGAACTGCTAAGCTATCGGGAATTACACGTGTTATTGTGATTCAACCATAAAAGATAGATATATGCTGTCGTAGGATATTTTTTTTATAATTTTAACCCTTCAGATACCGTCAATTAGAGACACAATAGTAAGACAATAGATGCGCGGCCACCGGTGGTCGCTTGGGGATTCATGAATTAAGGAGAACAATTCCGTGATACATGATGCTTAAAAAATGGAGTAATTTCTCCCGTTTCTCCAATACTTCCCTTCACTGCTCTGCTCCTATTGATCGTAGCGTGATGAAAAGTATACTATAACCTGCCCAGGAGTATGAAGAATGATTGTACCAAGTTTCGTTAAAATCCATCGAGTAGTTTTTGTTTCTATAAAGAACATACAGACTGACAGACAGACAAAAATTTTACTGTTTGCATTTTTGGCATCAGTATCGATCACTAATCACCCCCTGATAGTTATTTTGGAAATATATTTCATGTACAGAATTGACCTCTCTACAGATTTATTATAAGTATAGATTACACTGTGTGTTCGCTGTCACTGTGTTTCAAAAAATTTGGCCCAGTCATCATACATCAGTCGTCAGGCAAGACCAATATCTCTTTGAGTGGCACGTGGAACACTAGATACCGTCGACGAAGGAGCGAGGTGAAGCGTAAAACTCAATCTACCGTAGACGCGGGCTCGGTCCGGACATCGAGCCATGGGTAGCTCGATGTCCGGACCGAGCCCAAGACGTCGACGGCGCGCACTGTTCCCGCGCGCCTCAATGAATTGTCAGCAACAGCCCAGCTCGGTCGAACCCTTCTGGGGCCAGGGTTATCCGAAAGGAAACTCGAGCCCCGGTATGAAGGCTTGAAGGTACGGGGTGGGTTTTTAGTCAGTAAGAGTCTGACACTATCTCCCGTTCCACCCAAGGGCGGGTTTTGTCATTGGATGATATTTCCTACCGAAAAAAAAAACCTTAAAACTCGAGATCGGTCGCGATGGGTTCCTACTGTGGACGCTCTCTAGAGGATATTAAATCTTAAGTGAAAGTAAGCCATTACGACAACTTTGTCGAGTGGAGGTCTATCGAACTGACTTAAAACATAGGCCTCAGAACATAGAAATCATCTTCTAAAAACTTAAAAACAATTGAGCATCGAATACTTACATTTTCACCAACCATCCACATCAGGATGAGCGCAATAATATTCAATTGGAGCTTGCTACCATGCCAAGATGATTGCAGAAAGGAAATTAAGTTTAAAACTGTGTGAATTTGGCACTGCATGCAGCCCAAGATAACATCGGAAGCCATCTTTGATGACCTTTTTCTAGTTGCATCAACAGTTCTGATACTGAGTTTTGACTGCTGTTAAATAGGATTTTTATGAAGAAAATGAGCTTATTAGTACTGGGAACAGCATGGTAATATTCATTAATTTATTGTAACTGATACTCATTTTTATTTCAGCACTAAGCTACCACACAGACTCCACCCTATCGACCCGTCCTATGCTTTTTTTTCGTTTTGATGGACATTCACGATCCTCACTAAGTCTTCAGTCCACCTCGTCGGAGTCTTTCCAATGAGGCGGTTTTACAGTAAGTGGCGGCCATTTTTGAAACAACACACATAACTGGCATTTATCAAGGATTGCAATCATTTTGTCAGTGATTCTTGATGATAGTGATATTTTTTGGGCATAGACAGATTGGTGATTGAAAAGTGCTCTAAAAGTCTTGTCGATGCTGTTCCTTTTGAATTTAAGTATCTATAATTAGGAAACATTGTCTGTGTTTCCTAGCAAATACAACCTGGGGTATTTAAGGATAGGTTACTTTTAGGCAAGCGTTCTCCACCGTCGATCACATCATCGATTACTATAAGGTCAGATAGTAGTCAGGTAGCAGTCAGGTAGTGGTCAGGTAGTGGTCAGGTAGTGGTCAGGTAGTGGTCAGGTAGTAGTCACGTAGTGGTCAGGTAGTGGTCAGGTAGTAGTCACGTAGTGGTCAGGTAGTGGTCATTTAGTGGTCAGGTAGTGGTCAGGTAGTGGTCATATAGTGGTCAGGTAGTGGTCAATAAAAAATAATAACATTGCCATACACTTTCTCATATCCTACGAGAGGCACAGGTATCCGTAATTCTCCCGCAAGATAGATGGCCATGATAACACTCTAAACCCAAGTCCCCGTTTCAAAACTCGAAGCAAGTAAACTTGCAGAAACTTGGAAAGAAAGTAGATTGGAGCTGTTAATATTAAAATCGATAAGGAGGGACGCTGGGTAAGTCGTGAAGGAGCGAAGAAAACTGATTTTGAAGTTGTGTTAATTTTGTTTTAGCCGATTATTGAGTCAGTAACTTCTGTAAGGTCTGTTAATTGCTGATAACTGCGAAGAGTTTGCTATGTTGATTGTTTCAGCTACATTGCCCATTGGTAGCTCGTTCGAGTTTTGCTTGCGGAATTTCCAAGTATTATTTGCTGTGATTCGCGGAATAAAATGTATTAGGGTTATTTCTTTGATTGTTCTTTCTTATGGTTGTAGTTTTAGTTATGGTTTTTGGGTGAAGGTTTAGATTGTTAACCGTTTTTCATTTTGGAAGGCCAATTTGTAAGAAGGTCAAAGGGCTTGCAAAGGGAATGGTTTAAGAAACAAGAAATACGTAGCCAAGATTTGTGTAAGTAACTCATGATTCAAATAAAAGAGTGCCTGTAGAGTTTCTTGCAGAAACTCTACAGGCACTCTTTTATTTCTTTACCTTTTACCGTCATTTTGACAATTCAAAAGTTTCTGTAATTGATATAAATGAAATATATGCTTCTAATTACTGGTCCTTTTTTTGAGGTGGGAATTTGTAAAAAGACTTCTCCTGCTCTGGGTAGAGTGAAAGGTCATGCCAGGGTTTTACTGACTAAAATCTACCTGTACCGTACGGTGTAGGATCAAAAGAAAAGCACCAGGCCATCTCTTCCCGAGGGTATCATAGAGGTTACTAAAGGACTCACCAGAGAATAGGCAGCAGCATTCTCTGTGCATTACAATAACTGAGTTCACCAACTTGGTTGTCAAGCGCAGTGATTATGGTCAAATCACCCATTTGAGTGAGGCCTATGTCCTGTAGTAGATGTCTTTTGGCTGAAATTAAACTCACTTATCGCACCTTCAGTGCAACAAAGTCACAAAAGCTCATTTTTATATTTTACAGGAGAAGACTTTTTTGAGAAGAACATAGGACTAGTTTAACACGAGAGTACATATTTGAATATTTGACATTATATTTTACCATTATATTTATAAAGCTTACCTATAATACGTTTTCAACATATCTAAGTACGTTATCCCGCGGACTAAGCCGTTGGCAGAAACTAGTTTAAAAATAAAATATTTAGCTGATTCGATCGAACCAGTATCTAAGCTTTAAACGACGAAAATCGAAACGAGTTTGCATCGAGCTAACAAAATCAGCACAACTTATAAAAATACAGATTCCATACAACCGTTTTCTAAATAAAAGATCTTATCAATACACTTGAAGAGAAGCGAGGCTTGAAAACTAATTCAGAAAAGACGGAAAATTTTAAAATCGTGTATTTTTTACCTTATTTTTCAATATTAGAGTAAAAATATTAAATTGCGGCCGTCGTCGTTTCGTTCAGAAATAAACATTACCGTAAAATGTAACGGACTGGTGAAGATACCAACCGGAAAAGTTGGTTCAAACATAATTTTTAACGTAATTAAAACTGTTATTGCTTCGGGGACCTTTTTCTTTATATTACGGTTGACTCTGTTATTCGCTTTTAGATTTTAAGCTTTAAATGTGACCTAATTAGTCTTTGGAGACAGTATCTCGTTAGATTAGCTAAATACTATTGCGGTTTTTTTTTAATTTTTCGCAGAATCACCCTTTGTTTGCGCATGATGTACTTTTAATGGTTATTCTTCACTTTTTTGGGTAAAGGGTTTTTTGTTTTGATTATTTTGCTCAGTGGAGTGCGAACTTATAGAACTGTTTTGTTTGGATGATTGGATCCTAATGAATATTTCAGTTTATCAGGAAGGTTATATAGTATTTTATTATTTTGGAAATCATCCAATGGCTTGACGTTAAACGTTAAGAGGCTGCTTTTCCACTCGCCTATCGTAAAGCTTGTTACTTCATCTAACGCAATCCAACACGATGTTTGACGAAAAGGCAACGCAAAAAAAAGAGAGATTGCCTGAAAACTCTGGTAGTATTCGGTAATTTCGTGATTTTCTCAAATATTTTACAAAACTTGTTCAAGAAAATGCAAATGTGTATTTTTTAAACCCTTAAAAGCTTTTGAAAAAAAATTATCGTCATTTAGAATCTTGATAAACTTTACAAGGCTTCTATTGTTATACTTTTTTTAATTTTAAATTTTTGAGTAAATTATTAAGTGTAGCATGCAGCAGATTTTCAGAAGTCTTTACTGGATTAGTTTAACACAAATTTATAAATTGATTTCAATAGAAGCCTAGATAATTATCCACTATTTTTCTCTGCTTTACCCAAAGGTTGTCTAGTAGAAAATGTCTTAAGGCATTACGTCCGCCTCTGTACTCTTGTGTGCATAAAGAATAAATAAATAAATAAACGGCGCGCTAAAAACCGTGGTGTACACAGGCCCTTAAATAACTGTAAAAGGATAGCATGATATAAAGAGAATATTACTTTCAAAGCGACATCTTATAATACTATTAGAGATCCCTTTCAAAGATTTATTTACTATAAAACCTATTTATGCGAGTGTTTGTGTATTTTGCGACGAGAATGGCGGATAAAGATTATCATAATAGGATTTTTATTTCACGAATGGGTTGTTTTTAACACATAATATTCAAGTAACTTTCTTAGTAGTGCTAAATGGAATGTGTTTGGTGCAGCATAGTTGGCCTTATAATGTTCCCACTGCTGGGACTCAGGCCTCCTCTCTAGTAGAGGGAATGGGCCGTAATCCATCACGCGGGCCCAGTGCGGGTTGGTGGTTGTCACATGTCTTCGAATTTTTGGTTCTAAGACATGCCGGTTTCCTCAAGATGTTTTCCTTCACCGTTTTGAGAGTAGTGGTAATGAAATAAATTACACAAAGCAATGCGCCTGGCAGGGTTTGGACCCCCGACCTACAACTCGTAAGTCGGAACCATTACTATTCGGCCACTCGAGTTACATGTTATTATATTATTATTATTATATCTAGCCCATATTGTCCCACTGCTGGGCAAAGGCCTCCCTCCACTCCATCCAATGTTCCCGGTTTTGAGCCACTTCTTTCCAATTCCCAAGGAAGACATCCAAGTCGTCCCGCCATCTCCTTCTTGGTTTGCCGCGACCCCGACGTGCGATTTCAGGGCACCAATTTTGCGTTTTCCTGGCCCACCGCTCGATCGGCATGCGACAGACATGTCCAGCCCAGTCCCACTTAAGCTGGGCAGCCTTCTGAACTACGTCAATGATTTGCGTTTTGAAGCGCAGTGTAGTGTTTCGAATGCGATCCGTTATTTTAACACCTAGTATGCTGCGCTCCATAGCACGTTGGCAAACCTTGAGTTTGGATCTTTGCATGTTAGTCAAAGACCAAGTCTGTGCGCCATAGGTCAGAATGGGGAGAATACACATATCCATTAGCTTCCGCTTAAGTGACATGGGCAAGGTGCCTTTGAATAGTTCTTTCATGGACCAGTAACTCTTCCAGGCATTTTCTGTTCGGCGTGTTATCTCCTTGTCCTGCCTTGCCTTGAAGGAAATTACTTGACCCAAGTATAGATATTCCTGGACATAATGTATATTCTTCCCACCCACATAAATATGTTCCTTTTAGAACCACTGGTAGACATGTTCATCTTGAGTCCAACCTCAAGGCTTGCGTCGCTAAGGTCTTGTAGCATTTGCTCTAGTCCAGTGGCCGAAGGAGAGAAGAGGACAATGTCATCCGCGAAGCGTAGATTGGTCAATCTCGCTTCGCAAATGGCAATACCGCACTCTTCCCATTTGTCTGCCAACGTCTTGAAGACTTCTTCAAGAGTGCTGGTGAACAATTTTGGAGAAAGCGGGTCGCCTTGTTTGACTCCCTTGAGATTTTTGACCTAACGTTTCAAGTTTTATGGCAGCGGTACTTTGTGTGTAGATATTCTGCAGTACATGTTACACCTAAATAATTCACACCACCATACTAATTAATTACCAATTACAACTAAAATTGTAAACAAATATGTACAAAGGTCTTAATAAATGTTTGATAATACGGTCGCAAGGGACGGGCTGTTGGCACATGATCAAATATTCCACCTCGACACATATTGACGACAACAAGTTACCGTTATCGGGGAAATTAGTATAGATTTTGTATTATCAGGAAGTTTGAAAACTGTTTGTTTCTTGTATATAGTACTTGTTGACCCGTGTCCGCTTCGCTGGGCTTCAAAGATTTTTGGAGTAAAACATTATTTACATATTTATTTAACAATTCATGTTCACACATACAACATTATTTTTAGTAGATATGTGAAACCTGAATATTGTTTGTTCAGAATCAGTAACTGAATCGATTTCAATTATTTTTACACCATGTTATATTTTTTTCTAAAATATAAAAAAAAAAACACAAGCTGAAGGACACCACTAATACTAATTACAGCACAGATTACGGCCTATCATAGCGGGCATTAGGTGCCAGTGTACAGCTGGATACGGGAGTAAAACAAACCCTCGGTCGCCCGGATGGTCCGGTGACCATGTATTTGTGTGGACAATCAGGTATCATAACAAGTTTATAACTTTGTAATTTTTCATGATGCAGTTATGAAATTTTGTACACATAAAAATACTAGACACGAGTTTCGGGTTTCGCATACACTTAACTAATACAAAATTAGTTTAGTACATCGTAAAA
Source organism: Mythimna lalbum (assembly GCA_949319445.1). Classification (NCBI taxonomy): domain Eukaryota; kingdom Metazoa; phylum Arthropoda; class Insecta; order Lepidoptera; family Noctuidae; genus Mythimna; species Mythimna lalbum. Next base: position 5,736,959 of record OX439359.1, on the reverse strand, counting down.
ATACGTATTAAGCACTGGTACATACAAGTTTTGTGAAATATTTGAGAGAATTACTGATTGCTAACAGAGCTTTCTGATGTTAGCTCTTTTTTCACGTTGTCTCTTTATAAAAAAATGCGTTGGATGAAACAACTAACTTTTAAATCATGATCAGGCGGTGATTACATTGGATTAGCGATGTAATAGACCTATACATTGGATTGTTATTTCAATACACTGCGCTCTCGACTCGTCGCTGCAGCCAGCGCTGCGCTCAAGGCTGTTTTCTTAGAGAATAGCACCGCAGTTTGATGATAGTCGGGTCGGGAAGGGCCCTTTTAAGAACGTTTCAGACTACTTAAAGGTATATTATTAATTACATCAATACTAGTACTACTTAAAACAAGTTTCTTATTACATTTTAAGTATCTAGAGGTCTTACAAAATAAGAGGGATAGGTAACTACTGGAGAAGTTGATTTGACTTAAGAACATAAGAAGTTCCATTTTCAAAGTTTGAAATTTCAAGATGGTGGTCGGATCCTCTTGACATAACCTCAGACTCGTTATATATGACACCTCTAGAAGAACAAAAGGACTTATTGACCTTCTAAAAACCTTGTAAAGGTTAACAAAGTCAAAAGTACGTACAGAAAAACTTTTAATACCAAACAGCGATACAGTATTATTGCACACAACAACAATAAAATTTGTTTTATCGCGCCAATATCGTATGTTTTATTTGTCGCTGATATTCAGCGGGTTAGTGCTGGGTTGCCAGTTTTTAAAAGTGAAGTTTTGGGGAAATAATGGGTAAAGTGTATTTTGAGGAGATTTTCTTTTGAAAATCTTTCTGTCCGTTTAAATGCCAAAAAATTAAGGAGATCAAATACTTATCGACACATAGCTAGTGCTAAATATAGTTCTACGAACGTAACTTCCCTTGTTGGAGATTCTCCGGAATCGGTCAAGGCCGTCGTAGGAGCGGCTTTGCGGACGGCAACCAATGGATAGCACACCGTCTGATATGAACCAATTTCGGGTCGATATTGACGCGACATTGTGTTTCACGTGCGTCACAGAGAGCTGTCAGCTACATTGATGGGGCCTGTTAGGGCTGATGCCCGTCTGGGTTGTGGGAATATCAACAAAAGTTTCCGTGACTCTGGAACGTGAAAGGTAACTAAAAGAACAAGGATCTTAGTCAGAAAGGGTCAGAGAGAGAGGGGTTTTTGACGATTTGCTACCAAAAAAAGGAGATAATTTTAACTTGGAACTTGGAAGACATTCCAGAGTCAAATATTCCCTAAGAAAATAATTAGAAAGAAATGCAGACATAAGCTGCTTATTTCCGGAGATTTTATATCTCAATCTGGCAACACCGGCTTAGCCACCCAAAGCGCGAGCGCTTTCGACATTTATAGCAGTAATTATGACTGATTTAGTGACTGACCAGCCTGCCTCAGTGTTGCCCGTTTATCGGAAATGAACGAAAGCGATATTTATTATATCCCTGTATGTTATTGTCTTTTAGAATGTGTCCGCTCAATATGACGCCACATAATTTTGAATTGACGGGTAGTTAAAAGTTATTCTTGCAATGAAACTGAAAGCAACGGGTTATTGGAAAATATATTTTATGCGAATGTTTTATTAAAAATGTAATGAAAATTGTGGTTGAGTTTTAGTACACTAAATAAATGGGTCTCATCTCATCAAATCAAACGCTAATGGAGAAGGTTAGCTCCAAAGAGATTAAATAGATACAATAGAGCGGCCATCAGAAGAAATGTCTTAGAGAAATTGTTATCCTATGCATCAGTGAAAACGAAAAATATTTACGAAAATAAACTAGAGTTAGGTACTGGACAGGTACAGGTGACAGCGACTTGTTACTACTTTAGTAACAAGTGTCGGATTAGAATTTTGTTCGCTATGTCCTGTCTATTGGTAGTATATGTTTAATGTGTTTGGTTAGCTCGGAGTTTCTTTGCGGGATCGAATTAATAGATATTTGCAGAAAGTAAACCCTCTGGTTTATTACCCAAAGAATGGAGTGACAGTGCAGGGCACATTGCTTACAAAACAGATGGTCAATGGGGCTGAAAGATTTTGGAGTAACTTACTGGAAGAAGAAGCGTGGAAGGCCTACCACAGGGTGAACCAATGACGTGGTAAAGGACCTGGAATGCGATGAAGGCGTGACGTACAGAACCGGTCATTACAGCGACATGACCTATGTCCAGCAGTGGACGTCTTTCGGCTGAAATGATGATGATGAAGATGAATAGTAGGATCAAAATAGTAATATTACAAGAGAAAGTTCGTCTTAACTTTGTAATTATGAAGATAAATAGGCAGTCTCTCATGAGGTGAAAACGCTATAATTACTGCCTAAGCAACATTAGAAGTCAACAACACTAAATAAATAAATCCAAAAGGACCAGACACTGAAATAAATTAAAAGTTTGATGAGATAGATAGATAAAACATGCTGCTGATATTCAATTGCATTCGGTTAGACTACAAGCCGACCCCAACGTTGCAAAGACTAGATTCTTGAAGTGGATAATATCAATGACTGCTCGTGTAGGGTAGAGCAAGAGTTTTATTGATTAAAACTTATTTGTGTCCTTTAGTTCATCATCATCTCACTCTCCACCAGTTTTTGGTCATTATTGAGATTATTTAAGAATAACCGTTTATTAGTTGCGGTTCTATCATCAATTTTTTGACTTTTTGTCTTTGACTTTGACATACCTCCGTTGAAAAGGGAGGATCCACCGACCAGACAGGTGTTATAGTCTGGTGGGCTACTGCCCGATAGATGATTTCGGGCTGTTCTATATGTTCTAATCGCGCGGAGAACTTTGATTGCGCGATGCAGAATTTCGTATTTTCTTCGTAGTTCTTATGTGGCGTCATAGATGTCGCTACAGATAAGTTTTATGAAAACTTTGAAAAATATCAAACAAATCGTGTCTGCGCAACAGTGCGACATTTTAAAATTTTTAAAAGCTACGCTAAATGACCTTACTTGTTGGCACTATCCATCAACATCACCACTGGTGAATAAAATAATGGTAGCTCTCATTGGAAAAATTTAAAACATATAATAGTCGTCTTAAGAGGGTCCTTCTCCACTCGCTTATCGTAAACATCGAAAATGGTTTAAAAGCTTGTTACTTCATTTAATGCAATCCAACGCGATGTTTGACGAAAAGGCAATGCAAAAAAAGAGAGATAACGCCTGGAAACTCTGTTAGTATTCGGTAATTCCGAGATTTACTCGAAAATTTCACAAAACTTGCTCCAGGAAATAGCTGTTTTTTTTAAACCCTTAAAAGTTTTTGGAAAAAGTTGTCGTTATTAAGAATCTTAATAAAATTTGCAAGGTCTCTAGAGGATTACTTTTTTGACTTTTTTAATTTTTAGGCAAATTATGAAGTGTCAAAGTTCATACAAAATAGGACATTTTCAGAGGTTTTTACTGGATTAGTTTTACACAAATTTAGAAATTGGTTTCTTTAGAAACCTAGATAATATCCACAAGATTACTGTGTTTCCATAATATCTAATGAAAAATGTGTAATAACGTCATAATCAGCTATGAGCGGTTGTATGAAAAACAGTGAAAATGTGTGTCGTGATGCACCACCTTAAACACTCTTGCTGTCTCGTTCACTTTGAGGTGTATTGAAGCGATAAAAAGAATTCAAAGGACTTCTTAACGTCAAGTACCATTTGAAAATTCTAAGGTAAGTAGGCATGTTCCAATGTTCGATCTTTCTTTTTGTGAGGTAAGCCTTTTGATCCGTGTTCAGACAGAGATGCTGTTCATTGTATTACTTATATTTCTGTATGTAGTGTTTCAATAAATCGACAGAAGACCGATAGGACAGGTCCACAGATGTTCGATCATTTATTATCCTTCTCTCGAAAATTAAGTTTTTTTTTGGTTGGTAAAAATCATCCAAATGACATCCACCGCCCTTGGGCGGAGCGAGAGATAGTGTAACGAGACTCTTATTAAAAAACCCACCCCATTCTTTCTTGCCTTTCATACCGGGGCTGAGGTACCCTAACCGCTAACCCTGACCCCGTATGAAGGCTAGAAGGAACGGCGCGGGGTTTTTAGTCAGTAAGAGTCTGACACTGTCTCCCGCTCCACCCAAGAGCGGGTTTCGTCAAATATGATTTTCCCTGTCGACAAAAAAAAACCCCAGTATTGGAAAGTACGTCACAATTAAAGACCTTTTGCAGATCATTGACAATCGTTATAGGTACCTAGTCAAAAATCCAGAGATCGGTCTTGCGATAAATCACGTTGACCATTAATTGAATACAGAAAATCAAATATACATCATAATCATCATCGTTTCAGCCGAAGGACGTCCATTGTTGGACATGACACTTGGTTCTCATCTCGTCGCAAAGCATAGTTGGCCTTATAATGTTCCCACTGTTGGGACTCAGGCCTCCTCTTTATGAGAGGGAATGGGCCGTAATCACTACATTGGATGAGACCAACCAGTGTGGGTTGGTCTCATCTCGTACCACGAACTAAACCAGGACCGGAAATGATGATTTGATCAGAGTTAGTATTCTGATATATTTGTCGGAAGATTACAAGCTACATTTAACTTAGTACATAGTGAGCACTAGAAAGTTGTACCCCAGGGTTGCGTAACAGTTTTGGATGATGCAACTTGGAAACTGTGAGCACTAGTTATGTTGCCAACATAAACATAACTAACAATATGGCAAACTGTGCGGCTAATCGATACAGTTGCTATTGGAGTTCATTCTGAAACTATGTTCAGAAATGTTTGGAGTAGACAGATTGAGGGTCTGTGGTCAATTGGACCCGTTCGATTTGGTCCCGCGGGTCCATTTGACCACCCAATTTATTTTCTGTATTTTTAATGGTTAACTGGACCCGCATTCAAATTTAAAAAAATCCATTGTTTAGAGCTACTGGCGGATACAGTCAAGCGCAGAAGTGGTAATCTATACTAATATTATAAAGAGGTAAAATTTGTAAGTTTGTAAGTTTGTATGTAGGGGGTAATCTCTGGAACTAATAATCCAATTCTAAAATTTTTTTTACTGGCAGAAAGCTACATTATTCCTGAGTGCTATAGGCTATAAATTGTTTCTATAGCATGTATATTAACCGAGCTATCACAAATTTTGTCTAGCAAGTCGGAAAAAAATACCTCATAAAATAGAATTATTTGCGTGCGCTGCCTAAACAGTTGCTTAAAATTAAAAACAATGTATGGCTACCTGGTTCGTCTTAATTATTTCTGCAAAAAAGTCCGCGGTACCATATCTCTATCTTTTATATTTCATCTTTTATACTTCTTTTATTGCATTAAAAATATTTTTTTTCGGCATACTTACGTTTGGTTGATTATTTGAGCAACAAAATATTAATTCTTATGACAATAAATTATTTTAGTATCACAAGAACATTATACAGATAAGATTTGCCATTTACAGCATAGCAATTGGTCATACAATTTCGAAGATAATATAAAATTACTAAAACGCAAAATGCCCCTAGCGTAACTTTCATTGTGCAGACGTTTTACCTATTTTTTTTTTTTTTTATGGTGGGCAAAAATCATCTTATGACAACCCCCGCCCTTGGGTGGAGTGAGAGATAGTGTCAGACTCTTACTGACTAAAAACCCACCCCGTTCCTTCTAGCCTTCAAACCAGGGCACGAGTTCCCTTTCGGATAACCCAGGACCCGGTAGGCTTCGACCCAGCTGGGCCTCTGCTGTTGCTGACAACTTCTTGAGGCGCGCGGGAACAGTGCGCGCCGTCGACGTCTTGGGCTCGGTTCATTACCGGACGATCGGACAGCAAGCTACCCATGGCTCGCCGTCCGCGAGCCCGCGTCTACGGTGGCCGGGAATCGGGATCGGAATCCCGGCGGCGGCGGCGGGGGCGCCGTTGCCTGATGCGGTCTGCCTCCGCCTTTGCTAGCATTACTGCTTCGCAGAAGGAGGCGACTGCCTGCCATTCCTCCTCGCTAAGGACCATGGCCTCAACCAGAGCCCGCCGCGAGAGGTGTCCGCCGCCGATCGCCCCCACGAGGGCACGGCGATGCTCTGCCCAGGCAGGGCACACCTCGACTGTGTGCTCCACCGTGTCCTCCGGGCGTTCCGCACAGTGGCGACACTCGGGCGTCTCTTCCGCTTTAATTCGGTGCAGGAACCTCCCGAACTTGCCATGTTCGGTGAGGACCTGTGTCATGCGGAAGGTAAGGACGCCGTGAGGCCTTTCCAGCCACGCCTCAAAGAGGGGACTTACCGCCATAATTGTGGCGTGCCCAACGTTTCACCTATTTGCCCATAGATGGCGTTCTGCAATTACGTAATTTTTCTGAATCGCGGTGTTAAGACTTTCTGTGGATTGATGACCCTCTCAAATATTATGCCCACGTTGTCGTTAGTTGGAGTTCTTCTGTCAGTTGCTTATTGGTTTCGGTTGTTTCGTTCGTATGGTTGTTGTTGTTGATAGATACCTCATAATCGAAAATATCGTAATTTCGTTGTACGTTTTTGTATGTTCGTAGTTTCGTACTTCGTTCTATCGTAATAATCGATACGAGTTATTCGATATTACGATTGTTTTGTTTTGTAAAGGCGGACGGTGTTCGAGTCGCTCTCCTTTTGTTCATAATTGTTTTCAAGTCTGTGCGTAGTTTGTTGAGAGCATGTCTAAAAGGAAATCTCAACTGTCCCGGCAGACATCACAGACAAGAGCCGCTCGAGTACGCCGTACGGAAGAATCTGCCCCTGAAAATGAGCAGCGCCTCTCGAGAAATAGAGAATATATATCGCAAGCACGCGCTAGAGAATCTAGCTCCGAGCGCTCACAGCGCCTCGCTAGCCAAAATGTGAGGACATCGCGGGCCCGTGCTCGAGGAACTAGCGCTGAACGTGCGCACCGTCTATCTGAGTTAAGGCAGCATGTCTCTGAGACAAGGGATAGGGAGACTAGCGCTAAACGCTCGCGGCGGCTTGGTAGGCAAAATGTCATAACATCGCAGGCCCGTGCTCGGGAATCTAGCGCTGAACGTGCGCAGCGTCTATCTCATTTAAGGCAGCATGTCTCTGAGACAAGGGATAGGGAGACTAGCGCTGAGCGCTCGCAGCGGCTCACTAGGCAAAATGCCATAACATCACAGGCCCGTGCTCAGGAATCTAGCGCTGAACGTGCGCATCGTCTAATCGAGTGTAATCTTATTTTAAAACAAGAAATTTTCCGCGGACGAAGTCGCGGGCAGAAGCTAGTTCAAAATATAATAAAACGCAATTCAGTTTGATTTAAACGTTAAATATATTATCAATCAAATTAAAAATCCTTATGTCTAAATTTGCAAGTACACTAGCAGTTCTGACCACGGTGGAGCATACGGTAGAAGTGTGCTCCGCTTGGATAGAGCACCGCTGTGACCTCGTGGTAGCAAACGGCGCGGGGTCCTGGTTCAGTCTATAGTCCGTAACGAGGAGGAATGGCAGGAGGTCGCCTCCTTCTGCGAAGCAGTAATGCTAGCGAAGGAGGAGGCTGCACGGGTGAGAGAACCAAGATCCTCACGCCCCAGCCGCCAAAATTGCTGACTAACAGACACGGTAGAAGCGGGCTTGCAGACGTCGAGCAATAGGTAGCCCGGTGTCCGGTAGTCCGGTATTTTAACCGGACCGAGCCCAGTCGTCAACAGCGAGTAGTGATCAGATGTCAGCAAAACGTATGGGTCCAGCAGGGACCAGTAGTCCTAGAACGCAAAGACCAACTAAAGGACACAGGTGTAGTTTTAGTCAGTAACCCTCTCGCCCCACCCAGAACGGGAGAAGTCGTTGGATGATTTTCACACTTAAAAAAAATAATAGTGGTTCTGACAGACGTCCTGACCGTAAGCTAGATTTTCATCGGGTTCAATTGTATTTTCAAACCATTCCACCACTCAAATATACACAAATAAAAAAACTAATAAACGACACTAGAATTTCGTTTCACGAAAAAAAATACTGTCATTTTACTATGAAGCCTTCATTTTTATTTGTATGCTTTTATCAACATAAAAAAACATAGAAAAAACATAATTCCTTATTTCACTTTACAATGTTTATGTCAGAGTTCATCGGAATCCCTTTTGCACTGTCGACGCCATTTTGTAAAACTTCCAAGAAACAAGATTTCCGCAGAACACTCCATTTATGTTGCTCTTTTTGTGTAAAAGTATTAAAGCACAAACAAAATTCTTCTAAGATATAATTAACTGGATGCTGTCTTCATTGGAGATGGAAAAGAAGCGATGTTGAGATAAAACGTGTTACTTTTTTGCTATGCTGGATTTTGTTACAATTCTGCTTTTCATAGTAATGAACTTACTGAGCATATTTCAACATCACTGATAAAGTAAAGAAAAACAGTTGTTGTCTATACTGTACGGTTGGACGTTGTACGAAAACGCCACTATGGCAGTTCGACTCCAGGACCAGACCTCGAAACTTATCCTCCTGCAGCGGGGTGTGAAGCAGGGAGATTTCATATCTCCGAAACTGTTCACGGCCGCAATGGAGGATGTCTTCAAGGTTCTAAACTGGAGTGGACTAGGCATTTTTGCCAATGGCGAGTATATCACTCACCTTCGGTTTGCCCACGACATAGTAGTCATGTCTGACTACGGAAGAGATCAGCACAATGCTGAATGACCTCAGTAGAGCTTCCGAAACAGTGGCTCTTAAAATGAACATGGATAAAACATGATTAACTACCATGTAGCGCTCACTCCTATCAAGGTCGGAGACACTACACTCGAAGTTGTGGACGATTACGTCTACCTCGGATAGACAGTCATGTTGGGTAGGTCTAATTTCGAGAAAGAGATCAACCGTCGAATCCAATTCGCGGTATCTTGTCGTCCAACATACCACAGTGTCTCAAGACGAAAGTCTATGACCAGTGCGTGTTGCCAGTGATGACATATGGCACCGAAACATGGTCGCTCACAATGGGCCTCATCAGAAGGCTTAAAGTCACCCAAAGGGCAATGGAAAGGGCTATGCTCGGAGTTTCCTTGCGTGATTGAATCAAGAATGAAGACATCCGCAGGAGAACTAAAGTAGCCGACATAGTACGAAGAATTGCCAAATTTAAGTGGCAATGGGCAGGATACATTGCTCGCAGAACAGCTGGCCGTTGGGGCCTAAAGGTTCTGAAGTGGCAACCGGAAGACTCAGCGTTGGAAGGCCTCCTAGAAGGTGGACCAATGACCTGGTAAAGGTTGCGGGAAACCGTTGTGGCAACGCTTGGGGGAGGCCTATGTCCAACAGTGGACGCATATCTGCTGAAATGATGAACAGTTGGATGGCGAGCTACCCATTGCTCATCGTCAGCAGGCCCACTTCTGCGGCGGTTGGGAGTCACTCCGCGACCCCTGATGCTCGGGGCGTCTTCAGCAGCGGTCACTGGGGCGTGAGAATATCCTCTCCCTCACGATTCCAGTCACCATCTTCACATCGCAGAAGGAGGTCTGCTTCCTATTCCTTTTGAAATAGGATCAGAGTTTAGAATGATGTCGTCTCCACGAGGACATGGTGGGGCTCCGCCAATTGGGGCATGCGCCTACCGTTTGTTCCAAGGAGCCACTCACCCAACCCATACGTATAGAAAATTTTGAGAACACATATATTGCGCGTACAGCTAGGAAGCGAAAGATGCTGCCGGAGTCTGTGTTTCCTGGATAGCTACAACCTCGTCTTTAAGTCAAGAGTAAAAATAGGTTATGCAAGCGTACGACCATATTATTGCGAGCCTATATTAAATTAAAACTTGCTTTCGAACTAAAAACAAAAAAAAAACTTGGAAAGAAATCGATATTTTGAATTAACATTTATTTCGGAACAAAGCTTCATTTTATAAGCTGACGCGACTTGAGTTTTGAATATATCATGTACTAGCTTCTTGCCAACTTCTTCATCCGCGTAAATATATAAATTACCTTAAGGCTGGAGTCTTGTAAAAATTCACCCGCGGCAAATTATTAGCGCATCTTTGTATGCTTTTTTTTAACAAAATAATGAAACAACTTGAAATATTATTATAGCACATATTTAACCATAGTATGAGTATCCAAAATAATGATTTTAAAAGATGTCCAAAAAATGTGTACAAATACTAATAATCTATACACATTTTTCGGACATCTTTTAAAATCAATATTTTTGATAAGTTATGGTGATTTGGATTTTAATTTTTTTATTATTTTCTTTATTGAAGTTTTATCATCAAAATAATCTAATTATGATGTAACTGCGATGCTTAGGTATTGTAAAAAAAACATTTAATAAGAGCCAAATGTTGAGAATTTTGATGAAATTGTGACTTCTGAAATAAGAAAATGAAACATAATTAGAACTAGCCATGAATGCATTTCAAAGATGATAATGTTGCGCTAAGTTTCCATTCGTAAGATTTGTAAATTCGTTATATTATGCCATTAACGAAGCTCACAAACATAAGTCGAAATGATGTTGGCACGAAAGAGCTATGTTTAACGCTTGATTTACCAAACATAATACACCCAAATTGACTTAAAAACAATAACTGGCTACTACTCATACTATGGTTAAATATGTGCTATAATAATATTTGAAGTTGTTTCATTATTTTGTTCAAAAAAAGCATACAAAGATACGCTAATAATTTGCCGCGGGTGAATTTTTAGAAGACTGCAGCCTTAAGAAAATGTACTATAGTAATAACATGTGGCGGCGTTTTTTTGAGGCCCGTAGACAGTAAGTGTACAGTAGTGTAGTGGCACACGGGCCTCAAATAAATGCTAGCGGTCACAAAAAAAAAAGCTAGAAGCCGTCGCAAAAAACAGCTGAAGCGCGCAACAGCTTGTGGCCGGATAAGCTTGAAGCAGCTTCAAGCGATTTTTTGTGGCGGTATCGCCACATACGAGCCACAAAAAAAGGCTTCCTCAAAAAGAAGCTTGAAGCGGCGTTTTTTGAGGCCCGTGTGCGGAGACAGTTTATCACTTATTAATTTACTTCTACATCTCACACCAGTACCTACAATGACCTACATATCTCATCATTTTTCTTTGTGTACTTTATTATTTTGTAACAAAGCTAGAATCGCTAATTTCTCATACCTTAAACCTGAAACAAACCCGAATATCGGCGCGGATTAAAAGCGAGCGTTCTGCTTTATTCAACGCTCCTGTGGTCCTCGATAGCGTCAGCCATTACTGTTTGATAATTTTGCTGTTCATTATAGAATGTTCATAATTTGTTCTCGCTTAGCCGATGGGAGTTATTTGTATTACAGAGAAATGTTAGAAGGGAGAAGTTTTGCTTAGTTTTGTTAGTAGTTCTGAGTTGATTGTTTACTTACGAAGATTATTTTGAAGGTTAATTAAGTATGCTAAAATAAATACATGTAGTTAAAAGTGAGAGTCGAAATGGCGGGTAATTGTAATTATACCACCATCTTGGCGTCAATATGGCGGATGTACCAGTACCTTAATTTTGAAATATTTTTATTTTGAAGGAGGTACATATATTTTAGAGCTAGGTACTGAATAGTACATTTTAGGTACATTTTATCGGTAGTTACTATAATTTAATTTGCTGTGGTACATCGGCCATTTTGACTCTCACAGTTAAAATACTGGCTGTCTTCTGCGGTTTCACACGCGTCTTTGGTTACTAGTCTGCTCCCGTGGGTTGTAGCGTGATGTTATACAGCGTTACTCCATAAATGGGCAGGTCATCGGTCCACCTTGTGGGCGGCCTTTCAAAGCTGCATCATCTGGTATGTGGTCGCCACTCCAGAAACTTTCAGCCCCACCGTCTATCTGTTCTGCAAGCAATGTGCTCTGTTCACTGCAACTTAAGTTGGCGATTCTTCGAGCTAAGTCGGTAACCTTGGTTCTCCTTGGTCTTCATTTCTGATGGGATCACGCAAGGAAACATCGAGCCCTTTGGGTGATTTTAATCCTTCTGATTGGTTATTGATCCAGTAATCTACATCTACACTATAGGTGAAGTTTGTTTGTTTGTTTGTAAGAGGTAATCTCTAAAAGTACTGGTCCGATTGCTAAAATTTTGTAACCAACAGAAAGCTGCTTTATTAGTAAGTCACTTAGGCTATGTTTTATATACGCGGGCGAAGCTACTGGCAAAAGCTAGTTTGTAATGAAGAATAAGCCTTTCGAATAAGTAAACAATAAAAAACTGAAGAAAAAGCTAAGGTTAGAATAGTTTCTTTTCACTGGAAAATTAATAAGAGAGAATTTTCAAAGACTTCCTGCAAGGCGAAACCTGTCTCGCAAGAAGCTTAAAATATTTTCATTTTATGCAGAATAATATTATATAGGAAACTATTATATATTAACATTTTAAAATTACAATTATTAATTATTATAAGCTAATGGGATAGGAGAATGTTCGGAGTATCGTGGACTGAATTCCGTACTGACGAGTCTATACTTCGAGAACTCGGCATCAAGCAGCGTTTATCATCTTTGGTGGAGGGGAAGTGGCTATTGAGCGACTTCTAGTCCAGGAAAAGGTTGAGGGTACCAGGCCACGAGGAAGATTGCTTATGAGGTGGACTGACCAGGTAAGAGCGGCAGTAAATGGCTCATCATCACTGCACGAATGCACGAGGGAGGCGGCCATAAGAGAGGACTGGCGGCGTGTTGTGAAGCTCGCCAGCAAAACCTGAAGTGATGACCACGACCACTCTGTCAAGAGTGATACCGAAAAGGAAGGAAGAAGAGGATTGAGTTAAAAAAAACTTATAAATAACTGAATTCTTTTTTTTTATTGAATGACTATTTATTTATTCATCATAATTATTTTTAGACTCTTTAACGCAAGGCCACGTCTATGAATCGAAATTCGCGCGGGCTTGCGGACGACGAGATATGGATAGCTCACCGTCAGGCCGTCCAATAAGACCGAGCCCAGACTTCAACAGCACGTGGTGTTCTACGCGCACCAATTAAACTACTTAAATAGATTGCAGTCAGTAAATGTCTGACACGTTCTCTCAATTCAAACTAGAGCGGGAAAAGTATATGAATTACCAACTGCCAAAAAAAGCCTTCAATAAAAATTGGAACGCACTGTTTATCCCGGCAGTATGTTCCCGTACGTTCCCCCCCATTTCCGACTACCATCCAGACGGCAATCGCATGTCTAAAAAAATGCGACACAAATCTGGAATTCCCCAGAATATCCGAAACAGCAGCGATTGTGTTGTGTGGTAGTTAGCGACTCGACAGAATAGCCGACGATGTGATTCGCTCAATTGATTGGTTGCCGTACTCTCAGGGTTGCCAAAGAGCAGTTTTGGAGAGCAAAACTCTACAATCAACTACAGCATACCTTTTACTGTGTTTCGAATGAAACAAGCTTTTAATGAAAATATTTTTTTTATTGCAAACTTTTATAGCTCGGTATACCTATATAATTAATACTCATCAAGACGAATCATACGAGCCCATACTCGATGAGGTTGCGTCGCTTAACTGCCAAGTTCCTAGTAGTAGTAGCCACCTTCCGGTTCCATCATCAGATCAGCTCCATGTTATAATAATTTTGCATTGTCATCTGATTTACAGATGCATGAAAAAATTTCAGCTCAATCGGTAACCGGGAAGTGGGTTAAATTTAATTTACAAGATTTGTTTACAAACAAACATCGGGGCTGGTGAAACTAAATAAAAGCTTGTAAAAACAGTTTGTTGGCACCTTATAATGGCATATTAGTTTGTTTAAATCAGTATAACTTTTTTATTGTTGATAGGCTTGCGCTTCATCACTATTTCACTTGGTGGAAAGCGCTCAACCAAACATGTAGCGCACACAGACGATGCCGAACGAGTCTTCAATCATAGTGCTCGTCCGTCATCAACTTATGTATATAGCACTAGTGATTAGTGTTGCCTCAGAGTGTCTTATGCTAGTCAGGTGACCACTTCATCGACGCTCTAAACAAATAGCGCCATCTTTGACATATTTAAAAAAACGAATTAAGTAGCATCGTCCTATTTATCTCATGTATAAATAAATAAAATATACATTTTAAACAGAAGCAACAACCCTACCTTGTTATGATGAATTAAGCAAAAAAAGCAAATAACGTCTCCATATAATATTACGGGAATGATTCAGGCTGTATAAACGTTATATTAATATTTGCTATACACAGAAACTGTCTACGCATTCCAACGTATATTTAGGTACAGCCGACAAAACAGATACGCTAGCAGGTATTGACCGTAACCCCGTTTGAGACAACTGACAATACGACATATTTGTAAAAATGTAAGTACTTTTTTATCCCATTTTTGTGACAAGTGACCTTTTTGCCTTAACATTACAGAGTTGACATTGTCAGTTTTTTATTTATATTTATTTCCCTGAGTATCATCTTACCAGGGTCAATACAAATCATGCAAGCCCAATACCGACGGAGTTGCGTCATTTGTCATAGAGTATTCGCGTCCATCTTCCAATTCCATCATCAGGTATCATGAATTTGACCTGTAATATGGAAATATCACGCCTTAAATTAGGACTAAAATACATAAATACGCACAAAACCGTATTGGGAACACATTCATTATGCGTTCTTATAGCTAAGGAATAGAATTCTCTGCCGGAGTCTGTGTTACCTGATAACTACAACTATTAGGTCTTTCAAGTCGTGAGTGTACTTCTAGGTAAGCGAGCTTTAACGTCGCCCAAATCATCGCTTATCGTTAGGTGAGATGGGGACAAGCGCAAGCCTCTCTCTCTTTGCCTAGCCATTTCCCATTTCATTTGGGGTCGGGTCTCCTCGTCATTTTTCGCCAAACATTTCGGTTCAGGGTCGTCGAGTCATTTACTTCGGCTTTCTTTAGGTCATTGCTGATCACAGACATTCAAGTGAGAAGAGCAAGGAAGGAAGGAAGGGGAAGGACAAGCGCAAGCCTATTAATACTAAAAAACCAAATCGTTTGGTCGTCTGTACATTTAACGTCTATTTATGTTTTGGTAAGTAATGGAGGCTTGTTATTAAATGTTGCTGTTCGTTCTGGTCATGAATTATTTAGAGATATTCGCGTACATTTGTTACGCGTTTCTCTGGATGGGGGATGAAGAATTATTGAAATGTCCTTGATAGATTTTCAACAGTTTTATTTTTGGGTGATAAATCATCAAATTACTTCTCCTGCCAGAGTAAGAGGGAGTGTCAGACTTTTACTGACTAAAATGCAATAGTGTTTCCTTAGTTGCTGTAGTAAAAGGTGATTGTTTGGCATGTCCTCTGGCTTCGTACGATCGATGCCCTGGATCAGAGCCAGACATATGAGTTCGTGGCCCTTGATCACCTTCATGTGAGTCCCAAGCAAAGCAGATTTTCGACGTATACTTCAAGCGCTCCGCACAATGGTATCACCCGGGTTTTTTTATACCGTTGTATCAAAGACTCTCCCTGCAGACGGGCCTCAAAAAATCGCCGCTTCAAGCTTATCCGGCCACAAGCTGTCGCGCGCTTCAGCTGTTTTTTGCAGCGGCTTCTGGCTTTTTTTGTGATGGCTTCTAGCCTTTTTTTTGTGGCGGCGTTTTTTTGAGGTTAGTATGCGAGGACATTAAAAAAAGCTATATATATGACTAACATGTTTACATTTTAAGAAATTAAAATAAACTAGCGGTTGCTGGGCTTCGTCCGCGTGAGAAAATTATCCAAAGGGAACATATTCCTTGGATAAAAAGTAACCTATGTGCTATTCTAGGATATGGTCTACTGTGTACTAAGTTTGATCCAAAGCCGATCGAGCGTAAAAAGTAAAAAATATTATATACTCGGATAACATTCACAAACATTGGCCTTTATAATATTAGTGTGACGAATCTATTATATATTAATGTTATAAATGGGAAAGTGTGTGTGTTTGCTTGTCCGCCTTTCAAGGCAAAACGAAATGAAGAATTGACGTGATTTTTAAGTGGAGATAGTTGAAGAGATGGAGAGTGACATAGGCTACTTTTGTCTCTTTCTAACCCCCCACTTCCCAGGGGAATCGTGTCACCCCGAATTTAACGCGAGCGAAGCCGCGGGCAAAAGCTAGTATAATAATAAAAGAAACAAATATCATGAGAATTGAATTCAAGGAATATTTTATAAAAGGTGTATGTTTTCGTAGCCTCAAAAAAAAAAACACAAATCAGAATTTACAACATGACTATTATTTTAAAAGCCTTTAAATAAATTTAAGACTGTTATTTTAATACATTTTCTTATAAAGAAAATACAAGAATTGAATTTTAATGTAACATGTTGAAATCTTTTGTGAATCTATTCAACCCTCCACAGATGTGTTTCAAACTTATGTGACAGTTTGTGAACGTGAATGAAATAATATTTCACATTCGTAACATTTCAAATAATATTTACCATATATCTACTAATATTATAAAGAAAATTTGTCTGTTTGCTTGAAAGAGGTAACTTTTGAGTGTACTAATTAAGAGGACCCTTCCGTTTAACGTCAAAGAGGGTACAGCTTAGAAGCTTGTTGTTCCATCCAACGCTATCCAACGTAATGTTTAATAGAGGCAATACGAAAAAAGAGAGATGACGCCTGTACCTGTAGCCAAGTTGCTAATCTGTAATAGTTAACGCTAGTAGAAAGCTTCAAATGTACGGGAACGACGTCGTCTCAACGCTCAGTCACGTGGTCAGAACAAAAGAATTGGCAGCAAGGTCAACTCGAAACGTTCGACGCAAGCGAAACAGTTGTAACTTGGCTAGGGGGGGCTGAGCGCCCAACTTCCGTCGATCACTTGAATATTACACAAAACTTTTTCCAGAAAATATGTGTTTATTTAAAAAACTTAAAAGATTTTGGAAAAAAAATAATAATTAAGAATTCGATTAAATGTAATAAACAAATTTTCGTTACTTAAAAATAAAATTTATGAATTTCTGAGATTTTCAGATGGTCACTGGATTAGTTTTACATACAATTTAATGCTTTGATTTCAATAGAAACCTGAATAATATCCATAAAATATCTGTGTTTCCAAAATATAATTACATACACAATGACTGATGCAAATCAGGCTACCGAAGAATTACTCAATATAATTTCCCCCATTATATCTAAAAATACCATCTACAAATCAATCCCAAGCAAACATAGAATTATAAAACCGTGGATTACCATCGGTCTATTGAGATGCATACATAATAGGGACAAAATGCACTATAAAACAAATAAAGAGCCAACCAATCAGATCCTAAAACTAACCTATTTAAGATATCGGAACTTCTGCAATAACCTGCTAAAAAAACTAAAAAAAGAATATGAGGAAAAGGAATTCGAAAAAGCTAAAAATAACCCCAAAAAAATGTGGGAAGTAATCCGCAATGTCACTGATACCAAATGCATACCCTCGACATCGACAGAGCTTTTAAAAATTGAAAATTGCCCCACTAAATCCGTCAATACAGTTAACACATTCTTTGCAAATGTGGGTATAAATCTAGCCAACAATATCTCTTCCCAGAATTTCTCCCAAACCGCCAACAACGACCAACAAGGTACAGCTAATTCGATGGTTATTCTAGAAACAGATGAAGAAGAGGTCAAATCAATAATAAGCAATCTCCGCATTAATAGTGCTACCGGATGGGACGGCATTCCATCAAAATTGCTAATACACGCTAGTCAAACCCTAGTTCCACCTATTACACACATATGTAACCTGGCAATATCTACAGGCACATTTCCACATGCCTTGAAAAAGGCAATTGTACACCCAATCTATAAGTCTGGGGACAGAGACAAGGTCACTAACTACCGCCCAATATCGGTCCTTCCAGCGATCTCCAAGGTTCTGGAAAGAATAATGTACAAACGCCTGAATAATTTCCTCGACAAACACAAAATTATCTCCAAAAACCAATTTGGCTTCAGACGCGGATTGTCAACTGAAGATGCAGTGGCATCCCTACTCAACTTTGTAGTTGACAAAGTTGACAATAAGTTCAAATGTCTGGGCATTTTTCTAGACCTTTCAAAGGCGTTCGACACTGTCTCTGTCCCTCTACTTCTTTCTAAGCTGGAAGCCATCGGAGTGCGAGGCATTGCTCTGACTTTATTCAGCGATTTTCTCTCCGATAGGTTGCAGTGCGTCAAGATTGGAGAATATATTAGTGACGCAAGTAATGTGGTGGTCGGCTTGCCACAGGGAAGTCTCCTCAGTCCTCTTCTTTTTCAAATCTACGTCAACGAACTCTGTCAACTATCCCTTCCTTCCACAAAAATAATAGCCTACGCAGATGACACTGCAATTTTATCATATGACCGTGATTGGACCTCAGCAAAAGAGACTGCCGAAAGGGGACTACGCGAAGTGATGCTTTGGTTGGGCAAAAACAACCTCGCCCTAAACATAAAAAAAACCAACTTAATTGCTTTTGGTTTGAGACCCTCCACCCTTCCTTCAGACGATTCTTTGTCAATAAAAGCACACAAATGCACCAACCTCTCCATCGGCTGCTTATGCCCCACTGTCACCAGAGCATCAGTGATACGATATCTCGGTATCCAATTAGACTCCTGTTTATCCTGGAAACCACACATACAGGCAATGACCGCGCGAGTACGTAAACTAATTTACCTATTCAAAAAACTAAGAATATCTGCTAACAGCAATATCCTTAAGATCGTTTACTCGGCACTATGCGAATCTATATTGAACTATTGCATCACGGCATGGGGAGGGGCTGCCAAGACCGATATTATTCAGGTAGAGCGAGCACAAAGAGCAGTTATAAAAGTAACACTAAAAAAACCTTTTAGATATCCAACACGGCAATTATACGCAGAGTTTGAAACACTTACAGTCCGACAACTCTATATCCTCCGCACAGTCATGAGAAAGCATGGAACCCTTCCGTATACCACAAATAGCAGCCCAGCAGCCAGAAGAAGATCTAAACCGCCATGCCCTACAACACACACAAACACCACATTTGCTAGGCGACATTTCACTTACCTAAGTGCACGCATCTACAACAAAATGCACCAAAAGCTAGAAATCCACTCCCTAAATACATACAATTGTAAAAATGTACTTAAAACTTTTCTATTAACCCTAGATTATGACGAGACAGAAGCACTGGTAAAACCCTCATCCACATAAATCTCAAATATTTATAATCACCATACACACCCACAGACATCATCACACTTATATCATCACTTACACACACACACACACACCACCACACTCTCACTCTTTCTAACACATACTACTCATGCATGCGTGCTCACACGTACATAAATTATTGTTATTGTTACACGTTTGGTTATTAAATTATAGTAAATTTGTAATAATGGGCGAATGAATGTCTCCTATAACACAGGACTTTCCTAGCATAGGGGACATTGTTCACAAATTGTGTAAAAAGAAAATAACTCGAACTGTTAAGTAACATGTTATGTATTTTAATTTTCTTTGGGCAATAAATTTATTATTATTATTATTATTATTATTATTATAATTTAAGAGCGTTGTATGGGAATAGTATTGGGCGCTCTTAAGTTAGAAAAATACTTTGTTAAAAAGTCAGACAGTGGATTGTCACGCTTGTTTTTATTTCGAAAACATGCACGGTTTTTGTGGAGTATTGTGTGGGAGCGAATTCGCGTAAAAAGCTAGTATTTTATAAAGTCTAAATAAATGTTTCGCTAAGATTTATTAGATTTAACTTTGTTTAGTTTTGTAATTGAAATCAGACGCTGTGTAAATTACTTGTTTGTTTTTTAAATCTTAGAATAAATGTAAGGCTGAGGACTGAAATCATTTCATCTGTTTAGGTAAACTACGATAATATACAAATACTAGCGTCTCGCGTCCATTGGACCCATAGAAATAACGATAATATACAAATATTAGCGTCACGCATCCATTGGACTCATAGAAATAACGATAATATACAAATACTATTGTCTCGCATCCATTGGACCCATAGAAATAACGATAATATACAAATACTAGCGTCTCGCATCCATTGGACCCATAGAAATAACGATAATATACAAATACTAGCGTCTCGCATCCATCGGACCGTTCTTTGTGGTGATACTTGATGAGGCGTTTGTCCAACTGTGGACGTCGTCAGGCTGAAATGATGATGACGATAATGATCTTTAAAAAGGGTCAATCCCGCAATGAATCGTGCGGGATCCTGAATGAGTGATCCTACATTTATGATCCCGAAATCGTGCGGGATCCTGCATTAGTGATCCCACATTTCTGACCCCGCAATAGTGCGGGATCTAGCACATTTCTGGATCCTGCGCTTACGGGATTGGATTCCTTATTCTCGACAATATGTCGAGAGCGTAACCACTCACCTAAAACAAATATTGCTCATTAAGCCGAAAACATCACATATCATTTAGCATACATTCCAAAAATCTACCCAAATACATTCAAGTGGAAATCTTATTGTACTCCAGTATGTATCGCCCAGTTATATTTACGGTTCGGATAAGCCAATCCGTGTTCAACTGACATGGGGTTTTTATAAAAAGGGTGTGAAAAGGGTCCCTCAACACATCTCGGAGCGTCAAATTATTGTCAACGTCATTATTTTCCACGTAATTTCCTTCAGGCATCAGGTAAGACATGTTTTTATCTGTTTAGGGACATGGTTTACAAATGTGTTTATGTGTATTTGTATGTTTTATGGTATTTTTGGTGATGCTTATCATTACTTTTAGTATATTTGAACGTTGCAGTTTGCGATTTTTTACCTATTTTTTATTTATGGATCTGATTTTTAAAGGGTTAAATGACAGATAGATAGAAAGATAGATAGATAAGATAGATAGATAGATAGATAAAGCATTTATTTGATGCACACAGAAAACCAAACAAGTAATAATACAAATGCACAATAAAATTCCAAAAATAAGTACATAAATTAACAAAAAATTAAATAAAAATGTTAACATCACAAACATAAAAACGAGTACCTTCATTAAACACAAACATAATTAACACAAAATAATAATAATAATAGTAGCATAGTGCGGTGTGCGCTTCAAGGCTGCATCAAATGGGAGCGCAACTCAGCATGTGTCATGTGTCATACCTGACGCTGGTATTCTGCTGGGTTCCCTGTGGTGGCATACGGACGTCGACCCGAATTTGTGGAAGAAGTGCCATGTGCGTGTCATAAATGTAGTGTAAGTGATAGTGTGCGGAAAGTTGTGTAAGTATACAACTTAATCAATTTTGTGTTTAATTCATGAATCCCCAAGCGACACCCGGTGGCCGCGCATCTATTGTCTTACTATTGTGTCTCTAATTGACGGTATCTGAAGGGTTAATTGCGTATATCCAACGTTGGTGGTTTTGCATTGTGATTTCATTTTTAAGAGGAAAAGTACAATTTATTTGCTACTTGACTAAAACAATGGTGTATATTTGTGTTTTATATTGATTATGGATCTCCGGTAAGTGTGTGTAAATGAGAAAAAAAATATAAAAAAATCAAGTGTATTTAAAAATCATTGGTTCACTTTAAACAGGCTATTACTATACTCTTGTCGTGTAAATGGACAAAGGTGTTATCCGACAAAATTAAAAAATCTGACTTTTTTGCACGAACATAGGTTTTAACTGATGGTAAATCGAACCATGAATTTAAAACACCTCAATTCTAATTCGTTACATAGTTACAGATGCTAGCAAAGGTTTTAACAGTCAATCAAGTATATATTTCAGAGATGAAAATCGCACCTCCGCTCAAATAGTGTCACAACTTAAAAAATGTTTTTTTGCTTAATTTGCTGATAATTATGCTATTAATTTCAGAATTCATCATACATTATGCTCAGGTAGTGCAGTGTGTGTATTTGAAGTTCAGTTACTTACCCCCAGGAGACCCATTTATTTATATGTTGCATCACATCCCTAAATTTATTACATTTTAAAGTCCATTTTTCCATAATTTGATTTTTGAGTTGTGGCACTATTTGAGCGGAGGTGCGTTATGTGCTAATAGCAGAAATACTACCAGAGAATCATAATAGTAGTTAACACCTTTGTTCACTTACCCCTTTATTTGTGTTTGTAAAATAGTAAATTTTGATACAAGGGCGAGTGTGTTATGGAGCCGAGGGCTGCAGTGACAAATCTGCACGAGTATCAAACGTTTTTGAGTAGGTACACTTATGTCTCGTGGGGGTTGACGCGCGCCCAGCCTGATATGATAAATGTTATACAATTGCGGCGGGGTGAGCACGCACACTTTTCTGCACTAGTGCGGAAAATAGTTAATTGCGTGCCTAAAAACAGTGGCATATGAACGGATTTCCGAGTAAGTGTATTGAAAACATTTTTGCCCCCTTTTCCATTTTACATTACATTTTCGTCCCATCTATTTTTTCTTTTACATATACGAGTATGTACACTTTTCATTCAGAAACTGGAGTTTCACATTGCTGTCAAAATAAAATCAGCAAGAAAAGAACCTCATCTTTCAAATCATGACAAACCCTGCAAGTAATCCCACATTTTAGAACTCTCGGCTACATTCACAGATATTTTGACAGAATCTTTCATTATTATGACAAACTTCAAAGCCGACAAAATTAATTTCCAATGTTTCTTTTTCATCTCGTTCAAGTTTTTCATCAAGTGTCTTTGTCTGTTCCGAGATTACTTATTTCACAGCCAAATACCTACTTCTTTTCCTGTTTTAATCTTGTTTTAATTTAAAAGTATCGTCGTGACGGTACCTGGCTCTTTCTGGCGTTAATTTGATTTTTGTTTTGTGTTTAACATTTCCGCGTGCCGCCATTTTGTGCAGTAAGTGATTGTGTTTCCTGATTTTGTTTTCGTTGAAATTAATCGTTGTATTTATAAACAAATATATACAAGGTGTAACGGTAAATGCGCAAAACCTCAGACACCACAAATGATTTTTAATTCAATTGACCTAATTATGTGAGAAAAAAAAGCATTAAATTTTTTTTTAAGGTTTTATGAGCAGTTTTAGTTTGTTTAAAATGCATATCTGCATTGAAATGAGAACTTTTATTATCCCGTAACCATAAAATAGATAGGTACTAAAGACAATCTCATGTGTGTACTTCACTTTTTATACCTACGCGAGGTGGACGTACACTACTGAGCGTTTGAGCCGGAACTATTCGACGAGCGGGCCGAGACGCTCCGAGATATCGTGTCCGTGAGTGGTGTCTATGTGTTTGTTGCTCGAACGAGCTTTTTTTGGTAGATTGACTTCTGTACCTTTACGTATATTTTGTGCTACAACCGTCCAATATATAATAATATTTGGCCGACAGTACCATTCATTTTCACAGCCGAAATAACCTAATATTTTTCTCAAAAAACAGAGAAGGTACCTAGCCTATCTACACAATACTAAATTTCTACATTACGCTTGCCATTTACGAAAACAAGAAATAACAAGGATCAGCTAAAACGTCTGCGAGTATAAACTTATTTCTCTCATAACCTAACAATTCCATTTCCCGCCAAGATGCGGTCGGCATCTAACGAACTGTCACATTTTCGCGCCAAAATGAGCGTCGCCATAATTAGGTTCAGGCCCCACTACCAAGGTGGTGGAACGATACGCAATATAGGGAAAGTCAGTTTTATTGGACGTCTTGTTAAGATATTTTTGGAAAGGAGTTGGTATTCCGTACCAAATGTTATAAATATGTATGACCATCTATTTCGCGGAAAAATCTTATTATACCTACGTCTGCTGAGGTTGACATTTTCATTAATATTTCAAGATTTCTGGTAACTTCTGAGTATTTCAGGTTAGCTTCGAATTTCGAACTAAATACCATTTAATAAACATAAGATTTTAAACATCTATTAAAAAAAAAAATCACGAAGGAATGTTTTAAATATTCTTCGAACTTATATGAACCAAACTCTTTGTAATATTATTATCTATGGTCACAATCTCTTAGTACAGGGTCGTAGGATTTCCATAATAAACATCAGGCCGGGCAAACGAATAAATAAAGTTAATGAGATACATATATGAAATTATTTAATTACCATTGTCTGTATTAGAACCTGCTGTTTCGTAGAATTTTCTTTGATTATGCTACACAATGTTTGCTGGCTTTGGAATATGATTAAGGATTTCGTGATTGTGGTTGCTGGCTTGTTGATCTATGGCTCTATATTTGCTCATTTTATTAAAATAATCTGACACGCTAAAACGTTTTGGGTATACATTAACTGTGCGTACGCTCAAGGAGTAGAATTCCCTGCCAGAGTCTGTGTTTCCTGATATCTAGGAATCTTTGTATCAAGAATGAGGTTGCTTTAGGTTACTTCTAAGTAAGCTCCATCGTTGACCGCATGATCGCGTTCCATCAGGTGAGAGTCAAGTGCAAAATTAGCCAACAATAAAAAAAAAAATTTTTTTTTTGCTTTCGACTATAGCACCGTGTTTCCGTGTTGTGCCCGTGTATGAGATATCGTGAGTTTAACCCTCACACGTGGGCAAAGCAGAAGCTATTGGGTGAATAACACAATTTTTCAAATTTTTTGGTGGCGAAAGTTTTTATTCAGTTTTCGTGAAATTCAGGGACCGAGACCAACTGAAGCGAAGAAACTTTTACCTCACTTTTCCTGAAAATTAGTGACTCACGTTCCTAATTTTTACGAAAGCTGCAGTAACGGTTCCGCCACCAAAATTAAAAAAAACTGATACTCTCCCTATTGTAAAATATAAATACACCGGCTCCTACTAGCGACTTTACTCGCGTAAAATTGGGAAATATAATACCAATGATATTCAGTAATCTAAGGAGCATTTAATACTTACTGGTGAAATAATTTTGAAAATCGATTCAGTTGTTTTTGCCGTTAATACGAGTATAAACAAAAATTAATATTTTTTCGCTATAAAGTAGTTTTGCCCGCGGTGACAGGACAGAATGGAAGGAAAAAAACGTGTTGCGCCGACCCCAAATAAAACAGGACAAAGACAGGAAGATGATGATGATGATAGTTTATGTCACTCAGAAATAAAGCAGCTTTCTGCCAGTGAATAAAATTTAGCAATCGGACCAGTACTTTTAGAGTACCTCCAGTACCTCCTACAAACAAGAAAAAAAAAACATAAAAATCCTTGTTATAAAAAAAAACCCGACTTCATTAAAAAATTGAATTAAATTTTGAGGAGTTCCCTCGATTTCGCCAAGATTCCATCATCAGATCCCAACTTGGTGACTATGGGACCATTTGGGAAGTATACCCTTTCCAACAAAAAAATATATTTTCAAATCGGTTGGCAAGCGACAAAGTTATGCGCGAACAAACATAAAAAAAAAAAACATACAAACATCCTAATTAAGAACCTCCTCCTTTTTTAGAAGTCGGTTAAAAACGAACTTTACCTCTTTATAATATTAGTGTAAATTAGTTCGAGCAGTGGTGGCCGAGTGGTAACGGCCCCGACTTACGAGTTGTAGGTCGCGGGTTCAAACCCAGCCAGGCGCATTACTTTGTGTAATTTATTTCATCACCACTGCTCTCAAAACGGTGAAGGAAAACATCGTGAGGAAACCGGCATGTCCTAGAACCAAAAATTCGAAGACATGTGACATTCACCAACCCGCACTGGGCCCGCGTGGTGGATTACGGCCCATTCCCTCTTCTAGAGAGGAGGCCTGAGTCCCAGCAGTGGGAACATTAAAAAGGCTGATGATGATGATGAAATTAGTTTAGCCTTATTTTCTACAGACATTTAATTACTCAATGTTTGCAGAAGAAACTGAAACATCAACTTCAGTTTTCAATGAGTTTCATTTCAAGGCACTTGAGACGAAGCATTTGGTTTTATGATTAGGTCTGGACTTGGTCTTGTGAGGATAACGATCTTCTGTAGACTATAGTCATTGATTTAATTATTTCACTTCTTTAGTTCAACAAAAGCAATTAAGGACATGCATTTCGATATACATTTTCACTGTTTTTTATACAACCACACGTACGCGGTTATGACGTTTTTATAAATTTTTCATTAGATATTTTGAAAAGACAGTCCTGTGGATAATATTATAATCTATTGGGCTTCTATTGAAATCAATTTTCTCTGAAAATATGCTTTTTGCATGAACTTTGACACTTCATAATTTACTTAAAAAGTCAAAAAGGTATTACAATAGAACCCATGCAAATTTTATCATGACGACAATTTTTTTTCCAAAAACTTTTTACGAATTAAAAAAACACTAAAGCAAAACACTTTCCTGGAACAAATTTTGTGAAATATTTGAATAAATCACAGAATTACCGAATACTAACAGAGATTTCAGGCGTTATATGTCTTTTTTTTTGCCTATTCATCAGACATCGCATTGGATTGCGTTAGATGACAAGCTTCTAAACCATGTTCGATGTTGACGATGGGCGAATGAAAAAGGAGCCCGAGCGACCTCCATTCATAGTTTTGTAGGTGGGATATCATCACTTCTTACGCTCTTTGTTGTAACAAAGCTGTAGCGAGAATGATATATGGTTTTTAATTAGCAAATAAGGTCTAAGTAACATTTATACAAATCAATTACTTCTTTAATTTAAACTAGATGAGAAGAAAGACCGATACCAAAAAATATATAGGTACAGAAGTCAATCTACATATAAAGCGCGCTCGAGCAACGCAAACATGGACACCGCTCACGGACATGATATCTCGGAACGCTTCGGCCTGCTCGTCGAACAGTTCCGGCTCAAACGCTCAATAGTGTATGTCCACCGAGAGTAGGTATAAAAAGTGAAGTACATGCAAGAGATTGTCTTCTGTACCTATCTATTTTGTGCCGATACTAACTCTGAGGTCAAAGTCTCTTTTAAAGTCCATAAAAAACATATTAATTACTTAACTGTCTAAGGAAATGCAGTTAACAAATTCATTAAAATAATCGTCTATTCCCCTCCAAA
Source organism: Mythimna lalbum (assembly GCA_949319445.1). Classification (NCBI taxonomy): domain Eukaryota; kingdom Metazoa; phylum Arthropoda; class Insecta; order Lepidoptera; family Noctuidae; genus Mythimna; species Mythimna lalbum. The sequence goes on along the minus strand of OX439359.1, from coordinate 5,709,934 downwards.
AAGCCAAACTTTCTTTTTTTATTTTACTAACAGATGTTCCTTCAAATTAATTTTCCTTTCATTCGTCGTAGAGCTAAATGTTGGAATCTTTTATTTTGCTATTATCTACGTCTGGGGGAGTGTCTGCCCCTGATTACTGTCTCTGACTGATTTGGGGGTTTCATTCATCCTATGAAAAGAGGCTGTGTGCTTGGTAGTTGATAATTTGGACCCTCTTTGTGATTGCAATGCTCAATTGCATTCATGTTTAGTAAGTGCGTTTTTCAAAAGGTTTTCATTACTTAGAAAATTGTTTTTGTATAGCGGTTTAGAAATGTTTTGGTAGTCAAATATTTACATTTTATTTTCCTTACTTGTCTGATATATCTTACTTGTCTGATGTCTAGCAAGGTTGACCGATGACCTGGGTTTGTCATGAGGGTTGCAGGAATCTGATGGACGATGGCGAGACGCAAAGGACCGTTCATTGTGACGAAACTTGGAGGAAGCCTATGTCCAACAATGTACGTCTTTCGGCTGGTGACAAAAAATAAGAAAATTATTTAGTATTATTTTTTTAATAGAATCAATTTCTAAGCAGTTATTCGTGCTGAATCACAATGTGAAACCAATCTACAAAAATCCCTGGTCCGGGAAATGGTCAGTAACACCAGGGTGATTCTGGCTTTTTCCGAGTAGCTGAGTTAGATCGAATGACACATTTGTCTCAGCCATACGCAAAATACGCGCTTTAGATGTGGAGTTGCGGGCGAAATACAATAGTCGCTGAGAAAGCGATCGGCTGCCAAGCTGAACGCATCCCAGAGGGTCATGGCCAACCGGATGATGCGGAGATACCGCACGGTCTCTCGTGAAGCGGCGAGCCTCCTTGCTAGCCTGCTGGTATGAGATCTGGAGGCAACAGTCCTTACACGCGTGCAGGGTATGCGCGTGGAGATGCAACGCCGGGGTGAAACTTCGGATAGTGGATAAAGTTCCGGCGATATCTCATGGTGAAATGGCGACAGCGTCTGTCGTAACCCAGTACTGGGTAGAACACAAAGGGCAACTGAAGGTTACTGGTGTGGTTTTATTTTTTAAGATATGCGCCATGTTTGACGCATATGTTAAAAAATAAAATAAAACTAATAACAATATTGACTTATAAGTATTAAGTAAAAATCTGACACGCCATTCCGCTCAACCGAGACCGGGAGAAGCCATTAGACTAGTGTTTCCCAAACTTGTCGGGACCGCGACCCATCTACAAGAAAGTTTAAAGGTTGTGGCCCACCTTGTGTCATGAAGACAAAAAAGCAGCGACCCGCCAGTGGGTCGCGACCCACACTTTGGGAAATACTGCATTAGACGATTTATAACCTCAAAAAGAGCAGAAATATAATACAATATATATGTAAAAAGCAAGAAAGATGCTGGCAAAAAAAATCTAAATCATTTACTAACCAGCATTGTGTATGCGTATACCATTTCCATGAAACCCTTCATACATAAAATAGGAGCAACCTTGCAAATACATCACACGGGACACTTTGAAACACTATACCCAAAATCTATTCCATACCCCAACCAAAGTAGAGGTAAATAATAAAAAATAAATCTGAAAACACAAACAGGCCCGATAATGCGGGTATCTATGATGTAGGGGGATTTTACCCCGAATGACGTCACGGGGTAAAAAAGAGAGATTTACCCCGACCAAGACGCTTACTGACGAGTCGTGATTGATGACACGTGCTTCCTGGAGGCGTAAGAGGAAACTATAGTTGACTGGTGTGGAAATAATCTGATATTAATCTACACTAATATATGTTTTTTGTTTGTTGGAAGTACTGGTCCGATTGCTAAAATGTTTTCACCGATAGAAAGCTGCTTTATTTCTGAGAGACATAAGCTATATTTTATGTACGCGGACAAAAGCTAGTGTTTAATATATTGAAGAAGTTAGAAATAGGAAGCAGCTACTTATTTATTATTATAAAATACATGTGTTACCTTAACTCTAAAACTCGCCAAACTTTCACGTTTGAAGGCGAGAAGCGCTCTTTAACATAACAGTGCTACCTTTATACATACTACCGTATAGTTAAAATTAGTTACAATTAGATAATTAATATATTTAGTAATGTTCACAATCGAGTACAATGTTCTTTAATTTTATTTTAAGTGATTGTTTACTCAGTTTTACTTCTTTTCTCAATAAATCTATTTTGTTAAATACTTTAGGTACTAAATATTTAGATGTCCTCTTACCATAATAATTTGTAGTCAGTTGTTGAACCAGTTTATTTTCTCTAACTCTACGTGTGTTGTACTTATTGTTGACACTAACTTTGTATTCATCATTATTATAAAATTCCAGACCTACCAAATAATCTACTTTTTTATCAATGAGTATAATTTTGCAGATGGGAAACAACTTATTATACCCTTTGTTGCACTTATCTTTAACATTTTTACTAGCTAAGAACTTTACCAGTCTTATTTGTATATCTTTGATATCTTTTAAATATGTAATAAAGGTTCGCCCGTACACAAGGAGACCATAACTCATCAGCGAATCGGCAAGTGCGAAATAAACCATTCTCAACGTCTTTTTATTTAAAACATTTTTTAAGTGGTAAAACTTACCGAGCACCGATCTTAACCCGTTGCAAACATCATTAACATGTAAACTCCAGTTCAGATTAGTATCAATGATTAAACCTAAATATTTAAATTTATCTACATAGTCCAATTTTGTACATTTACAATTATATTTATTTTTATGCAAACATTCGTATGTATGTCTTATCACTCTAAGATTTTCAATATTTATAGATTAAGCAATCCTATTATATGGCGAATATATATGCATACATTTAGTTTTCGCTAGATTTAATATTATTCCATTGTCGTGTGCCCATTTGCTAACATTTTCAAAATTATCTTGTACACACTTTTGTACCTCGGTTATATCTTTGGATGCATACACTAGACACATATCGTCAGCGTACATGAACACCTTACATTTATGCATGACGTGTTTTACCATGAAGTGTTAAAATGTCAGATGTGCGAGCGAGAAAGAGAGATGGAGCTATACACCATATATAGCACCATCTCTTTAACAGTTCCGATTAAGTTCTCAAATGGATCACGTTACGAGCTAGTAGGGCTTCTACCCCGGGAAAAAAACATTCTTACTTATTCCTGTTGCAAATTTATCGCCCTTACTCATCACATTTTTGTAAGGTCGTTATTATATTCACAAATTAAGCTCTAAAAACATATCTACATAAAATACAAATTCCAACTTTTTTAATGTTGTATGACATGGCGTTTATACGAATTCACTGACTGAAAATATTTTTACAAAGATTTATTTTTACATAATTTCTGCTTTCCTAAACGGATGAAATATCGAAAAAAGCCCTACCTGGCTCCAGCACAACATAAACTGACTTCGTAAATACGCAACCCAAAGCCATGGCCGTGACGCGAAATGAAAGGGTTAGGTGGCTAAAACGCAATCAATCTGCTTGTCAGTCAGTCAATCTTTTTGTCAGTGTGTGATATTAATTTCTATTGACGTCTGACTTTGATTTACATGATATTTTGGATATGGATGACTTGATATGACTGTGGGGGAAATTCAGATGCAAAATATCTAAAAATGTATTGAGAATTTATATTATACATACACGTACATATAGTGCGTTTCACATAAGAAGTTCCTTCGCCGTAATGTTGGCAATACTGAAAAACAGTGTTGCTATATTTTTTTGCTATTGATTTTGTATTTCTAAAAACAGTGTTGCTATATTTTTCTGCTTTTTTATATAAAATCCCATTCCTCTAATAATTCTCCAAAGTGTTGAAACTTCCGTTAAAACCGATTTCGTTTCACATTTCGTGCAACAATTTGGCTAGAGTAGGCAACTCTTTTCTTTTTTATTTTATTTTTTCTGTAGACAGACAGGGGAGCCAACATTACGACGAAAGAACTTCTTATGTGAAACGCACGATAGAATAAAAGCTCATATTTTTAAGAATAGAGTGTTTGTTTTAATAGAATATTCCATACTAGGAATTACTCTTGTATCGTAAATAATATATGTTCACAAATATTTAAAACTCCCATGACAAGACCACAATTATTTGGTACTTATTTGAGCCAATCTGGTTAGTATTATACAACGCAAGATTAATTACTCGCGTTATACATACAATGTATTATAAAATAATGCGTGTTTTAGTTTTGCAAATAGGACACGTTATAGACTGGGGTACGTAAGCCTAGTTTGTCCAACGCTTAAAACAGCAAAAATCTCATTTTTATTTAGCAAAACTAACTCATTCTTAGTTTCAGCAACAGAGTGTGAAACATAAAAAAGGCGCCAACATTTGCCAATATAAACGTTCTAGAACGTTCGTTGCGCACAATTGCAACAAAAACTAAGCTCGTTCGTCCAGAAACTGCCGTCACATTTTTTAGTTTTAAACTTGGGGCTCTTAGAAAAGCGATATATGACAATAAAATGTATCTAGCCGGTTTTTCTCTCTTCCACTGGTAAAAAACACCTAAATACATTGTGCAGTGCAGTACAGTGGTTGTAAAAATGATTTAAAAAAATTGTTTTTTCATTATCTTTCTCAAGACTGGGGTGGGTGGGTCCTTGGAAGGCATACGAGAGGCTGAAGCCAACTCACAGATGCCCCTCAGGCATTTTTTTTTTATATACTGTGCTTAACTGCGATCCCTTCTGATGGCAGCAGCGATGCAATCATTGAAGGTTTATGAGCCTATTCACTCTAGCTTTGAATACAGCTGAATTATAATCGGACGGGAAGACTGCAGCAAATTGCTCCATTCCTTAGCTGTACGTGGTATAAACGACGAGCTGAAGCGCTTAGTCCGCGTCGAGGTGTTAGCTTCGAAAGGGTGGACACTTGCCGTACGCTGGGTTATCCGATGGTAGAAAGGTGTACAGATTCAAGTCATGCAGCTCCAAAATTCTTTTTGTAAATGACTGAAAAGGTAACTATCTAATTTATTTGATTTATAATAATTTTTCATGTCTTTATCTATCTCAGGAACTCCGGTTCCTAGACCTTTGGAAGGCGTACAAACGGCCAAAGCCAACTCGCAGAGCCCTCTTTGTCATTTTTCATGGAACGTGGTACCAACCGACGAGTATCCCTGTACGCTCTATGCAAGTGCAAATTCATTTAAAGTTTCCGCAAGTTTCATGGCCTCAAACGATAAAAACTGAAATGAACAGCATAAACAACAATGTCCTGTGTGGACCGCGAACGGACTACGGATTTATAATAGCTGGAACTGAAATAGTAGGCATTTTGTAATCAGACGTAGAATATTTAAACTGATAGCACGGTTAGTGCATGGTTGGCGGTTGGAGAACAATGCTGGCCCAGTGGTAACTGCCCTGACTTACGAGGTGAGATCGAAGGTACAAACCCAGCCAGGAACATACCTTTGTGGAATTTATTTCATCACCACTGCTTTAAAAACGGTGAAGGGAAACATCGTGAGGAAACCGATTTGTCCTAGAACTTAAACTTCGAAGATATGTGACTTTTACCCTATGCGACAGTCGTGGAGAGGATCCAGCAGTTAGGGCTCGAGGTGGCCATGCACAAGTCCCAGGCCATGTGTTTTTACGGCCTTGAACTCGCCACCACCGAGTTCGATAAAGTATCTGGGACTCATCCTCGACAGCCGATGGAATTTTGAGGAGCACTTCCAATGTCTGGCCCTCAAACTGGATCGGACTGACGTTACTCTCGTGCGGCTTCTGTCCAACGTAAGGGGACTAGACGCTCCCTGTCGGAGGAATCGTTTGATCCATGGCCTTTTATGGAGCGACCGGTCGCCAAGCTGAACGTATGCCAAAGGGTGCCATCCGGATACTGCAGGGATATCTCACGGTATCCTGCGAAGCGGTGAGCTTCCTTGCTGGCCTGCCACCATGGGATTTGGAAGCAACAGTCCTTGCATGCATGCACGATTTACACTTAGCGGTAGAATGGCAACAGCGACTGTCGCAATTTATCAAAGAATTTTTTTCTAAACAAAATGAATCCAACGCAAAAGTACGCCATTGTTAATTCCGACATAATATAGACATGTAGCCAAACAACACTTACATTAAATAATTGTTATGCTTTAAAACTATTCGATTAAAGAAGATTATGTCGAATTTTCGCTCTAAAAAATCCGATATTAACATTTTATGAACCTACTAGCTTCTGCCAGCGACTTCGTACGCGGATCCTGTTGCTTATTCCGTCGAGTAATTTCTCCAGTTTCCCCAACATTTCCCTTCACTGCTCTGCTTCTATTGATCGTAGCGTGATGAAAAGTATACTATAACCTGCCCAGGAGTATGAAGAATGATTGTACCAAGTTTCGTTAAAATCCATCGAGTAGTTTTTGTTTCTATAAAGAACATACAGACAGACAGACAGACAGACAGACAGACAGACAGACAGACAGACAGACAGACAAAAATTGTACTGTTTGCATTTTTGGCATCAGTATCGATCACTAATCACCCCCTGATAGTTATTTTGGAAATATATTTCATGTACAGAATTGACCTCTCTACAGATTTATTATAAGTATAGAAGATTAGACCTGATAGACTCCGGTGTGTTTAAAGAGGGCTTGCAGACGGCGAGCAATGGGTGGCTCGCTGTCCGACTGTCCGGTAACTGTCTGGACCGAGCCCACGACGTCGACAGCGCGCCCAGCGCCCAGCTGGGTCAAAGTCTACTGAGGCCCGGGTTATCTGAAAGGGAGCTCGAGCCCCGTTATGAAGGCAAAGGAAGGAACGGGGTGGGATTTTAGTCAGTAAGAGTCTGACTCTATCTCCCAAGAACGGGGGTAGTCATTGGATGATTTTTCTCCACCATAAAAAAAGGCGTGTTTAAAGAAATTTTCACATCCAGACTACCACCTCTACCTCTGTGTCTATAGTAAGCTTGTCAACAGTGTAACCGCACTATTTTTCTTACGCTTTCAGGATTATTGTTGTCATACTTTATTTATTCTTTGTTTGCCAATAAAATATGGCAAAGACAGCTTTTTCCTATGCAATTTTCTTTTAAAATTACAATGTGTTATTTCCTGCTTCGTCACAGTGTAAGTAGGTTTTCAAAGTGAATCAATTAGCAACGTTATTATGGTGAGTTTTCCTCAATTTCCGGAGAGCTGTGATTATTCATTTTCATACGTTTTCCTTGTTTATTTTCAGGGATCTCGTAACTTGTTTTTAACGAAATCTTTTTATACAAACATGTTACTAGACACGTGTTGTATTAGAAGATTTTTTTATGTTAAAATCTATGTACTAAATATATAATATAATCTATCTTCTGGGCACATTTCCAGATGACAGCGATGTGGAGGAGTACTTCGACGCCTGAGTGTACTTTTTATTTTATTTATGTACATTATGTTTTAATTAGGTTTTAGTATAAAGTTTAAGTTTTTTTATGTACCTACATATATATTTTTTTATCTGATGTTAATGCTGTGATTACTGCATGATATGATGTGATAATTGCATGATGTGATTACTCACAATGTAACTTGACTGTGTTATCAATGCAGCTGTTTTCTTACAGATCCCATGGGCATGTTAAGTCCCCATTAGCTAAAAACCTCGTAAATAACAGTCACTCACCATAAACCCATCGAGGACAATAACTATAATTCAATAATCGATTCCGCAGCAATCGAATTATTTCCTTTATCGATTATGGGCTTATGTAATAATTTCCCCGCACTACAACACAGAATAAATAGGTACAGAAGGTTAGTACTTATGCAACGTGCAGAAACAAGTGAACGCACTAATAAGATGACAAGTGACAGACTCATTGACAGCTCAAAAGTGCCTGTAAATAGTTTCGTTGAAATAAATACTTCGAGTTTTAGTTTGAATTGGTGTAATAATTTTTCCTACTATAGCTATAGTGGGGCTGGGCGTATCAGACTTACAGACTAAAATTCGCCACCTATTTTGCTGATATCTCTTTGAGGCGCGCGTGGAACACAACATGGCTACACACTTTTTATACGGGTATGTGTGAAGAAAAGAAATACAATAAATTGTAAAATTAACTTAGAATAAAAATCTATATATGTAGGTATGGGGAAAATATGCATCACATCCGTGCAAAACAGCCGAACGATCAGCATAAAACCGAGGCCTCATACAAATAATGCAATGAAACCACAGCGCTAGTTTTCAGAGACGGCTTGAGGCGGTGACGCCACTTCTCAATACGACTGTCTCACACTTCGACTTCAAAATGACAAGCGTACGTTTTCGCTAGTTGCGTGGACTTGATCTTCTGTAGCTCCTTATTCAGTGGCAGCTGCACACAAAGCTGGTGTATCTAAACGTTAACAAACGTGAGTGGGAAATTTTTTTTTTTTTTTTTTTTTTTTTTTTTTTTTTTTTTTTTTTTTTTTTTTTTATTTATTTCAGGCTAGAAAACCCATAGTAAAAAATACAGTTTAGTTTACAGTTTAAAAAAAGTTAAAGTTAAAAAAAAAAAAAAAAAGAATAATATTATAAATTCAGATTTAGTACAAAGTCAGGTAACTATATAATAACAATGTCAGTTTCAGTTCGATTATTTATAAAATGTCAAATTAAGTTACATTAATACAATGTCAGGTTTTGAAAAATACGTTAATAATAAAATGTCAGATTCAATTCAATAATTAATACAATGTCAGATAAATAATAACAATGTCAGATTAGGTTCGGTAACTCATAATAGGTCAAATTTAGTTAAATTAATACAATGTCAGGTTTAAAGCAATAAATTAATAGTAAAATGTCAGATTCGGTTCATTAATAAAAAAAAATATGTCAAATAAATAATTAACAGATTTCAGTTCACAATGACAAAATATTTAGAAGTCATGTACAGTGTTTTAAAAATTGTCTTTACAATTACATTATTGCAGCTCATTAGTCTTGCATGAAAAGATGCTCTAAGCCTTCTTATTACTGCATAGAAATCATCAACCCTGTTCTCAGCAAACATACCAGACGCGCTACACCGCCAAGGCAGGTTGAGCATGGCCCGGAATGCATTATTGTATTGTACACGAAGAGTGTTGTACGTACTCTTCGTGTACCTGTACCACAGTTGGCCAGTGTAGAACGCCTGACAATATGCCTTAAACAGAGTGACTTTTGCCTGTTTTGAACAGTACGCAAAACGCCTTGCTAGCATGTTACTTTTACAAGCAATGCTTCGTCTTTGCCTCTCAAGGTCAAGATTATCACTTAGGTCATCGCTAACAATATGCCCAAGATACCTAAAAGAGCTTACAATTTTCATGGGAGACCCACATAAATTGATGGGTAGTATGTGATCTGGTCCTTTACAGTACTTAAAAATCATGACTTCTGATTTTTTGACATTATATGTCAGACAGTGCGCGACAGCATATTGCTCGCAAATCGCGATAAGCTTCCTCAGTCCGCCAGCAGAGGGACTGAGCAACACCATGTCGTCAGCGTAGCTAAGGTTATTAAGGCAAACGCCTCCTACGTGGCATCCGACTCTGGTGCCGCTCAGCTCCTCCAGTAGCTCGTTCACATACAAATTAAAAAGTACAGGAGAGGTCAGCCCACCTTGCCTAACCCCACATGACAGTTTATATGTGTCTGATAAAGTTCTACCCCATTTTACCTGATTAATTTGGTTTGAGTACCAGAATTCTAAAATTTTTATCATTGTTGGGGGTACTTTTGTATTTCTTAATTTCTTCCATAGTATTTCATAATTAATAGAATCAAACGCGCGACTAAGATCGAGAAAGCATGCAAAAACCGAGGTATTTCTCTTTATGTAGCTTCGCACTGTATTTTTTAATGCAAATATTGCGAGGTCTGTAGATAGGCCGGCTCTAAAGCCAAATTGAGTCTGACATAAAGGAACGTTTTCTTCGCCCAAATGACCATTAATAATACGTTCAAAAATTTTAGACACTATTGTTGCTAATGAGATGGGGCGATAATTAGATAAACAGGATACATCACCGGTTTTATTTTTAATTATAGGTACCACGTTTGTTTTCATAACTTCAGTCGGTAAGTAACTGTGATCAATACAGGCATTAAAAAAGTAAGCAAGTTTATCGTACAGTAATGGCCCCGCATACAAAATGTGTTCAACACTGAGCCCGTCGTGACCCGGGGACTTGCCACGTTTCATTCGCCTCACCAGTTCAAACAAACCGTCAGGCCAGGGGCTTCAATCTTAGAACAAAAAACGGGGAACAGCCAAGGGTAAAATGATATAAAATCACGGAGTACATATAATCCCTGCACAACATAGGATAAACAGTGCTTTTTCATTTTTTGGGTTTATAATCCATTTGTTGTGAGACACAACACTAGATGGCAGTATTGATGCTATATTCCCCAAGACTCAAATAGATGGCAGTAAACAAAATCTCAAACAATCGCAAGCTATGAACATTACGCATCTCATTGCTACTAAAATAGTATGTTCTTCTTTCACAATGATTTAAAAATAAGGACACAATAATTAAAAAATAGTTTATTTTAGATAGACTTTCATTACAATTATGATAGTGAGAAGTGTTTTTTGAATTTTATTTTTTTTTTAACAATGTTTTACAAAAATCAACGGGCTGGTGGTAGAATTCACTTGGTGGTTTTATTAACAATAAACAGGCAACCCAGCACAAATTGACAAATATCTGCCAATGGCTGACGGTTGTGCTGGTTATTGCGATATTTTGTTTATTTTGTGATCTTTCTGTGTTATGTGTGTTTGTTGCTGAGTTGAGCGAAAGTTCCTTGCAACCAAACCATATTTGTGACCAGAAAGTACTTTCGTGAAAGGTTGTGTTAAAACTGAGACAGAACTCCTCTAGTGTTAAGTTGGAGATAGGACTCCTTTAGTGCATCATGTCATCGGCTAAGTGCTGTTGTGTTCCTGGGTGCAAGAACAGTAGAGGTATGTAACATTTTCACAGCCAGATCACCCATCAAAGGTTTACTTTAGTGTAGCTAGTAGCTAGTGTAGGACTAGCTAGACTAAGTACCTTTACCTTGTAAAATAAATAAATTTATTTCGATATCTTAACGAAAGTTTTAGGCCCTACTATTATCCCCTATGTACTCCCAAAGAAAAGTACTTGTGCAAAGTTTAAAGATTCTTATGTTGGGGGCCATTTTGAAGTTTCTATTACTCAATACCCAATTTGCTTTTAACTCTTTATTTATGCCTCATAACAAATAAAAATCCGCCCCTAAGACGACCCACTGACCGAAATCAAGTAATAAGTAGCCTATGTCCTTCCTTGGGGTTCAAGCTTAGTCTGTACCAAATATTAAGGAAAATCGGTTTAGCAGTTTATTCATAAATGATTCAAAGCTACCTACTTTCACATTTATAGTATTAATATGGATTGTCTATATAGTAATAAAATATTGATATATGAATTGCAATAATTAATGTTACTAAATATTTAGTTACATGTCTAAATCAAGAATTTAGAAACATTATATTTAACAATAAGTGAATTTTTATGCGAGTTTAATAATTAAAACCAATATGTAATAATGTGTGCGGTAATATCAAGCTAAAATTATGTGTACAGTTTGAAGAAATTTTGGGTAGTTGACTTATCCAAAGGCCTGTCAGCGGGCACATTTCTTAATTCATAGTTTTTCTTTTTCAGTCAAACTTCTGCTTATCTTTGAAAATTTCATTACATATTATGAAAAGTGTAAAAGGAATATATTACACAATAATTACATGATATTATTATTGTTTTAGACTTGCATGCAGTTCTTCATAAATTCCCAAATCCTGAACTTGATAGAGCATGATTCAATACCTGGCTGTATTCTATTGGAGGTGATATTTTGGGACTTGAAAATACACACATATTTAAGTACCGTAGAGTGTGTTCCCTACATTTTCAGGATAAATATGTGTGTAGCTCTAACAGACTAAACAACATTCCAACATTAAATCTACCAGGTTAGTTGATTACATATAAGTTATAATGAATATTAGAATAAAATTAAATGCTGACATAAATTTTAAGTAATTTAACATAAGCAAACTAACTTAAAAATTGATTTGAACAAATCACCCAAATTCATGCACTTATTAATCTATATATATAAAAATCAATGCCACTTTTCGTTGTTATTTTATAACTCAAGAACGGGCTCACCTATACAAACCAAATTTTTAGGCTTTGTTCGGACTATTTAGTAGATGGTTTATGTGAAGTTTGGTAGGGTAGAGTAGGGTATAGTAGGGTAGAGTAAGGTAGAGTAGAGTAGAGTAGGGTAGAGTAGAGTAGGGTAGATTAGGGAAGAGCGGGAGCGAAGCCGTGCGGGCAAAGCTAGTCACATATAAAATGACATCACATAAAAACAGTAGTTATTTAAAATAATACTATTGTTTAAACAATTCTTCGATTTTTATAGTCCTTCATACTAATAATAATTTACTCTATAGCAAAATTCTATTAAAAAGTATGAGTACAACAGTATAACTTAGCAAAATTTTCTATATATTATGTACTTAAACTTTTATATTTTTTTCAGGTCTCAATTTCGTAAAAGTTAAAAAACCATTGCAAGGACTTGAAACTCGGTCCCTCCCATCAACACCTACAGGTACCTTGATAAATAGAATAATTATTCTTATTTGAAAATTAACTTTCCATGAGGGAATTTACCTTTGCTTCTTCATATTTTATTTTAGCTCTTGAATATGACATCTGCCTGCCATAGTAACATCACATAAAAACAGTAGTTATTTAAAGGTATTTTAAGTAATGCTGTATAACTAAGCAAAATTATCTATATTATGTACTTACATATTTATATTATTTTCAGGACTCAATTTGGTAAAAGTTAGAAAACCATTGCAAGGACTTGAAAATCTGTCACTCGCATCAACATCTACAGGTATATGGATAAATAGAATAATCATTCTGATTTGAAAATTAACTTTCCATGAGGGAATTTACCATTGCTTCTTTATATTTTGTTTTAGCTCCTGAACCACTTCAGCAGTCAATGAATGTGACATCTACCAGCCTTACAGAAAAAACAATTGTAGAAGAAAATATTGGTAAGCAGTTTTTGGTTAATTATAGGTCTTTATTATTTTGTGTTAAATAAACACAAAACAACCCAAACAAGTACACAACACAGGCCGTTCAGACCATGATCAACTCCCCCCTTTTTTTTCGATGGAGAAAATCATCTTACGACAAAACCCGCTCTTGGGTGGAGCGGGAGATAGTGTCAGACTCTTACTGACTAAAAACCTCACCCCTATGGAATGCAATCTCGATCTCGCGAGATCTCGGCCTTTTTTAGCGAGATCGATCTCGGACGAAAAACGGGCGAGATCTCGCTAGATTAACGAGATTGTACTCGAGCATAAAAACATCTTATTCGAAGCGCGGATTGACATGGACGTTAAAATATTATAGTCAGATACGTCAAACAATGTTCAATGCGAGAAAATATATTGAAAAAATTCGTGAAAATGAATATTTATCTTATAATACTTTTTTTTGGTGGGTAAAAATCATACAAATGACATGTCCCGCCCTTGGGCGGAGTGGGAGATAGTGTCAGACTATTACTGCCTTCGTGCCTTTCATACCGAGACTGAGCTACGTTTCGGAACTAACCCTTGCCCCAGTAGGCTTCGACCCGGTGCACGCCATCGACGACTTAGACTCGGTCCGGACAGTTACCGGACGGTCGGACACCCATTGCTCGCCGTCCGTAAGCCCGCGCCTATGGTTATCGTTTTTTTCCTAATTTATTCAAATATTGTGATTATTTGCAAAAAAAACACAAAACTGCCAATCTCGCGAGATCTCGAAACTAGCGAGATCTCGCGATATTGTATTGATAATCTCGCGAGATCTCGCTCGAGCCCCAATCTCGCGAGATTTGCATTCCCTACTCACCCCGTTCCTTCTAGTCTTCATACCGGGGCTCGAGTTTCCGTTCAGATAACCCTGGCCCCAGTAGGCTTTAACCCAGCTGGGCCCCTCCTGTTGCTGACAACTCCTTGAGGCGCGCGGAAACAGTGCGCGCCGTCGACGTCTTGGGCTCGGTCCGGACAGTTACCGGACTTTCGGACAGCAAGCTACCCATAGCTCGCCGTCCGCGAGCCCGCGTCTACGGTGGCTGGAAATCGGGATTGGAATCCAGGCGACGGTGGCGAGGGCGCCGTTGCCTGAACCGGTCGGCTTCCTCCTTTGCTAGCATAACTGCTTCGCAGAAGGAATCAACTTCCCTTGGTGGTGGAGTGTGTCAAACTGTGTTGCTGACTTCTTTGTGCTCCTAACAAAGCTCAAAAGTTTATATATAAAACCGAATGATAATCATTTATTAATATTTTAATTCCAGAAACAGTGCCATCACCACCAATGAGAAATTACCATCTGCTTCTCAAAATACTGCAGACACAATATGCCATAATACAGCACAAACTCTTCATCAAGACAAGATGATTATTCAGAAAACTATAGGTACGCTTTTTATCCATTTTATGTTAAAAAAATCAAACAAAGCTTCTCAAGTTCTAAAGAATATATGAATATAAGAGTATGCGTCTTATTCCGCGTCAATAAAATGTTTTCTTTCTTTCTATAACATTATGTTACAGCAAATAGTGGCTCCACCTATGTTTTCTACTTATTTAATTAAAGTTTTTATAAATCGATATTGACAATAACATACACATATAAAGAAAACTCATTTTGTTTCAATACTGAGATACATTCATGGTAGCACAAGTTTAAACCTTAGTGGTTTTTGGTTGCTATTTAATCTAGATAATCCTGTAATCTTTTAGCTAAATGATAAATTAAAAAAACACCAAATTTTAGCTGGTGCTACAACTAGGTGCAACTGGCCTCATGAGATTAAATTCAGATGTATCTTCAGTTAAAACAAGGTTTAGCCTACATCATAGTGACTAAAACTAGGAGCAGTTTCATACCGGTGGTTAAACTTAAGTGTATCTTATTTATCATTGGCTCGAACTAGATTTTCAGTACAGTTGCTGACATAGCGTTTTGGTTTTTTTCCCGATTGACTCGATTATATAATATAATTAGTCCATACTGTCCCACTGCTGGGCAAAGCCTCACTCCTTCCAACTATCACGGTTCCTCGCCTTCTCATTCCAATTCTTAAGGAAGCCATCCAGGTCGTCCCGCCATCTCCTTCGTGGTCTGCCTCGGCCCCGCGTTGCTCTGTCCGGGGACTCGATTATATTGAAAATAAAAAAGACAGGCATATTGAAGTGCGGAAATGACGCCCGGATGTCACCATTGTGTGGACCACCCGGAGGACACAGTGCTATGCAGTCTAGAATAATACTTATCTTGATACACTATAGCTGAAGTTTTCACCCTTTCACAAAATAGAACCTTAGTCACTCCGTGATAGGATACCCTTACCAAACCTTTCAGGATTCTGCTAATCAGATGAGTGTTACCTATGTGAAGGTACGAGCATACACCGGAACATTTAGCTTGTTGTAATATTTCTTGATGGTGAAGTTATGTTTCGTAAAAAGACACAGAACAAATTTTGTTGTTTATGATGTTAGTAACACAGTCCTGCAAGGTTGTTAGTGTTTTACAAATAACACTGTATATGGTACGTTAAACATACCTACGATGATAACAAGGTTGAGCAGCGTTTTAAATCAATGTTTGCTTTAAAAAATAGTGTCATCTGAAAGTAAAAAAAAACTCGAAAAAACCAGATAATTGAAAAAAAAAAACCAGATAATTCAAAATAAAACCTGAATTTATAATCAAAAGTATGCCGAAAAACCAGAAAATAGGATTTTCGATTTAACTGGTTTGCATTCACTATACGGAACCCTCGGTGTCCATTTTCTTTTGGTTTTCTTTATTGTACACATAAGATTGACAGTTGATATATTATTCGTGTACTGTTAAGTTTGTCTGTCTGTGTCCATTTCCAAGTACATATTATGTAGATGTGCATGAACTGATTTAGTGGGAGTTAAATTAAATTATTTTATTTTCTACTTTTCAGGCAGGAGACACAATAGACATTCTATTAGAACACTAGGGCTCTCCAGTGCAGAGAGAAAGGTTCAGCATCAAATAATGACTCCCAAAAGCTCTGAACTGCTCCAGAACTGCAAAGTTGTTGATGCGGGTACAGTGGAGAGAAGACAGGAAAAAGGATAAAAGACTCAGCTTTACCTTACAAGAAAAAATTACTTCTCTGTCCATTTTGAAACAGAGTCCAAAGGCATATAGATTTGAGAAATGAAAATCTTATTTGTTCTACCATAAAACTGCTTTGTAGAACAAGTGGCAACATACCGGCTATTGGCTAGTTTTTACCCTCTGACCTCTGTCCTAATAGCCCAAGACTCCGAGACTGCCAGCCCCTTATTATTTTATAAAATCTAACAATTTTTCAGCGCATGCTTCCAACACAGATAGGAATCACATTATCATCTTTGAAATGCATTCATGGCTAGTTCTAATTATGTTTCATTTTCTTATTTTAGAAGTCACAATTTCATCAAAATTCTCAACATTTGGCTCTTATTAAATGTTTTTTTTTTTCACAATAACTAAGCATCGTAGTTACATCATAATTAGATTATTTTGATGCCGAAACTTCAATAAAGCAAATAATAAAAAAGTTAAAATCTAAATCACCATAATTTACCAATAATATTGATTTTAAAAGATGTCCAAAAAATGTGTATAAATTATTAGTATTTTATAGAGTCCGTCTACTGAAAGCGTGACCTGAGAAAAGGAGGTTGAAACCCAAAAATTTGAATATGGTATTATTGAAATAGTAGGAGAAAAAAGTTTTGGTACTTGAGTATTTTTTTTATATATGACGATTGTACAATAGTTGTATAAGAACTTAAATTTATGTAGATTTATTTATTGGTAGATGTATGGTAAAGGTTAATAATACACAAAATGTTAGTTATTATTCCAAATTTATTTTATCTGTTCTCTCAAATGCCGTATATAATATTCTTAATTTACAATTTGGCATTTTGGCCTTCCGACAAGAATACCAAGAGCACAACACTGCGATAGTCAAATAAAATATCATCATCATTCATACCGTAAAAATATCTAGTGGTCAGTCAACAATGATCAAGATTACAGTGTCACACTAACTTAAAAATCCAAGATCGTGTATAAACATTGTTGTTTTTCTTAGAAAACAACTTCTTTCTCTTCTTGTTTTTGTTTAAACTCACTGATGATAGTGTGTAGCAGCTTTCGCACATAACTTTATATTGTTTTACCCATGATAAAGCAGTTATTGTTGATAAATAAATATCTGTTTCAAAAAACTGACAATTGAAATCATAGACTTAGACGTGAATTTGGCGGCAAAATAATGTTGCCACTTTAATTTAAAAAAAAAACTCCAGGTTACGCTTTCATTAGACAGACTCTATTATGTTTCATTTTCTTATTTTCTAAAATAAGAAAATGAAACATGATTAGAACTAGCCATGAATGCATTTCAAAGATGATAATGTTGCGCTAATTTTCCATTCCAAAGATTTGTAAATTCATTATTATAATAATAATATTCTACACAAGCTATGCAGAGCTTGTGTTATGGGTACTAGACAACTGATAAACATACTTATATATTTCTAAATACATACATATTATAGATAAATTACACCCAGACACAGAACAAATGATCATGCTCATCACATAAACATTTGTCCTCGGTGAGAATCGAACCCACGACCTCTGGCTTAGCAGTCAGGGCCACTAACCACTAGACCAACAGGCCAGTCATTATATTATTGCCATTACCGACGCTCACAATCGTGTCGAAATGATGTTGGCACGAAAGAGCTATGTTTAACGCTTGATTTACCAAACATAATACACCCAAATTGACTTTAAAAAATAACTGGCTACTACTCATACTATGGTTAAATATGTGCTATAATAATATTTCAAGTAGTTTCATTATTTTGTTCAAAAAAAGCATACAAAGATGCGCTAATAATTTGCCGCGGGTGAATTTTTACAAGACTGCAGCCTTAAAAAACTCCTCGTACAGTTTTTAAAATTTGTAAAATACTGCACTGAATCCTAACCTATCCTAAAATTCGAGAATTTTTTTTTTATTAATATCTCTCAAAAACAGCTAAATCGACCTTTTTTCTATTTGCAAGATTAACAAAATTTTAAACAATTTTTTTTTATGAACAATTTTTTTTTCTCGAAATTAAGGATAGGTTTGTAAATATCTCGCGGTCAAACTGTTGGCACATCTATTTAGGTTATTCTTTTTTTGTGTATTTCAGTGCGGTGTATTTTTAAAAATTTTGAAATCTAAGTATTGTATTGGACTCTCTTCTTAAGGTGAAAGCTCCAGGGTAACCTGCGAAATTCAAATATTCTTACGTATTTTTTTCATTTGCAACTTCTTGTTAGCATCAGGCAGTATGGTAATTAATTAAAAGCTTAAGGTGTTTCAAAATTTACCGTAAGGATTTCGTGTACGCGATCGATACTGTCTATACATTCTAAACAAATATACCCAAACGAATATTCAACAACTAAAATCAGCTGCTCTACATTTTCCAAATTTTAAACGAAATTCTTACAGTTAATTTCTTAACAACTTATATTGACATAGATAATCATTGTAATTATTAAAATTATCAACTTAATTCTCTAAATGATAATTGGTCTCAAACGTTTTATTTGAATAAGCACATTTACAGGTAATTTAAACTAAGAGACATGTTGATAATATTAATGATTATAACTGTTAAAAACAAATTTATTTTTGTTAATATCGTCTACAAATTTTTATTAACCTGCTGCTTGATGCTAACAAGAAGTTGCAACAAAAGAAATGTAAGAATAGTTGAATTTCCGATTCTGTGCCGACAATAGAAAAAAAAAACGCGGAATACCCTCGTACTTTCATCTTAAGAGCGTTCACTCCAAATTACGCTATTTGGCCCAAAACCCATGATTTTCAAACCCGTTTATATCCATGAATGATTTATTGTATAAACATGTGATTTACCAATAACATTAGGAAATATTTTTGTCTAAATAGTTAGACAGGATTTTATTTAAATTAATAGCACACTTCTGTACTATGTTCACCTATGTAAATAGAGTTTTTTTCAATTTTGCTTTCAGAGTCAATTTTGAAGCTTGAGCACTTCTAAAGTACTAATATAATTAATAAACAAAAAATTTTAACTAGTAGCTGGGATCCTCAACTAAATAGTTGGGCTAGCCTTGTATTTGTTTGTTTCCTAATTTTGTAAGAACTTTAGACGTTCTCAAGCTTTGAAATTGACTCTGAAAGTAAAATAAAAAAAACTCTTTTACTTATGAGAATATAGTTCACAATTGTGCTATTAATTTAAATTGAATCCTGTTTAACTATTTAGACAAGAATATTTCCTAATGTTATTGGTAAATCACATGTTTATACAATAAAGTCAATTATGCATTTATAAAAGTTTGAAAATCATAGTTTTTTAGCCAAATAGTGCGTAAAGGGGAGTGAAGGCTCTTAAAGGCGAGATTATGGATAAGTACTAAAAAAAATTAAACGGACATACTCTCATTACCGTGACGCTTGAGCCAGAAGCCACTGTGGTAATAACTAACCAATAGTCTTTCCACTCTTCAGCAGTGTGTCGGTCCTTCTACCAAACACGCTGTATAAAATATAAAAGACACATAATATATTTTCACTTTTTTTTTCAATATCTTTTTCTCGTATAAATGCAAAGTTATATTGTCCTGAAATATTGTGTATGTCTAATTTTGTTTGTGTTTTATTAGCATTTTCATTTGATTAGATTTATATTAGCATTAATTTTATTTAGTTTTGATTATTGTAACATTTTATTTGATTTTTTTAAATGTAATGTACCTATGGACTATATCTAAATTACTAATAATATAAATATACTATAATTATTAATTAAAAAAAAACAAACATACTATACCTGGCAATCTCAATGTTTCTGTGGTTTGATTATAATTATTTAAATTCAATTTAATTTTTATTATCACTAATTTAAAAAAAAATCTAACTAGGTATACGAAAAGTGTTCAAAACTGCCGCTTTCAGAAGTAGTGTTCGATATGATGTATTTTGATATATTGAGAACATTAATACTATTGCATATTTATTTTGGAATAACATGTTGCTGATATTACTATTGTGACTATTCAGTTCCAGTCTTGTTATTTCCTCCTGTAATTCTGTTAAATATAATAATAACTTTATTTCTACAATTGTTTATAAAGGTCCAGTAATAGGAAACAGTATAATTGGCATGAAGTATTATCTCCTGGTCCCCAAACTAGGTTTATAGCCTGTGAATTTGGGGGCCAGTAATTCCATGAAAGTAATAACAAAAATACAAGAAACCTGTTTTCACCAGTAACATGTTTAACATAACAATAAACTATAATGAAAACAATATATTAATGTAAAAATGTTTACGTATGAAAATATTTAGTGATAAATCCTTGATAAGCTGAGAAAAGTAGAATTTGTTCATGTTTTTTTTTATTACGTTCTGTAAAACCAGATTATTTCAGAAAATCTTTTGGAAAAGTTTATTGATATAATTATTCTCAAAGTCGGGCTCATTGTTTTTTTCCCAAAGATTTCGCCCTACAAAACTATTATGAAATGTC
Source organism: Mythimna lalbum (assembly GCA_949319445.1). Taxonomy (NCBI): domain Eukaryota; kingdom Metazoa; phylum Arthropoda; class Insecta; order Lepidoptera; family Noctuidae; genus Mythimna; species Mythimna lalbum. The sequence continues at coordinate 5,689,146 of OX439359.1, read as the reverse complement.
TTAAACACAATGTCTAATACCCAAACATGTAATGAACATAATTTTACTAACTTTATAAATAAACAATAAAGATAACTAAATTGCATTTCATTTATTCTACCATGCCTACAAAATAATAAAAGTAAGAATATTATAATGGTGCACACAACCGCAGATACGCACACAGCAGCAATTATAATACGTGTACAGCTGCGGCTGTGTGCGTGCAAAGGTGTAATTACCAAACTAAACTACAGGTGGCGCTAGTTTCTAAGTATGGTTTTGGGGCTCGAGATTGTTCTCTATTTCAGTATGTTACAAAGTACTCTGTGCGTCAGGCGTAACATGAAACGAGCCAGTATCGCACTCGCTCGGCGCATGCGCATTGTTAGTCAGCGACGACGATAGCGCGCTGCCAACACTTGCGTCCGCGCGCGGCAGCGGCGTCCCAGATGAGTGAGCCCCCGAGTCACCACGGACTCCGCCCTGTTCAGCATCATGCGCTGTCGTCGGAGGGCAGAACTTACTCGCGAACATATTAGCTATTTCTACTGAATTTTGACTATTATTTACTGATAACGGGAGACTTGGTTTGGAATTAATTTTATTTGTTTCGCTCCAAAACTTGCCAAAATCTTTATTTTGCCTATGGTTGGCAATCATGTCCATTTTGATTTTTTGTTCGTTATTTTGACACCATTTTAATTTAGTTTTAAATTTCTTACGACTGTTAGTCATTTCGTCATAAATTCTACCCTCAGTTGGCCGCCCATACATTACCCAAATTTGATAACTTTGCCTAGCAGACACATGCGCCTCTCTCACGTGATAATTCCATCCTATCACCTGTTTTTTCCGGTTCTGATGTTTACCGCGATGGGATCGAATTGCTGCTGTAGTTACACATTTAATAATGTTATTATAATATTCGTCTATCTGACTACAATGAAGCTGGTTATCGCATGAGGTACCGGCGCATGGAATACTCGGCCAGATACATAAATCAATTAATTGGTTACATAAATGATTATAATCACACTGTTGTTCATAATTTCGATTACCCCATAATACTTTATTTATAATATTGTTGTGATTAATTTCAATATTTATCTTTGGTACAATTACATCAAGATCACAGTGAGAAATAAGCTCACATGTTGTGTCGCTACCATTCCCCTGGAGGGTGAACGAGCTGGATATTGTGGGGACAAGGATTTGTAATTAGCTGTAGAGAGAATCGATTATCATCTTTGTAATGAGTATCTGTCTACCCTCTACTTTTGAATGCCTGTGTAGAACGTAGAAGCCTCAGGCCGTCTGTCCACCACCGCCTTCACCGGGACGTCGACGACCGAGTTTAAGTTTAAGATGCGCTCGGGTGACGGGCGTGCGGTGGACACATGGCCATAAAAATGTATGTACCGCTAAACCGGCGCCGTCATCTCGTTCTCGGTGACGTCCCGGTAACGGCGGTTGTGGACAAACGGCCTAAGCCTTATTACAGGTCTTGATTTACTTGTATGCCAAGTTTCATCCAAATCCGTTTAACTATGGCAGTGTTATTGATTAAAACTTTAGAACATACAGACTCTTGTATTTATAATGGGATTTAAAGTAGGATAACGTTCATCATCATCATCATCATCATCAGCTACGCCTCTCCCAAGTGTCGCTACAATGACTAGTCCTGTGCATCATGATCTTGCATACAACGTATTCACGCAATCCACACCAGGTCGTCGGTCCACCTTGTGGGAGGCGTTCCAACACTGTGTGTTCTGGTACCTGGACAATAATTTAGTAGCATTAAACACCTGCATATATCATTAGTTTTTTGGAGGTAGGCGGAACAGAGAGTAAAGTCCCGCAAACCTCCATTGAAAAGGTATCCTCCCTTTTCAGTGGAGGCCAGACAGGTGTTATGGTCTGGTGGGCTACTGCCCGATAGTTGATTTCGGGCTGTCGTATATATTCAAATCGCGCGGAGAACTTTGATTGCGCGATGCAGGATTTCGTATTTTCTTCGTAGTTCTTATGTGGCGTCATAGATGTCGCTACAGTTTCAATACATTATATTATTTGATCGTATAAGCTCAAATCGATTATTCCGACGTAACATGTACGTCATAATAATCGATTTCAGTATGACTCGATGTCTTCGACGAAATACTCAGTAGTCCCATCCCTAATGTAAATACGAGTATGTACAAAGCGTGTGCTATTTAGGGAATACCTTTGCCGTGGTTTAAATATATATTCAACTCTAATAAGATCGAGTACATCTAAATTGACCTAGTTTACACCGTGATGTTGAAGTTAGCGTTTAACATAGGTGAAAATGTTTAATTTCAAAGAGATTTAGGGCCATTTACATGGGTACTGGAGTGTTCGAAAGAGTTATCGTGGCGTTGGAAGGCAAAGAAAAACTTCTTCTTCTATTCGTGTCGATGCTCTCAAACTATAGCTTTTCTGACCAATATTTGGCAACCTGTACTCTCTATTGTTGGCCTCACATAGATCCTGAAAACTGCCAGTGGTAAAGCAGGATGGGCAGCATAGCAGGAGGCGCATGTCCTGTGTCTCAAACTCATACTCTCCAAAGAAAAACTGAAGGAACATAGGTGGTTTTTTAGACAGAAGAAATTATTCTACCTCGCGCCGTTAAGAGCAGAAGGAAAATATAGAATAGAAAAGATTTCTTTTTTAAATAGAATAGAGTTTATTCGGCACAGGCAATACAATATACAACAACATAAAATAATAATAAAAAGGCGTACAGAAATATGATACAGTTGCGTTGAGCGTGCCACTAACTCAGCAGTTGCTGGGCGTCAAACACCCAGCGCTGATTTTCCGCTGGTACCCCGCAATGACGCACTTTAAGTTATTTGGTGATTCTAATTCCAAAAAGATGGTATCTAGTATGTTTTAGCCTCTGCCAATAGCTTCGTCCGCGTGAATGACAATTATTGCGGACGTGACGCTGAATTCAAAGCCTATCCGTAGAATTTAAGCTTACTCCATATCAAATAATCCAGTAAAATACACAATTTAGCGTGAATTTTGGCCTTCTATAATGTACACGTACATTTAAAAGTAAAGAAAATACAACTATACAAACCTTGCACATTTAACCGACGTTCTAAACAATAAAACTTTTAATCCAAAACCTTTAAGGGCTTTTAAAAAAACACGTATTTCCTGGAACAAATTTTGTGAAATATTCGAGTAAATGAATCACCGAATGCCAACCGACCGTTCACGTTTTATCTCTTTTTTTTTAAGTTGCGTTTTTACGAAACTTGCGTTGGGTTGTGTTAGATGAACTAACAAAATTTAAACTATGCTCTGGTTTAATTTCTATATTTTAGTTTTTTTTTTATTACTTACTTGCATTGTGCTCACATAGTAAAAGCAACATTAAATATGTAACCAAGATTATACAGGGTTATTTGTAAAACACTAACAACTTTGCAGGGCTGTATTACTAACATCATAAACAACACCTTTTGACCTATGACTTTTTACAAAATATAACACATATAACCAAAAACAAACCAAGATTTCGTTGTTCTATCTAACACATTTCAACTCTGTATTTAGCTGTATCTACTTGCGGCTCTTGCGCACTGTTCTCGCAATAATAGTAAGCACGCTTCCGAATCATTGTAATTACACTTAGCAAGCATTCGCAGAATTTTCGTGTAATCGACATTAGAATATTTATACACCATCATGTAAAGATAATTACCCCCGCACTGCCAAATTTCGCTAAAAGAACACGTATGACGCAACGCGAGCGCATCAAAGTGACTGACCGACTAGTGACGGTCGCCCGTAAATAGGTCAAGTTCATATTCAGCTACCCTATGCTGTTGTATTATCGCTTGCTTCGCATAGACTTCGTAATATTTAGAAATTTCAATTTAAATATTATTATTTTCGTATGAAAATCTGATGAATCAAAATATGATAAAATTTTAAAAAGTCATAGAACAAAAGTTGTTGTTTATGTTGTTCTTAACTAGCACCTAAGAGGTTGCTAGTGTTTTACAAATAACCCTGTATACCTATAACTCATAATATGACTTAATAGAGTTTCCATGGTTTTTCTCCATAGAGATCTACACTTTGGAACGTGCAATTTAGCTGTACTTTTTGGACTTTGGACTAACCGATATTTGACTATTCAAAAGTGCCTGTAAATGGTCTATTTGAAATAAATGCTTTTCATTGATTAATTGACAATATACGGGTCAGGAAGAACCCTCCAAAGATTTATTGTTTATTTAACGTTACATCATTACGGAAAATTGCTGAAACATTTGGTTTTTCCCGATTTTCCGAACAAACAAATCTCAATACAACATAGTGAAGGATGGTTGATGGCAAATGGAGGTTTACGAGGAAACCGAACCATAGATCTATGGGGGGTGCATAAATCAGCATAAACGTCTCGTTGGGATAGGCGAGTCACTCTACATTGTCTTTGGGTATCTATCTTGTCCTGTTTAGGATGCAAACGACTTTTAATTGGTGGTTAAATATTGAAAAGCTTTTTGTTACTGAGCTGTTTGCTGAAAATATATAAAAAAAAAACTGGGCAAGTTCAAATTGAGCTCGCGCAAGAAGATTTAGAATCGCCAAACTTAATTGGCAATGGGTTGGGCACATTGCTCGCAGAACAGATGGCCGTTGGGGCCGAAAGGTTCTGGAGTGGCGACAGCATACTGGAAGACGTAGCGTCGTAAGGCCCTCTACAGGGTGGATCGATGACCTGGTGAAGGTTGCGGAAATCCGATGGAAGGATCTATCATTGTGGTGACGCTTGGGGGTCCAACAGTGGACGTCTGTCGGCTGAAATGATGATGATGAAGAAGAGTTCCGTATTGTCCGTAATAAAAAACGGCAATAAAATCACGTATGGGAGCCCCTTTTTAGCATTTATTTCATTCTGTGTTTAATATTTATTGTTACAGTGACAACAGAAATACATTATCACTACAGAAAAAAAAAATGAATACAACCTCCATCGGAATCGGAGACCAACATTGTTCCAAAACCCAGTCTAAAAACCTACAGTGCTAATCAAAAACAAGTTGAACTAAGCCTCTTAGCACACGGGCCTCAAAAATCCTCCTTCTTTTGAGGCAGCCTGTTTTTGTGTGCTCGTATGCAGCGGTGCCGCCACAAAAAACGCTTTAAGCTGCTTCAAGCTTCACCGGCCACAAGCTGTCGCGCGCTTCAGCTTTTTTTTTGCAGCAGCTTCTTGCTTTTTTTTGGCCGCTCCTAGCGTTTTTTTGTGGCGGCGTGTTTTTAAGGTCCGTGTGCGGAGACTGTAAATGATTAATCTATTCGCAACCGATGTTGGGACAGCCCAAAGTTTGGACGGACAAATACCATTGAAATCAGAACAATCAGTCTAGGGAGTTTGTTGTATTGAATGAAAAAGAGAAAGGAAAGAGAGAATTGGTTGTTTGTATGTTGTTGCATTCAAACATTTTCAAAGCTTACCATCAGAACTACCATCCATTATGCTTTGATCACACGTACCGAGTGAGACAGTGCTCTCGGCCGAATACTCGGTACGTATAAACAAAGCGTCGAGTGCTCGGCCGAGCGCTTATTTCTACAACTCGCTTACATCACTGTCTCGGCCGAGTAACATTTTCTGTCTCGCCCTTTTACCTCATACCTCGTACCTAGCTACCCATGGCTCGCGGACGGCGAGCCACAGGTAGCTCTCTGTCCGATCGTCCGATAACTGTCCGGACCGAGTCCAAGACGTCGACGGCGCGCACTGTTCCCGCGCGCCTCAAGGAGTTGTCAGCAGCAGGAGGGGCCCAGCTGGGTCGAAGTCTACTGGGGCCAGGGCTATCCGAAAGGAAGCTCGTGCCCCAGTATGAGGAGGCTAGAAGGAACAGCACGCTTAGCCAAGTTGTTATTCTACAATCGTTAACGCTGTCGAAAAGTGATAAAACATATGGGAATGACGTCATAAGAACAAACGAATAGAAAATTCGTAGCCAAGTTGACGTCGTTCAAAACGATGCAATGAATGGTTATCGTTTCTACAATATTTAACGCTAGATCCTTAAAAATGGTAGCCAAGTTACAATTTTGACAAGCGTTAACGAAATGTTGTCTATGTTTTTGAACGACAGTCGAGACCCGCTAAAAAATGGCGTCTATTTTGATTTGATAAGTTGAGGTCGAGACCGAAACTTATTTTATTTGCCATACTTTTAAAATAATATTTGTTACTATGCATACTTTAAATATGTTGCGATGTGCTCATAACCAAGAAGTGTGGCTTAGGCGCCGAAAAAGAAATGTGTATCGTAAGTGCATGGAAACAATATCCGATATGCCGGAAACTTTGTTTATGCAGCACTTTCGATTAGACAAGTCGACTTTCGTAGCCCTTTGCCAAGATCTCCGCCAGAAAACTGTCTTACAAGGAACCAGCGAAATTCCGTTAAAAGTTAAGGTAAGTGCTTAGTAATCTGAACTTATAAAATGGCTATTTTTCACTTAGGTACTTAGCTCCATTTAATGTTCTCAATATTTGTGTTTTTATAGGTGTTGTGCGCTTTTAGTTTCCTGGCCACTGGATCCTATCAGCGAATTGTTGGCGTCACTCAGAATCTTGCCCAACGCACAGCGAGTCGGTGCATAAGACAAGTTGTTGACGCTTTGAACCACCCTGCTATCATGGCCAAATGGATTGTCTTTCCAAAGACACGACAAGACAGAACATTTATTAAACAAGAGTAAGTACTTATCATACAATTTAACAATAAGTATTTTAATTAATTATAGTGCCTATTCATTTATTACAGTACACAATGAGGAACTTGATGTTAAATATTAATACTTAGCTGCACAGATCCTTATGTCAGACACCTATCTAACCGAAGAGCATATCATCATATGGCTCAGTAACTAGGTAGTGAAATGCAGTTGTGTCTTGTGAGATTGTGGTATGCAGCTACATCTGGTTAGTCCAAAAGCCGACTATAGTTGGGAAAAGCTTGGCAGATGATGATATAATGTAAAACACACATTTAACACTCTCACTGCCAGCAATATATAGTATGGTTCCAGTTCAGCAAGCCATGGAGTCCGCCGGTGGGTGCCAACAAATCTGTTGTGGTAGGCCGTCACTTAAAATGAAAAAATATTACAGCAGGCCGTGGGATCCGCTGTGACCCCCTAAATTCAAACAGATTTTTGTAGTACTGGCCTGCTAATAAGGAAAAATATATGTCTAGTATTGGCATACAGTGAGCTACATGTTGAAAAAAAAATCAAGTCAATCAGAGCAAAAATAACATTTCTGTATAACGGACAAAATGTTTTGGAGGCGGCTAGCGACACCCACGGCCTGCTGTTAATGTTTCTTTAAAATAAAAACGGCCCTTTGCACTCAAAAACTTGGGGCCTGCTAGCGGATCCCATGGCAGTGAGAGTGTTAAATGAGCAATTATTGTTTTAGGTTCCAAAGAAGATTTGGTCTGCCTGGAGTGATTGGATGCATAGATTGTACCCATGTAGCTTTGGTAAAGCCCAATGATAAAGAGCATTTATTCTATAATAGAAAAGGGTATCATTCATTAAATGTTCAAATGGTAGATATAATGTTTATTCATACTGCATGGCTTGTTAAAGCAAGATAAATCATTTCTTAATGATAATTTTATTTTCAGATTTGTGATAGTGATCTACGCATTTTAAATGTAAATGCAAAGTTTGGTGGAGCTACTCATGACTCTCATATATGGTCTTCTAGTCTAGTTGAACCATATATGCGTGAACTTCATCAAAATAACGAGCATGTATGGCTATTAGGCAGGTATTTTAATAGTAAAAAAGGTTCAATATATAGTTTGCCTGTGAATAACTAATTTATTAACTTGTCTTAAACTAAATTTTCAGGTGACTCTGGATATCCCCAACGCCCTTGGCTTATGATACCTATTCTCAATGCAGTTCAAGGTACTAAAGAAGAACGGTACACTCAGAAGCATGTGCAAGCCCGTAACTGCATTGAGCGCTGTTTTGGACTACTCAAAACACGGTGGAGATGTTTGCTTAGAGACAGGGTTCTTCACTATCATCCATATGTAGCTAGCAACATTGCAATGGCATGTTGTGTGTTACACAACATAGCTTTGAAAGCTGGCTTGCCACCACCACCACTATCACTTTCTGCTACACATGATGGGGATGATATGATCATGCAAGATCCCACACCCACTGCGACAGGTAGCCAAAGTGATCTAATCCAAGGAAGAGCGATGTTAAACTGTTTATTGAATAGGTTGTAGTAAGATTATTTTAAATTATTAATAAAACATTTATTACAAATACGGTTATTATTATTTTTATAATATTTATCATTCATAAAAAAATTAGTAGTGACGTAAGGAAAGATATTTCAAAGTAGTCTCAATATTTTTACAATTCCCTCAAATAGGTTTTAGGCGCAGTATTGTTAAAAAGTATTTTATATCTAAAATAATCTAATGATTTTATGTAAAATCAAAAAGGGGAGAGGAATTAAAGTATGTTAATAAAGGCAGGCGAAGCCGCAGGTAAAAGCTAGTACTAAAATAAATTGAAGAATCAAAAGTAGTCAACAAAATTGCTTTGTATAGGACTTTTAATTGAAATAAAATTCAAAAATGTCTTATTTATTAATAATAATAAAATATGTTTTATCAACTTTTTAAATTTTTCATTATATTTGTATTTTTTCAAAAACAAATAAAATTAAAACAATTTACTTACAATTTACAAATGACAAAATATCTAAAAAAGAAATCAAATCAACAATGTAAATTTAAATATTTAAATTTACCAGCCCTAGTTATAGATTAGTACAATAAAAGTAGTAGTATAATAAAATTTTAACTATCACAGGAAATCAACTTAAAACTTAATCAAATCATCCATCACTAATAAAACATACTATTGTAAAATATTATAGAAAATCAACTTTTTGTATGAGAAATAGTAATCGGTATATGTTTTTTAAACAACAAATATTAACAATTCACACAATATAATCTAACAATTGTAAAATATCACAGAAAATCACAGAATATAATCAGCTAAATGTGTATTTTTATATTTCAAGGATTAATACATATTTATATCCTAAATTTTTTATACTTTATACCACTATCACAGTATGGGATAATATCTGTCGAAGGTAGTGATGATGGTCTCAACTGTATCATTTCTATTAAATTGTCGACAGCACCACCCAAACGACCTAAAATTTGAATCTTTTGTTCCTCTAATTCCAGCCTTTTTGCATCTAACCGTAATCTTTCAGTCTCCCTCTCGTGGAATTCTTTATTCCGGTCTGCCTCTATTTGCAGCCGGCGATTTTCAATAGTCACGAACTCGCGATTCCGGTCTGCCTCTATTTGCAGCTGGCGATTTTCAACAGCCACAAACTCGCTCGTGGCTCTTTCAAAGGGTGTTTGAATGCGCCGTGAACGCGCTCGATGAAGCCTACAGCGCTGCGGCATTGATGTGGTGGACGCAGTGCTGGGCAACGGCATCGGTGTGGACGCACTGCTAGGCAGTGACGGTTGGGCAGACACTGCTGATGGCATCAGTGCAGAAGCAATGCTGGGTAGCGGCATTTGGACTGGAGATAGAGTGTGAATTGGCATTTCTCCAGAGCAAGGTAGCATCGAAGAAGGTGCGGTTGCTGTTGTTGCTGAGAACAAAATAATTATTGTCATATTATATTTATGGCCGAAATTAATTATTTAGTCAAAACATTGTATCTTAATAAAAAAAAGTACCTTGTACAGGATTTGGAGGAATAAATTCCAGTATAATTTCACCTGTGGCGGTTTGGTATGGATAGACTGTATCGGTTGGATGTGGTGGACTGTTTCCCCCTGATGGTGCAGCCTGAAAAATATGAAGACTATAAATTAGATAGATTACAGATAGAGGGGAGGGGTAGAAAACTAAAATGATAGGTAATAATGGAAAATAATAAAATACAATTTTACAAAGGTTGACAATCTTACTTTTTTCCATTTGATTAGTGGCCTTATAGCTCCTCCACCCATGGAGTTAAGAATCTCCTCCAATTCCTGCCACAGTCGGTCAGCTTTTAATCTGCCTTGAGGCCCTTGCTGGGGCCTACTTATATCGCCATGCCTGCAGCACAAATTAAAACTATTATAGTCAAATAAAGGTAATAGCCATATTAGTTCATGTTGCACACGTTTATTTACGTTTTCAGCTTTCAAGTATCGAGTATAAATAACTAAAAATTTACGTACCTTTCCATAAACTCCAATAAGGCTGCGAACTGTTCTGGGCTTGCTCGGGTTCTAGATTTCATACTATAAAAGTTATCACATCATTTAATAAGGTATCTTTGACTCATAAACAGGATTATTATTATCATAACATTTCGCGTCACAGTAAAGTTTAACTCAGCACTGTGATATTATAATAAACGTATTATAAGAAAACTTTTCGCTTTCTTATTTTATCTTGGAACTTATTCACTGGCTAAACTAACTCCAATACCTTCTCAATCATTCAAAACTAAACATAATGTTACAAAATACTAGTTACAAAAGTTCCGCTCGCGCAAAAAGTACCTAAACAAACGTGTTTTTGACGCAGTGTTGCCAGACAACTATCTCGAGTTTCCCCAAACCTTCCCCGAAATCCTCCAAAAGGTTAAAAAAAATCCTCAACAAATGGCGAAATAGTTTATTTTTTTGGAAAAACCTTGGATTCTTTAAATGTGCGAATAAAGTAGGTAAATTAGTCCGTAGGGTATACCTACAAGTGTGGTACCTAAATTGAATAGTAGTGGTCAGTGGTATAAAAAGATGCTTTATCTGGCATCACTGCTTTTGATTTTAGTTTGACATTTGTTTTTTGTTAATGTTTTTAGCCTGGATACTAAGTTTTTTAAGCCATGTCTTTGTTGTGTGAATAGTTAATTTAATTACCATTATATGCAATATGGATGTACACATTCAAATTGTTTTGTAGTATGGCTCAGCAAATGTGTCAAGTCAACGTTCTCGGCAAACTTCGGTGAGGTCCCACTCGAGATCGTGCTTGTTTCAATGATTTCACATATTGTTTAGTTCGCAAACCCTTGAAATACAAAACTAGTATACTAATATTACGTCACAATACAATAATTCACGAATTACGCCTATTAGGAATTAATTCACGAATTAATTGAAACAACCACTTCACTCGAAGACATTCCGCCAAAAACTTGTTTGAAGTTTGTAGAAACGCTAGCCATAAACTAAAGAAGAGGTCGTTTTTCTATAGGCATTGTAGAACAAGCGGCCGACTTAGACGCGTCAACTTGGCTACCAAATTATCGTTTTCTACAATTGCTGACGCCGAAGCGTTGTCGATTGTAGAATGGGATTCTACACTAAACGGTTGTAACTTGGCTAGGGGGGCAGGAACAAGAGCGGGGGTTGTCATAAGATGATTTTTCCCACCGAAAAAAAAGGCAATAGGGTGCTTTGTTTTTCAATTTTCAATTTTCATTTGACTTTGAATTCCTGATATCACTCGTGCAGTATTCATATACCGAAAATCACCATAATCGGCAACGCCAATAAGTACGTCATCAGTATAGGTTAATATTTCAATATTATTATTTTTTACAGTGGAGAGACGTAAGTGTTATGTGATAATGAGACATGCTGCACTACACACTAGCAGCTAAGTCGAACATTTCGATTCATTTCTTTTTTCATTTCATTCGAACATATTTATTTATTTATTTATTACGACACTCCAACGAATAGTTCGCCAAAATATTTACTAAGGAATAATGTTATCAATTAAAAATTATCACAGCGAATTCTCCACTTAAAGGTGTGCACAGCACTTATAGAATTTGGTAAAGTAATATTATTGTATTTTGAATAAATTGATCATTCGCATTTAAGAAATAATAACAAGGTACGACACGATAACAAAGAAAAAAGAATCAATAAAATACGGAAGAAGGAATTATTATAGAACAATCAATTAAATAAATTATGTCAGAATAAATTAAATTACATTAAAATACACAAAATTACTTTAAATTACACAAAATTACGTTAAAATACACAAAAATACGTAAAATTACAATAAAATACACAAAGTTTTATTAAATTACAATACATTAAATTGAAATAAATAACACTTAATTAAATAGGTGAGTAATACATTCTGTGGTATTCTATTTATATTACATAAATAATAATATACATAAATAATACAAAAATATGTAATAATAATTATATGTATATGAAACACGGAGTTAGTATAGAAGATATGAAAGCAGACAAATATGAACGTTTAAGAAGAACTTTGAAGGAAAAGAAAACCATCGATTCAAGAAGAAGAAGAAGAAGATTACACCTCAAAGAAGTCACAAAGCGTCCTCTACACGACGCATCTTATAAAACCAATACACAATAATATAAAAAACCAATTTTAAAAACACCCATCAAATCAGAATATAAGTCTTGATACTCTTGAAGACTTTCGTAACAACTTTCCGACACGGAATAGATAGGGGTCCAGAAGGCCGGTTCCATAATGTTATTATTGTAGAAATTTAAAACATGTGCACGCACACACAGCCGTGTATGTACGGTGATCCAAATGAACTGATAATAGTCGCAAGTGCGTTTGTACGTCAAGCGGTTCTAGAGAAAAATGGTATTGACAGACAGAGAACAGAAGACAACAAAGTGCAATAGATTAGAGTTTTTTGCCGACTAAGGAGCATAGTCCTAAAAAAGTACAAAAATAATCTGATTGCATCGCGAAGGGAATAATATTTTTTTTAGGTGGGAAATCTAATGACTTCTGTCGCTCTAGGGTGGAGCAAAAAGGCATGTCAGATTTTTCACCCACTCCTAGTTCCATCGTTGCCTTGCATTCCAGGGCCGAGTTTTCCTTTCAGAAGCGAACCCATGGTGGGTTTGCTGACATCTCGTTGAGGCGCGCTGGAACAATATGCGCCGTCGACGACTGGGGCTCGGTCCAGACAGTTACCGATAGTCGGCTGTCGAGATAAATAATAATATCTGCGATGTCTTTCTGTGCTTATTTATTCCGTGTCCTGTGTACGTATTCTGTGAACTCTTTTTCCATGCAAATACGTCATTAGGTTCGAACGATAACAATTTGCTGTGGAGCCGAATTTTAATGCATGATAATGCCTCCTTCGATAAACGTTGCGAGGTTCCTTAAATCTTTAGCGAGTTTGTTTGGTGGTCTGAATTTAGGTTTATTTGGTAGTAAAGTTTATTTTTTTGTGGTAACATTATTTACGATTGGTTTTGAAAGAGGAAATGTTGAGAGGAAGAAAAAGCTGGTTTTTATACTAGCTGATGCCCGGTGCGATTTTGTCCGCATCAATTTCGAAAAAATGTACATGTAACTAAAAATTCAGTGCTTCGGTTATGATGATAAGCCAAAACGCAAATTCTATTGTAAACATGTTGTGTAGCCGTAGCAGCTAGCATCCCTAGTTTCTGCCTACCCTATATGAAAAAGCGTGAGTATATAATGGTAGCTTTTCCTCGCAACTTCACCCGCGTACATAGAATATAGCCTATGTCATTAAGGAATAAAGCAGCTTTCTATCGGTGAAAAAATTTTAACAATCGGACCAGTACTTTAAGAGATTTTTATGTTTTTTTGTTTGTAGGAAGTACCTATAAACAAAAAATTATAAAAACAAACTTTACCTCTTTAACATATAATAAAGAGGTATTATTTTAAACAGAGGTATAGTGTAGATATTTATATTTTGTATGCAAAGTATATAATAAAAATAAGCAATGCTACCACATAAGAAAGGACTAGAAAATACAATGATATTTATTTGGCATTACTATCTATGCCAAATCAGTACTATCAGACCACTACACGTACGGCGTTGCGCCATCGGTACATGGTGGACATACGTACAAAGAGTATTGGGAACACATTCATTATGCGTATAGCTAAAGAGTGGAATTCTCTGCCCAAGTCTGTGTTTCCTGATAGCTGCAACTTATTTTATATATATAAATTAGGTTACTTCTAGGCACGCGTGTTTTTTTTTACGGTGGGAAAAAATCATCTTATGACAACCCCCGCCCTTGGGTGGAACGGGAGATAGTGTCAGACTCTTACTGACTAAAAACCCACCACGTTCCTTCTAGCCTCTTCATACCGGGGCTCGAGTTTCCTTTCGGATAACCCTGGCTACTGCTTCGCAGAAGAAGCGAAGCGTGAAATATTAAGAGAGGGAAGCCGGAGCAAAAAAAAAAATGCTTACCTACTCCGAGCGCAGGCACGCAGTCTTGAGTCCTCACCGAAAATCTGTGATTGGCATCCTGGCTTCAGTCTTGTATAGGTAGATGTATCTTCAGTCCACTTTTACTATACGTGTAAGCACTGAGATGTTAAACCAGTGTCTTGCAAGCATAATAGAAGTGGCTTTGATAAAAGCCGGTTGTGGTGAAATGATGATATGATGTAAATTAAACAAAACTTAATCGACTAAGTACTAATAATACTACTTATTTACTTATACTCTAGCTTATAATCTAGTTCGACCTCCGCTAACATCGTAAAAACCTAGAAATCGTTCTTCGATTCCAGTTTCAGTTAAATACCTAAAAATTACAGTTAATTGCTCTCTATGACTGACATCGGGAGTTTCGTCAATCATTACAGACAGAAATTGAGCTTTATTTATTTCAAGTCTAATGTTGTCGCGTAAAACGGATGCAATACTATTTATTAAATCATTTTGAATGTCACTAGAGAGACCAGAAAACGCGGGGTTTTGAACTGAAGAACATAATTTTAAATGCGAATCCATTACTGTATCGTACTTGCTCAGATAAAGCAAAGTTTCGATATAATTACCGCGGTTAACAGAACTAGGGCCTTCATCACGGCCGCGAAAAGCTAGTTCTTGTTTACCTAACAAAATAACGGTGTCAATAAACCGTTTCATTAAATCTCTATTGCGATTGACTTTTCTGTTATGGGCGTCATGCGAATTATCGAAAAATGTTTCGATTCTACTAGTCCCAAACTCATATAAAGCTAAACAACTACGTATATGCTTTTCGGTCAGAGAATGTTTCCTAGATGAATTGGTTAGATTATTAATATCGGTGAAGCCACCTTTATTCCATAAACTACTAGCATCTGAGAAAAGTAAACATGGCCAACAATACATTTTATTTAATTTACAACTGCCAGTTAGCCATTGATATTTATCGTAAACGGATATATTAAAATGTTTAAAAAAACCATCGCGTCTTTTGTAATCTATAGTCATATCTGGGCGAGCACGGCCTAACTTAATTACATGTTTTTTATTTTCAAACCTTAATTTGAAAAGCATGTTTCCTCACAAAGCAAATAATCTGTTAAACAACAATCTAACGCGATTAATGCCGACATCTTACAATTCTACCAATTACTTTGCAAATCTACCTATTCTAAATACGTAATTTCAACTTATTACAATATCTACTTACCGCAAATACCTAATTACAACGTAAGTCTTCTACTTTTATCACTACAAACACACAACACAGAACACACAACAAACTAACTAATAAATTCTAATATTAATTTAAAAACACAGTCATGCATTCAATGATGGATGGTGAATTACGTCAAATTATCTGTAAACTCAACAGAACACAAAAACGTCCGATTTGTTACGAATTTCAACGACCGTAGCCGATATTCCTCCATCTCGCTCACGCGCACGCAATTTCTATTACTTTCTCTATTACTCTCTCTATTACTTTCTCTAATAACTCGATTAAACGACGGCTTACCGAAGCCTTTATACTCGGCCGGGTCATCGACCTTTATGTGACGTCATGACGTATATTTTGACGTGTATTTTAAGCCGATTGCGCCTGCGGCTTATCAATAGCAATGTTGTTGAAATGCAAATTTTGTTATTTAATGTCCATCCATCGTGTAGGCGTTTTGTAATGTTTCTTTGTATAAAAGATTGATAAAAGATAAAGAAAGATTGATTGATTGATTGATTGTGTCATTTCTCAATTACGGTAGAGAGTGGTTGTGTTCTAAACTTCTGAAGGGAAGCCGGTGGGAATCGAGTTGTATGGAACCTTCGTCACTGCCACCTGCCATTCCTCCTTGCTCCGGACCATGGCCTCAACCAAAGCCCGGAGTGTAGGCACGCGTGTTCCATTGTCGGCCACATCATCGCTTACCATCATTTGAAATAGCCACTATATTTTCGAATGTGAGTTTATGTATAATAAAAAAAATTAAAATCCCACCGGGCAAGGCTAATGACTTCAAAATAATATATTTTTTAACTTCGGTCAGGAACTTTTTAAGGCTCTTTATACAATGTTCTATCCAATTTGTAATTTAAGGCTTGTTTTTTCTAAAAAGATTACATATTGTCAACGAACTTGTTAAGTATTTTCACATTAGAAGTCAGCTCTTAAAAATATGACCAGCTCACAATATGTTGTAATAGGGCCGAAGTCTACTAGGGCCATGGATACAATATTAGTATGCGGAGAGAAGTGTAGACCAGTTAATATTGTACCACAAGAAAATAATCATAATAAAAAAGTGGGCTGAAATAGAAAGTAATCTACGAATCCGCGGAGTCTACAGTATTCTCACATTCACAGTTTAAACAAGTCAAAAACCTTTTTATAAAAATAAAAAAAATAACCGATTTCACTAAAAAATTAATTGAATTTGAAGAGTTTTCACGATTTTGCCAAGATTCCTTCATCAGATCCCAACTTGGTGACTATGGGACCATTTGGGATGTATACCCTTTCCAACAACAAAAATATTTTTCAAATCGGTCAGCAAGCGACGAAGTTATGCGCGAACAAACATAAAAAAAACATACATACATCCTGTAGAATGCTCGATAATACACTCACTGCTATCACTACGTATACACAACAGACGTAAGTACGCGTCCGCACGCTATGACGGTTGGGTGCAGAATGCCCCCACTTTTCGCTGTATACTACATCCCTTCCTTGTTTTAAGAAAACAACAATTGTAAATAATCAGATTGTAATTATAATCAAACAATTATTTTCATGCCAGTACCAAGGAACAATCAATCTTCAACTTCAGGATTTGTTTCACTATTCTCATCTTGATTATTAACAACTTTCCAATTACTATTTTCTACCCTTTTTAAATGAATAATATTTCTACGATATTCTTTCCCCGTTAGATCGTTCCTAACTCTCACGTCTCCGCCATATACATCAGTTACCGTATGCGCCTCTGGGTTAAAGTTTGGTGTAAGTTTATTTTCCTTGTTCATGTTTTTTATATAAACCTTTTCACCGATTTCCAAATTGCTGTCCACGGCTTTCCTTTTCATATTCGCATATTCCTTTCCTTTATCCTTTTTCTCTTTATCTCTATCTCTTACTTCTGAATCTGCTATTTTATGTTCAATATCAGCTGCTCCTGGTATTTTATCTCGGAATTGTCGACGAAAAAATAATTCTGCTGGTGTTTTTCCAGTTATAGTATGCGGTGTACTATTGTACATAATCATATATTCTAATAGTTCTTCTTTCCAATCTTTCTTTTCTAGCTGGCTAATTCTTAATCGCTTAAGTACATCCCTATTCTGGCGTTCGACCTCCCCATTCATTTGTGGAAAATAAGGTATGGTGTTATTTATTGTAATACCACATTCCTTACAAAATTCCTTAAAATACTCACTAGTGAATTGGTTCCCGTTGTCACATGTCAGTGTCGTGGGGTATCCAAGACGAGAAAATATTTCTTTAAGTACGTTAATCGTTCCTGTGGCTGTAATATTCTTCATGATTTTTATCTCCTTATACCGACTAAAGTAGTCTACAATGACAAGTAAATAATCATTTGAGGGCAAGGGTCCTAAGGAATCGATCGCCACGTCAATCCAAGGCTCAGCTGGGAGAGCTCTTCTTTTAATGGGATGAGGTGGATTTGGTGCCGAAACAAGTGTACACCTTTTGCAAGCTTTAACCCTATTTTCAGCATCCCTGTCAATCTTTGGCCACCATACTTTGGTTCTAAGGCGTGTCTTCATCGCTACTAGGATGTCCTTGGTGAGCAGCTTCGAGAACTCGAGCACGAAGTTTTTCCGGGACAATAAGCTTATTACCCCTCAATGCTATATTGCCTTGGAAACAAATCTCTGTTTGAAAGGGTTTATAAGCATTGACAGATTCGTCCCACTTATTATGAAAAACTCCGTTTTTTAATGCTATAATCTCAACGTCTAGTGCACTGGCTGAATCGATCTCATTCAAAGGTACTGCAACCGGCCTGCTATATTCAATAATTGAGTTTATATAGTTTTCACTGTCAAATGGTACCGGTTGATTTGACTGGCAAAGCCGAGAAATCGAGTCTGCGATATTATCTTTACCTGGGCGGTAGACAACTTTGTACTTATAAGCCTGCATCCGAAGTACCCAGCGCTCAATTCGCGCACAAGGCTTAGATCGGGGTCCAAAGATGATCTCCAAGGGTTTGTGGTCACTAATGAGATCAAATTCTTTACCTAACAGGTATATTTTAAAGTGTTCCACAGCCCATACTAGTGCCAAAGCCTCCTTCTCGGTTTGGCAATATCTTTTCTCACAGTCTGTAAGGCTCTTATTACCAAACGCTATCACACGAGGGCCTTTGCTATCAATTTGTATGAGCACCGCCCCTAATCCAACTGGAGAAGCATCTGCTATGACTTGTGTCTTATCCGCTGGATTGTAATAGCCCAATGTCTTTATCTCCAACAGCTGTTGCTTAAGACTTTCAAATGACCTTTCTTGAATATTTGTCCAATACTTTTGAATATTAGCAGATCTGTTCAATTTAAGTCGGATTAATTGTCGAAGGGGTTCTGTAAGCGATGCCAGCTTGGGAATCCATTTTCCTACATAATTGACCAAACCAAGAAAGCTCTGTATTTCTTCAACAGTGGATGGCCTTCGCGCAGACCGAATTGCCTGGATATATTTAGCTAACGGTTTTATCCCTTCAGCTGTTAATTCATGTCCAAGAAATTCTATTTTATCCGTTTTATAAATGCACTTAGCTTCATTAAGGAGAACATTATTATCTTTAAGTACTTGTAGGACTTCATTAAGCCGTTTGTCATGTTCCTGTCCATCAAATCCATAGATGATGATATCATCTATGAAGTTCGCAGTACCTACGCAACCCAACAATAATCTCTCTAGTACTTTTTGAAACATTTCAGGTGCGCACGACACACCAAACATTAGTCTTTTATAACGAAATAATCCTTTACTGGTGCTAAAGGTGGTTATATATCTGCTGCTTTCGTCAATTTCCAATTGATGAAAAGCGTTTTTTATATCGAGTCGAGAAAAGTACTTAGCATGCCTAAAATTTGGTAAGAGTTCGTCCATTGTAGGGAGTGGATGATTCTCCCTAATTATTGCCTCATTTGCTCGTCTCATGTCGATACAAATCCGAATCTCACCATTATCTTTTAAAACTGGTACCATTGGAGATACCCATGGTGATGGTCCTTTAACCTCTTCAATAATGTCAGCTTCTTTAAGTTCGATAAGCTTCCTATTTACTTTTTCTTCTAAGGGAATCGGTATTCTCCTATATGGCTGGATAACTGGTTGTACTTCTTTGTTAATAGGAATCTGAATAGTGACATCTTTAAATTTCGGGAAGGTACTATTATTGACGGGGATACCAATTCGAAGCGCATTAAGTTGTATCGCACTGACTTTACCTAGAAGATTACGGGTACCATTTCGAATTACAAAAAAAGTTGCAGTTTTAATAATTACATCATTAATAGTTATATTGGCATCAAATGCACCTAAAATATCCAAGGGCTTTTGGCTCCCGTAAGGCAATAAGATTTTATCAGGATTCTTTATTTGATTAGTGACCTTTACTTTATGATTTTTTAGATATTCCCACGTCCTATCTGTGATAATGTTACATTTACTGCCCGAGTCAATCAACATTTCAATAATAACACCACCGACTTTGCAGTTAACTGTTTCATCTTCATCTAAATGAAATATGTAATCCACTTCCTCTGTATTTTTATGTCATTTATCAATTCTTTGTCTCTTTGTTCTATCCGTCTTCTCATCGATCTTTGATTGTATTTTCCTTTTCTGTAATTTAGTCTTACAATAGTCTTTAAAATGTCCGATAATCCCACATCTTGCGCATTTCTTCTCTCTGGCTGGACACTTGTCGTCAAAGGACAGGTGTTTACTACTGCCACACCTGTAGCAAGTCTTTGAAAAACTCTGGTTTGTACTGGTAGATTTCCGAGTATCCAATTTATTAATATCTGATTTAATTGTATCACTTATTTTACTTGAACCTGGTTTATCAAATGTGTCAAGTTGCCTGTTAACGGTTTCAAGCGTAATAGCGATCGTAATAACCTGCTGAAGAGTTACACTGTCACCCGCTGATAAAATTTTCTTCCTTAGTTCTGCACTCCGGCTTTTTTCGACGATTTGATCTATTAGATTTTCATCTTTATCAGCATATTGGCATTTATCAGCTTGGTTTCGCAGCCTTAATAAAAATGCTTCAAATCTTTCCCCTTCCTCCTGCTTCATCAGTCGAAACATATATCTTTCAAAATATCGGCTTTGTTTAGGAGAGAAGTATTGGTCTAATTTCTCTATTGCAACTTTATAAACATCTACGTTATCAATTTCATCTATATGAGCTCCGGGAAGATTGTAGTATACTTCTTGGAGGGCAAGGCCACCAATATGCAAGAGGGTTGCCCTCTTTTTCCCACCTGTGTCAATGTTAGCCGCAAGGAAATATATTTCAAGGGCCCTTTTCCATTTTTCCCATCTGACTCCTACTGAAACTGGGTCACCTTCGCAATCGAAATGCTCAAGACCTGGAAGCGCTGATGTTATCTGAGCCATAATGGGGCGATCTGTAACAATCGCATAACTGCTTATAATTTGTTTGGTTAGTTACATTAAGGCTCACATAACCCAACCATACAACCTTTCCGCTAAACCAGTACCGTCTGTCTTATTGACCGTCTTAGTCTCTCATATTGACTATATTAACCATAACGATCTTTTAAAGATCCTCCAATAATACAATATCATAGCCTTTCTTATTGACTATTTATTCACCACAATGTCTCTCATATTGACCTTTCACCCATCTCTCTACGGAGACTTTTTTTTAACACCTAATTGCAAGTCTGTCTCATTGACTTTCCTTCACACATGGCCATTTTCATATTGACCTCACATTCACAGTCCTTTATCGACTCTCATAACACTTATATTTGCTAGTGACCTGTCATATTGGTCTTTCAAAACAATACTATATACCTATTTTCTTTTATTTTGATACTTCCTCATATACCTACGTGTTTACATTCTTGCCTAATGCATAATTGTGATTATGATATTTATTGCATCTAAATCGCTGCAAATATACTTATCAAATACACTAACACTTTTAATGTATATATATAATCGAAATAGATGTATTCAATATTGTACAAATCATAACAATTCATTTGTACTGATAGAATAGATGAAAGTGGATACATAATTGTTTCCTATTGAATACGTTCGTAAATTTACGCATTCATTCATTTATTCAAAGGAACTTCTTATAATATTAGTTAACCTCATTAGGAATGCACAATGCAATTTGGTAAACAACATGACTCAGCGCGGTCGGCCGGTAGGTCGCCGCAAGTAATTACTAAAGAGATAAAAAGATTGCCATCTTATTTACGTTAACGAGTAATATTGATAACAAATTTACCAATTAGATTTGTCAGTTTTTTTTTTTTTTTTTTTTTTGTTTACCCTCAACCACATTATGACATTCACACTATAACTGTCCTTATTCTCTTTCTTTTTAGCAAAGTATTTGTGCATTAGGACTTACATTTTTCCTCGTCGCCACTTGTAGAATGCTCGATAATACACTCACTGCTATCACTACGTATACACAACAGACGTAAGTACGCGTCCGCACGCTATGACGGTTGGGTGCAGAATGCCCCCACTTTTCGCTGTATACTACACATCCGAATTGAGAACCTCCTCTTTTTTTAGAAGTCGGTTAAAAAAGATGCTATATAAAAATAAAAAGACATTTACAAATACCCTTCACTTTTCTACATTCTCCAATTTAGGCCTCACAAACATAACAAATCAAAGTCTCATATTCCCGACGCCATCTTTCAAAAAGACACATCACAAGTCAACTCACAAACCACACGAGGAAAGTGCAACTTTGAACTTGTTCGTAAAGGGCTGGCGGGGATGTCTCGACGAAAACTGACGACTTTTAACGAGTATATCCGAATGAACTTTATGGCGTGTACAGATGTAGCGAGTGAAGCGCAGAATATCATCATCGTTTCAGCCGATATACGTCCACTGTTGGACATAGGCGTCCCTCAAGCTTCGCCACATCGAACGTTCTTGTGCGTCTCGCACCCATCTGTTTTCCAACACACACTTATGTTCTGTCGATCCTGTCCGGACGGTTAACGGACGGTCGGACGGTGAGCTACCCATGATTGGTTATCGTCCTCAAGCCCACAACTACGGTGGTTTCTTTCTGTCTTGCTATTCGATAAGTCTATGGCAGGTGAAGGGTGTATAGTTTGTCTAAAAAATCTAACGACTTGGGTAAAATGAAATCTGATGTAGCCAACCCTGATTCAATAATCAAGGTTGATTAAGAGATCTTGATCATTGTTTATTAATAGAAGAACCTTATAAAAAGTATCAAATATAAGTATTTTTAATTAATCTTTAATATATACATCTTAACTATTATAAATTAATAGGTATATACAAACTTAAAATAATAATGTGTACAAACGAGTAAAAAAGACAGAAAAACAAAGGGCATCAAAAAATTCGTCCACACAATGTCAATGGAAAAAGTGCCCAGAACGCTGGCAGCATTGCCACGCTGGATGGCAATGCTGATTCGTTGACCGAAGAAAAGCCCAGCCCTCTGGTCACGCGAAGAGTCGACCAAACGTTTGCTGATATTAGTTTAGTATTTTTTAAATGATTAAATAAAATACAAAATTCCCAAGTCATTTGACTTGTTTAGACAGACTATACCAAATCTTCTGCTGCGCATTCTTCGCAGTGTCTGTACAACCCTTTACAAGAATATCCGAGTGAACTTTGTGCAATTAGTGGCGGCAACCGAACGGTAATAACCCTATGGTTAATGATGGTGTCGTAATTAAAGCATATGGGATAGTTTTATGAAAGGCACGGCGGCATTCATGGAATAATGAGGGTTGGCTCGCGAACGTTTTAATGGTTTGCAAGTTTTGTTTTAGTGGGGAAACTTGTGTTACTTCCGTGTCTTCATTTTGTGGGGTTTTCGTTTTGAGGAGTTGGTTTTCGTGCTTTTTATTAAAATGAATATTGTTTGCCGTTTTATTTTTTAAAGTTTTCATTTTATTTATTTAACAATTTATGCACACACACAAAATGAAAGAATAGAAGAAGGAAAATAGGTACAGAGGTGATGCTTATTTCTAAAGAAATCTCTTCCAGCAATCTTGCGAAAGACCCGTGATGGTCTTCAAATAATTATTTTTTTCTTCTTTCTGTTATTTAAGAATTTATGTATACACACATATTGAAAAGACAACACGAAGGAAATCAGCCGTTCACTTCCAAAGATGCTAACTCGTGCGGTAATTAAAAAAAAAATCTAAACATATGTAACGAAAATACATTTTACGACTAAACTAAATAAAACGGCGGTGCAACTGGTCGCACCGCCATGGTGTCCCGGTAAAATATAGCCCTAAGCTACCAAACTAGACACCATACAGACACCAGAGTCACCACACGACCGAACTGGTCGCGCCACCAAATTGGTTGCGCAACCAAACGGACCCCAGGTGAGTAACTCTGTAGAGCAGCCCCCTAGCTAAGTTACAACCGTTTCTCTTGCGTCGAACGCTTGGAGTTGGCCACGCACGCCCCCGATTCTTTTGTTCTAAACACGTGACTGAGCATTGAGATGACGTCATTACCGTGCATTTGAAGTTTTCTACTAGCGTTAACGATTGCAGATTATCAACTTGGCTAGAGGTACTGTATACATTTTGTTGGTAGCGGCGACTGGTCGCACCACCATGGTGTCTCGGTGGAATATAGCCCTAAATCAAAAGGGTTTCCATATTATTTTATTGTTTATCAATGCAGTTGTGAATGCAAGCTTGGTTTCCCAAACTGCGTCACAAATGAGTGATGTTTTAATTACGCGAAGGAGCAATATAACTGTGGAAGTTAGGAGAAGAACGCGAAGTTTTGTCGCTTCCTTTGTTATAATTTGGATAGTCTCCGTATACAGTTTTCTCTCGTGTGTTTTAGTTAATGTTTGTGCATTTGGTATTCACAAAGGGTTTTGATTTTTTGGCTTCTTAACAAAAGTTTATACTTATTTTTTTAAATAATACTGCTATATTGCTAGACAAGACAAAGAATTCCCTACCGACTATGTTTCCTGAGGGCTACAAATGGAATCTTTAAGTTAACCCTTCAGATACCGTCAATTAGAGACACAATAGTAAGACAATAGATGCGCGGCCACCGGGTGTCGCTTGGGGATTCATGAATTAAGAGTGAATAGAATACTTCTAGGTAGGCGCGCTCTATCATTGACCACATCGTCAATTTCCATCTGGTAAGGTAGCGGTCAAGCACAAACCGATCAACAATAAAAAAAAGACACGTTAATTCAGTGAAAGTGGATTTCGAGAAAAAGAAAGGAATTTTGTAAAAAAAAATATTGCCAGTATATTTGTGACGTTTACTGAAAATTGTCACCTATAGCTTTTCTGACCACTACTAGGTAACTGAAAGGATTCGGGTGAGCTTTATTCACTAAAAGTATGACTCTCTCTCTCTCTCTCTGTGGCTGCAATGGGTGCCTACAATAGAATTATGATGGTACTGGCATCTGGCTGAGGTGTGCAAGTTATTGTCAAGACGATCTAAGACGTCGATGGCACGTATTGTTCGGTGTTCCACGCGCGCCTCAAGGAGTTGTCAGCAAATCGTAGGGGCCCTGCAGGGGCGAAGCCTATTGAGGCCAAGGGTCTGCTTCCGAAAGGAAGATTCGGCCCCGGTACGAAGCGTCCGGTAACCATCCGGACTGAGCCCAAGGCGTTGACGGCGCGTATTGTTTTACGCGCGCCTCAAAGAGTTGTCAGCAAACCGTAGGGCCCCAGCAGGGTCGAAATCTACTGGGGCCAAGGATCTGCCCCGGTACGAAACGAGAAAACAGGAGTGGATTTTTAGTCAGTAAAACTCTGACACTACCTCCCACTTCGCCCAAGAGTGCGGAGATGTCATTGGATGTTTTACCTGCCTATATTCAAGACGTACATCAAAGGATCGAATGCTGCGACAGCAACGCGAGTGAATCTTTTAAGCAGACTCGCATTGGGGCGGAATTGTTTCGCGGCGAAAGTTAACAAACGCGGAATTTTGATGAACCCATACTCCGACAGTTATTTTTGTAATTACAACTTTAAATAGGCGACGGATGTTAACGAGGCGACTATGCAGTTAATTGTGGGGGAAGGTTTAAGTTGTGTGGCTTGGAACTTAATTTGATGATCTTTGGGTTTTGTAAGGAGAGATTGCTGAGAATTTGAGATTAAACTTTCGAATACTGTAATTAGAGATGGGGACGAAAGGTTCTGGAGTGACGACCACGTACCGGAAGACGCAGCTTTGGAAGGCCTCCAACAAGGTGGACCGACGACCTGGCCAGGGTCGTGGGAATCCGATGGATGCGTGACGCACAGGACCGGTCATTGTGGCGACGCTTGGGGAAGTCTTTCGGCTGATATGATGATGATGAATTAGAGACAAAATAG
Source organism: Mythimna lalbum (assembly GCA_949319445.1). Lineage (NCBI taxonomy): Eukaryota > Metazoa > Arthropoda > Insecta > Lepidoptera > Noctuidae > Mythimna > Mythimna lalbum. The sequence goes on along the minus strand of OX439359.1, from coordinate 5,663,171 downwards.
AAAAACAATGAACACAACAATGCCGGTGTTCGCTTTAAGGATGTAGTATGCTAACATTATTTTTGGTTTATGTGAAACCTGAATATAGTTTGTTCAGAATCATTAAGGAATGGATTCCAATAGTTTTTACGCCATGTAAATTTTTTCCGAAAAATATTTAAAAAGGTCACAAGTTGGACAACACTGACACTGACACTAGGTACAATACATTTCACGGCAGGTCATAGCGGGAATTAGGCGTCAGCAAACAGGTGGATGAAAGTGCAAAACAACCCCTCAGTCGCCTGGATGGCCCGGTGACGATGTATTTTTGCTGACATAACAAGCTTATTTATCTGTGTGATTTTTCATGATACAGATATGAAATTTTGTGAGTAAGTATATAGATTCTTTACACAAAAATACTAGACACGTGTTTCGAGTTTCGCATATACTAAAACTGAGAGCAGATGTAGCCGAGTGGGAACGCGACTTACGAGTTGTAGGTCGTGGGTTCAAACGCAACCAGGCACATTACTTTGTGTAATTTATTTCATCACCACTGCTCTCGAAACGGTGAAGGAAAACATCGTGAGGAAACCGGCACGTCCTAGAACCAAAATTCGAAGACATGTGACATCCACTAACCCGCACTGGGCCCGTGTGGTGGATTACGGCCCATATTCACTCCTAGAGAGGACGCCTGAGCCCCAGTCTGTGTGTGTGGGGACTGGAAAGATTATAAGGTCGACTATGCTATGCTATATATTAAAACTGATGTTATACAACTTGTAATGTTAAATGCGCAAAACCACAGACACCTCAAACGATTTTTAATTCAATTGACCTAATAGAAAAGAGAAGAGAAAAAAACATAAAAAAAAAATTAAAGGCTTTATGATTTAGTTTGTTTAAAATTCATATCTGCATTGAAATAAGAATATTATCCCGTGTATGAGAAAATTTGATTGGACTGCAACTATTTGTGTTTGTTTACCTATTTCAGCGGGTTTGGCCACATGATGGCTTTACCTATTCATAAATAATTAAGTCGAAGTTTTTAATGAAGATTTTTTTGAAAAATGAAATCTATATGTTTTAATAAAAAGTGGTTTAATTGATTCTGCTTGTTATTCTGATCAAACTAATTTCAGGTTTTGCGCATTTAACGTTACACGTTGTATATGAAAGAAAAACAGAAGGCGCCGTTTATTCGTTAAATTAAAGCACAGTTCACGTATCCAATAAATAACTAATACCTAGTACAATAAAAAATCGCTTTTCAATATCCACAGACATAATTCAAACATTAATATCTTCAATACGAATTCATGGTGTGATAAAGGCGGGATCAGACTGAAGTGTGGGGGCTGAAGACATAATCTATATTTTATGCCGCTAGGTTTGGAGTTCGAGCTCGCTATAATGTTTTATTGATAGGTCTATATGGTTTTCGATTTTTGTACTATTTTTGATTTGCGGAGGATTTTTGATGTTACACCACTATTATTTTTTAAAATTGAGATTCGGGATTTTGAACATGTCAAAACTTAGAGGGGCGGGGGTTTACTCGTTTAGCCTGAAGAATCGCCAATAAGTGAAAGTAGGTAGTGCACATTGCTTAAGGAACAGATGGTCGATGGGGCTGAAAGGTTCTAGAGTGGCGACTGCATATTGAAAAACGAAGCTTTGGTGGGTTGGTGATGGATGCAACACGCTCAGGACCAGGGGTTTACTCATTTTAAGGGTTTATTCCAGGAATCCATTTTTTTTTCTAAAAATAGTGGCACAGTAATGCTGTAACACACTAGTGTTATCACTATTTTTAGAAAAAATGCGATGCAACAGGCGTGATACCCACCACCGTCCGACCATCATCAGATCAGCTCCATATGTCATAATAATTTTGCATTTTCATCTGATTTACAAATGCATGCAAAATTTCAGCTCAATCGGTAACCGGGAAGTGGATCAAATTTATTTTGCAACATTTTATTACAGACAAACATCGGGACAGGTGAAACTAAATAAAAGCTTATAAATATGATATTCATTGAAAATTTTGTTTGATATTTTTTATTATTATGGATAGGCTCGCGTTTGACCACTATCTCCCTTGATGGAAAGCGATTATGTGGACGACGATGGAGCACGCTTGCCAAAAAGCAACCTGTTCACATTTGATTTAAAGACTAAGGTTATAGTCATCAGGAAACAGACTCCTGGAGAGAATTCCAATCCTTAGTTGTACGCGTAATGAATGTGTTTATGTGTTTCTAAAACGCTGTGTATGTATGGGTGGGATGACTACCATGTACCGGTGGGGCAATGCCGTATCTCTTGTGGTCAGATGATGGAACGGACTTGGTGGAATAGAAGAACAAGCGTTCTCAAAAAGTTAAAACCTCAAACCACTACGAACTCTGTTATGTTTTAACTAAAATCTCGACTATTTAATTCGAAGCAAACCAGCTTAGCTAAACCAATATACTGGCTATCGACGTGAACTTCGACGTTTAGGGTATCTGCACATTGAATAGACAGCTGAGTCCCCGCAATTATAAGGTGAACTGACAGTTACTAGTTTGCAATTTATATCGTTTTATGAGTATTCTTATATTGAAGGATATTGCATTAAAATAGTACATTGTGATGTACCATACTTATATCAAACTAGCTTTTGCCCGCACGGCTTCGCTCCCGCTCTTCCCTACTCTACCCTACTCTACTCTACACTACTCTGCTCTACACTACTCTACCCTACTATACCCTACCAAACTTCACATAAACCATCTACTAAATAGTCCGAACAAAGCCTAAAAATTTGGTTTGGATAGGTGAGCCCGTTCTTGAGTTATAAAATAACAACGAAAAGTGGCATTGATTTCAAATGCAAAAAATAGTGCGATATCTGTTTTTATTTTTTGCTATGATGTGGAATCTTTATAGTAAATAATATAAGTAAATGCCTTATGTCATTAAGCCCACCTTTGTACTTTTTTGTGCATAAAGAATAAAATAAATAAATAAGTTACAGCAAATATCAGAAAGTTTGATATTAACTAAGAATTTTTTTTTACAAGGCACAACGGTGATAGGTTCTGAAAAGCTTGAACTTAATTTAAGTTTTAGAAACAAAAAAATCTAATAAGAACCTCTAGCAACATAAAAAGTTAATTAGACAAATTGACTAGGTATCTAACATTAACAAAATTATAAAAATGTGTAGTAAAAAGGTGGAAGCAATACTTTAAGAATTTATCGCAACATCTGGCGAAAATGGACATAACAGTTCATTAATGAACTTATTAGAACAGAAATTAGATTAGACTATAGAGTTCTTTTTGACATAAGACTTTGAAATGTGATCACATACAATGGATCTCATCAGAAGGCCTAAAGTCACTTAAAGGGCAATCTCAGAGTTTCCTTGCATGATAGCATCAGGAATAAAGATATATGAAAAAGAACCAAAGTTACCGATATAGCCCGAAGAATCGCCTATAAGTGAATGTGGGTAAGTGCACATTGCTCGCGGAACAGATAGTCGATGGGGATGAAAGGTTCTGGAGTGGCGACTACGTACTTAAAGACGAAGCTTTGGTGGGTTGGTGATGGATGCGAGACGCACAGGACTAGCTCATGCGGTGGAGGTGTGCCTCGTTTGGGCGGAGCACCGCTGCGTCCTTTTGGGGGCAATCGGCTGCAACGATCTCCCGCACCGAGCCTTGGTACAGGCCATGCCATCGCCTTCATCTGCGCAGCAGTGAGCAAAGGAGGCAGCCGCACGAGTGAGGGAAAGGCCTTCTTCACTTGATTGCCAGCCACCGTGAGGGTAATGGACGGCGGGCAATGAGTAGTTTACCGTCCGTCTGGTAACCGTCTGGACCGAGTCCAAGTCATTGACGGCGAAAACCGTAGGGCATCTGAAAGGGAACCCCGGGGTCTTGGGATGTAAGGCAAAGAACATACGAGTGGAGTTTAGTCAGTTAAAGTGTGACATGCCGTCTCGCTCAACGTGAGAGAACTCATTAATTTGCAAAAATAAATATTATTTATTATTTGATAATTTCCTGACATAAAAAAGGTCAGTGATTTTTGTGAAATTTTCTCAACTCGTTTGTCACGCAAAATAATAAATACTATTTTCCTCCTTTAAAAAACTGTAACAAAACAAGTTTTCCCTTCTTCCACTATAATTTAGGGTAATCTTATACAGGGTGTCAAATAGCAAAGTGGTCGCATTCGGAACACATTTTTCTGCTGTATATATTCTCTGAAAGTAAACTGGAAGGAGACATCGGAATGTGGAACGATATCCCACCGCCTGTTTTATTATGTTCTACTCCGAGTTATAGACTGTAGATGCAAAAAGATAAATGTAAAAAAAGTTTGAAAGTATGCGGAACAGAGAGTAAAGTCCCACTTACCTCCGTTGAAAAGAGATGATCTTCTGGCCAGACGAGTGTTATGTCTGGTGGGCAACTGCCCAATAGATGATTTCGGACTGTTCTTTATGTTCTAATCGCGCGGAGAATTTTAATTGCGCGATGCATGATTAGTTCTTATATGACGCCATAGATGTCGCTACAAAAGCGAGCGTTAAAAGTTACCATGTGGATTAGCAAGTCGGGTAGAAACTAGAAATATGTTAATTTTGTTTGGTTTGTTTCTGATGGGCAAGTCTTCATAAAATACAGTTGAATGAAAAACACGAAGTGACTTGAGCTTACAGCATCTGCGTAGCCACAAACAATATAGAGCTTTGAGTACCTTGAACACAATAAGACCTTGCTTAAATGAAAAACAATAGCTGTACCCAACTATGTGAGTTAGAAATCTTTGAAATTCTGGGCTTTTCTCTACTGTTATGCATGTACAATACACTTAGGGTACCCCTTTCACAGGGACTGCCATGGTGTCCGGGTGAAATATAGCCCTAAGCTACCAAGCTAGACACATCATACAGACATCAGAGTCGCTACACGTCCAAGCTGGTCGCACCACCAAATTTGTTGCGCAACTCAACGGACACCAGATGAGTAACTCTCTATAGAGCTCTATACATTTTGTTGGTAGCGGTGACTGGTCGCACCGCTATGGTGTCTTGGTAAAATATTGCCCCAAAACCCTCCTCAAAAATCACTCTGTCTAGTAGTGTAAATTGTATGACAATTCGTTCAGCAGTTTTTGAGCTTATCGCGTTCTTACAAACAGACAGACACTGGTGGGGGGACTTTATTTTATAATAATGTAAGGATGCTGCTATCGCTTATCTATTGGGCCAAATCCCTAAACTTGCATGACCCACTAACAAGAGTAAATTCCAAAACTATTTGTAGTCCTTAAAAACGGTTTTCTAAACGTAATGCAGTGTAGAAATTAGACTTTTTTCACTCAAGTGTGGTGTGAAGTGAAAATGCCGGCAATGTAATTAACATTTTCTCATAGCAAAGAAATTCTGTGTGACCTAAATTATATAAGTAGTTTTTCATACCAAGCTACAATAAAGAAAAACTAACGCTACTTTCAAATGCATAAAACATATGTATATTTAAGTTTAAGCAGTAAATTTTGACGCAAGTAGATACATTTTGTCGTTGTAGTTGAGGATGGAATATACGCCCGAGTTGAGGGAGGGTTATATCAGCGAATGCTTACGTGTATCAAACGATGTTTTACAACCCAAACTCGAATACTGTCTCTGATAGTTACTATTGGTAGGTTCAGAATCCAGTTTAGTCAGTAAAAAAAAAGCATTCTATTCATAACTCATCTCCCAGATAAGTTATGAACAGAATAATCAACTAGAAGGTATACAAATGCAAAACATACAAGAATCCTACCAGGGCTGGGGGATGATTTGAAAGAGCTACCGTGTCCCTGGAATACAAAGGACCACTGAAGGAACATAGGTTTTAGTCAGTAAAAGTCTGACACTCCATCTCACTCAACCGTGATGGAGGAGGTGTTATTTAATGATTTCCCATCAAAAAAGCAAGATCAAGTAATGGCAAACTCCCGAATTTTTGGCTGGTAGTGATAAAAAATATTCAAAAGTATAGAGATTCTAAACACTTTTGTTTTAAACAATACCATCCCATTAAAAACATTTCATGTAAAATGTTGCCAAGACGACCACATAAGGTTTGTCCTATGAAAAAGATATCAGATCTCATGTAGAGCCAAGCTTCTGAATCTACACGGCCTAACTCTACCGACCCTAACTTCACAAATTCTACATACAGGCTTGGCTGTTTCGAGATTAATAGAATATCTATAATACTGGGTGTATTATAGATATTCCAGTTTATAGATGGTGAGATTATGTATATTATTAAATGTCAATAATACCCAAGTGCCTTATTGATTTTTTATGTTTAGTGTTTATTGATATCATGTCATTTTCAATAGATTACAATGTATAATAGCGTGATTTCTGGCCGTTAGCATGATTTGATAAAACTTAGTAAATTATTTCGTTTGGGATACCATGGTGACATTATGTAGACGCTTAATAATTTCCTCGCCGAAGTTTTTTTACGGTTTCACTGTTTTAGTAACATTTGATTTTTTCAGTCTTCAGTAAGGAAGTTTTATCTAAGGTATCTATGACGGTTTGATAGTTTTTGTTTAGAAATGATATTTATTTTTTCAGAAAAAATATAGGTGTGTCTTTTTGAATTCTATACGAAAACTTATTTTCTTTTTTAACTTTAACGTATTTTTAAATGAATCTATGCTTATAGGTATGTATAGTGACAGCGCTAAACAATTAAAAAATTATACCACTTAAAGACTTAGATAAACTCTAGCTTATAGACTTTTTCCAGTGTTAAAGGTCACTAAACTCATTTAAACTAATCTTATAGTTCAAAAGTTATGTTTGCTATTAACTTTATCTGTGGCGTGCCTATAAAAATGGTATTTCAATGGGTCGTAGGTAATAATATAAGAAGATTATTGAGCTATATAAAAAGAACTTTATGAACATCGCTAAACTTTTATATTAAAAAATATTTTAGATTATTTACTTACAGCGAAAATATGAAAATGGACAGTGAAATAAAATGTAGACACAAAAATAAAAAAAAAATCGGTTTTATTTTTTTAAATGTTTTTACCTCAGAACTTGGTCGTTTATGGATCGAATAGCATTTTTTTTTTTTGATGATGTGACCTATGCGGGATTGATGGAAATCCTCAAATTTTATAGGTAACTATATAGTGATTTTGGTATTTTCCTCGAGAACTCAAGCAAAGTCTGTAAGTATTTGATGAACTGGAACTGATGAAGAAGACCAGAAAGGGCCAACGGAACTTTATACTCACAAAAATATAACGTGCTGCTGTGAAATCGTCAAATAACTTTTCCCGTTCTAAAGTGGAGCATGAGGGAGAGTCACATTCTTACTGACTCAAACTCACATATGTTCCTTCATTTGACCTTTGCGTTTTAAGGCCACGGTGACTCTTTCAAATATTCGCACAGCCCTAGCAGACAAAGATACAGCTTAACTATGCATTCATTAAACTTTAATAATGTCGCTACATCCACAAAAAACTTATTTTCATGATAAAAACAACAATAGCTTAATACAATATAACTTTTTTCATAAACAACTTGTCTCGTCACGAAATGGCGGAGGCACAAAATGGCTGACGTACAAAATGGCGGCCTAACAAAAGCATAGACAAAAGAATAAAGGTCTGGCTCTCCTCACGGCCCTTTAATGAGGGTTTTGGTCATTTTACGCTCATTTCGATGCAAATTCAAGGGTTTCATGATATTTAGAGGGCTATGCAAATACGACCGAAAGATTTTGATTAAAATTTATCAAGATACTTGTTATGTTGCACTGGTTTGCTTGCGTGATTTGTTAAGGAAAAGCAAAATGTAATTAGATATTCGTATTTTTGGCTAAATTGCGATGCTGGCTTGAAAATGCTTTTCTTATTTTTGTTTAGCTTGACTGATATAACGCTCTGACAAACAGCTCGATTTTTTATATCCCTACTTCTAGATGGCATAAATATACCTGATTGGTACTTGATCCTTAACCCTTCAGATACCGTCAATTAGAGACACAATAGTAAGACAATAGATGCGCGGCCACCGGTGGTCGCTTGGGGATTCATGAATTAATACTATTATGACTTGATTCCGCCATCATCATTCTACCATCGGCACCGGCGTATGGCGAGTGTCTACCCTTACGTTGCTGACAGCCCTACGGTCCAGACTAAACTTTTTGCCACGTCGTTTATACCGCATGAACGGGGAGGACTTGGAGGATTTCCTGCCACCGTAGACGCGGACTTGTGGACGGTGACCGATGGGTAACTCGCTGTCCGACCGTCCGGTAACTGTCCGGACCGAGCCAAAGTCGTCGACGGCGCGCACTGTTCCCGCGCGCATCAAGGAGTTGTCAGCAATAGCAGGGGCCCAGCTGGGTTGAAGCCTACTGGGGCCAAGGTTATTCGAAAGGGACCTGGAGCCCCGGTATGAAACCTAGAAAGAACGAGGTGGGTTTTTAGTCAGTTCTGACACTTCCTCCCGCTATTTTCCCCACCACAAAAAAGCACGAGTTTATGTAATGTAAAAATATTATTCTTATATATGTATACGAGTAGAGTGTATCGAGGTCTGGAATATAATCAATAATACATAGTAGGTACACTTTTCCAAATAATTTTCGAAATTTTTGAGCCCCTTAATATCAGCATCGTTGATGTTCAGCTTGAGTCCAGACAGGTCGATTTTGATGATATCAATGTGGACTGGATCCAAAACCTCAGTCCCCACTTCTGGGATGCCTGCATCAAACGCGGCTATGGCATTCTGTGCTGACTTCTTTAGGCACTCGGAGTCACTTAAGGAGCATTTTTCGATGGGTGGTACTGAAATTAAGAGATAGAATGGATAAAAGAATGAATATTTTACAATAAAATGTAACGTCACGTGTCAATAAATAACCCGCCCCTGATCGTTCCCGGTGGAAAGGTGCCCATAACACTCGCCGCATTTCCTCGCTAAATAGCGATGGCCATCCTTTGCACCAAGAACGACCTGGACCGGGAGTCACCCGTTGCCTCGCCGAGTTTACGGCCCAAATCCCACACAAAACGCCTTGCCTCCACACTCCAACTGCCCAGAGTCTCCACAGCAACAGGCACAAAATAGTAAAGCTGCTCCAAGGAAGCGTACTTCAGCCTCTTCTTAGAGCAGGCATCTTCAGCGGCGGCAGAGGCAGTGTGCATGGTGCGACTCAGGTGACTGGCGGCGACAGTGCTAACGCAAGTTGCGTCCCAGATCAGGCACTTCCCGTTTTTCCATGGCACCAGAGTCAGCCCATCCGGCCTCTTACCATCATCATCTCATTTTCGAAATTGTTGGGGACAAAAGACAAAAGCTACTTTGTTAATAAAGACAAAATTAACAGTTCGTTAAATTGTATGACCATTTTATTGTCCGTTGTATAAAGTGCTGTATATTTTAAAGGATCTTAACAATATATGGGAAGTATTAGGAGTGGCTATTAAAAGCTTTTAGTAAGATTTAGCACACTGTATTTGAGAATGTTAATAATCACAGTTTTACTACAAATGCGAAGGTTTGTATGTGTGTGTGTGTATGCTTTTGTTTGCGAGGGTGTATATGTTTGTTACTCCTTCACGCTCAAAATGGAATTGGATGAAACTTTATAGTCATATAATAATATTATTTAAATATATACTACTAGCTTTGCCCGCGCGGCTTCGCTCCCGCTCTTCCCTACTCCACCGTACTATACCCAACTCTACCCTACTCAACCCTACTCTACCCTACTCTACCCTACTCTACCCTACTCTACCCTACTCTACCCTACTCTACCCTACTCTACCCTACTCTACCCTACTCTACCCTACTCTACCCTACTCTACCCTACTCTACCCTACTCTACCCTACTCTACCCTACTCTACCCTACTCTACCCTACTCTACCCTACTCTACCCTACTCTACCCTACTCTACCCTACTCTACCCTACTCTACCCTACTCTACCCTACTCTACCCTACTCTACCCTACTCTACCCTACTCTACCCTACTCTACCCTACTCTACCCTACTCTACCCTACTCTACCCTACTCTACCCTACTCTACCCTACTCTACCCTACTCTACCCTACTCTACCCTACTCTACCCTACTCTACCCTACTCTACCCTACTCTACCCTACTCTACCCTACTCTACCCTACTCTACCCTACTCTACCCTACTCTACCCTACTCTACCCTACTCTACCCTACTCTACCCTACTCTACCCTACTCTACCCTACTCTACCCTACTCTACCCTACTCTACCCTACTCTACCCTACTCTACCCTACTCTACCCTACTCTACCCTACTCTACCCTACTCTACCCTACTCTACCCTACTCTACCCTACTCTACCCTACTCTACCCTACTCTACCCTACTCTACCCTACTCTACCCTACTCTACCCGACTCTACCCGACTCTACCCGACTCTACCCTACTCTACCCTACCCTACCCTACCCTACTCTACCCTACTCTACCCTACTCTACCCTACTCTACCCTACTCTACCCTACTCTACCCTACTCTACCCTACTCTACCCTACTCTACCCTACTCTACCCTACTCTACCCTACTCTACCCTACTCTACCCTACTCTACCCTACTCTACCCTACTCTACCCTACTCTACCCTACTCTACCCTACTCTACCCTACTCTACCCTACTACTTTACCCTACTCTACCCTACCCTACCCTACTCTACCCTACACTACCCTACACTACCCTAATTTTTTTTTCCATAAGAACCTTCTCCTCACAATAACAATCACAACAAAAAAAAATCAGCCAAATCGGTCAAGCCGTTTTCATGCCAAGTCGTGACAACGGAAAACGGGGGTCATTTTTATATATATAGACTACATATATATATATATATTATATACCTTACAGACTAACATTTATATAGTAAATGCAACTCATGTAAATAATAAAAAAAGTATAAACTTAAAAAGAGTTTTTAAAAGTTTATTTTTATTATGAGCGTGTTTTGAATAATTTCTATATAGACTGGACTCGTGGTTAGTGGCCCTGACTGTTATGTCGGATGTCGTGGGTTTGATTCGCACCCAGAGCAAATGTTTTTGTGATGAGCACGATCATTTGTTCTGTATCTATAATATGTTCGTATTTAGAAAAATATAAGTATGTTTATCAGTTGTGTAATACTCATAACAGAAGCTCTGCTTAGCTTGGGACTAAATGGCGTTGTGTGAATGTGGTGGAATATTATTATTATTAGTGCACCAACCATAAAAGTAATCTACACCAATATAATAAAGAGGTAAAGTTTGTTTTTTTGTTTGTAGGAGGTAATCTCTGAAAGTACTGGTCCGGTTGCTAAAATGTTTTCACTGACAGAAAGCTGCTTTATTCCTGAGGGACATAGGCCATATTTTATGTGTGCGGGCGAAGCCGCAGGCAAAAGCTAGTTTTTAAATAGAGCGTATTTTCTGTTTCTACCTATAAAAAACTTGTTTTACCGATTGATTGATAAATGTAAGCTGTCCGTCAATCAATCGACACATTCCATGCTTATTCGTTCGTTTTCATATCGAGCCTCTGACCCCTCGAAGCCTTCGAGAGCACGTTAAGCCTTTGGGCCCGAACCCGATTGTCATACGTATATCTATGACAGTCGTCGGCCAGTCTGAAGCCTGGAAATGTGACAGGCGCCGAATCGGAGAATATTGGTTTTCTCCATTTTCCTTAATATTAGATTTGTTGAATATGGAAGTGGAATTGTCTGCGGAATAATCTTTACAGATGTCATTATTTCTTTAGATTTTAATGCAGTTTGATTAAAAATAGTTTTAAAGTTGGAAGGCCTCCTACAAGGTGGATGGATGACCTGGTGAAGGTTGCGGGAATCCGATGAATGTGGAACGCAAAGGATCGTTAATTGTGGCGATACTTGGGGGAAGCCTGTGACGTCTATCGGCTGAAATAATGATGATGAGTTAAAAAAAAACTGGGCATGTGAGTCGTACTGGCGCACTGTGGGTTTCGAACAAACTTACCTATGAAAACAGTTCCATTCGCGACTTTATTTACGGAGATTTTTCCGTATCGTAAAAACGTTTTATTTTTTTTGGGCGTAACAACAAATTTACAGTTTCAAATTTTTCCCTATACTTGAAAGAAAGAAAGAAAGAAAGAAAAACCGTTTATTCGAACCTCACATGTATTAAAAATATAAATTAAAAAATAGGTACAATAAACACAGAAGAATTTGTGCAAGGTCAAAAAGGCACCTAACTCAGCATATGCTGCGATATCTATAAAAATAAATAACGCAGCGCTGGTATTCAGTTAGGACCCGCGGTGATGCCACGGTCATACTTACGGAGACTAAATAAAATATATATTAGGTATAGTAGTAAAATACCAACATACAGGTTGGTATCGGAACAACTGTGTATGTAGGTATTGGAACAAAATAAAAAATACGAAAAAAACATAGGAAAAATAATAATAATTAATACATAACATTGGTAAAAAGCGTGAATTTATGTTAATAAGTGTCATGTGTGATAGATATATTATAGAGAGAATTGTAGCGTTAAAAAAAAGAAAAATCACCACTTATACACGTATAATTTTGCATTTTAAAAAAAATAACATAGAAGAAATTATAAAAGGAAATAAAAAAATTCGGCGACTCTATATATATAAAAATAGGGTTTAAGTAAGGTGGCGAGATGGATATATAAAAAAAATAAAAATTTATAATTTGGAAGTTGTGCCTATAGGAACGGGATTGCAATCACGGGACCTCAGACGCGGACTCGTAAGCTATCAAAGAAATCGGTTCATTCCGCAACCTTTTTACACGAATTGCTGTGATTATACATATAAAACAGATCGCGTAAAAAAAACTACTCAAATATTACCTGCTACTACTGCTATAGAATAAGGAAAAATAGGGATCATGAAAACTTCACGTGGAGTGACGTCACGATGTCCACCGGGGTTTTCTCTAGTATCGTCATGCGCCAGTTGGCGCACGTACTTATGAATTGCAGTGGGCTGTACTGTCCACTTCTGTGAATTTCTATCTCTATATCCAGAATGCTCCAAGAATACTCCGAGAATACTCGAAGAATACTCGAAGAATACTCGAAGAACCGATTGATAAATAATCGGTTCTTTATATTCACAAACACAAATCGGTTTTTTTATTTACTACCGAGTTTCGCAAAACATTTCGCAGTTAGATTATTACTTATAATCACATTTGCTTTTTAATTCGTGTTCATAAAGCACTTTTTCTCAGAAAATTTCGTCGCCGAATGACAAATAAAATTTTTCCTTGTCAAACCTCCAAATTTTCCTATTCTAAGTTCAAATAAAAAAAAAATAATATTAGAAAAAGGTAAATTAACGCGAACGAAAAAGTTTTTATTTAGCTAAACGAATTAAGCAACATGATAATGCTGCAGAATGTAATAAATAATTAACCATAGACAGACGCCTGGCAGCGCGCTCCAAAAGCATTTGTCTAATTCATAGACAAACTACTTGTGCTATGAGACATTACTTCTTGGTTGAAATTTGATTTTTTCACAGGTTCAAGGGACCAGGAACGGGCCAAGTGCGAGTCGGACTGACGCAGGAAGGTTGTGCTGTTGCCTTTTTCGAGCAAAAAAATCCTCACTTAAATATTTTATATTGTTTTTAGTATTTGTTGTTATAGGGGTAAGAAAAATACATTATTTATGAAAATTTCAATGTCTTTCAATCATGGTTCATGAGATACAGCCTGGTGACAGACAGACAGACAGTGGAGTCTTAGTAGTAGGGTCCAATTTTTACCCTATGGGTACGCAACCCTAAAAAACGTTGCGTTTCCACTGCAAAATGAAATAAAATACCAAGTTTTTCACAATATTAACCTAAGTATACACTGTTGCAACAGTGTATGGGTTCAATTTTTACCCTTTGGGCACGCAACCCTAAAAAACGTTGCGTTTCCACTGCAAAATGAAATAAAATACCAAGTTTTTCACAATATTAACCTAAGTATACACTGTTGCAACAGTGTATGGGTTCAATTTTTACCCTTTGGGCACGCAACCCTAAAAAACGTTGCGTTTCCACTGCAAAATGAAATAAAATACCAAGTTTTTCACAATATTAACCTAAGTATACACTGTTGCAACAGTGTATGGGTTCAATTTTTACCCTTTGGGCACGCAACCCTAAAAAACGTTGCGTTTCCACTGCAAAATGAAATAAAATACCAAGTTTTTCACAGTATTAACCTAACTATACACTGTTGCAATAGTTTCACTCGTGCAGTCGTAGTCACAGTTCCATCAACACGTTGCCAACATTGTAACTCGCAATATTATTATTTTTATCACCCTATTCTCTTAACAGAGTACAAACAAACTTGGACTCGTTTTCAAATTAACTTCGCGAAGTATCAGAGATCGTGTTAAAGAAAATGCGCCCTTATCTAGTTATAAAATCATTATTATTTACAACAGTATCGTTTGAGATTTGATTTGTTTGTTATGTTGTTTACGAATCACTATTTTGATTTTAATGTTGTTTGGGTTGAAATGGGCTGACGAGGTCAGTAATATTGATGCTGGAGTAATTTTATGATGGTCGTTACTAACTCTTTGAACTTTATTTGCTGTTATTATGCCTTTAAGGCGATTATCCCACTGCCACGCACCACGGAGCGTGGCTCGTGAATGCGTGTTTTAACGTTGCCTGTAAGTATCTTCGTTTCTATAGAAAATACGCACAGAAAATAGATCTACGTGCATTCATGCAGATCACGCGGCTACAAGTGGACACATGCGCCTACACGCGTTGGTGCGGGGCGACACGCAAGGTATCGCACAGTGAGTCTAATTTTGCATTGTCATCTGATTTACACATGCATGCAAAATTTCAGCTTAATCAGTAACCGGGAAGTGGGTCAAATTTAATTTAGGTACAAGATTTGATGACAGACAAACTTCGGAACAGGTGGAACTAAATAAAAGCTTGTAAAATATGCGAAGGTGAAAAAAAAAAGTTGCAAAAAAGTTGTCCCGTGTATAAAAAACAACATCATGTTCGATATTAAGTGGGTATAACAGTGTAAGCGTAGATGCTTGGCAGCTAATGTTTCAGATAAAACGAACGGCCTCCAAAGACTTTGCTAGAAATTGCTCTGTAATTTCTACATTTAGTATGTACTTAGTTTGAGTGGGCCTAAAATGTACACACTGCTTATCTTGGGAAAGGTTTTTTTTGTTATGTTCACGTTTTTTTTTCCTTTTTTTTCTGTAGTTAGTACCTACTGAAATTAAGTAAATATTTTAAAAACAATAATTGATTCTTCACACCAAAGCAGCATTATTTTAAAATTGAAATTGCCCAATTTTTAAAGCAAACTAAGCGATGCGTATTGCAATACTGAAATATGGCCTTTGTTCATTAGATAACAAATACGTATTTACAATTTACACTACATTAACATTATACAAATTACAAACTAAATCAAATATAATAAATTAAATACACATTTGATTTACTTATTATATTAACCTACCTATTCTTCTATTTCTCTATTATTTGATTTACCTAATTCTTAAGATTCCTTTGGTAAATATGATTGTAATTATAGTGTTCTACATATGTATTTACACAATCAGCCTTATATTGTTTTCACTACTGGAATTCAGGCCTCCTCTCTAGGAGAGGGGATAGATCGTAATCTACCAATGGTGTCCTAAATGCTTTAATTCCATAATATAGAGTTCGAATTGAAAAAATACAAAGCGCCATTTTAGGTGCCCAGGACTAATAATCATGGGGCAAGGTCCACCCCTTTTCACCCCGGATTTATATTAAATTCCTTAGTCCAAATTTGCCGAAACAATCCCTATGGGGCTACCTAGCCGCGATTTTATTATTTCTTACCCCTATTTGTATACCTAGACATATAAGAGGGGAAATTCTATTAGACTGGTTTATTGCTACGGGAGGAATTTTTATGGCCAAGTTCTAGGATTTGGGTACTAAATATTCAAATTGAGGAATAGGTTTTCATAGAGATGGGTGAAAGGGTTCCCTAAAAAAACTGTGTCACCTGTAATAGTACATTATATGAGTGTGTAATGTTAGTGATTACCGTTGAGGTGGTATTTAGACCAGAGCCATGGCGAGGCTTAGCAACAGGGTTTTGTTGCCCCCTTTCGAAAACGAACCCCTAAAAAGGGATATCACAAAGTAATTTGTCACAACCCTGAAGGCTAGAATATTAAATTATGTCTGGAAACCGTTATTTAGTCAATATATTCAGTTTTGTTTATTTGTGTCCGAATATAAAATGTACGAGTCGAAAGCCCGCGACCGAAAGGCCACACGTTAATATTAAAATGATTGTACTCCGTTAGTGATAGGGTTGCTAGCGGACATTTTAAAATTATGAACAGCAAATGAAAAAAAAAAATAGCTTACTATCCGGCTGTCCGGTTACCGTCCGGATCGAGCCAGAATCGTTGACAGCGCGTAGTTTTTCAAGCGTACTTCTAAGAGATGTCACCAAAATCGTTGGGGTTCACCAGGGCTAAACCTTACTGGAACCATGGGTTGATTTCTGAAGTGAAAATCCGTGAAATAGCTATTCGTTAGTCTCGCTAAAATTCGAGAACGGCTGGCAATATACGATTTGTAGACCAGAGTCGATAAGTTTTGAAAAGAAATAAAATCAGAGTAGGATGAAACCCACTGGAAAAGGAAGAGAATACACCACTAATTTTTAATTAGTACAAATACTTATAGGGCTTATTAGAATAGGTCTCGTTATTATTTAGGTAAAGTTTTAATCAATAATATTCATAAACATTAAACTTATTAGAGTTTGTTTATGTCCTAAAATGTCACTCAATTTATAAAAATATTGTACATGTATTATTGTACGTGTATGGATTATGAATGAAAAACAATAGACAATCACTGCGCGTAGTATTTCCTAGAAGTAATTGTTATGAATAAATGATCCAATTACGAATTTACCAATTATGAAAAATTTTGTGGCCAATTTTGGAATTTTGTTTTTTTTTACTTTTGACTACACAAATATGACCAGTAACAGGCACGGATTAAGCCTAATTTTTTTGTGTACTAATTAAAAAATAGGGATGTATAACAAAAATGAAAGGAAAAATAAATAAATAATTATTGTAATATTAGTTTAATTTATTCGATTAACTGACTTCTTGACAATAGAAAAGTGCTTGTAAATGGTATATTTGAAATAAATACTTGGACTTTAAATAATAGTGGGTACTATTTCTAACATACCCTTTCACTACCAACTTTGTAGCTACTTGACTGTAACTTTGAAGTAACTGTAAAGCCAAAAGGTGTTAAGTTAATACCCACTCAAATTCAGGAAAGTTGTTTTAGGCAACCCTAGCTAAATATAATGATTACATGTAAAGTCCTGTAACATTATTCTTGAAATTTCACTTGAATATTTCAAATGTTTTCGTAAAATTTGCCGACGTGGAATTGTCAAGGCTTGGTTAGAGGATAGAATGGCTACGGTTTCGAATTCAGTAATGTATGTTAGTGAAGGATATGTCTAGAAAGGCTTCAGTGGAGGCCTTAGGGGGTGGTGAATTAGACAACTGCTGGGGGCCTCTATCGTGGAGGGGCGTGTGGGGGCGCTCGATATCTCGATTAGAAAAATTGCTAATATTTCAAACTTTTTATTTTTAACCGACTTCAAAAAGGAGGAGGTTCTATGTTCGGCTGAATGTATGTTTTTTTTTAATGTATGTTCACCGATAATTCGGTCAATTGTGGACCGATTTTGAAAATTTTTTTTTGATTGATAGATTATGCTTCCAAGTTGGTCCTATAGAAATATTGTTATGATCTGAAATGAACTTCGAAGATATGGAACAGAACTCCTCATAGAATCATACCAGAATTATCGTAACAAGTAAAATTGCTTTGTTTATACGTGTAGTCGATGACTGACTGAAAGAAAAGCGGGAGGGGATGTATCGAACTGATCTGGTGATAAAGCCGGAAGGTAAATTAATATAATTTAACCGTATTTGGGATTATTAGAATCGTTATGAGATGCACTCTGTCTATAAGGTAATTTGTGTTTACCTGAAGGGTAGGTACTTTTTAGTGGTGCTACCATAACTAAAAAGTGAAAAATAAAAAACTTTTTACAAAAAAAAATTAAACCGACTTCAAAAAGTACAAAATAATTTTAATTTCGGAAGTCGGTGTTTCTATAATAGATAGGTACCTAATTTTGTCTCTTCGTTGTTTAACACCGACTTCCGAAATTAAAATTATTTTGTACTTTTTGAAGTCGGTTTAATTTTTTTTTTGTAAAGTTTTTATCCCATCTTTACGTTACATAGTAAAGTTTACGTTGATACGAGATCTGTTACCAGTGATGCCATAATTGACTCTGAAATGTGGTCACTCACGGTGGGCCTCATCAGAAGGTTTAAACTCATCCAATAGCCCATTGCTGTGCGTGGAAACTGGTATGAAGATATTGGCAGAAGAACCAAGGTTACCGACATAGCCCGAAGAATCACTAAACTTAAGTGTCGTCAACGGGACCGAAAGGTTCTGAAGTGGCGGCCACGTACTAAAAGACGCAGCGTTGAAAGGCCTCACCACAAGGTGAATAACGGGTATCCGATATATGCGAGACGCATAGGAGTAGTCGTAACGGCGACGTTTGAGGTAGGCCTGTGTCTGCGGAACGCCCGGAGGACACGGTGGAGCACACAGTTGAGGTGTGCCCTGCTTGGGCGGAGCAACGCCGTGTCCTCGTGGGGGCGATCGGCGGCGGAGACCTCTCGCGCCGGGCCTTGGTTCAGGCCATGGTCCGGAGCGAGGAGGAGTGGCAGGCGGTCGCCTCCTTCTGCGAAGCAGTAATGCTAGCAAAGGAGGAGGCAGACCGCATCAGGCAACGGCGCCCCCGCCGCCGCCGCCGGGATTCCGATCCCGATTTCCGACCACCGTAGACGCGGGCTCGTGGACGGCGAGCCATGGGTAGCTCGCTGTCCGATCGTCCGGTAACTGTCCGGACCGAGCCAAGGCGTCGACGGCGCGCACTGTTCCCGCGCGCCTCAAGGAGTTGTCAGCAACAGGAGGGGCCCATCTGGGTTGAAGCCTACCGGGGTCGGGGTTATCCGAAAGGAAACTAGAGCCCCGGTATGAAGGCTAGAAGGAACGGCGCGGGGTTTTTAGTCAGTAAGACTCTGACACTGTCTCCCGCTCCACCCAAGAGCGGGTTTCGTCAATGATGATTTTCCCCGTCGAGAGAAAAAAAAAAAAAAAAAAAGGTAGGCCTGTGTCCAACACGTCTTTCGGCTGAAATGATAATGAGGAAAATGATAAGTGTTTTATCTATATATAGTACTAATTTTTGTCAGCGGCTTCGCCCGCGTACATAAAATATAGCCTGTCACTCAGGAATAAAGCAGCTTTCTATCGGCAAAACATTTTAGCAATCGGACCGGTACTTTCAGAGATTGCCTTCTACAAACAAAAAAAAAATTAAGAACAAACTTGCTTTATTATACCTATATTAGTGTAGATTTAGAGAATTTTATCTCTGTATTTTTTATGTTACATCAAAGTTATGAATTAACATTCAAATTGAATATGATTTTGGGATCACCCTTTTTCCAAATTACAAACAATTTCCGATCGTCATAAGAATAACATGTAAATTAAGTTCTTTACCCAAAAAATGTTAGAAATTACTTGAGATAAATACCATACTTTATGGAATCCCAAGTTTATCAGATCAAGGTTTTCTCGTCACGTTCCATGTTTATGGGGTAACAAATTATTGAGTAAAAACAGAATTATATTATATTAATAAGGGAAAGAGCAAATTAGTGTTTTTTTTTTTTCTGTCGACGGGGAAAATCATCATTGACGAAACCCGCTCTTGGGAATTAGTGTTCATTTGAGTAAAAGGTGGTTTACGAAAATGTTTGATATGTACATATTCTTTTTCATATACACCCCTAGTTATCCCTAGAAAAAAACAAAAAAAACGGGGCTCTATCTGTACCCGTTATTATGTGGTCAAAAAAAAAAAAAAACGAAATCCCTAAATTGTTCCCGAAAATTTGCCATATTTGGTAAATTCATAATAGAATCAATTATTCATATTGTTGTTACTCGAAAATACTACGCGTAGTAATTTTTCCTTTTTGATCGTCATTTATGCATCCATAACAATACCCTGTACAATTTATGGAACATTAAAAGGTCAAAGTTGGGGTGATCTCGCGTCTCTACTATTTTATAGTGTTAAGATGCGTCTTATGTGGTGCAAGTTACTATTGAGACTGCTATCTATTTCCTAAGAAGTTCATCATCATCATCATCATATCAGCTGAAATACGTCCACTGCTAGACATAGGCCTCCCCCTAGCGTCGCCACAACGACCGGTCCTGTGCGTCACGCATCCATCGGATTCCCGCGACCCTGACCAGGTCATCGGTCCAATTTGTTGGAGGCCTTCCAACGCTGCGTCTTCCGGTACGTGGTCGCCATTCCAGAACCTTTCGAAGAAGTTGTTCACTTAGATTCCAATTTGATTTCCTCACAACTTTATCCTCTCATCACCTTTTTATACTCATTACAGTGTAGTACACTCTAATGAGTATAAAAGGCGAGAAGCCCATAAGCTATTTGCGACCTCAATTACTCTTCCCCATTTAATAACAAGATTAAGGATTCAACACGAAAATTCCGCAATATTTTTTTATAAAAGAACCTAGCCTAAAATCCAGACTTTTATTTCAGGTAAAAATGGCAAAACGACCCTTTAATTCCTTAAAATTACTGTAACATCTGACAAAAAGCGGCGTCATCCAGCTTATTAGGACATAGCGTCCACATTTCAACGTGGATTTGAGCGGGTCCGTAATTTGGGGAAAAACCCGGCGTACGGGGTGTAAGGGGCGTACGGGGGCGTACGGGGCGTCCGTAGACTTGGTCCGGTGGGATCAGAGAGAGGACACGTCTAGAGATTTGCTCCGAACAGGTTGATGAATGACGCTCAATGTTTAAGGTAGGGTCTTGATTGGGTAGTTCTTTATTTGGGACGGAACGATTTTAGATGTTCACTTTGTTCGTAAGTTTTCACGCGAGTTTTTCTAGAGTTCTGTAATACGAAAGAAATAACGGAACTCTTATAAGACAATTCATGTATCTGTTGGTCAGTCATAGCCAATCGCACCGAATCTGGACCGAATGATTTGGAATTCGGTACAAATATGAATATCTGTGTCTCTAAACACAATCGTGTACCGTGAATAAATGGATATTTATGGCACTTTTAGAGTGTAAAACGAAATAAAGAAGTCATAAAAAGACATTTTCTTTTAAATAACCTTTACACGATTATTGTATTATGCAATAATTAGATATCTTTCTTTGAAAAACACCACAACAACTTAAGTCGCCTATTTACCTGTGTACACCGCAAATATATTTTTCGGTGGGCAAACTTATTTTTAACTGAATAACGAATAGCTTCTGTACGTAGGTGAATAAGGCACGGCAATTTTTTTTTCGGCATGCAAATCCATTTTCAGCCAAGTACCAAATTAAAAATGGCCGAATTCGGAACGAACGCGACCACAGCTCAAGCTTACGAACGTGAGGCGAATAAGTAGAATTCCTTTAAATTATGTAACGTGAAACTGTAATGTGCACTTAGTGAGCTTTATTTATGCGATTTTGTTAAAAATATATTTGGGGGACTATATGGGGGATAAAATGTCGTGGTCGGAATTGAGGGAAAAATTAGGCAAGAATTACAAAATATGATTCATCATCGTCATCATCTTCCTGCCCTTGTCTCGTTTTATTTAGGGTCGGCGTAATACGTTTTTTCTTACATTCTATCCTTTCACCCGTCACGCTATCACTAACTCCCTTTCCTTTCATATCACTTCTCTTCTGACATAATCCATCCTTTTCTTAGAACTCCTGTGCCCCCTCCATCCATCCACATGTACCTATGTATTATGTAGATGTAGTATATTATAGATGAGTAGTATATTATAAGTATACGTAGATAGTAAATGAGTTGTATAGCATTATCTAATTCGAAGTCATGTCTGACGACTCGATAGGATCGAGTCTCTCACCTTTACAGCTGTTTAGATTGTTTTTAGTTACCGTACTCAGCAAAAATGAAATCTTAATCAATAGGATCAGTTTGTTGTCCGTCTGGTCATCTGTCAAGACCCTTTTTCTCTGGAACACTTTGAGACATTATGCTGAAATTATTAGATCTCACAACGTTAAGGCCTGCTACCCTTAGGGGCAGGGAAAAAATTAAACTTCTAAGCCAAAGCAATCTAAAGATAAGGCCGTTTATGATCCGTTTAGATGCATATCTGAGTGAAGCGAGAAGAAGTGTCAGACATCGGTACTAGTGGGCCCCGTCCATTTTGCTATCGTCTCTATTTTACCTAGACATCTTGGCGGCGCGTCCAGTCGCCGCGACCAACAAAATGGAGAGTTACTCATCTGGTGTCCATTTGGTGGCGCGATCAGCAAATATACGCATATGGCGCGCGTGGAAAACAGAAAACACGCCAACTAGACTTTGACAACTCGAAAAATTACTTTCATCTTTTGGCACGCGCTCCTCAAAGAGTCCTCAGCAAAACCATAAGCGACGAACTGCTTACCAAGACTCCGACTCCGAGTTTTTAGAGGAAAAACTCGGAGTCTTAGAACGTAAGGCAAAGAAAAAAGATAGGAGTGAGTCAGTTTCAAAAAGTCTGATACGCCCTCGCACTCCACCCTGAAGCGAGAAAAATCATTGAATCATTCAGGGTGAATCCTTTCCTAAAAGCAAAACTTACAAAAACCCATCCCAATGTTTATAGAATAGGGTAATAACTTTTCAAGGATTTACCTTGAACCCTTTAAGATGTAGAGGAAGGTACAGTCGTAGGCAGTTAACTTTCCTCTTTAGAACTTCAAAAGCCATGTTTTTAATTTCCAAACGAGTGAACACGTGACAAAGTTAGAGCACTTTTCTAACTCATTGTACATACGTGCGCTGTGGTTGGGTAACTAGCTGGATTATTTGCATACAGTTCGAGATTATTGGCATTCTAGTTGCTATCAGCGGCTTTGCTCGCGTGATTGTAGAAAACTAGGGAACATCACCGTAGGCGCGGGCTTCCTCGTGGGGGCGATCGGCGGCGGAGACCTCTCGCGCCGGGCCTTTGTTTAGGCCATGGTCCGGAGCGAGGAGGAGTGACAGGCGGTCGCCTCCTTCTGCAAAGCAGCACTGTTAGCAAAGGAGGAGGCTGACTGCATCAGGCAATGGCGCTCTGTCCGACCGTCCGGTAACTGTCCGGACCGAGCCCAAGTCATCGACGGCGCGCACTGTTCCCGCGCGCCTCAAGAGTTGTCAGCAACATTAGGGGCCCAGCTAGGTCGAAGCCTACTGGGGCCAGGGTTAGTTTCGAGAGGTAGCTCAGCCCCATGTTTCCCTTCACCAATACCGAACTTATCGAGGTCGATATCATAGAAGAAATGTTCGTTCTTCTTCCCCGTATGTAGCACCATACTAAGGTTAACTCCGTGTAAAACTTGGCGCGTGTTCTATTACAGCGCGTATATTAAAAGTTTGCCAAGTACCTCACATTAAGGAGCTTTCGTCCCGTCCTCCATGTTTACTTTAGTTCACATTCAAATAGAAATGGTGAGTGTGTAGTTTACTTGTGAATTGGTTGAGTTATGTTTGGCACGTGTTTGAACTTCAAATTATTTTTTTTTAATTTATCGATAGAATTTGCAATACGTAATGTATTTTGAAAAAATAGATAGGTGCGAAGAAAAAATCGGAAAAAGTTTATTTTAGTCTTTTAAAAGCATTTATTTAGTTTCAACTGTCCCGATGTTTGACTGTCATCAAATCTTGTAAATTAAATTTGACCCACTTCCCGGTCACCAATTGAGCTGAAATTTGCATGCATATGTAAATCAGATGAAAATGCACAATTATTATAACATGGACCTGATCTGATGATGGAACCGGAAGGTGGCTATTGGAACTTGGTAGTTAAACGGCACAACCCCATCGAGTTTGAGCTCGTATGATTCGTCTTGACGAGTATTATATATACTTTATACTTTATTGTACACCAAGATAATAAATTACACACATTTGAGCCTTATATTTAAAACATACAATATATTTATTAAAGTATTAATTATATAGGTATACCTTGCCTACCTTACCTAAAAGCTTGCTATGAAAAAAATATTTTCATTTAAAGCTTGTTTTTTCTCGAAACTGTGAAGGAAAACATTGTTAGTGTAGGTGATACTTGAATTGATTGAACTTTACCGTAATTATACTACAAAGGTCAATCATGAATAATGATGACATATAGGTACTTTCAAATCACCATAAAGACAATGTTTTAACAAATTCTAACAAAAACTGTAATGTTTTAATTGTAAAAACACTGTCAAGTACATTGGGGTAAGATCGGCATTGGGGTAAAAACGTATAAATATATATTATACCTCCTCCTCCTCCTTGCGTCGTATTCCTCAATGCTGAGGGTCGTGACCTCCCTGCATCATCACTCTAATTTTTATGATGTTTTTCCATTTATTCCTGTCTCTGGCGGTGTGAAGGGCCTTGTATACCGTGGAGTCAAGAGCGGTACGGATATGGTCGAACCAACGTACCGTAACGTATAAATTATACAACTAAAACACAAAATATCAAATGTTTTGCTAAAATACCTATTAGTACTATAGGGCCAACATGCGAGGATGCAAACTGTGCAAACATAACTGTGGCAAATAGCTCACACCTACTTGAGTAGCCTCCGGTGGTATTTGAAGTGTTAATATATGAGTAGCCACGAAAACCGCGAAAGGAATTTCGGGAAATTGCTCAGTTTCCGAGCAGACCAGGCAATCATGATACAGAAAGGCTTTATACTCTGCAGTGAGTAAAAGGCTGCAAATGATGAAGATAATTATAGTTTTATTCTATTTTCCTGACGTGATAGAACCGGAACACGGTTTAGGATTACCATCTCTATTGCTGCCGCTAAATGTAGTTGGTAAGTTACGGTTTGCTGATTTATGAACTTAAGCAGTCACATGGACGTATAGTGGAAAATTAATTCACTGCCGCGAAAGCCAACCTTTGTTTTTATACCAATATTTAGGGTTCGTAGTTTAACGATTTAAAAAAATAGGGTTTGTAGAGTTAGGTGTTAAGGTTCCTGAAAAAGAAACCTTCTCCGTAGTGGCCTGGCTCTATGCTGAACTGGACCTATTTGGCACAGCCTTGAGACACATAATGTCTAATGTGTGTGTGTATTTTAATTCATGAATCCCCAAGCGACCACCGGTGGCCGCGCATCTATTGTCATACTATTGTGTCTCTAATTGACGGTATCTGAAGGCTTAAGATTAAGTATTTAAGCTTAAGTAGATTATAAGCTTACTAGCTTTTGCCCGCACGGCTTCGCTCCCGCTCTTCCCTACTCTACCCTACACTACTCTACACTACTCTCTACCCTACTATACCCTACTCTACCCTACCAAACTTCACATAAACCATCTACTAAATAGTCCGAACAAAGCCTAAAAATTTGGTTTGGATAGGTGAGCCCGTTCTTGAGTTATAATATAACAACGAAAAGTGGCATTGATTTTTATATATATAGATATGAGATTACATTCCGAGCTAGGCAGCAATGTCGCAGCAGCAATGTAGGCAGTGTGGCAATGTGTGGCAGCACTGCGGCAACAACACTACTGCTTGTTGTCGAGTTCGGAATCATACCTTGAAGAACTTGAAAATAGCATTTGTGAAGTGTAATTCCTTAAGGAAGGATGATTTATTATGTCCATTAAAAACCAAATATAAAATAAAGGAACAGTCTTTTATATAAAATTTAAGAGTTCTTTGGGTGAACAGTCACCAAAAGAACTCTTCAATTTTATTTGATAGGAATTTTGAGGACAAACAACACCAATTAACGCCCAAATTGATTAAAATTAAAATCCTTTGTTTTGCGAAAACGCTCTGATGAAACGTTTGGTAATTATTTTCTTACTAGCTGTTGCAAGCGGCTTCGCCCGCGTGACAGTAAAAAATACTCCATCGACCACTGTGTCCTCAGGGCGGTCAACTAAATAATAAAACCCGGGAACCTTTGGAGATATGCGGAACAGAGAGTAAAGTCCCGCAAACCTCCATTGAAAAGGGAGGATTCTCCGACCAGACAGGTGTTATAGTCTGGTGGGCGACTGCCCGATAGTTGATTTCGAGTTTTCGTATATAATCAAATCGCGCGGAGAACTTTGATTGTGCAATGCAGGAATTTGTATTTTATTCGTAGTTCTTTTGTGGCGTCATAGATGTCGCTACAAACCTTTTGAACTTACTATGTTCGGTGATTAGCTACTCAAGCAAAAGATGAGGACGCCGTGACGTCTTTCCAGCCACTCTTCAAAGAGAGGACTCATCTCCATGATTACGGCGTGCGCGTGCCCAATGGTAAATTGTTCTTAGCTTTATCTTCCTTTGCATGTCCTGCTTCAGACACTTACTTCACTGTATGTTTTTATCCTTGTTTGGGTAGGTACTACGTATATAGTTATTACCATTGTGGTAATTTCAAAATTCGAATACATGTGATATCCACCAATCCGCGTTAATGATTATTTTTATTTTGAATTAGAACTTATAAGGTTCTTTATTTTATTTTACAATTTGACTTAGAACTTGTAAGGTTCTTTATTTTATTTTATCATTTGACGTTGATAATAATAATTATTGTTATTTTTATTTATGTAAAGTGTTACATTATGTAAATTTTATTTTATTATTGTGAATGTGACTTATTCCTTTTCTGTATTTTCACAAGATGTCTGGCAGTTTTGAGTATTAGATGCGGCCTACCCAAATGTCCTTGCTTTGGTATTGTTCGTTAAGTCGTTGAGCTCCTTAGTAGTCCTAAGTTTGAGCTACACGAATACTGACAAATGCTTGTATTGATTGGACATGGACAGGTCCACTCAATTCTGTGTGGTTCTTTCTTCAAAAAAACATCTGAAAAACTAATCTGCAAGGTGCTTTTATGATTTGACCATTACATGTTTACTGTATGGACTTTAAAAGAGACTTTGACCCCTGAGTTTGTTTCGGTATTTTTTTTCAGGGTAGTCAGCTGGGAAACACCGGCCTCATCTAGTTAAAACTGATTGAAAATATAATTGACGTATAAGTGTTTTTTTTTATTTGTTTGCAAAATAAATATCATATCTTTGTCACCTTTTAAAAATGTCTAAAAAAATATAAGTATAATCTATCTCATGAGTATTTTTTATCCACTTGAAACTTACATCATAAACCATTTATGTTCGCCATTTTAAAAGCCACACTCTCTGCGTTTATAAATCAAACGTGAGAAATGGTCTCCCAACTATTGCTCTACTATACCGATGGCATAAGTTTTGACGTACACTTTGGAGTAACCACCAAACTTTTTAGTGGAATCAACACTTCCTTTGATTTTTTACTTCAAACTTTAACTGTCCCCGCATACGGGCCTCAAAAAACCGCCGTCACAAAAAACGCTTGAAGCGGCCACAGAAAAACACGAGAAGCGGCCGCAAAAAACAGCTGAAGCACGCGAAAGCTCTTGTGTCCGGTGAAGCTTGAAGCCGCTTCAAGCGTTTTTTTTGTAGCAGCACCGCCGCACACGAGCCACAAAAAAGGCCGCCTCAAAATAACACTTGAAGCGGCGTTTTTTTTAAGCCCGTGTGCGAGGACAGTAAGTTCTACTCATTAGTGGGGCCTCAAAAATGTTTCATTTGACAGTTTGGAACTAATTAGTGCGAAAGTGACGGCCAGAAGTGCCGATGACTTGCGCAAAAGAAGTTCCAAGTTGCGGTGGAGAGCTAAATAGTTCGGTGAAATGTTTCGACATTTCCTGCGATATTTCTGGCACTTAATGGTACCGTGGTGAGAGGACATTATCGCTGTGTTTTATCTATACATGTAATAAATCTGTAGAAGTTTTTTGTTGTGCGCGTCTCACGTAAAATGTGCGACATCGATGTAGATAAAAATACACACATACACATAAAAAATACACACACACACATAAAAACACATTAAAACATAATACATTAAAATTGTGATTATGTGTAACTTTATCTATTACTTAGGCTTCATTTCATCGTAATTGGTTGAGTATATCGAAAGAAATACATTCATTGACTGTTCGGCGGTGCAAAGTTCGCCGGGTCTGCTTTATTAAAAATGGATGGTGATTAAGTTGTCTCTAATCTATGTGGTTAAGTTTGTATTATTGATTCCTTCAAAAGAATCGTCAAATTTAAGTGGCAATGGGCAGGGCACATTGCTCGCAGAACAGACGGCCGTTGAGGCCGAAATTTTCTGGAGTGACGACCGCGTACCCGAAGACGCAGCGTTGGCAAGCCTCCTATAAGGTGGGCCGATGAACTTTTACTGGTTGTGGGCATCTGATGGATGAGAGACGAACACGACCGTTCATTGTTGCGACTCTTGACTAAGTCCAACGGTGGATGTCTTTCGGCAGAAATGATAATAATTATTAAAAATGATTTTGTTTTTTTTTTTAGTTTAGAAATCGAAGAAGAAAAACCGCTGTAGGGAGAAGCAGCGGGCGTGTCAGACTTTCACTGACTAAAACCCACTCTTATATTCCATCTTTCCCTTTCCGGTTTTTGGTTAAAGGTAATGAACTCTACTTGCGTTTGGTGAATAAGCAATTGTCATCGTTTTAGTCATATCATCCAATAAAGTTTAAATCCTGAAGATCTTAAACCATTTTACTAGAAAACTGAACTCGTGGAAAGATCTTGAAATACTCAACAGTGAACAATGTTCAAAAGACATCACACTGACAGCTGTGGACGCATACATGACACGCGCTTCATACGAAAACACTCAGTATTTCATGTCTAAAGCAGCGGCAAACGACCATTTTAACTTGAAACACAGTAAAATAAAACTACGAAGAAATAAAGGGCTTCTCAACCTGGTCGGGTAAAACTTGAAGACATGTATCGCCCGCAGCGGACAAACCCCCTTTGTCTGTTGAAAGAAACAAAAAGTGAGCGATTGTTTCCCGCGCTTTTTGATGTGTTCTATTTTTGAAATTTGGAGTTTCTGCTCATCTTTTTTGTGGCCAGTGTGTCAAGGAAAACGAAAGGTTTGTTTTTTTTTTTAAAGAAAAAGGTTTATAAGAAAAAATAATATTGTTTCGTTCTCATAAAATTTTGCGAGTAAAACCTCTGTAGCGCGAAAATTATCCATTTTCAGAACTTCCCCGAGGGGCTCTTTTACCGTTTACTGATGAAATTACAGATTAATTTGTAGATAAAATACCTATTTTACGAAATAAGATAATATTTATAGTAGCAGAGATCGTTGGAAGGCTTAAAATTGAAATACATCAAAGCTTTTTTAATTATGCAATCATGGCCGTCCGTTATTGTGATTAGTCATAACATTATTAATAAAACTGAACTAACTTAAAGGGAAAAGTTAAACGTGATCATAATAAATCATTTTGAAACAAAGTAATTATTTTTTGCTTTGTAGTGAATTACCAGAGGTTGTTAGTGTGTTTGTCCCTACGTCACGCACGAATATTCATGTTTTTTTTAAGTTGGTAAATTTTTAAATAACTTCTCCCGGCTCTGGGTGGAGCGAGAGGGACTGTTAGTATTTTGCTGATTTTTGCCACCGCGTTCTTTCAGTTTTAGGAACGATTGCCCTAGATAAACCTGCAAAAGCGATATTTATTTAGTATTTACTAGCTTTCCGCCCGCGGCTTCGCTCGCGTGGACTACAGTTTATATCGCGTGGGCAGAGACCCGTGCTCAGCAGTGGAATTATAGGTAGCCTATGTGTTATTCCAGTGTCTCTTCTACCTACCTACCAAATTTGATCTAAATCCGTTCAGTAGTTTTTGCGTGAAAGCGTAACAGACAGACAGACAGAGTTACTTTCGCATTTATAATATTAGTAGGGAGTAGGGATTTAAACTTCATGTACAGTAGTGGTACATAGGCGGACTTAATGCAACAAGGCATTCTCTACCAGTCAACCTTTGGTTTTAAAAAGACAACACTGTGGTAGGTTCCTAGACGAAGGGATCCTAGAATGCACAAGGCAATTGAAGGAACATAGGTGTGGTGTATCCTTCGACTTCATTTAATGACTTCTCCCGCTGTAGGGTGAAGCGGAGGGCGTTTTAGACTTTTACTGACTAAAACCCAATCTATTCCTTCTTTGCCTTTCTGGTTTTTTGATAGAGTAAATGAACTCTATACTTACGAGTGGCGAATTGATAAAACGATTAATTCGCCCACTTTGGAGTGGAGTAGGTCATTATATGATTTCCCACATAAAAAAAAAATGTTATAAAAATATTTTCCAACAAAGGATTTGGATTGAACACTACAATGAAAACTGAAGAACTGGATCAAGCTTCTCATTCTTTAATCCAACCATTCATAAATCTTGTTATCACAATGGAGGGCCTACAGATATATAGCCAGTTGTAATTAGTTAGAACATAAGACCATTAGGGGCTATGGCCCGTGCTAACATGGGCTCCTAATGGGTTATTGTGTGAGGCCCATAAATACTTATTACCGTGTGTTGTGAGAAAAGAGGGATGGGAATGCTTGTCTGGATTTTATTCGGGTTCTGTAATACAATTTTCTGATTTATGGAAATGTGTTTACCGCGGTTTACGGCGACGGAATGTTCAATGGAGTGGTTTGCTTAACTTGTCTCTAATCTTGGTTAAGTTTGGATTATTGATTCGTTTGTTTTATTTCCCACTTTACGATTCAATCTCAATGTTCAATCGATTTTAACTTCTATTTCGTAGGCATAAGGATGGCATTTACACCGAAAAAGTGGTTACAATACCAACTTATTACAGCAGCTGCCATATGTCATGCCACCAACATAATAAAAGTCAAAATCGGTTAAACAGTAATTACATAAGAATCTAAAAAAAAAACTTACTAACTTAGACTATAACGAAAAAAACTACAAATAAAACTGAAAAAAAAAAATTTGACTTCAATTTATTTTTTTAAATGTTAAGGGGAATGAGAAATAAAGGCTTTTTCATCATCATCTTCCTGCCCTCGTCCCGTTTTATTTGGGGTCGGCGCAACACGTTTTTTTCTTCCATTCTGTCCTGTCACTCGTCATGCTATCACTAACTCCCTTTTCTTTCATATCACTTCTCACACAATCCATCCATCTTTTCTTTGGCCTCCCTCTCCCCTTCCATCCATCCACATGTAAACTCATAACTTTTTTAGCAACATGCGTTTCGTCCCTCCTTTTCACATGACCATACCAAGACAAACGATTTCCTTTCAGCTTTTCAGTCACTGGCGCCACTTTCAAACTTCCCCTAATATACTCATTTCTCACTTTATCCATTCTCGTCACACCACACATCCCGGCGAAATAAAGGCTTTTTATATTATTTTAAATGTCTAATGTTATTTTGAACAGAGTATAGAGTATTTGAACCAGCTTAGGATCTTATTTAAAGTAGCAGCATATTCTCTTCACATATAATCTTGTTCGCAGCACGCGTCAACAAGGAACCCCAAAATTTAGGCACCCTACAAACGATGTATTATAACTTTGTCTTCGCAGTGAGTTTTATGACGAGCACTATCGTGTGCAAGTACCCTTAACGCGTACCATTGCGGTTACATCTCATTGTGTTCAGTTATTAATAAGGGCTACGTTTGTATGGGGTAAGCAGGGAACTAAGTGGTATGAGGAAATGTACAGACGCCATAATCATTAAGTCATGCCTGAAGGGTTCAAATGAGGTACCTTTATGATTGTAGTCTGTAATTTGTCTTATTATAGGGCAAAACCCAGGGGGTCGATGCTAGGGTTGAGGGGTTGTTTGAAAAAATTTTACCGACATCTATGGCGACACATAAGTGCTTATCCTGCTTCGCTCAATCAGAATTCTCCACGCGATTTGAACATAGTAAAGCCCGAAAATCATCTATTGGGCAGTTGCCCACCAGACATAACAACTGTCTGGTCGGAGGATCCTTCTTTTTCAAAGGATGCAATGTAGGGTTTTAATCTCTGTTCCGTATGCCACAGGCCTCAAGTCTGCTATTACAATAGTGTCAGAATGGTCTATCATTGTTTTCATAATGATTGATTTAGACAAGTTTTGGTAATCTGATAATATAATGGCGTCATTATGACTTTCCAATGGTCAGCCACTGACAATCCATTTAAAAAAATGGCATAGAATGGTAATCTCGTACAAAATAACAAATCAATGTCTGATGTATGCGGCAATCTGCTAAAATTTTGTCGGTTCCTTTGATAATTGAACTACAATTAGACCGTCATTGTACAGTTATTGCTTATTATAACTATGATATTTTCATTTTACCACAACTCATTTCATCACAACTGTAATTTATGGTTCATCATCATCATCATCATATCAGCCGAAAGACGTCCAATGTTGGACATAAGTTACGCAATCATCATCATCATCATCATCATCATCATTTCAGCCGATACACGTCCACTGCTGGACATAGGCCTCCCCCAAGCGTCGCCACAACGAACGTTCCTGCGCGTCTCGCATCCATCGGCTTCCCGCAACCTTCACCAGGTCATCAGACCACCTTGTTGGAGGCCTTCCAACGTTGCGTCTTCCGGTACGCGGTCGCCACTCCAGAACCTTTCGGCCCCAACGGCCATCTGTTCTGCGAGCAATGTGCCCTACCCATTGCCACTTAAGTTTGGCAATTCTTTGCGCTATGTCGGCTACCTTAGTTACGCAATAGTAACCATAAATTACAATATAAATAAGGAAATAATATGGAAATAATGTAATATGGAAATATTGTAATATGAACCATTTTTTTAACCACGGAGTTTCTTGCCAGTTATTCTCAATATGAAACGACCAATTGGAATTGAGTACCAGCTTATGACGTTTAAAAGTGCCCATGTAGACCTATGTATGTGAAATAAAACACCTTAAGAAAATAACACTCCACATCGCAGTTTTTTATAGGAGGCTGTTCTCTACTTAAATAAAAACCATCCAATAAGTAAAATAATACAGGGCAAAAGCAGAATCTTATTAAACAAAATGAAATGTATAGCAACGAAAAGATCACAGGCAGTGCGAAAAGGCTACCTTTTCAGTAATACAGATTACTTTGTGTAATTCGAACATTTTATTAAGCTACATTCAATTTCGGGATTACTCCTACCCAAATCTATTCTTAACAGTAATAAATAATTCAGCTTTTTTTCATGTAGATCTTTTCAACTAATCAACGTTTAAAGTCCCGAATTACGCGAGAGCTGTATAATCCTCATGAATTACCAATCGGGCCGAGTAGCCGAGTTCAGTTGAATTTCGAGTTTTTCTGGCAAAGTTAGGTAGAGTATAAATTTCTTCGCCCCCTCTCGAGTTCCCCCTTTTTTCCTTTAAAGTTATTTATGTGACAATCTATTGTTTCGAGCTCGGAGCATTTAGTTTTAAATTAACGATGCTATGCGAAGAATTACGACTGGGAGCGAGCAGAGACAATAGCTTGGGAGTCTTCCGTTTTGTAATCGTTTGATATCGGCACCTAATCCGATAAAAGGTGAAATTAACTCGATTTGCTAGAGTCGTACTCGATTCTGTAGGTCACACCGATCCAAATTTTATGTTATACCGGCAATTGGAATTTTTATCGTTGTCTGTTTTAAATGTATTTTTATTGAGTTTGAATTTTATTGGATTTGTTTTTTCATGTCCGGTTAGGATTATTGTTTTCGACAAACAAATATGATAGTTTTTTGTGTTATCAGTTTTTCATACAATATGTGTGTATGGGGAGCGATATGACAGAAAGAAGAGTCAATAATAGCGTGACTGTAGACAGGACTGAATGGAAGAAAAAGAATTAGGCCAAGTGAAGAAGAGGAATAAATTCTAGATTTTAATATAGTACAGGAGGGAAAGTTCTGCATTACAATATTAACTGTCCTGTCTGTGTTGTAGTGGCAATAGAAATTACAATTTGTTTGAACTCTCTCTACCTCTTATGGTTTATGAGATACTGCCAGCTGACAGATCGACGAACGGATGGATACCGGAGGCTTAGTGAAAGAATCCCGTTGTCATCTTTTGGGTACGGTACCCTAAAAACGTATTGATCCGACCTCAAAGTAACATAGAAGAAAGGCAGGAAGAAGATGTTTTTTCCAAACTGAATTTTCCGCAAAATCTGATAGAAAATTAGCAGTTTAAAGCTGTTTTAAGTTTCTTAACAAAAAATTTGTAACAAGACGATAAAGTTTAAATTCCATAAACACAGCGTTATTACTCCGTAGTTATTAAAATTTACTTGTTCCATTAACTATGTTACTTTAGTTTATCGTAATAGGGTTCTTTGTTTGCGAACGGTGTCGGGGAAACATTACGCGTTCTTGAGAAATTCTCACGAGTTTCAAAATGTTACAGTTTTACCTTTATTTTGATTAATATGTCCTCCAGTCGTTTTTCCTTTAACATGACCATCCGTGATCATATTCACAAGTCTCTCACCTCCTCGGTCCGGACTAAGCGTTTCCCCTAGTCGTTTATACCGCCAACATTGAAGGTTTGGAACAATGTATTTGCCTGCTGTGGTCTTCTCGTCCGATTGTAATTTAGGTGTATTCAAGGCTAGAGTTTTTAGCCGATTTCTGGGCTGGGCAAGGAATTTGACCGGTTTTGCCATCGATACGCTAAGAAGAAGAAGGCTAGAGTGAATAGGGTTTTAATTAAATAGCGCGCTTCACCATCAACGATTGCATCACTGCTTACCATCAGGTGGGATCGCTGTCTAGTACTGGTTTAAATCAATAAAATAGGGTATTGGAATAATCATCAGTGTTGATTCCAATGATCTGACGGATCACAACTTAATGGTATTAGTTTAGTATTCTGTTTGCAAATAGAGCTCATATTTTTTATTCTTTAATGTAATTGAATCCGCGACACCTAGTACAACAGCCAATCCCTCAACCACTGTACCAGCGTGTGTAGGTAATCAAATAACATGACTCCCATAAATCCCACGAGACCAATGGACGCCACAGCCATTTCGCAATACAATTTACCATACCATTCGCCAAATACAGACATTGGGACCCCATAACACAAAACATACTTACGTAAACCCTTCCCCCCCCTATTAAGGGTCGGTTATCATGGTTTTTCATCACCATGGTATACGTAGTAAGGAAATATCACATACGATTTTATTTCGTGTGTGGGTAACAAAACTAAATCATATATGAACGTTATTGGACATTATTATTGCTCCAGCCAATGTTATTAGGTACGTGTAGCGGTGTCAGTGTGATTTCGGACCATTAGTGGAATGACTGGGCGGTCGGTGTGAATATAAGGTTTTATTAAAATTGTGCGCGTCTTTGCAATGGGTTCGGGGCAAAGGTTTATGGTGGGATGTTGCTTTGATTATGAGGGTCTTGTTTTTAATTGTGATTTAGGAAAATGGTGTTACTGTTGTGCAGTAGCCCATAGTTGGTTTGACTTACGAGTTGTATGTTACGGGTTTAAACCAGGCAGGTGCTTCAGTATCATCATTTCAGCCAAAAGACGTCCACTACTGGACATAGCCCTCTCCAAGTGTCGTCACAATAGAATCCTGTGCTTCTCGTATCCATTGGATTCTGCGGCCTTCATCAGGTCATCGGTTCATCTTATAAGATGCACGGTCGTGACTCCAGAAGTGCTATCCATAGTCCTGAAGAGGTGTCAGATTTTCTGTCTAAAACCCACGTGTTTCTTCGTTACCTTGCGTTCCAAGACTCAGGGTTTCACTTTAGGAAGAAAACCCATGCCTCCAGTAGGCTTTGGTATTGCTGGGCCACTACGATTTTGCTGACCTTGACTTGGGGCGCGCGTGAAACACTACGCGCGGTCGACGACTCGGGGTTCGGTCCGAAAGGTTGCCGGACAGCCCACGCTTACGATGCAGGTGGCTGGAAATTAGAGTCGGAATTCCGGCAGCTAGGTCGTGAGGGAACCCGTTCCTTCACGCGTGCGGTCACTGTTTCACTAGCATTACTGCCACAAAATATATAGGTATAGAAATCAATCTACATACAAAGCGCGCTCAAGCAACGCACACATAGACACCGCTCACGGTCTCACGGACACGATATCTCGGAGCGCTTCGGCCCGCTCGTGGAATAGTTTCAGCTTAAACGCTCATTAGTGTGCGTCCACTGAGCGTAAGTATAAAAAATGAAGTACATACATGAGATTGTCTTCTGTACCTATCTATTTTGTGTTACTGCATCAGTAAACTACCGAATTTTGTTCTGTATTCTACTAAGCACTGTACTAAAATGAAAAACGGTCAACACATTATTAGTACTGTGTTTAAAACGTAGGTAACATTTAAAACACGTTAAATGTTTACGCTAGTAAGTGTTGTTTTATTTTTAGTTTTGTTTTAACACCACGATCTTATTAAGTACCTACAATGTATTAGTAAGAGCATTATAACACAGGTGATTACCTCCTGTGACTACAGGAGCTAATCAGGTTTCTACAGGTGTTAATTCAAAAGGTAATTCTCAAAAGTATTACTATTCACTGCAATAAACAAAATTAGAAAAAAAAAAACAGGTTAAATATTAAATAGAAAGTGTGCTCAAAAACTTACAGCTAATGTGAATTTTAATTCTAATAGACATGTACTAATGTCTCATTATTTATTTACACGAATAATTCATTCTACGAGGACGCAGAGCCAAAACCGCTCTTATCCGAAAAAGCATATTTTGCAGAGCCCGCAAATTAATAATAAAAATCCAAAATCTATTAGAGAGTTGGACTAGACCGGGTTTAAGGAAAAATTTAAAGAATTTTTGTGTAATAAATGTTACTATAATTTAAATGACTACTTAAATTACACTTTGACATATTAATTCAATGATTATTTATATAATTTTATTTGATATCTCTAATTACGATTATATTTACTATCACTATTTAATGTAACTAAATAAATAACTTTTTATATTTGTTCGCCCATGTGGCAGAACGTGACGAGACTGAGTGTTTAAACCTAAGACCATGTAATGTACATACCTACCATGTTCTAACAAATAAATGATTAGGACGATTACGATGATTATAAAAAAATACTTAACTAACTCTAATTACAGTAAATTAAAAAATTATAACAAAAACCCTACGATAAATACAACTAACTAAACTATGGCGTCAAAAATTATACAAAAATAAGTATCACTTTTGTACCTAATTTTACGTTTCCTTTTTAATGTCTGTTATTATTTGCATCTCATGACCGTTTTGTCAAATAATTTAACAAAAGACGTTACTGTTTCAGAAATTCTCTAAAAACCATGACTTGTAAGTCTAACAGCAACATCCGTATATATCTATTTAGACGTAATACCAAAATAAATACGATTGCTTTTGTGTAGCGCCAGTTATTATTTTCTTTTGTAATTTTCGGCCATTTCCCCCGGTGCTATATATTTCCTTTAATAATTTACCGGTTGCCCATAAGTGGTGGTCGATGTTATTAATTTATTTGGTCCTCAAAGGTCGCAATGGTACTTATTACCTATTCATGTAAACAAACGGTGCCGGATTATCTTAATTAACGGAAGGTCGGAAAATAATTAGGAGACAATTTTATGTGGGTACCTGCTAATCCTGCCTTGAATATTGTCGTAATATAGTATGGCTGTCGCATATTAACGTTTATTTTAGTTACTAGCTTTTGTCTTCGGCTTCGTCCGCGAACATACAAAATAAGCTATGTCATTCAGGTATAAAGCAACTTTCTTTCGGTGAATTTTTTTTTGAAGTAATCTTACTTCCTACAAACAAAAAAAAAAACATAAAAATAAATTTTATCTCTTTATAATATTTCTGTAAATTTATTTTATAATGAATGTACACGCAATACACATACCTACACATACACACATACACATATACAACACACACACATACACACAGAAGATACACAATTATAAAAACTTGTACAATATGGTACTGCTTATTTTAAAAGATTTTTTCCAGTAAACCTGCTAAAGGAGAGATTACAAGAAATGTAGACAAATAGTGTGTAGAAATAAGAAAAAAAGAGTAAGTGAAACCTAAAATTAAATTTTAAAAAAGAGGAACTCATCTATTCTGTGCAAGACCACAGGTGGATTCCTTTCTTTTTTTTCAGTGGCGTTTTAAAACCACGATCACTTTTTCAAAAGTTTCATTAAAAAGAGCTGGATGACGTCATAAGTGGAGACAAACAACTTGGTACCAATATTTTGTTATTCTCATCTCTACAGCTGAGTCAAATAACAAAACAACAAGAGTAACGATAAATCACGCCCATAAAAACAATAGACAGTCAACCACAGAAACTTTTGAGTGGTAAAAGTGCAAACTTTCTGGCAAACAGACTACAGTCAAGACGTTCATTATACGGAACGTTGGGTTGCAAACAACTGGTGGAAGTTTGGATGCTCCGGTTTGGCACGCTGGATATACTGGAGTTCAGTTGGGGATTTAGTTTTTGAGGCTTTTCAGTTTCTTTGCGTTGTCATTATTATATATACTAGCTTTCGCCCGCGGCTTCGCTCGCGTTAAATCCGTGGTAACACGGTTTCCTTGGGAAGTGGGGGGAGGAGGGGGGGTTAGAAAGAGACAAAAAGTAGCCTATGTTACTATCTCTTCAACCAGCTCCACTTAAAAAATCACGTCAATTTGGCACTCCGTTTTGCAGTGAAAGACGGACAAACAGACACACACACTTTCCCATTTATAATATTAGTAAGGATGAGATTTTTAAAATTAAATTTTTTGAAAATTTATTTACTTGAATTATTTGAGTTATGAGTATAGAGGGTTGATGGGTGGAAAGGGAGTGGGAGGCCAAAGAAAAGATGGATGGATTGTGTGAAGAGTCATATGAAAGAAAAGGAAGTTAGTGATAGCATGACGGGTGACAGAATAGAATGGACGAAAAAAACGTGTTGCGCCGACCCCGAATAACACGGGACAAAGGCAGGAAGATGATGATATCCTATAATATTATAAAGAGGACATTTTGAAAAAGAGTGAATTTTTATGACTGCATGAATAAATTCAAAAACTACTCCTTTGCTAGCATTACTGCTTCGCAGAAGGAGGCGATCACCTGCCACTCCTCCTCGCACCAGATCACGACCTGTACCAAGACCCAGCGCGAGAGATCGCTGCCACCGATTGCCCACGAGGACACAGCGGTGCTCTGCCCAGGCGAGGCTCACCTTTACCATATGCTCTACCATGTCCTCCGAGCGAATAATGGTGACACCCAGGCGTTTCTTTCGCACGAATCTGATGCAGGCATCTCCCGAACTGCCCATATCCGGTGAGAGCCTGCGTCATGCGGAAGGTAAGGACGCCGTGTTGTCTTTCCAGCCATTTCTCATATGTTTGAGTGACCTAAATTATGTTCTAACTAGAAAATAAACTTTCAAGATAAACTCAAGTTATCCTAGAAGCAAAAGTGCTTCCAAACACTGCACTAAACTTCCAGTTCCGTCTTGTAGGTTAATATACAGAGTAATGACTTACTAGATGAGAAGTGATTCTAAACAGATAGTTAGAGAAAATGTGGTTAAACAAAGTTTAAGCGCTTAGAAATACTATTATTGCAACATGTAAGGTAATGCAGAATTACCGTTATATTTGAATGCTTGTCTGGTCTATCACGAGCTTGTAATCACCTTCTCATCATCATCTTCCTGCCCTCGTCCCGTTTTATTTGGGGTCGGCGCAACACGTTTTTTTCTTCCATTCTGTCCTGTCACTCGTCACGCTATCACTAACTCCCTTTTCTTTCATATCACTTCTCACACAATCCATCCATCTTTTCTTTGGCCTCCCTCTCCCCCGCCGTCTATCCACGTGTAAACTCATAACTTTTTTAGCAACATGCGTTTCGTCCCTCCTTTTCACATGACCATACCAAGACAAACGATTTCCTTTCAACTCGTAATCACCTTCTATATACAAAAAAATAAACTTTGTGTTGATTAGTAGAGATATTGAATCTACTAACATAAATAAAAATCCATGACTAAATAAAACTAAAATATAGCATTGTAAAACTTGCTCGCTGTCGACTGGTCTCCAAAGGACTGGTGGCATTGTAACGCTGTATGGCAACGCAAATCAAATC
Organism: Mythimna lalbum; assembly: GCA_949319445.1. NCBI lineage: Eukaryota > Metazoa > Arthropoda > Insecta > Lepidoptera > Noctuidae > Mythimna > Mythimna lalbum. The sequence goes on along the minus strand of OX439359.1, from coordinate 5,622,737 downwards.
AAAAGTATTTATTTAAATAAAATGGACCATTTATAGGCACTTTTGAATAGTCAAATATCGATCAGTTCAAAAAAAAAGTGAAGCTAAATTGCACGTTCCTAAGCGTAGGTCTCTATGGAGAAGAACGTGCAAGAAACTCCATGAACACTCTTTTAGATCTTATTATGAGCTACATTAATTTTGGTTGATGTCGAGCTGTCGTATATTATGTTCAAATCGCGCGGAGAACTTTGATTGCACGATGCAGGATTTTGTATTTTCTTTGTAGTTTTTATGTGGCGTCATAGATGTCGCTACAGTTACATATTTCTTGTTGCTTTTAATATGTGAGCACAATGTAGAAAAGTAAAAACTAGTAATTTAAAGACAGGAATTGAATTAAGCCACTGGCAGCTAAGAGTCTTAATTGACGGCACCCATTTACGAGCATGATGAATGGTATCCTATCCAAGGTCACACACTATATTCACACAATATGTTATATAGTAGTCATCGACTTCACACTTTTTCCTGAAAAATCTTCTCGCAGTTCACTTTATTTTTGTCTACTAAGTTCGGTACAAGAATACAAACTTCGTGACAACCACCGAGATTCGAAGTCAGTTCATTACACGCCACATTGGCGTGCTCACAAACAACTCCTTGAAGTCGAAGCCGGTCGGAAATCGGTTGAAGTCCACTGAATTTTGGCAATACGCCGCGTTTAATGAACACTAAAAAAATAGTTGTAACTTTAGTTTACTATTTTACTGTTTGGTATGAATGGTTTGATTCCACTAGAAAATATTATTTTTACAACTTTGTTTTTACTTTACAGCTTAAATAAATTCATAACTTGTATGAATTTTTTTGTGGATTTATCTGGATCGTAATTGTAGACCGTACTTTGTATGCATTCTAGTTATTTCTATATATTGTTTATTGCTTCCACAGATTTACCATTCGTAAAGGGTACTTTGTAATTCAATGTTAAATTCCTATTCATTAACAACAAAACATAATAATATGTGTTTATTTACCACTAACATTCGATGTTGTAGGGCTGCAGGATTGTTCAAAAAAGTTATAGCAACCCCGAAACGCACAGGGCAATTGTAGAATACGGGTGGGTTTTAGGCTCTGAAAATTGCCGGAGCTTGTGTTTCCTGATAGCTACAACCTGCTTCTAGGCAAGCGTACGACCACATCGTCACTTACTTAGTTGAAATAGTAGTCTAATGCAAGCCTATCTAAAATTAAATAAAAAAGTTTGACATTCTTTCTCGCTCCACCCAAAGCGGGAGGACATATAAGATGATATCAAACTGAAAAAAAACTGGCAAGAATACTTTCTAAAAAAAAACGAGCAAGTAAGAGTCAGACTGGCGCACTGAGGCTTCCATACAAACTTACCTATGAAACTTCAATTCAGAATTGAGTTACAAAGATTTTTTCAAATCGCAAAAAAAATTATTATGGCGTAACTACAAATTAACCATTTTCAGATTTCTTCCCGTACTTGTGCTATAAGACTGCTTCATGCTAAATTTCAATTCAAGGGCCCGTGGACCTGAGTATATAGTTTGGACCCGGCGTTCACTTGACGTTTAACTGAATGGCGCATAATAACTCGCTAACGCCGGCGTTCGCTTGGGGTTTGAGTGGTCTCAACTCGATTACTTTACGCGTTTTCGAGATAAAGGGTCTTGACAGATAGCCAAACGGATAACAAACTGATCCTAGAAGGGTTCAGCTTTTTTCTTGTGAGGTACGGTACCTTAAAAAGGAGTAGAAGATACGTGAAAAAGATCAATTCGCTATTTTATTAGTCTAAGTTAAAAGCATCGGTGAAACCATGGGTAGGAATTTGAACTAAACATTGTTGCGGCATTCCAATAAACTGGTGCTGAAATAAAATACTCCATTCTACGCGAACGAAAATCAAGTATTTCCAATTCGATATTCTTTTGCAGCGTTTTTGTGGACAGACTAGGAATAATGGCGAATATTTTATGCATTGGGGAACGTAAACTTTTGCGTTTGTTTGTGATTCATTAGTGTAGTAGGGAATTTTGTAATTGTTTGCATTTTAAAAACGTTTACGTACGTTGGAGAACCTTTTTATGCCGTTTTATACGTTTTCTTTACAATATAGACGCACGTTTACGTTTTGAACTCATTTTTTTTTTATTGTTGGTAGGTTTGCGCTACTATCTGACCTGATGGAAAGCGACAATGCGGTCGACGATGGAATGCGCTTACCTAAAAGAAACCTATTCACTCTCGACTCAAAGATTCAAGGTTGTAGCTATCAGGAAACACACATGCATTATGTTTGTGTACATTTCAGGAGTGGATTTCTCTGTGTATCCTGATAACTGCAACCTGGGGATCTATAAATAAAGAGTGCAATAGTTTACTTCTAGGTAATTGCGCTTTATTGTTCACCGCATCAGAACTTACCTGATGGTAAGCGATGACTATCTCAACCTAATGCTAATAATAAGAATGAAAATATCCTATATCCTATAGACATGGTCCATGAACTATGCAGAATAGTCTGAGATGGTCTTTAAAAGAAAGAACCATACAGATTTGAGTGGGCCCGTCCAGTCAGTGCAAGCATTTGTCAGTATTCGCAAAGCTCAACTCAGGACTACTAAGGAGCTCAACGACTTAACGAACAATACTAAGGAAAGGACATTTGGGAGGCCGCAGAAAATAGTCAAATTGCCAGACAAACGGTTACGAGAAAAATAAGTAAGTATATTACATATTCACAAACCTAGCATATTACTTTGTGTCATTTATTTCGCCACCACTGCTCTCAAAATGGTAAAGGATACCATCGTGAGGAAACCGATATGTCCTATAACATTCAATTAAATATTCAATCACTCATTAAATATTCGAAGACACGTGACCTCCACCAACCCACACCGGGCACGTGTGGTGGATTACGACCCATTCTCTTGCCTACAGAGAAGGCTTGAGTCTCAGTAGTGGGAACATTATAAGGCTGATTTTGCTATGTTATGCTAAGCTATTGGTAAGCCGCTTATAGGATCAATCAGACCAATTGGAATATTCTATTTTGGCACTACGGTTGGGTTGAGCTTGAGCGATTGGTTATAAGACATACGAGGCAAGAAGGCGTAAGTCATTCAAAGGGCAGTGGAAAGGGCTAGGAATTTCCTCGCACGATCACATCGGGAATGAAGATGATGAGAAGAACGAAGAGATGTCTGCGGGACAACCAGGGCTGCTAACACAGCCTGAAGAATCGTCAAACTTAAGTGTCAGTAGTTAGTGCACTTTGCTCGCAAAAAGATTTTCGATGGGCTCGAAAGTTTCTGGAGTGGCCACCGCGTACCGGAAGGTATAGCATTGGAAGACCTCTCACTGATGAACCGCTGATCTGGTGAACCAGATGGATGCAAGACGCACAGGATCAATGGCGACACTTGATGAGGTCTATTATCCAACAGTGTCAGCGACTATAATCTACAGTCTCAGACAGAATCAGTCAATATCTTTCGGCAGAAATGATGATGTTGATGATGATGATGACGAGGGAAGAGGTACTTAGAAAAATACATATCACCGAATAACGTTGCCGAAAACCAGTGCTTAATACTTAAAACCCTTACCAAAATCCCAATAAATCCCACTTCAGGGTTCCACAAACAAATCTACAATCCAAAAACCGCATGCCCCTAAAATGTCGTCCCGAAATAAACAAGGGTCTCACTGAATTCGATAGCTAATTGATTAATCGTCGCTTGTGACGTATGTCAGCGGTTAGGTTCTATTCGCAAAGTTTTGCTCAAAGGGTGTTGGGCCTAGTGCTGAGTGAGCGCGCGGAATAGGGATGGTGCGCGCGCGGTGGCGGGCACGATTTTGTGGCGACATAGTATATATATAACATGGTATATATAACATAGTCAATGCAGACAAAGCTATACATCTATAACTGTACAGTTACGTAAGTTGTCAGCAACACCAGGGGACCAGCTGGGTCGAAGCCTACTGGGGCCAGGGTTATCCGAAAGGGAGTTCGAGCCCCGGTATAAAGGCTAGAAGGAACGGGGTGGGTTTTTAGTCAATAAGAGTCTGACACTATCTCCCGCTCCGCCCAAGCAGGGATTGTCATTGGATGATTTTCGCCCACCATAAAACTTAAGCCTGAAACAGCTGTTTGTACTACATATGAACCTACATTGAACGACTGATTTTGACGAGGCTTACTGGTTGTAAGGAGCAACTTGGGTTATTATAATTCTAGAAAAATGTTTAGGTTTCCTCGCAAAACATAACTTCTTGAAATTGTGACTAAATTAAATTTTGGTGCTTTAAAAGTCACCCGTTAGTTGTGAATGAAATGATAAACATTTGCGCTTTAAGCATTACAGATGAGTGCATTGCGTATCCGTGGATGACACTATTTATAGAGGCCATCGTTTTGGTTTGTGAACCATGACAATCATTGGATGAAGAAGAAATTACGTTGCGCCACAGCCATATAGAGTTATTTAGAGCAAAAAAACGGTAACTCAATGAAAAAGAATTTTGAGATTTTTTTTTGCCGTCACCTTAGTGATGTATACTAAAACTTACGAAAAAATATTTGAAAAAATGCATGCAAAATACACTGTTTGCGTCAGGCGTAGGGAGGCAATATAAGAATTGTGTGACGTCAGGTTTGACTTTTTTGGTCGTATGTGGTGGTATGGAGAGGTAGCGATTGAGGCCGCTACAGTAAACTTATATTTTAGTATAGTCGGCCTTATAACGTTCCCACTATTGGGACTCAGGCCGAGTGAGCCGCAATCCACCACGCGGGCCCAGCGCGGGTTGGTGGATGTCACAGTCATATCTTCGAATTTTTGGTTCTAGGACATGCTGGTTTCGTAACGATGTATTCCTTCACTGTTTTGAGAGCAGTGGTGATGAAATAAATTACACAAAGTAATGTGCCTGGCTGGGTTTGAACTCATGACCACTCGTAAGCACTCGTAAGTCGGGGCCGTTACCACTCGACCACCACTGCTCACACACAGTACCTAAACTCCCGCAGTAACTCAAACGCCGGTTTCATACATAGATATCCAGAGATATGCCTTAATTGCGGAATAGTATGGCCACTTATCTCTCACCAAAATAATTACAACATTCACAAATAGTGTATTTACGACACACATAAAATTTGCACACGCACACTAAGAAGAATTCACCTGCACTAAATCAATTTCTAATAGCACACATAAACAGAATGGGCGGAGCATGCACTTGTAAACACGTATCATTCAATGCACACGCATGCAAATAGTGAGTCGAACGCGATCGTCGATAATTTTATCGATATTTAGTTTCATATATTTGATAGTTCTCGCCCGCCTCAGCACCCGCTTAAGCTCCTCACTCTAGCCAAGGTCTAGTTGTGTTTGTTCACGAGTTGTGTTTCGAGCGGTTTGGTCAAACATTTAATAGTTTTCTAGTTATAGTGGTAAATTATTGTAGTTTCCTCGTAGTTGGGCGGTTTGGGGAAGACTAGGTGTGGTTATAGTTTACGTTACGTTTTTGAGTGAAACAAGTTAGCTTAAAAACGTAAACGTGAACGTGAACTTTGGTGGACTAATGACCCACTTTTGTGACTGGGCTACCTTTTCAGTTGAGCATAAACTATACTTTTGTAGTTTCTGCTTGTATCGAACACATGGACTAGTGCGGGTTTTTGAATTGAGTATTTTCATTTAAGAATGTGTCAAACCCTAGTTTAATGTCTCATTTTGACAGTTTAATTTTACAGCTAGAGTTTGAGATTCAGAAATCCGGGGTAAATTGCACAAACGCGCTCTGGGCTCGCGTGGTGAAGTAGCGCCCCTTATTTCTCATAGAAAAGACGCTCAAGTCCCAGCTGTGGGAATATCCAATAACATCTCAAGCACTTTAATGTCAGACTTTTACTCACTAAAACCCACTCCTGGTTCCTTCGCTGCCTTTCGTTCCAGGTTCCTTCGTTGCCTTTGGTTCTGGGTTTTTCTTTCGGAAGTGAATCCATGGCCTCATAAGACTTCGACCCTGCTGAGCTCATATGTTCCCAATTGTGTTGGGATCTCAAAGATTTTCTGTTTAAAAAAGTAATTATTTTGTAATTGCTACAGTTTTTCTTTTTCTAGTGCTATTAGACTTTTCTTCTTGACGAATTTTAGGATTCTTAGTCAACGTAACGCATAGGTTTCGATTTTTTAGCCAGTGTAATATGCGCCCTTGTGCCTTAAACAGCTCATAAACAGTCTAGATTTAGATAAAGTTGACTTAGAAGTTTAATTTGATCACTGCCATCAGGAGCAGCCCTGAGTTTAGCATATCAGCTTAACGTTCCCACTGCTGGGACACAAACCTCCCCTGTAGAAGAGGGAATGGGCGGTAATCCACCACGCAGGCCCAGTGCAGGTTGGTGAATGTCAAATGTTTTTCGAATTTTTGGTTCTAGGACATGCCGGTTTCCTCATGATGTTTTCTTTTACCGTTTTGAGAGCAGTTGTGATGCAATAATTTACACAATGTATCAATAATTATGCTTGGCTGGGTTTTGAACTCGCGAGTTACATCTCGGGGCCGTTACGACTTGGCCTTCCCGCCCTGAGTATTTTAGCCTAATAACTTAATAACTTAACGCGTTTCAGAGAAAAAGTTCTAGCCCAACGGATAAAGTGAGTCATAGGGTTTGAGAGAGACAAAGTGAGTGAGTCATAGGGTTTTTTTTCGGTGGATAAAAATCATCCAGATGACATACCCCGCCTTTGGGCGGAGCGGGAAATAGCTTCCGACTTTTAGCTGTGCTTTTACTGCCTAAAAACCCACCCCGTTCCTTCGTTGCCTTCCATACCAGGGCCGAGCGTTCCTTTCAGAAGCAGACCCTTAGCCCCAGTAGGCTTCAATTCTGCTGGGCCCGTACGATCTTATTAGGGATCAGGTTTTTGCCGACTGAGGTACGGAACTCTAATAAATAAAAGAATCCTCAGTCCTCTGAATCCTCCAACTCTAAGAGATAAATGGTTGGAAATGTGTTTCCATCAAATAAACAAACTTTGCTTCGACTCAACTTTCTAGAGTAATTTCTACTCGAGTCGCCTCGAATCGTCTGACTTTTAATTATTAATGAGTAACCCTCATTAAGTAAGTTTGGAGGCGAGTTCTCGCATACTTTAGATGTTGCCTGTGTCTATGTAAATATATCTTTATTTGAAAAAGGAAATCTGTTTTTCTGAAGTTGTAAGAGATTATGTCGATATGATTATTAAGTTGAGGGTATGCAGGATAGGTTTATTTTAAGATGGAATATCATCCAATAACTTTTCGCGCTGTAGAATGGAGCAGGAAGGCGTGTCAGACTTTTACTGGCTAAAATCACACTTGTGTTTCTTTTTGCCTTGCATTCCAAGATCCTGTGCTAGCGTTATTGCTTCGCAGAAGAAGGAGGGTGGGTTCCTGCCATTCCTTCTTGCTCCGGACAATGGCCTGTACCAGAGCTCGGCACCGATCGCCCTCATGCAGCCATATCTCTTTTTGCGTTAACTTAGAAGTTTACTTACTGCCTTACTGTCTGCTTGTTTTTGAGGTTTTATTGACTTTATTATTTTTTTTTTTGCTTCTTGTATTTGTGTTTGGCCTTATGCTGTATCAAATTTATATTTTTTTTTCTTTTTTTCATTTTTTCACAACATGAAAGAACAACAAAGCTGAGTGTATGGTTTTAATTTCAACTCGATACCTCCACGCGTTTCTCAGATAAAGGGTCTTGACAGACAGATAACAAAGTGATCCTATAAGGGTTCCGATTTCTTTTTGAGGTATGGAACCCTAAAAAGACAAGCAGTGTGATTCTGTAAGACTTCATTCTAAACTTCGCATCTGAATCCGCCGTGAGTTTCTTCATTGGCATTCTGAAACTCGGTTGATAATTCGAATCTACACTAGCGCTGCTCTTGCGAGCGTGTTTGCGAGTTGAACTAAATTGACTGCGGAATTTTGACAGATAAAGTATGAGATGACGTAAGAAGTGGCATTCTATAAGGTAATTCCGCCATCACTTCGACGGTCACTTCGCACTCGAACCCGATTCAAAGTGTCAAATTAAAAGCATCTATTTTACGAGTGAAAATAGAAGAAATCATAGTTAAATAGTGTTTAAATAAAGTTTTTAAACACACTTTAAACCAAGATTCGTCGCACATTTTAAGTGGTTTGCTTTAAGGAATGATAAGTGGTTCTAACATATATAAAAGCACTGCTAACCTTAGTCCACTGTTTGTATGTTTTGATAGTGCCACTTATACTGTTTAGGCATAAACTCTACCAGAGTTTCAACCTGAGCCGACGATCGGTGAGAGGAACGTGTTTCATTTGGACTGAAACGTTGTTGTTGTTTTAGAAAACAAAATAAACACTTCTTTTATTAACATTATTTTTGAACTTTACAACCAGAAATATAAAACTACTTCATGATTATTTCACAATTATTTTTGGCACTGAACGATCAAAAAACAAATAAAACGTAAACTAACTAAACAAAACAATACAACGCACTATAAAACTTCAACGCATAAACATTGTCCACAGATTACTAATGATATTGTCTGTCAGTCATTTTTTTTTCATAAGGTAAGCATAGATTATATTCACGGCACAAACTTAGAGTTTTCTGTTTTTTTTTTACTTATTAGCTGCCTTAAATTCCTTTAAATAAGATATTTTAATTTAAACATCCATAATAGCTAAAATTCTGAGTCAAAAACTGGTAAAATAAAAAACCGATAAATCTCAACTTACATTTAGTTAAGTGTGGTAATCACTAGTACAGTATTGGTCGCTTCGGAGCTCACTTCACTTCGCAAGTGCCTAGGTGATGCTTACAGAATGCAAAATCAAGGTCGTTTTGAACCTTATGTGAAGTGAGAGTGAATAGCGAAGTGAAATGCGAGTTGTTGTCTGAATTTTACAGAATCGACGTAAAGGAAAGAATCCTCTGCCCACGCCTTTAGAGAAAGCAAACGTGATAGCAATAATATTAGTTCCAGCAACCACAATATTTAGTAAGTAACACGATTATTATTTAGTATGCAGCCGTGTGAGTCAATACTCAATATTCTGGCTCACGTGGCTACGTGAAAGATTTACAAACAGCGTGATTGCGGAGTGCCCCTTTGTGTCCCGTTTTCGACGGGCGTGACGGGACGAAACTGGTTTAGTCCAGTTATAGATTTGGCGGGAAAACGCTGTGAATTTCTGGCGGTTTTTTGTTGTAAAAATGGCATTCATTGGCTTTTTTCGGCTATTTCCTGCTTGGAAACAACTGCTCGGCCGGTTTTTAGTTTAGTCTCCAAAATATTTGAGTAGAAACCTATAGTGACAGTGACTGTTAGGGATCAAAAAGCCGTTTACAATACTCGACAAATAAAAGTAGCTACACTAAACTAATTTCAGGAGTCTGAGATTTTTTAAATGAAATAACTTACCCTCTCATTTTCTCCAGCCACGGTAGGCTTGGGTTTGCGGATGGCGAGCAATGGGTAGGTTAACTCGCCGTCCAGCCGTCTGGGAACCGTCCAGCCCTCCTAGCCAAGTTACAACCGTTTCTCTTGCGGCGAACGCCTCGAGTTGGCCCCGCTCCCGAATCTTTTGTTCTGACCACGTGACTGAGCGTTAAGATGACGTCATCCCCTTACATTTGAAGTTTTCTACTAGCGCTAAAGATTGCAGATTATTTATTTATTTATTTATTATTTATTATATACTTTATTGTACACCGTTTCACATACAAATGGAAAAACTTAAAACTAAAACACATACATACAATGGGCGGCCTTATCGCATTCCGCGATCTCTTCCAGGCAACCTGGAATGGACAGTAATTGCCTGGACAAGAAATGGGGCTGTAATAGGTGTGACAAACCAATTAAACATAATAACTTGGCTAGGGGTATAGATCGAGTTCGAGATGTCGACGACGCGTTATGTTCCACGCGCACCTCAAAGAGATGTCAGCAAAACCGTAGGGTCTCAGCAGGGCCGAAGCCTACTGAAACCATGGTTTAGCTTCCGAAATGGAAACCCGGAATCCTGAAACACAAAGGAAAGAAGAAACATAGGTGTGGTTTTAGTCAGTAAAAGTCTGACATGACCTACTCCGCTCTAGAGATGGAGAAGATATTAGATGATTGCTCACCTAAAAAAAGAACACTCAATTTCAAAATCCAACTCAATCTCTTAAAAATAATTCTGCCTTTACTGTTATAACTCCACTAATCTTGCAATTTCTTTCCCTTTTATATTTACGAATCTTTTAAATGTCACGTCCCCCGTGGCAGTGCCTTATAACCTGTAATAAGTTTCCGCAAAAAATACGAATAATATACCTTTTATTTCTACCGACTTTTCGACGTTTTGATTATTTTTATAACTTACAGATTTTGATGTAGTTTGGCTTCTGACATTGGATTAAATACACTGGGCCGCAGAGATTTCGGGTTGCTTGTAAAAAGTGTGATAGATTCTTAATTACATAATATGAATTTGTGAAACTTTAGTAAGTATATTGTCGATAAGTGATTGATACGTGAACACGTCATCGCTTACCGTCAGGTGAGACGGTGGTCAAAAGCAAGTCTATAACCTCTCAAGCGCCGATTGTACATATTCGTACGTCTGTAAAACTTGAATGACGCCATCGCCGATTCGGGGTTACCGGAAGGTTGGACGGCGTGCTAGCCATGCGTACGGTAGCTGGAAATCGGTGTCAGGGTCCCGACGGCCGGGGCCGTTTCCTCCTTCGCTAGCATTACCGCTTCGCCGAAGGTTACGATAGCCTGCCATGATTTTTCACTCTGGACGATAACCGGTATCAGGGTCCGGCGCGAGAAGAAGCTGCCTCCGATCGCCCCCACGAGCATTTATCAGCGCTCTGGCCAAGCACTCACTTACCGTATGCTCCGCTGTGTCTTCCGGGTGCTCTGTACAATAGCGACACTCAAGGGCTTTTTCCGCAAGAATCAGGTGCAAGCATCTTCAGAACTTACCATGTCTGGTGAGGCCGTGCGTCATGCGAAAGGTGAGATTGCCTTGACGACTTTCTATTCACTTCTCAAAAAGGACAACTGCGGAAGCTTGAAGATCTGTCAATTTTGATTTCCCTCCTCAAATATAAAAGTTTTTCAGGAGCGATTAAGTATATTTTTTACATTTTCAACTGAAAAACGCTGCGTGAGAACACACCCTGTCACGTCTATACTCTGAGAAATTTGGCTGAGTTAGTAAAAAAGGGTAAATTACCATTGTATAAACAACAGGGAGATACGGAGGAATTTGTCTCGACTTCTCAAGTCACAATTGACTTTGAATCGAGAACATATTTATTTGTCATTGATAAAACAATTGACGTCTATTTTACGATGAATTCTGTTTGGAATCTGAATTGTTTGTGCTGTAGGGACGTTTAGAAGCGTTGATAGGTTTTATTTGAAATTGTTACAGCTGCTTTTAAATATTTTCTGTTCACGTTTTTTGTAGACTGAAAAACGCTATATTTTCTTTATGGCAAAAGGCACGAGAATTGATTTGCTTTCATTAATTTGGGCAAGTTTTGGCCATCTTTTTATTATTATTAAACTCGAGCCCGTTTGACCACTATCTCACCTGATGATAAGCAATGATATGGCCGAAGTTGGGGCACGCTTGCCCAAAAGTAATTTATTCCCTCTTGGCTTAAAAACAACCATACGAAATAAGTGTCTACTGTTTTTCTATCAGGTATCTGCAAAATATAGAGTGAGCGACACTATGACATGGAAAAAATTAGGCATTCCCTTCTATACTAACTCCGTGGGCATTCCACGGGCAGTGATTACTTTTTTTCATTATTGATTATGAAAGAGTAATGATATGGTCAACGATGGAACACATTTGCCTAGATGTATCTATTTCACCCTTGACTTAATGACCACCAGGTTGTAGCTATCAGGAAATACCAGCTCTCGTAGGGAATTCCTGTCCTGTATGCATAATAAATGTGTTCCCAAAATGCTTTTCTTACCTTTAGATATAAGAAAGGCACTTGACGCTCATCATTTATAAATAACAATATATTCATTTAACTTTTGGCAAGAATACACTTGCCATTTCCATGTTTTCAAATCGATTAATAAACATTGAGATCAGACTGAATATAAAATCTTTTATAAAATTAAAACGAATAAAAAATAATTACACTATGAGATTAATTTAAACTAAATAAAAAAATAATAAAAATGTCAAATGAAATTAAATGAAATTAAACAACACAACTGCATAAAATGAAATTAAACAAAACAATTACACACAGTCAAATAAAAAAATAAAACTAGTTCTCGTCATTGCGACTAATTCTAAAAAAACACCTAACTCCATTAAGAAAGACAATCCGCCAAGATTTCATCCTTTCATCCCCATCCTACCTCACCTAAGTACGGTATGAGCATTCGTTCGATCACGTACCATCCCACTTACGGCAGTACGTGGCGTAAGATCGCTAACTCTTAGTACTTATTGCGTTTTTCTTACCGCGCCTTCAAACCGTTTCATTTGATAATGCTGTTTAAATATTGATAAAATGTGGTTTGGAGGTAGTAAACTTGGTAATGGCGGAAAAAAATAAAATGTTTTTTCTTATAGGTTCTAATAAAATTCTGGTCGAACGTTTATGGACGGAATCGTTTTTGTAATATAATAATAAAATCTTTTTTATTTTCAAATGGTTAGTCGTTGTGTATATTAACTCGTATATTTTGCCAGTTAAGTTAATATTGGGATGTTACAGGAGGCGAGTTTCTTTTTTAAGGTGGTGAATCATCCAATGACTTCTTCCGCTCTAGGGTGGAGTGGGTGTGTCAAAAGTTTCCTAACTAAAACGACACTTACGTTTTTCTTCTGATTTGCGTTTGAGGATCGATGTTCCGTTTCGGACTATCTATGGCCCCAATAGACTTCTGCCCTGATAGGCTCTTAGGATTTTGCTGAAATCTCTTTGTGGTGCGCTTGGAATACTATGCGCCGCGCCGCCATTATAAAGTGTAAAAATTCACATGAAATTGGTACAAAATAACTGATATTTAGAGGTTTTTGCTGAATCAGTTTTAAACAAAAAATTCAAAATATAAAAAAGAGGTGTTACATTAAAATCACTTTAGAGCCGTTGGCAGGTTCTAAAATTACGTTCAAAAGTATGAATAGCAATAAAAAAATCTTTTATTTTTATGTTCCCCAAGAACGCACAATGACAACTTGTTATTATTTGATAAAGGGCTACGAGATTGCTACGCGTTACGCTTGCTACGAGATATACTTTCGTAGCATATATCTAAAGTGCTACGACTTCGTAGTAAAATTAAGAACACAAAACAGATATTTACATTGCACGTTGAACCTAATCATAGTGCAGCAAGAGTCGGGTTTCGAGCAAGTGTATTGAATTTAATATTTGTAACTAAAGACGAGGAGATATGATCTAACTGCCGCACTCAGAGACGTCATTTTACTTTAATGTCAATTAAAGCAAAACCTAAGGCACTTAACATCATAAAGATATAGACTATTATTCAATGACAAAATTTGTAAATCAGAGATTAGCGTTAATGGGCGTCTCTGAGTGCGGCAGTAAGACTAAGATCTAGCCTGCCCAAATAAAGTGAAGAAAAAGAAAATTAAAATGGCGTGCATCATAAGAAACCCAATTATATTTGTTTTCCGTCATATCACAAAAAATTAAAATGACTAGTTTTGCTGTTGATTAAATCATCAGTCACAAGTGTATTGAAAAACGTCGTATGATACACAACAATATTGTTGAATACCGTCCTTGGTTCTCTTAAGATCCTCGCCTTCGGCTTGGTCTTCACATGTGTCTTCCAAATTTCATCATCAGGGTCTTCATGTTCTGCTTCGTCGAGTGTTTTTTTTTTGGTTGAAAAAAATAATTCAAATGACATCCCCCATCCTCCGTCCTTGGGTGGAGCGGGAGATAGTGTCAGACTCTTACAGACTAAAAAACCCGCCCCGTTCCTTCTTGCCTTTCGTACCGGGGCCGAGCTTCCCTTTCGGATAACTCTGGCTGCAGTATTACCCGGCTGGGCCCCTGCTATTGCTGACAACTCCTTGAGGAGCGCGGCGCTTCGTCGAGGGTGCGAGATACTCGCGCACTGGTTTTGTTGTTTTGTAATAAAATTATCTACCAGCCAATGACCTGAACTGTAGAGATCGATGCTCGCTAGCTAGGCCTCTCGCTCCACCCAGAGCGGGAGAAGTCATAGGATGATTTCCACCCTTAAAAAAAAAGGCAATGACCTGAAAACTAATCATCTTCAATACCACCACATACCTAAGTACAATAAGTGTACATGACCAATGTTTACCAACGAGTGCAATTGTTTTACTACGTGCCAAGCAAGAGCTCTCAAGTAATCAGTGCTTCTTGGAAAATGTACTAAGTTCAGCTTTCTTGGAATGTAAGTACCTTTAGTAGATATGAATGGCTTATCCGTGATATCTTAGGTGGTTATGAGACTAGTCGTAATGTATGAGGAGTGAAGAGCGTGGTCTGGGATAATGTGGCCGTAATTTAAAGAAAACTGCTTTTAATTTAAAACTACATGATTTACAAATTATTATAGGAATTTGGGTGTCTTCAAGGCTAGAGTGAATAGGCTCTTAATCAACTAGTGTGCCACAACTACAATGATTGCATCACTGCTTACCCAGCCACCGTAGACACGGGCCTGCGGACGGCGAGCTATGGGTAGCTCGCTGTCGGACTGTCCGGTAAATGTCCGGACCGAGCCCAAAACGTCGACGGCGCGCACTGTTCCCGCGCGCCTCAAGGAGTTGTCAGCAACAGGAGGGGCCCAGCTGGGTCGAAGCCTAACTGGGGCCAGGGTTAGTCCGAAAGGTAGCTCGAGCCCCGGTATGAAGCCACGAAAGAAAGGGGTGGGTTTTTAGTCAGTAAGAGTCTGACACTATCTCCCGCTCCGCCCAAGAGCGGGGGTTGTCATTGGATGATTTTACCCACCATAAAAAAAAAACCATCAGGTGGGATCACGGTCAAGCACTAGTTTATATCAACAAAAAAAAAAAAAATATAACACTATGGCACTATTGGTGCTGTGGTTAAATGATTGGCTGCTGTATTGCGAGTCGCAAGGTCGTTTGTCGAACAGAACAATTTTTTTGAATTTCCTACAGATAGTTGTTTTGGATCTGTGTATTCGAATTTATAATTATTATGTTTGTGAACGCACGCACGATATGGTAAGTCCTAGTGTGAGCAACAATTTTTTTTTTAAATTGCTTATTGTACGCTTTTAATTCATGAATCCCTAAGCGACCACCGGTGGCCGCGCATCTATTGTTTTACTATTGTGTTTCTAATTGACGGTATCTGAAGGGTTAAAGTTACAATGTTGTGTATTTCGCACTATATAGAAAAATGTGACGATTAGCACCGCCCAAATCCTCCTTAGAGCATGTGCACACCACCTTTTTTTTTTAACGTCGACGCGGATTTTAGTAACGTGCGTTGACGTTGCGCTTTTATCCTATTAAAGTTCTGCAGACTGCATCTGACTGGCGTCTGTATCGCTACAAACGCGCGTTATTGGCGCGAAAAAGAAACGTGGTGTGCACAAGCCCTTAATATTATAAAAGCGAAGATATGCGAGAGCGTGAGTATGTAAGTTTGTTACTTCTTCAAGCTGAAATATAATATATATAATATAATATAATAATATATAATATAATATAATATTCCACAACTATCACACAACGCCGTCTAGTCCCAAGCTAAGCAGAGCTTGTGTTATGGGTACTAGACAACTGATAAACATACTTAAATATTTCTAAATACATACAAATTATAGATAAATTATGCCCAGACACAGAACAAATGATCATGCTCATCACATAAACATTTGTCCTGGGTGGGAATCGAACCCACGACCTCCGGCATAGCAGTCAGGGCCACTAACCACTAGACCAACAGGCCTGTCAGGCCTGTCAAATGGCTGAACAAATTCAAAATAAAAATTCGTAGGTAGGTAAAAAAAAAACACAGCTCTTACTCTACTTATGTACCTACATAAGTAGAGTAAGAGCTGTGTTTTTTTTTCAGTGGGAAAATCATCTAATAATAGAAATAAAATGTTTCAAAAAAAAATCTTTATTTCAGGCTACTATAGCGGCTCCAATTGCTCGACTTTCAAAGTCCAGTTCGTCTTGACTTGAACATACTCCACGATCTCCACAGCCTTCGTGGTGTGATGTAGCTTCGAAACATACAGCTGCGTCGTGGGCACTCCTGGACGGAGCAGCATGTTGGGTCACATCCCCCGCTCTTGGGCGGAGCGGGAGATAGTGTCAGACTTTTACTGACTAAAAACCCACTCCAGTTCCTTCGTTGCCTTTCGTACCGCGGGCTGAGCTACCCTTCGGAGCTAACCCTAGCCCAAGTAGGCTTCAACCCAGCTGGACCCCTGCCGTTGCTGACAACTCCTCGAGGCGCGCGCAAAGTGCACGCCGTCGACGACTTGGGCTCGGTCGGACAGCGAGCTACCCATTGCTCGCCGTACATGCTATAAGACCTTACTTAATGTCATATTTCAGAATCCAAAGTCAACGGGAAGTACTCTATGAATTTTGATTCCCTTGAGAGTATTGAAATACGTGTATTTCCACACTCTTTTGCGACATAAGCGGCCGTATCTTTTTTTTCGTTAACTCAGAAGTTTGATGCACTATAGCTTCTGACATTTTATAAGTGCCCATGTAGGCCAATGCGTGTTGCCAGTGATGACATATGGCTCCGAAACGTGGTCGCTTACAATGGGCCTGAATTTAATTTCAACTCGATACATCTACGCGTTTCCAAGATAAAAGGTCTTGACAGACAGTCAAACAGACAGAAGGACAAAAAAGTGATACTATAAGGGTACCGTTTTTTTTGAGATACGGAACACTAAAGTCTCCAGTTTGATATAATTTTTATTTTGAATATCAAAACCATCATATCAGAAGATTTATGTTTTTACTAAGTATCTACTATATTAAAATTTTTAAGGCATTATCTTTGTCTAGACAATTTTAGCGTTAAATTGTTATTTAAAGTGTCGTTTTGAGCCGTAAAACAGACTTAGAGCTATTCTCAAAAGATTTATAACAAAATAATAGTTTAGTTCAGTAAGGATTACAACTAAAAGATTTTGCTATCATTATATTTTATAGGACCTCTCTATTATCGGATAAACCGATTGTTGTTGTTGTTAAAACCTCTACGGTCCGGACTAAGCGTTTCGCCTCGTCATTTATACCGCGTACATCGGAAACCTGTACGGTCCGGACTAAGCGGTTCGCCTCGTCATTTATACCGCGTATATCGAAGGACTGGAACAATTTGCCTGCTACGGTCTTCCCGTCCGATTATAATTTAGGTTTGTGTATCTTCAAGGCTAGAGTGAAAAAGCTCTTAAAGGTATTCTTTCGGCCAACACTGTGTCGAGCTGTAACCAATGATTTCAATCTTGCTCCAAATCGAACCTTACTTCAAACGAACTGTGACATTTGAACGTAGAGCTAGTAAAATCTATTGAAAAGTCTAACTTTATATCTGTTATTTGGCTCAAGTTAGTACCATAATCAAGGACTACGGGCAAAAATGTATGGAAGCTAGTACACCCCTCCAATAGCAATGACATAATTATTAAATCATTGGATAGGTACTCGTATTTTTAAGTGGAACAATATTTACTAATTAGCCCATTGTCCTTTAGAAGAAAAAAAAAACAAATAATTCAAAGTGTGTGTTATTTATGTGAGAACATTTGATGGCAATAGAAATACACATTCTGTGTTAATTCTAATTCCCTTCCTCTTACGGTTTATGAGATACAGTCCGCTGACAGACGGACAGGTAGACGGACGTTAGTACACTTCGTGTACGGTACCCTAAAAAATGGGTGATCAAACACCAGAAGTTTCACAGCTAAAATATAATAAATCATAAACTAACATATAAATAAGTGTTACTAACATATAATGCGGACCAAAAGTTGTCTTTTAAATAGATTTTTATTATTATTATCCCCTTTATTTCTTTTTATACATATGATAATACATTTTTAAATATATATTTTTTAACAAAATCTTATAAAAAAAAACATAGTTATCTGCCGGTTTCTGAAGCAGGGTCTAAGCTACCGCTGATTAGGGCTCCAGAGACAGGAACCTCCTCACAATGCGAGACGTATCAAGAAGTACTGCCATCTGTATCCAGGCCCTTGATCTAACCGCACAATGACAGTTTCGACTGATTATATTATAAATCTCATTTTGACCTTAACCCTTCAGATACCGTCAATTAGTAACACAATAGTAAGACAATAGATGCGTGGCCACCGGCGGTGGTCGCTTGGGGATTCATGAATTAACGTTCTACAGAAGGTCCTCGTATGATGAAACTGAGAATTTCACATCATTATAATCAATAGTGGATGATATCACAGGAGGCATGTAGTATGTGATAGTTGATTGAAATCGTGGATCTAAATCGAGCTCACCATTTAAATTGAGTGTACTTTGAACCATGGAGCTGCGATGTTCAGAGATTACCAAAGGAGGTAAATTATGACACGCTGGTGGCTGTTCCAAGTTATCGATGGTTTTTCAAACCTCATAAGGAAAAAAGTGACACCTTTTAAGATCACTTTGTTGTCCGTCCATCTGTCTGTTTGTCAAGATCCTTTACCTCGGGAATGCATAGACATATCGTGTTGAAATTATAACAATATTTACTCAAGTTTGCGGTCCTTTAAAGCTGTAAAAAAAATTTTTCAAAGTTAAAGAACAAAAAAGATACGGCCGTATATGTCGCACTAAACGTATATTTCGACACTCTCAAGAAAGAAGATTCTAATGTAGGGTACTTGCAGTTGACACATAATCCTGAAATTTGGCATAAAGCAAAGTCTTATAGCACAGCCATAGAAAAAAATCTGGAAACAGTAAAATTGTTGTTAAGTCACGAAAGATTTTTTTCCGAATCGATTAAAAAAAAAACTTTGAGACTCCATTCAGGAATTGAACTATTTACATAAGTAAGTTTATACGGAACCATCAGTGCGATCTGGCTAGTTTTAATTGGCCATATCATAAAGTGATCAATCTCTATGATCTGTCCACAACATATCCATCCTCTATATTCGTACCTCCACCCCATTGGCCGGATCGCGGCCGAGTGACGTTTATTCCAGCGTTGGCACATCATTTACACTCGAACGCCCGTCGCTGAACGCCGGACGTCGAAAACGTCATTCCGACGAATAAGGGCGTCGACGAGTCGGTTACGACATATTGCTGAGCTATAGGGTGCTTTTCTACTAAAGATAAGCGAAGTAGCTAAGCTGTGCGAGGATGTGTAGCAGCACTGTGATGCGTGATCGTTTTCGTCAAAGCAAAAATGTGTAGCTGGGTGATGCGAGGAAGCATAACGGTCTTTCTTCCCCTGTCTGCACATGTGGTAGTCCAGTAATTCCTCATTCCTCGTCTACAGTTCTCACTCCTGACCCTCGCTCGCATACTTCGCTTTCATCTATTGCACACACATTGTTTTTTTTTATGTATAATTACTATTTTTTCCCACAACTATCACACAACGCCTTCTAATAATAATATTCCACAACTATCACACAACGCCGTGTAGTCCCAAGCTAAGCAGAGCTTGTGTTATGGGTACTAGACAACTGATATACATACATATATATTTCTAAATACATACATATTATAGATAAATTACACCCAGACATAGAACAAATGATCATGCTCATCACACAAACATTTGTCCTGGGTGGGAATCGAACCCACGACCTTCGGCATAGCAGTCAGGGTCACTAACCACTAGACCAACAGGCCAGTCGAATTACTTAGCTTCGCTAGCTTTTTTCACCAGAACTGTGCTAAACTAAGCAAGAAAAATGATATGATCTATTTGGAGATATTTTCCTCGCCTCGCTACCTCGCACATCTTTGGTGAAATACTCCCTTACTCTGACGAAATTCGAATGACTGCGTTGACATGCGGTTTGATCGAGTTGTCGTGACGTAATTGCTTGCGACCTGACTTGAGGAGATGGTCTAATCAGGTGGAGTGGAAACGTAAGGAGCGTGCTAAAGGTGATATGACATGTGGCCGCAAATCAGTAATAACACCAAGCCGATAAAATACGTTTTTATTTTTTGCTACCACGACGTCGTTAGCACTTTTTTGTAAGAGATGTGAAATTATTCAATAAAAAACTTCTCCTGCTTTATACTGGAGCGGGAAGACTTCTCAGACTTTTACTAAAACCCATCAATATTCCTTCAGTTGCCATCCGAAGTTTATCCTTGGCTCTGGCGGGCATCAGCCCTACTGGGCCCCTATAGCATAGTCAGCCTCTGCTGGGACTCAGGCCTCCTCCCTAGGAGAAGGAATGGGCCGTAATCCACCACGCGGGCTCAGTGCGGGTTGGTGAATGTCACATGTCTTCGATTTTTTGGTTCTAGGACATACTGGTTTCCTCACGATGTTCACCGTTTTGACAGCAGTGGTGATGAAATAAATTACACAAAGTAATGCGCCTGGCTGGGTTTGAACCCACGACCTACAACTCTATAACTGGGCCCCTATGGTTTGCTGATATCTCTTTGAAGTGTATGCTACCCATTGCTAACTATTCTTACTTTATCGGACAGGCGGACGGCGAACAACCTATTGATCATCGTCTACAACGCCTATGATCACCAGGGATCGTTCTGCAACTCCCAACGCCCAAGGCGTCTCCTGTCGCGACGGCTGGGCCGTGAGGATGTACGATGATGCATTTAGATGATTACCTTTCTCTTGCGGACGTCTTATAAGCTAGCATTACGTAAAAATTACATAATCATCTTTTACTACCATGGCGCTTTTACCATTGCGGGAACGTTTGAAAGAACGATCTTTTTTATGGTGGGGAAAATCATCCAATGACAACCTCCGCTCTTGGGCGGAGCGGGAGATAGTGTCAAACTCTTACTGACTAAAAAGCCACCCCATTTCTTTCTTCTTCTTTGTGTGTCCCATTCTAGGGTCGAAAAAACCCTAGTACCCTAAAATAACCCTAGAAGAAGGGGAAGGATGATTTGATGATTTCATAACTAAAAAAATGGCTTTGTTATCAGATATTAGAACATTCTTCTAATAAAATGTTGAATGATTTATGAAATGATCGTATGAAAGATTGATTTTGTTTTGTGGATGCTTGTTTACGTCTAATATGTTCTTTATTGATTCTGGAAAATTCTGTCTAAAGTTCAAGTAGCTTTGTCTGTCAATATTGTAGTCCTTTTGTTTGTCTTCCTATTCATGTATTGTTCTGCCAAGTAATTGTGTTGTCAATACGTTAAAATATACTTAAAAGTATATTCTATTTGTTAATATTATTCTACAAATTTTCCATAAGAGAACCATTATTTCAGAGTTCAAACGCCTTGTTAAAGGAAAACATGACAGAAAATACGTAGCAGCGTTTTGTATATCACTAGTTTTGATTTGTGTAGCGTTTAGATTTCTGAAAACAGTTTAGGTTGCAATAATAGTTGACCCCTGAGTTGGTTTCGGTATTTCTTCTCAGGGTAGTCAGCTAGGAAATACCAGCCTCATCTAGCTTAAACAGACGAAAAAAAACTTTACGTGTAAAAGTGTTTTTTAAACCTATTTGCAAAAATAAATATCATTTATCATCATCATTTATCATTAAATAAAAAGCTTTTTTTTTATGATGGCCATCTTGGTGCTCTCTCAAACTTTTTCTGAAAATTTGAACTATTATGGTGTGTCCAGATCTGGCGGATGCGCCACTCGCGAGCCGTTTGCGATTCGCTTGTGAACTACGCGGGTGCATTTCATGTTTGTACGAAACGCGCGTGGCGCAGGGGCTTTCAGGTGCATTTCAGGGACGTGAAATGCACGCACACCGTTTGCAAGCAACTCGTGAGCGGGTGGCTTGCGATTGATGCAGTCGTCAGGTCTGGACACCGTTATAAATGATTACTTTAGGAGTTCTATTTCTAGATCACCGTCCGGAAGTCTGGTAACCATTCGACCCGAGCCTGAGCCTGCCCAGCTGGGCCGATGCCAGCTAGGGCCATGAGGAATTTCTGAAATGGAAACCCTTGTTCTTCAGTCAGTAAAAGTCTGTTACGCCCTCACTTTCTAACCTAGAGCGTAAGATGCCATTGGATGATATCAAACCTTAAAAAAAAGCCCATATTTTTTTTCCCTTTTCATCTTTAATTTTGCCAACTTTTTTCTTCAAAAACCAATAAATCCCAACTGGCTACACAAAATCTTTCCAAATATTAACAGTCACTTTAACTTCTCAAAAAAAACCATTACTGAAGTATTGAGTTCAATCATTCCCATGATGCGTTCAGCCATAACTTTGCGCTTCCAAGGGACTTCTAAAACAATAAGGAGTTCTATAGTTCGTGACTTTTGTACAAACTTTAGCTTGCACTCCTTTACAACCTTATCTTGAAGGAAGAAGGTTGGTTTTGTTACAGTGAATGATTTTATAAGTTTGTCAGAATTAATAAGAGATTAGCCTGGGGTCGGCGTTAACTATGAAGGTTGCTATAATATTGGTAAGTTACTAAGTGGTTTTGGGCGTTAAAAGACATCATCAAGGGTCGATCAGCGTTCTGCAGATGTTTTAGGGTGCTTAGTATCGGATAGCTTGTGTCCTTTCTGGTAATAACAAGGAATATATTGGAACATTTCGAACCTTTTGGGTAGACCTTTTGTCCTGTTTTAATTATGATAATTTTTGATATTAGAAATTTCACTTCAAATATTGACATTTTATATTTCACGGTTACATAAAATTTTATTTGCAGTTAGCAAGAATTTTCATTTTAAATATTGACGTTTTATTTTCCACATTTACATAAAAAACATAAAATTTTATAGAATTTTATTTTCATATATTTACATAAATTCAAGAAAATGGTTGAAAAAAAAATTATCATATGCTTAGCCTTTTCTGAACTAGTTTGAGGTTGGTTTCCAGTAAAACTAGATGCGGCTAAGTACACGTGTTTTACATGAAGCGACTGCCCATCAGTTCTCCACAACCTTCTTGGCAACACGTTACTTCTTGAATACATAGTTAGTTTAACTTTCTGGCATCAGAGTACTTGTAACGACTGTTAAAGATCTATGAATGATAACAAAAACCAACAGCTTTACGTGCTTTTCGAGGCACGGGGTATCAGTAATGTCCTAGATAAACTTAGAAAAGTACATATTTATGATATGTTTTTTTTATTTGTACTATCCAGTTGTGCAGCTGCCGAATAAAATGGGATTGGGCGGGTCATATCAGCCACATGCAAACTGAACGTTGGGCAAGAATCTCTCAATCTCCACTAAATGGGTACCTGAGGACGGACGACGCCACCGAGGTCGATATGTGAGGAGGTAGCGAGACGCCTAGACAGTAGACACTTATCGCAAGTCCTGGTTACAGGTGGCTCAAGTAAATAATAAAAAGAAGCTGTGGGAAAGGATAGGCTAAATATAAAAAAAACCTTGTCCAGATTTCAACGCGTAAGCATGAGGGGGAGATGTTACATCCGGGCCGTCACAACATAAAAAAAAGTAAACAGTTCATAACTTTTTCGATTAAAATCTTTATAATAAGCAGCTTTATGTAATACCCTCTAGACAAGCATAAAGCTAGTCAAAACAAATAAGGTATTATCGTTTTTAAAAAAAGAAATCCCGTTTAAAAGCCATCCACGTCCCTCATTAATTTTGTTGAAGATTTCGTCAAGAAAAATGTAAACTCTTCAATGTCGGGTAGATTAGAAAGAATTTAATACATTTTCTCATTACATTTTCTACAGTATTTTCTCCTAATTCTGCGGTGAACTCATTACTGAGGAATGACTGGAGTCTAAGTTGAGGAGATAATACATTCGGAGTACTGGAGCACCCAATTTATAAGATTACAAGGTCGTTCCCATTTTGTCTCCATTACATGGTCGGGTAGTCTTTGTAGCAGTCCTCGGATGAATTCTAATAAACTTGTTACTATTGTCAGAAGATTTTTGGCGAGGTCCTGAGTTTACGGATGCTTTAATAAGGTTTCCCTTTTGTGTTCACTGTTCAGATATTTCTGGTATGTGATCTATTTACGCTGAGTAAGGGTTGCGTAATTTTCAGATGTATTTCAATATGATCGTGTAACATTTGTAATTTTTTAAATTGTATAAAATTATTTTATGATTTCTTTTAGGTTGGAAATCATCTCATCAGACACCATTAACTAATAAGAAATCTATATTTATTTTTATCTGTTAAAAACTACTTTACTGCGATTTCAACTGTTGGTATGCAGTGATTCAATCGTTGATGGTGTGCGCCTCACTAGTTTATTAAGAGCCTAATCACTCTAGCTTTGTAGACCCCTAAATTATAAACGGACGGTAAGACTGCTGCAGGCAAATTGTTCCAGTCCTTCGATGTATGCGTTATAAACGACAAGGCGAAACGCTTAGGCCGGACTGTAAAGGTGTCAACAACGCAAAAGTGGACATTCAGCGTACGACAGATTTCCCGATGGTAGCTTACTTTCAAAATTAGGGCTATATTTCACCGAGACACCATGACTGCATGACGAATCGCCACCGCAACCAAAATAATTTATACAGGTCTATAGAGAGTTACTCACCTGGTGTCCGTTTTGTTGAACAACCAATTTGGTGGCGCGACCAACTCAGACGTGTAGCAACTCTGGTGGTGCATAGCTTAGGGCTATATTTCACCAAGACGCCATGGTGGCGTAACTAGTCCCGCCGCCAAATATAGCCCTAATAATACCAAAATAAAATGATAATCTAGAATTCCTAACAGCTCCTTAGTGTTCCAACACTAGTTCCAACAAGCACTATATTATCACTAACTTTGAAACCGTGGCAAGAGATACCGATATAACTTACACGATAGTACATACCTAGTTGATAGTTTCAAACTCTATCATGTATGGAAGCGTATGGCACAGGTAAGTGCTTTCAGTCACATCAGATTATGTGGCGAGGTTCAAAGTGTCGCAGTTAATTAGGGATTGATTTTAATACTGTCATTTACCTTTCAATAACGGTTTGTTATTTTGAAATTGGAATTTAGGTATTTTGTAGTGTGCGTTGCTATGCTATAGAGGGACCACATTTGGATGTTCGACACACTCACACTTCACAATAATATTAAAAAGCGATAGTTTGTATGTAAGTGTAAAGGTTTGTTACTCCTTTACACTTTGAAATTTGGTACACGATCAGACCATGTCCTGAAATAGCGAAAAAGATATCCTTTTTGTTTTCTTTTTGTTTCTCCTTTGAGATGTTTTATTACTTTTACACGGGCAAAGCCGTTGACAGAAGCTAGTGTTCCATAATTTAAAGGGAGCTCCATAATTTCTGTGGATAAAAGTGCTTTTGGATTCTCTGTGAGACTAAAAAAAAACTTATGTAGTCCTGATTCGTTTGTAAAAGAAAATGCTACGTTGAAAACTTTGATGTTTCCTTCTTTCGAATTTTAATATTTTACTTTTCGCTCCTTTTTCATTAAAAATGTCAGTTCTATGAATCGCTTTGAGTCTTCGTCTCCCCGAGCGTGAGTAGTGATGTTACACTGTATACCATTTTAAACGACTATTACTTTTATGCAATTTTAGGTTCAATTAAAATGGATGGAACTCCTGTCTTTTGCAAATTAAGAAACTATACTATTAATATATTATACTAGCTTTTGCCCGCACGGCTTCGCTCCCGCTCTCCCTACTCTACCCTACTATACCCTACTCTACACTACTCTACACTACTCTACCCTACTCTACCCTACTCTACCCTACTCTACCCTAATCTACCCTACTCTACCCTACTCTACCCTACTCTACCTTACTCTACCCTACTCTACCCTATTCTACCCTACTCTACCCTACTCTACCCTACTCTACCCTACTCTACCCTATTCTACCCTACTCTACCCTATTCTACCCAAGGTTATTAATATATATTATATAGAATTAATTATAGTTAAGTCTGGAGCTGGGGGGCCATTTGATGGGGGGCGGAGGGTTGTATGTGTCTTGAAGGTTGGGAGTTTCCCCAATTTTTTGTGCGCGTATGGCTCGTTGCTGCTTGAGTTTCGCTTCGGATTGGTGGCCTCTCAGCTCTGAAATTGTGACGGGATTTGTTGTAGTTGCTGGAAGGTGCTCTGGAGTGACGCCACTTGCACGTGGAGTTGCCCAGAAGCAAACAATGTTAAATCAAAAAAGAGCACGGACGCCATGTCTGTGGTTTAAATGTAAGGCAGGAGTGCGGTTTTAGTCAGTAGGAGTCTGACACTGCCCAGACTGGCTCGTATGTGAGGCAGCCTGGCCGTCCATGAGGATTTCCCACTCCTGCCGAAAAAAAAAAAAAAAAAAAAAAAAAAAAACCCTATTCTACCCTACTCTACCCTACCAAACTTCACATAAACCATCTACTAAATATTCCGACCAAAGCCTAAAAATTTGGTTTGGATAGGTGAGCCCGTTCTTGAGTTATAAAATAACAACGAAAAGTTTTGCATTGATTTTTATATATATAGATATAGAAGAAAATTGTCGTAGTACACTATTTATACAAGAACAGACAAAAGACATGAAATAACAAATCGCAACTGACAGTTAAACGTAATGTTATCTATGGTAAAGTATGTTTGAAAACTGGTTGATCTGTTTAATGGTATATTAAATTAATTTAATAGAGTAGGGTAGAGTTAGGTAGAATAGAATATAGTAGTAAGTTGATAGGAGTGAAGCCGCGCCCGAAAACTAGTTTTCATCATAAATTAGTAATCTAACAGTTTTCTTTTGGTTCCAGTATGGATTGTTGTGCTGTTTATTTTTTTTAAAGGGCCCTTACCGATTCATCTGTCAAAGTGAAAATGATTTAAGAGCTAGTTGTTTCAAATCGAATAGTTAGAGATAGCGCCTAAACGCACTGTTGGCATTTGGTATTTCCATCACTGAATCGAATATTTCACAAAACTTGTTCTAGGAAATACGTGATTTTTTAAACTTAAATTAACTTTTTTAAATTTATAACTACATCATGAAGGGTCAAAGTTTTCGCAAAAGGAAATATTCACAAGTCTTGGATTAGTTTTTATATAGTTTATATTTTGATTTCATTAGAAACCTAGTTAATATCTACTAACGATTTATATTTTCAAAATATCTAGAGTAAAACGTGTAATAACGTCACTATCACGTAAGTAAAAATGGTTGTATGGAATTGTATCTCAGAGCTCTTAAGATTTAATATTACTTACACGTCATACAACAATAAAGTCCTATATGTAAATGTGCCAGATATTTTCAACTGAAAATAAATTTCCTAATCAAAACGTTATAAAAAATTCTATACATGCATTTTGTTAGAAATCAAAAAAGTTTCGACAGTTAAATAAAACTGTTATCTACTCATCCATACGAACTTCAGTGATTGTACCAAATTTTACCCATTCCTCTAATGCGCTGAACAAAATCCGCTCCAGCTAAAAGTTGATCCGGCATGGCTACTCCGATACGAGTGTATTTTAGCATTGTTCTAGAAAAATCTATTTAGATTGAAGTTATTGTTGCTGCTACAGATTGGAACTTTTGAAAACCGTATGTAGCTCAATTGAGAGTTTATTTTTCTATAATACTTATTGCAGTATTTATGAACCAGAATTAAAACGCCAATATACACATTAATGTGAATAACAAGCGTAAAGTTGAAACATAAAGTGAAGTAGTAATAAATTTGCACCAAATAAATTTATTTTCCGGACTGGTTCCAGACTGGTTCAGTCGCCAACTCACCATAGTTAAACATAACGAAATGTAAAACGAACTTGAAACCTCTCTTTCCTCTACACCGAGATCAAACGTCACCCCCTCGCTTTGCAGCAAAAATATTTCCCCATCTAAAATAGGAAACGCATACAAAATGAGAGGATATTGCAGCTTTCCCTGGCATCTTTTTAAATATGCAAATTTAAATACGATTACGGTGAGCGAGACAGAACTATGTTTAAAATTCTTTAAACTATCACTCGCGGGAAAAGGATAGAGGTATGTCCTGCGTTTGGACTTAATTTTAAAAATGGCTAACCCAGATGCATAATTTATGTACCCTTTGCGTTATTAGTGATTAAATCCCGCAGGCAAAGGTAATAGAATTATGAAGATTTTGATAGGCTTAATGTAAGAAATGTATGTGGTCTACAACGAAAGAAATGAGGAAGCAGAATTTTAAAACAAAGACGATTCTAAAAATGTAAAAGGACATGAAACTAACAAGCTTGGGAATTTACAGAGTGCACAATATTGCATATTTCTACGAAAACAAATGCATATTTCATTTCACTTGACCGTAGGTCTAAATTACAATACACTCGGAATATTGGTGCAATATTCAAAGTAAATCTCGTTGGATATGCAGAAACAATCTCTCCAGTTCGTACCCTTATATTTGACACAACGGATCCTGGGAAAGCCAGTACTTAATACTCGATTGACAAGAGACGGAGAAATGCAGATCTAGCATTGATTGCACAAAGACTAATGTACAATGTTTAAAATATTGTGTCACAAAGTCAATAAGTTAAACATTTTTTTTTTAATAATAATTATAATGCAACAAACAATCAATCTGCTTAGCGTTGGCCCAACTACTTTGGGTCAGCTTCCAATTCAACTAGATGCAGCTGATTACCAGTATTTTACATAAGGACTACCTATCTGACCACTACAACCTTTTAATTGACTAACACGATACTCTTAAGTCAGTCAGAGATTTTTTAAATTTCTGACTATCTGTAACCATTGTCAAGGATCTACTAATAACAAGGATCAACGAATTAGCAGTGTGATGCAACAATGTATTGTAATTATTAGAAAAGACGATGCTTAATATGGATATTTAACAGGTATATTAAAATCCAATCATTATCAGATATCAATATTAGATACATTTCTAAAAAGATTATTTTATCAAAAAGGCAGAAATATTGTTGAATAAAACAATTCCAATCGAGTCCACGTTTGATTTCCATTTCATGATCAGTGACATTCAATTTAAGAACGAAAAGAAAACTGATTAAACGTTGGCAGGTGAACCGAAAAAATCAAAATACCTTGGCCTTTAATATAATTTGTCAAGTGCAAACGCAATAAGGAGAGCCCTCGTCATGCGAGACGGAATTAAATATTAGATGATTCCATGGATCTTGGAAAAGAAAAATGAGCCAATTGTAGGATACATTACTGAAAAAAAGAAGTTGAAATTGTTTGGTGTATTACTGTTAAGGGAAAGTTTTATTCAAAGAATTGTTAGAAGCATTTCTAAAATTATTTTGTTTTTATTTTGATTTGAGCACAACATTGTATATTTTACACATATCAATAGCAAGATGTACTATAAAAATATTTATGAATGAAATGAACCAGCACGTAAATAAATTTCCAGAAAGAGAAGAAAAATTAAGTGCCCAGCCTTATCTAGTGCTATGCCCAGCCTTATCTAGTGCTTTGCCCAGCAGTGGGAGAATACAAACTGACAGTAATCTAAAGTAAGGGTACTAAAATAGAAGCTTGAAACGAGATAAAAGAAAAATAAATGCAGATATGACGAAAACCTAATGTAAGTATCCAATTACTAGTAGGGCAAAAAACAAAAAAACTAACGTATCCAAATCCTAGCACATCTGTAGCCAGCGCAATACCGCTGCCCCAAGGGAAATCACGGATCACGCCGCGTTGGGCGTTAAGTCTCATGATAGGTGTGTCTGAACTCTCTGCGTTACCCAGGATTTGCAGCCGTCCAGGAATTCTTTGTTATTACAGTATTTGGAGAAATGGACATTCCCTGGCTTATGGTGGAATTTTAAAATTTAATTTCGAAAATTCGTTTACTGCTTTATTTTATACATAGGTTTTATTTTGACTTAGTATTGTTAAGTTGTGGTTGCTCTGTAATCGCAGAGCAAGAAAGAGATGGCTGGATGACTTAAATGTCTTAGGAATTCAGGTCTCAGGAAAGCAAAAAGTTACTCAAAGCCGGAAACAATGGAAGGAATGGAGGGAGGCGTTTGCCCAGCAGTGGGACAGTATAGGCTAGATATAGTAATAATAAAGTGCTGTTATAATGGTTTTTAACTTTTCTTTGTACAAAATCGAACAATCAACTTATTATCGTTTTTCTTTAGAAAGATATGTCGATGTTTATGATAATTGTCTATTCAGAATTGCTTTATATTTTTATTTCTGTTTTAAAATTTACAATTACCATAAATATAGGTGAATTAATGACCGTTATTGGCATGAGACACAACAGCTATGACACAGAAGAAAACAAAAATACTTGATTTTGGTTGAAATAAAAACAAAGAAAGAACAAAATAAGACAAAAGAACAATATAAAAGATACGAGGTACTACAAAAATATACTGGAGAGGTGGAATGAAACGAAAACTGAGTACTTGACAGCAGGAATATAAAGAAATTCGCGATAAAATTATAATTACTGTCGGTATTTATATTCCTGACGAACCAAACATGCCTGATGCAGGCTTCATAAGCAGAACCAACAAATTGTAGCAATCTCGAGAAATTTTAACGTATCCATATTATATTAAAAAATATATTTTTTGTCAGAAAGCTGCAAGGGATGACCACCGCAAATTTAATTTAAAAAGTCAACACAAATTAAGAATTCAACTGTGAGGATTTTCCTTTAACAAGCTGAGAATTTTAAAAATATAACGCACGGCTTTAAAAATTTTGAATCCAGTTGTTATAATTTTGTGTGCAAAATTTTTTGGAGAAGTTCTTTGATCAAGGAACGCAAAGGGCTATGGAGTAAACGCAGGTACATGCTGGCACGGATCTTGAGCGCTGGTTTCAAGTTGCGCAGAAGTAAAATATCGGGTCTCTTTAGTGGTACGAAGTCAGACGCGGGGACGGGGAGTGTCAGTGATTGGCTCGCCGCGCCATCGTGTCGATTCGTTCCCTGTGCTTGCTGCATGTATCTTACAACGACGACAATTGGCTCGCCAATGTATGGAATGTGCAAAGCGATCCCCACTCTGACGCCAAACGCTGAAGATTCGTACCGTTATCTGTATGTTTAATTAGTAAGTATATATCTGACACTCTATCTCTAGTGTATTTCAGCATTATGCGTTCAGTGATCTGTATTAATGTTATTAATTCATTTGCATTTTTATTTCTTTTTTCTATCCAAATATGTTTGTACACTGCACCGTTCCGTCTTTATGTTGACAACGCCACCAGCCCATACTGAAAACCAGCGCTGTGAGCTCCTTGTATTATGCGTGAGGTCGCAGCTATATGCTGAGCGTTCGGCAGTTTTGCTCGGATGTGATGCATATCTTTCCTATCTATTGATTATGTTTGTTAGCTAGTTTTAAGATTGCGTCATTTTGCGCAAAATAAACTGTTGTCCTTTCTTTTCTGATCCCTCAATCTTCTTCTTCTTCCTGCCCTTATTCCATATTACTTGGGGTCAGCGGAATACGTTTTTTTCTTCCATTCTGTCCTGTCACCCGTCACACTATCACTAACTCCCTTTTCTTTCATATCACTCCTCACACAATCTATCCATCTTTTCTTCGGCATTCCTCTTCCTCTCCACCTATCTACATGTATTCTTTTCTGATCTCCCAATGACGAGGTGAATAAATCTGATCAATTTAATTTTATGATAAACTAGCTGCTCCCAGCGGCTTCGCCCGCGTGATAGCAGAAAACTATCCCGAGGGAATATATTTTCAGGATAAAAAGTATCCTATGTCCCATTCTAGGACATGGTCTATCCGTGTACCAAGTTTCATCAAAATCTGTTTTGCCATTTAGGCGTGAAGACGTACCAAACAAACAAATAAACAAACTCACTTTCGCTTTTATAATATTAGTAAGGATTAGAGTAAAGAAACAGAGTGTACATGTGTTTATGTAGGTACGAAGCACATGTACACTCTGTTTTTTGTCTGGCTAAAACAAAAAACTTTTTTCCTTATATTAATTAAGCAGATATTATAGTGATACTGATTTACGACTTAATAAGCGTTTTGTTTTACAAATAACTTTTTTGATGGCTCCGCTCGTTACTTCAAATAAGATTAAAATTAATTGAAGTATTTTAATTAAATACTTTACTATTAATTGCATTGAGCCAGACACTATTTTTTAAATAAATCATGTAGTAACGTTAACTATCTTTCATTAAGTTTAAAAAAGGTTTTTGAACTCATAGAGCTCATATTTTCTTTTTTAGGTGGGAAAATCATCCAATGACATTCCCCGCTTTTGGGCGGAGCAGGAGATAGTGTCAGATTTTTTAATTGTAAGCAAACCGTAGGTGCCCAGTAGGATCGAAGCCTACTGGGGTCCAAGGGTCTGTTTCTGAAGGAAAGATTCGGTCCCGGTACGAAAGGCAACGAAGGAATAAGAGAGAGAATTTGTAGTCAGTAAAAGTCTGACACTATCTCAAGCTCAACCCAAGAGCGAAGGTTGTAGTTAGATGATTTTCCCATCTAAAAAAGGCTACCAGGCCTACTCTCTTCGAGAGGACTAATTATTATAAGAACGATTAACTTTATCAACCCAATTAAAATGGGGGTATTATGAGAGGGTTAAGCGTTATATGTAATATTCTGGAAACCTATTGAACGGTTAACACTTTGAAATCCCTTTAAGCCTTTTTGAAAACAAAATACTGAGTTCAGCGATTACGTCCAGTATAGTCAGACCCAGAGAGGGTGTCTGTCACATGTCTCCAAATTCTCGGTTTTAAGACGTGCCAACACCCCTCTTTTCCGCCGAGGGTTAAAAATAGAGATACCCATACTTATTTTTCTTTTAGGCAATTTTTTGACATGTAATGCAGGTGAAACCAGGTCTGCTGACCTATTTTAATTACTTACGTCGAGTTTGTATTTCATGGTCTTTAAACTGAAAAATCTAAAATCTAGTACGTGATACAGACTTTTAAATCATGGAGTCATATTTGGTACCGATACTCCAATAGCCACTATGTTGCATTTTGGCCGTAGACAAAAGAATTAAAACATTTATCCTCTTTCTGCCGGCTCATCATCTGTTGGTTTTGTCTTTGGTCCTTTGGTCGAATTAGAAGAATTGTTGAGTTTATGTTTTATATTTTATGTAAGCAGTAAGCAGGGAGAAAGAGGTGGCTGAGTGGTAACGCGGAGGCGTTACCACTCAGCCACCTCTTTCTCTTACGAATTGTTGGTCGCGGGTTCAAACCCAGCCAGGCGCATTACTTTGTGTAATTTATTTCATGACCACCTACTCTCAAAACGGTGAAGGAAAACAGCGTGAGGAAACCGCCATGTCCTAGAACCAGAAATTCGAAGACATGTGACATTCACCAACCCGCACTGGGCCCGCGTGGTGGATTAAGGCCCATTCCCTCTCCTAGAGAGGAGGCCTGAGTCCCAGCAGTGGGAACATAATAAGGACTATGCTATGTGTAAGCAGGGTGCCCAATTTTTAAGTTTATTTTTATGATTGCGTTTTTAAAGTGACATAATTTCGACTCTCAACTCAATCATTGGCCCATTCTTGCTCTAAATCTCGTTTCAAAGTATCAGTTGCATTGCGTTGATTCCATCATTTGCTGCACGGAACCCGTTCACATAATGAATTAGTTGGTACCGGTAATTACCGTCGACCCGGACGCCCACCGCAATGCGGCCCAGCGAGCCAAGGATCGCAAACAGCTTTTTATAATTCACCGTTTTCCAGATGGTGCACCGTGTTTGACTGTGCTAATAGTCCGCTTCGAAAGACTGGTCAATATTGACACAGTGTTTGCTTGTGTTAAGTGTTTGTAGATTAATTTTGAAGGTAATTTATTGTGAGAGTTTTAAATTTTCGGTTATAATAAATGATGAGTGCAACGCTAAACTATTATGAAATTATTTCAGCTGTCTTAGGCTGGTCTTATACATCGGAGATGGCTCTCTGCATTTATAATCTAAAAGTCATTTGCATCATAAATACGCAATTTATGCGGTTGGCGTTAAACTTATTAAAATCTTCGTTCTATTATAATCAATAATTGAAGATATAGCGTGATGGTATAGATACATTGCAGAGTTGTGTAGTTGGCAACCACGGCAATTGTTTCCCCTGCCGCGTATAGAGGGCGCGCGGCAGCAGTACGCGCCGATGCGCAAACATTCAAACAGTGATCTGTGAGACGCGCTGCGCTGTGCCACGTTTTCCCCGCGCTAGCGCTTTTGTATCAGTTGTGTGATTCTTGTCGACCACACATTAGCCACGTTTCATGTGTGACTGTATTTATACAATAAACGGCTTACAAACCACACATGCAGCGTTTGAGACCACCCCAATAGCCTACCCACCGATATTAATTCATGAATCCCCAAGCGACACCCGGTGGCCGCGCATCTATTGTCTTACTATTGTGTCTCTAATTGACGGTATCTGAAGGGTTAACATGATAGACATACTTTTTTATTATATACCTATATTTATTAATATATATTTAGTCTCTTTGCATACCAGTAAAGAAAGCAGCAGTGGGACAACATAAACTTTGGAAAAAATGTGATCCAGAGGTAAACAATAAATAATACATTCGTTTTTTATTTAGTACAGAGCCAAAGTTTAATTATATATTATATTGTATTGTATTAATTGAACGTTCTACCTGTTACGCAGTCTATGCGAAGCAAGCGATAGTACAATAGGGGAAGTGAGTAGGGATTTAGCGGTGCCAGTGCTTGTTGCACTCGCGTCGCGTCGCGACGCTTAGGTAGGTATTGCAAAATACGGAAATGTGTTAGACCAAACGACGAAATCTTGAAGGATTGTTTCTGGTAAATTTATTAGGTATGTTTTGTAAAAAGTCATAGAACAAAAGTGGTCGTTTATGATGTTAGTAACACTCAGTCCTGAGAGGTTGCCAGTGTTTTACAAATAACCCTATGCATACAAATTATACAATTTTTAAAAAAAAACATGAAGTAATAGAGAGAGGAGGAACATCGAAGCATTACTGATGAAACTACGTTTGTTACTCCTTTACGCTGAATTATCAGAACGGATTTCAATGAAAATCGGCACGCGAGTAGACCTTTTTTTTTTTTTTGTCGACGGGGAAAATCATCTTTGACGAAACCCGCTCTTGGGTGGAGCGGGAGACAGTGTCAGACTCTTACTGACTAAAAACCCCGCGCCATTCCTTCTAGCCTTCATACCGGGGCACGAGCTCCCTTTCGGACAACCCTGTCCCCAGTAGGCTTCGACCCAGCTGGGCCCCTCCTGCTGCTGACAACTCCTTGAGGCGCGCGGGAACAGTGCGCGCCGTCGACGGCGACACCCGGGCGTCTCTTCCGCTTGAATCCGATGCAGGTACCTCCCGAACTTGCCATGTCCGGTGAGGACCTGCGTCATGCGGAAGGTAAGGACGCCGTGAGGTCTTTCCAGCCACGCCTCAAAGAGGGGACTTACCGCCATAATCGTGGCGTGCCCAGCACTGGGTTGCGATAGCCGTTGACGCCATTTCACCATGAGATCCCGCCGGAGCTCTGGCCGCCATGCCTTGACATGTTGCGGCAGTGGACTTTCACCCCGGCGTTGCATCTCCACGCGCATGTCGTGCATGTGTGCAAGGACTGTTGCCTCCAGATCCCACGGTGGTAGGCCAGCCAGAAGGCTCGCCGCTTCGCGGGAGATCGTGCGGTAACCCCGCACCATCCGTATTGCCATGACCCTCTGGCAGGCGTTCAGTATGGACGCCTGTCGCTTTGCCAGCGACGGCGCCCACACCGGCGCCCCGTAGAGGGCCATGGACCGAACGATCCCCGCGTAGAGCCTCCGGCAGGAGGCGTCTGGACCCCCAAGGTTGGGCAGGAGCCGCTTGAGAGCAGCCCCAGCCCGGAGAAGCTTGGGAGCCAGACGTCGGAAATGTTCTATGAAATTCCACCGGCTTTTGGGGACGAGTCCCAGATACTTCATCGTCGACCCGACACCGATGCGAACTCCTCCTACCGTAAGCTGGGAGTCCGATGGTGGCGCGTTCCGAGGGCCGTGGAAGCACATTGCCTCGGATTTATGTAGCACCACCTCGAGTCTCTCCCTGCGCTAGGATCAGCGTGTCGTCTGCGTAGCAAACCACGCTGACCCCGTCAGGGAAGTCGCCGCGCAGCACGTAATCGTAGCCGATGTTCCACAAGGGTGGGCCTAGAACCGAACCCTGCGGAACACCGCACGACATCTCTCGACGATTCCGGTCTCCCTGGTGACCGGGGTAGACAATGTACCTGTCTGACAGGTACGCCTCGACCACTAGACAGAGGTATTCGGGCACCCGGTGGTACCGGAGTGCCCTCCGGATCGTACTCCAGGGCAGGGAGTTGAAGGCGTTGGCAATGTCCAAGGACACTGCCACGACACACCTACCCTGGGACACCGCTTCCCCTGTCGTGAGGGCTCGCACGCGCATGATGGCGTCTATTGTAGAGCGCGCCCTGCGAAAGCCGAACTGTCCGTCCGACAAGTCCGGCCCCACCCGTGTTAGCCGCACGACGAGGCGGTTTGCAATCACTCTTTCAAAGAGCTTGCCCACCTCGTCGAGCAGCACAATGGGCCGGTATGCGGACGGAGAGTCCGCAGGGCGCCCTGACTTCGCTACGAGGACCAGTTTCCCCGTCTTCCAGCGAAGTGGGAACTGGCCCCTCTCCAGGCATGCGCTAAAGAGCCCTCTCAGTCGAGGCCCGAGAGCCTCCATGGCCAGGACCACGCGAGTAGACCTTATTTTGGAATAGCACATATGATATTTTTTATCCTAGTAGTATATTTCCTTGGAATAATTTTCTTACTAGCAAAACCAACTGTTAAAAAGGCGAAAGTTTAAGTTTAGTATGTATGTCAATGTATGTTTGTTACTCCTTCACGCTCAAACGACTGAACAGATTTAAATAAAATTTAGCACATTAGTAGACTATATTCTAATACAATGAATACTTGCTATCCTACGAGCATGTTCTTTTTGGATATCTTTTTACTTTCACACTAGCGAAGCTGCCTCCAAAAACTAATATGCAATGGACAAGTCTCGAAGATTTACGTTTAACGTTCAAAACCGAATTTATGTTTGACAAAAATACATTTGGAAAGTTTCCATAGGTGACAGATCTCACCTAAATCAAAGTTCAATATAGAAAAGTTAGCGAATAGTTAAAACTACAGTAGTAAAGTTTGAGCATATTGTTAAAACTTTTGTAATAAATAAAATTGTTCTAAACTTTTACTACATCGCGGAAAAGTTGTTTCATTATGAATTTTCATTTCGTTTTTCTATATTCAACTGATGAATATTTTAAAGTGGTAAAAATTCAGGTTTTCTAATGAAAAGCCGTTAAAATCTTTGTGAAACCTGTTTGTAAACCTGTTTGTGTGCCAATGAATGTGGCCCAAACCTTAAAAGCTTTGTGAATAAACTAAAGTTGTACAATTTTAATGTGAATATTCTTTGGCGATGGATGTGAGATGCACAAAACTTAAGGTACAAAGTCGCCACTCCAGCAACTTCCATCGTGACCCATCGTGCCCATCTGTTCTGCGAGAAATGTACCCTGCCCACTGCCACTGACCTAAGTTTGGCGATTCTTCAGGACGCATCAATAATGCTTACTGGGGCCAGGGTTATCCGAAAGGGAAGCTCGGTCCCGGTACGAAAGGCACGAAGGAACGAGGTAGGCTTTTAGTTACTAAGAGACACTATCTCCCGCTCCGCCCATGAACGGCTGTCATTGGATGATTTTTCATCAATAATGTTTTTTTCTCATGTGGACATAAAACCGGCTAAAATCTTCAAACTTAATCAAAACACTGCCATCCAATTTTCCGTCTTCCAAACCAAACGATCCTAAAAACACTTCTTCCAGCTTTATCTGCAATTGTTCGTTGTAAGTGCACTAACTCTTCTAGCGAATTAATGGTTCATTACCTGCGAGCCTGGTACCTTATGGAGAACAGGTGAGGAGTCTTTACGATGCTTTTACAACTGCTCCGGTGCTAGCGAGCCCGCTAAAAGTTATGCTCTCCTAGTCTTCAAAGTGTCTTATGTAATTGTGTTTTAGAAATATAATGGGGTTCGGTTACGGGGGTGGGTTTTAGAGTTGTTTTAAAGGGGTTGTTACTGGCTGTGAGTTTATTTTGAGATTTTGTTTGGAGTGGATTTGAAGAGTTGTGTATCTTGAAAATAAAGCTCGATTATTAAATAATAAATACTGCTTTAGTCAATAGTGCCCGAGATGAAAAGTTTAAGTAAAATGTCTAAATAAAATTTCTAAAAAAACCATTAGGCATAATATAATTATTGATAAATATATATTAAGACCTAAATTATAACCACAAATACGCAAAAATGTTTGAAATTACTTGAAGTAATATAGTTTACTTAATATAGGTATTATAAAACGTGTTGATCTTTGGAACCAACAGGCAGTTTGAAAAAAAAAATACATAAATTAAATTTATGAGTCGTACCATAATTCTACATAGCCTATATAATTGGCTATGTAGAATTATGGTACGACTTAGAACTTAAAGGCGCCCTCTTTCAGTTTCAGGACGGAGGAGAGAGTAGCTAGTATTTTTAAAATCTCACAAATTGGGAAACCCACTCTATGTGACTTACTAAAAACCTTCTTTAAAAGAAACAGGAAAGGTTTCCCCAAATTATCCAAAGACAACATCCTCCACAAAAAAAGATCAAGGTCCATCTAGCTAATCGTTTTTCGAACATCGATCCTGACATATGACAATTCAAAGATTAGGGGAATAGCTAGTAAATATTTATTAAATCTCATAAATATTGGGAAACCCTACTCTAATGAGTGACCAACTAAAACATTTTCCAAAAGAAACAGGAAACGTGTCCCCAAATTATCCAAAGACAACACCATCCCCCACAAAAAAAGATCAAGGTCCATCAAGCTAATCGTTTTTCGAACATCGAACCTCACATGACGAGTCAAAGATTACGTAGCGCCACAGTGTAAGATAAACAGCTAAACAATAGACGAGGTTTGACAAAAAGCATGATTGATAGACTGTGGTCTGACAGTGACAGCTGTGATCGATCAACAGTGATTAGGTAGGTACCAGATATAATGTGGTGATAAATCTACGGGTATATGCGACCTGGGAAGAGGTTAAATGCGTGTTGACAGATGGAGGGCTTTCGAACTGGGTCATATCCTTGCCTGGTGGAAAGATTTTGTTTTAAAAATGTGAAGCAATTTTGGCTGTTACTGATGACTATATGCTGCCAGAAGTTTTGCGTGATTGTAGAAAATTATCCCAAGAGAACATATTTTTGGGATAAAAAGTATCTTATGTACTATTTCAGGATATGGTCTAATCGTGTGCAAAGTTTCATTGGAATCCATTCAGTAATTTTTTCGTGAAAGAGCAATAAACATCTATACATCCGTACACACAAAATTTCGCTATTATAACGTTAGTGGGATGAAAAAATTGAATAGAACCGAAAAAACTGGCCCGTAACGACACAGGGCAGACGTTTGTGGTAAAATAATGTATAGGTATTCATATACTGTGATATAACGTGGGCTATCGTGAGTTTAGAATAAAAGCTTGGGCATACGATTTTGGTAATCACAGTAATATTATAAAGACGAAAGTTTGTAAATGGGTCTTTGGATTTTTTCGGTATCTACTTTTTATCCAGGGATAAAGTTCCCGTACAATATTTTTTTACCATCATGCGAGCAAAGCCGCTAGCTGTAGCTAGTGTTCCTTATAAGTTGAAACTTATTTACTTACTCTGACGGTTAATCCTGGACTGTATTCTAAATCACATCTTTATTCCAAACAAATTACAATCGATTTGTAGTATTTGTATTACGTTCAAACAATTATTTTTGTATTTTGTCTAGTTTTTAATATTGTCATAGTAGCTTTTGCCTGCGGTTTTTTGCTGCTTACCTCTTTGTAATATAACTGGGGATAAGTTAATAATGTACACTCATATTATAAAGAGGTAAGGAGGAGGTTTTTCTTGTTTTTATGATTTTTGTTTGTAGGAGGTAATCTTTCGAAGTACTGGTCCGAATGCGAAGTTTTGTTCACCGATAGAAAACTGCTTTATTTTATAGTGACATAGGCTATATACTAGCGTTAGCCCGCGGCTTCACCTACATACATAAAATTTAGTCGAAGCCGCGGGCAAAATGGGTGTAGTTTTGTAATTCAAATGTCCACGCAGTTGACAACATGTGGAATCATTGAATCCGGCGCGATTCCTGTAAAATGGAGTCTGTAAATTATTGCAGTATTGACTTCCAAAGCGAAACTTACCGAGAAGGCTGACTCCATAAATTTGCCAAATACTGCAAACACTTTAGGATGTGTTATCTCTGCGTTCTAATGAAAATCAAAGTAACTTAAAGTGACTAAAACTTAATACTTTCTAGACACTGGTTAAATGTAAAAACCGTGCGAAGACAAAATAAAACAATATTTACTAAATTATGGTACATACTAATGTATCACATCGTTAATGTTGAAATTATACATGATATATAACGTTATTTTTAGTATAAGTGAAACTTGAATATACCTAAAAATACATGTTTTTTTAGCAAGATTTTATAAACTCGTTAAGACGAATTACACGAGCCCAAACTCGATGGGGTTGTGTCGTTTAACTATCAAGTTCTTATAGCCACATTCCGGTTTCATCATCAGATCAGCTCCATGTCATAATATTGTCATCTGATTTACACATGCGTGCAAAATTTCAGCTCAATCGGTAACCGGGAAGTGGATCATATTTAACTTGCAAGATTTAATGACATCGGGACAGGTGAAACTAAATAAAAGCTTGTAAAATACTAGGCAGGTTTTTCAGGTTTCACATATACTAAAAATAAGGTTATATATGTGAGGAAAATGTAGAAAGACGTGCACGTTAACAGATTAGTTACGTATCAGAGCAGTTATAGCAGTAGTCGAAATCGAATAAAAAGAGTATTATTAACCAATAAAAAAGTTTTAGCTTTATTATGTAAAGGATAATTAGGTTAACCCATACATAATAGGTATCAGCTAGGTACCTAATAGGTAACAGTCCCATACTGGAGCATTGGGTACGCCTGCATGCCCCTGTGGCGTATAATAAATAAAGAAAAAAAAAATTGTATCGAAAATATTAATTGCCGGTAATTATAAGTAGATACTAACACTAGTTTCTAGCACGGGCCCAGCTGGGTCGAAGCCTAGTGGTGCCAGGGTTATCCGAAACTCGAGCCCCGGTATGAAGGAACGGGGTGGGTTTTTAGTCAGTAAGAGTCTGATACTATCTCCCGCTCGACCCAAGAGCGGGGGTTGTCATAAGATGATTTTTGCCCACCGTAAAAAAAACACTAGCTTTTAAGTTGTGTATAATTGAGCTTCGTGATCAACAAAATGCAGCTACACGAAGCTCTCTCATAAACACAACCTATCCCTGTATAAGATGTATAATTCTATGGATAAATTATGATAATTTAGATTACCGGGATAGTGCAGTGTTAATTGTTTGCGGTTTATGAGAGCATTAAGACGTTAAACGTTTTGGCGTTGGATCTGACCATTGCCTACTGGATACTGTGTTTTTAGTCAGTTTATAGAAGGTATGTATTTGTTTGATTGACTTAATTCGTAATACTATGAATAGAATAGAATAGAATAGAAATACTTTTATTCGGTACAGAACAGACACAGCACAGCACAACGGTTATATACACAAAGTAAACAAAAATAAAAGTACAAAGTACGCCGAGAGTGCCCGCACCGAAAGGGTGACCACCTCAGCATTTGCTGGGCGTTAGACACCCAGCGCTGATTTTCAGTTGGCACCCTGCAGTGACGCCGAATATTCGTTCGTAGTTTATTCTATTCGATTCATATACGATTCATATACTTATCAATTAGACTGGGATGAGCATAACAGTTTTCACGCTGAGAATTTTGAGGAGTCGCAACCCTAGAATACCATGGACGAGTCCAAGTGTGTCAAGTGTCGAGGTGGTGGCCGCCATTGTCAGGGCGGGTGGGTGCACGACCGAACAGGTTCGGGCGGGTGCCATCCGTGCTGACAGCACGGGCATGCGAGCCGTTACGGTGAGCTGTCCCGTGCAGGCGGCCAAAGCGATCACGGCTGAGGGCCGAAGGCTTTTGGTGGGCTGGGTTTCGGCCCAGGTAAAGATGCTGGAGCCCAGACCTCTGCGGTGCTTCCGCTGCCACGTGGGGCACCACGTGGGAGCCCACTGCACCGCGGAGGATCGCAGCGACCGCTGCCACCAGTGTGGCCAGCCCGGTCACAAGGCCGCAGATTGCCGTGCTACGCCGCACTGCTACGCATGTGCGGCGGCCGGCAAGCCAGCCGACCACCGGGCTGGGGGCAGGTCCTGCGACCCCCCCGCCAAGGCCAAGGGCAAGGCCCGCAGGCCCATCCCCGCCGAAGTCCTCGCCGCCGCAGCCACCTCGTTGGCCGCCGCCGCAATCGCCGCCGCACCCGCCGCCGCGGCAGTGTCCCCTAGGGGGGCTCGGGAGGAGACCGTAATGGAGTGTCAATAACGGCCCCATTACGTCTCCTCCAGGCGAATATCAACCACTGCGCCCCCGCTCAGGATCTGTTGCTCCAGAGCATGGCGCAGTGGTTGATCAATATCGCCGTGGTCACCGAGCCGTATTTTGTCCTGCCCAGTGGTGACTGGGTTCAGGACCTGGACGGTTCGGTGACCTTAATTAAGTCGGCCGCCGCCGGTACCCCGCCCCCCGAGTCCGTCACAAGGGGGCGGGGTTGCGTGGCAGCACGGTTCGGGGACATCGCCGTGGTAGGCGTCTACCTGTCCCCGAACCGATCTCTCGACGAACTGCACGTCTCCCTGATGGAGCTAAATTCCGTCGTCGCTGGGTTCGGTTCCCTCCCCGTGGTCGTTTGCGGGGACTTCAATGCCTGGAACACGGCTTGGGGTTCCCGGTTCACGAACCAGAGGGGTCGGATGGTGGAGGACTGGGCCTTGGAGCTGGGCCTGGTCGTACTGAACCGGGGTTCTGTCCCCACGTTGGTGCGGATGCGGGGTGAGTCGGTGGTGGATATTTCGTTCGCCAGCCCCACTCTGTCACCGCGTGTCGTCGACTGGCGCGTGATGGAGGAGGTGGAGACGTACTCCGACCACCGGTACATCCGGTTTGACGTCTCCGCCGAAACCTCGGCCGCGCCGGTCCGACAGAGCCCTTGCGGTCCGCGGTGGGCGCTTAAGCAGATGGACCGGGAGCTCCTCCTGGAAGCCGCGACGGTACAGGCCTGGGTGCAAGCACCGGACAGGCCTGTCGACATCGACGTCGAGGCGGAGTGGTTTCAGGAGGCCATGTCGCAAATTTGCGATGCGGCAATGCCCCGTGTCCGTCCAGGACGAGCTAAGCGCCAGGTGTACTGGTGGTCGCCGGAGATCGGCGCCCTGCGCAACGCGTGCAATCACGCGCGACGCCGGTACGCCAGGCACTGCAGGCGTCGCATTCGACCGCCGGATGCGGAGGCCAGAGAGGCGGAGCTGTATGAGGGATACAGAGAGGCAAAACGCACCCTCCGAACGGAGATCAAGCGGGCCAAACTCGAGGCCCGCAACGTGTGGCTGGGGTCTCTGAACGCGGACCCGTGGGGGCGCCCGTACAAGTTGGTACGGGACAAGCTTCGCCCCTGGGCTCCGCCGCTGACCCAGAGTCTCCGGCCCCAACTCGTGGAGGGTGTGGTTAGCACTCTGTTCCCTGCGCGGGGGGAACACTCCCCCCCGCCCATGGCTCCGCCTCCGCCAGCAGTGTCTGACGCGGATCGCAACAGCGACGACGACGAAAATGCTCCAGAAGTGACCGAGGTAGAGTTGAGAGTGGCGGTGCGAAGGCTGAGTGCCAAAAACACCGCCCCAGGACCCGACGGCTTGCCAGGGAAAGCCTGGGTCCTGGCCATGGAGGCTCTCGGGCCTCGACTGAGAGGGCTCTTTAGCGCATGCCTGGAGAGGGGCCAGTTCCCACTTCGTTGGAAGACGGGAAAACTGGTCCTCATAGCGAAGCCAGGGCGCCCTGTGGACTCTCCGTCCGCATACCGGCCCATTGTGCTGCTCGACGAGGTGGGCAAGCTCTTTGAAAGAGTGATTGCAAACCGCCTCGTCGTGCGGCTAACACGGGTGGGGCCGGACTTGTCGGACGGACAGTTCGGCTTTCGCAGGGCGCGCTCTACAATAGACGCCATCATGCGCGTGCGAGCCCTCACGACAGGGGAAGCGGTGTCCCAGGGTAGGTGTGTCGTGGCAGTGTCCTTGGACATTGCCAACGCCTTCAACTCCCTGCCCTGGAGTACGATCCGGAGAGCACTCCGGTACCACCGGGTGCCCGAATACCTCTGTCTAGTGGTCGAGGCGTACCTGTCAGACAGGTACATTGTCTACCCCGGTCACCAGGGAGACTGGAATCGTCGAGAGATGTCGTGCGGTGTTCCGCAGGGGTCGGTTCTAGGCCCACCCTTGTGGAACATCGGCTACGATTACGTGCTGCGCGGCGACTTCCCTGACGGGGTCAGCGTGGTTTGCTACGCAGACGACACGCTGATCCTAGCGCAGGGAGAGTCGCACCAGGCGGCGGTCGCTCTAGCGACACGCGGGGTTGCGAT
Source organism: Mythimna lalbum (assembly GCA_949319445.1). Taxonomy (NCBI): domain Eukaryota; kingdom Metazoa; phylum Arthropoda; class Insecta; order Lepidoptera; family Noctuidae; genus Mythimna; species Mythimna lalbum. The sequence goes on along the minus strand of OX439359.1, from coordinate 5,577,809 downwards.
AGCCGTTGGTAGGATCCAGGAGTTGGGACTCGAGGTGGCGCTGCATAAATCCGAGGCAATGTGCTTCCACGGCCCTCGGAACGCGCCACCATCGGACTCCCGACTTACGGTAGGAGGAGTTCGCATCGGCGTCGGGTCGACGATGAAGTACCTGGGACTCGTTCTCGACAGCCGATGGAATTTCGGAGAACACTTCCGACGTTTGGCTCCCAAACTCAACCGGGCCGGGGCTGCTCTCAATCGGCTCCTGCCCAATCTTGGGGGTCCAGACGCCTCCTGCCGGAGGCTCTACGCGGGGATCGTTCGGTCCATGGCCCTCTACGGGGCGCCGGTGTGGGCGCCGTCGCTGGCAAAGCGACCGGCGTCCATACTGAACGCCTGCCAGAGGGTCATGGCAATACGGATGGTGCGGGGTTACCGCACGATCTCCCGCGAAGCGGCGAGCCTTCTGGCTGGCCTACCACCGTGGGATCTGGAGGCGACAGTCCTTGCACACATGCACGACATGCGCGTGGAGATGCAACGCCGGGGTGAAAGTCCACTGCCGCAACATGTCAAGGCATGGCGGACAGAGCTCCGGCGGGATCTCATGGTGAAATGGCGTCAACGGCTATCGCAACCCAGTGCTGGGCACGCCACGATTATGGCGGTAAGTCCCCTCTTTGAGGCGTGGCTGGAAAGACCTCACGGCGTCCTTACCTTCCGCATGACGCAGGTCCTCACCGGACATGGCAAGTTCGGGAGGTTCCTGCATCGGATTCAAGCGGAAGAGACGCCCGGGTGTCGCCACTGTGCGCAACGCCCGGAGGACACGGTGGAGCACACCGTCGAGGTGTGCCCTGCCTGGGCGGAGCATCGCCGTGCCCTCGTGGGGGCGATCGGCGGCGGAGACCTCTCGCGCCGGGCCCTGGTCGAAGCCATGGTCCGGAGCGAGGAGGAATGGCAGGCGGTCGCCTCCTTCTGCGAAGCAGTAATGCTAGCAAAGGAGGAGGCCGACCGCATCAGGCAACGGCGCCCTCGCCGCCGTCGCCGGGATTCCGATCCCGATTTCCGGCCACCGTAGACGCGGGCTCGCGGACGGCGAGCCATGGGTAGCTCGCTGTCCGATCGTCCGGTAATGGACCGAGTCCAAGACGTCGACGGCACGCACTGTTCCCGCGCGCCTCAAGGAGTTGTCAGCAACAGGAGGGGCCCAGCTGGGTCGAAGCCTACTGGGGACAGGGTTGTCCGAAAGGGAGCTCGCGCCCCGGTATGAAGGCTAGAAGGAACGGCGCGGGGTTTTTAGTCAGTAAGAGTCTGACACTGTCTCCCGCTCCACCCAAGAGCGGGTTTCGTCAAAGATGATTTTCCCCGTCGACAAAAAAAAAAAAAAAAAAGTGTGTCAAGTGTGGTGTGTGTGGTGTTTGTCCTGTATATTTGTGTCTACTTCTTCCACAAATTCGGCCCGACGTCCGTATGCCACTACAGGGACCCAGCAGAATACCAGCGTCGGGTATATTTGCCTGACACATGCTGAGTTGGGCTCCCATTTGATGCAGCCGTGAAGCGCACACCGCACTATGTTACTATTTTTTTTTTGTTTGTTACACAAAATAAGTACCTATGTTTGTGTTTAATGAAGGTACTGGTTAAATTTATGCTTGTGATTGTTAACATTTTTATTTTATTTTTTGTTAATTTATGTGCTTATTTTTGTATTTTTATTGTGCTTTTGTAGATATTATTACTTGTTTGCTTTTCTGTTTGCATCAAATAAATGCTTTATCATCATCATCATCATATCAGCCGAAAGACGTCCACTGCTGGACATAGGCCTACCCCAAGCGTCGCCACAACGACCGGTCCTGTGCGTCACGCATCCATCGGATTCCCGCGACCCTGACCAGGTCGTCGGTCCACCTTGTTGGAGGCCTTCCAACGCTGCGTCTTCCGGTACGTGGTCGCCACTCCAGAACCTTTCGTCCCCATCGACCATCAAATGCTTTATCTATCTATCTATCTATCTATCTGAATATATAATCCCGAGATTTAGAGTATCTTATGTTTTATTCTAAGACATGGTCAATCCTTGTGCAATGCCGTTCATCCATTCGATTATGAAGAAGTTACAAACACATTCACAAACTTTTACCTTAGTATTATGGTAGTTGTCTCAAACAAGTCATACATCAACAAGTGAAGCTCAAAATATCAGTAATAATTCATAAGAGCCAAATTACTGAAAAAACGGAAATACTCAATCAATTAAACTATATTTTTCCTCCAACAACTTCCAAAAAACATCATAAAAACACTGAAGAGAAATAATCGGAAACGCATCAAAAAAACACACCCCAAATCTAATAAAACGACAATCATATTCGAATTCTTGGCGAAAAAAATCGTAATAATAAAATACCAATAACGGTTATTAGTATAGAAAAATTCTTGTAGAAAAAAAAAATGGTACAATATGCTTCCATCGGCCGTAATATTAAATTTTATCATCTTAGTGGCCGCTTCCAAATATCTTTGCTAAACAGACCATAAGAGGATTGCTCCGTGTAGTTTTTCACCCAGAATTTATTGCTCAGCTGAAACCACTGGCATATATTACTTTTATAATTAGAGTTTAATCTGTTGTGCGGTAAAAGGCGAGGTGGTGATGTAATTTCGAGCTGTTTTTTGCAGTTCAGGGCACATGGTTTTTCTACTGTGAAAAAGAAATGACTGAAAAATATGGCGAGCAAGTCAGTTTTTCATAGTAATTTCTTCATCACTGAGCATTGTGTCTGTAGCGTTAGTTCGGTCTTATTCTCTATATATGCCGCACAAACGTGGACCTTACGGGAAATAGAGAAGAGGAATATATATGCCCTACAGATGTGGTGCTGGACGAGAATACTCGGAGTATCGTGGCTGAATTCCGTACTAACGAGTCTATACTTCGAGAACTCGGCATCTAGTAGCGTTTGTCATCTTTGATACAACGTACATTAAACTTTTTTTGGTCACGTATGCTGCCGAGGATAGGACAGAAAGGATAGGAAGTGGCTATTCAACGACTTGTCGTCCAGAAAACGGTTGAAGGTACCGGGTCACGAGGAAGATCCCCTATGAGGTGGACTGACCAGATAAAAGCGGCAGTAAATGGCTCATCATCATTGCACGAATGCACGAGGAATTCGGCCATTAGAGAGGTGTGGCGGCGCCGGCGTGTTGTGATGTATGCCAAGAACACCTAAAGTGATGATAGTGTAGTGTAATCTATATTATAAAACATACCCTTTCGCAGCTGCAGGATGTTCTAAAGAGTCACTGTGGCTCAGGAACGTAAAAAGCAACTGAAGGGCGGGGACTGAGGGGTGGATTTTAGTTAGTAACTAGCTGCTCCCAGCGGCTTCGCCCGCGTTATAGCAGAAAATTATCCCAAGAGAACATACTTCCGGAATAAAAAGTATCCTATGTCCTATCCCAGGACATGGTCTATCCGTGTACCAAGTTTCATTAAAATCGGTTTTGCCATTTAGGCGTGAAGACGTAACAAACAAACAAACTCACTTTCGTTTTTATAATATTAGTAAGGATTACACACGCTCTACCTTGGTACGACGGATCAGCAGGCTAAGTACAAAATGTACAAAATATATGCCAAAAACATTACCTGTCACATACCTGTCACGTCACTTGTCACATGACTTCTCTGCAGGTTTGACAGAAACGCTAGCAGAAAAGTAATTTGTCTAAAGACGTTGCTCCACCCGCGCCCCGTACTAAGTTCGAGTGTAAACATTACTGTACTACTATTTATATTAAATGATATTAAACTTAAATCTGACATTGTGTTATTTATTGAACGGAATTTGACATTGTGTAAATTTTTGATTTTAACGTTTTCGAAATGTCAATGAAATATAATGTAGGCAATTAAGTCTTATTTAATGATTACTATTCCAAGCTCGAAATAAATAAATTTATTATTATCAAAGTATTAACATAAGCTGAAACTTGGTACGATGAACCAAATCAGTTTGACCAAATTGTATGCGTTAATATTTTAAAAGTATAACACTCCTTGCTCCACCTAGAGCGGGAGAAGTTATTTTGATTGCACCCCATAAACTCTAAACAGACTCCGCACCTAGGTTGGGCGCAGCAAAGACAATCTCCACAGGTTCTCGGATGGTTCCGATCTTCAGTGTTTGTGCGGCGTCACTCCACAGACGATGTCCCACCTTCCATCCTGCACCACGTGTCTGGTTACCTGCTCACGTAGGGAACTAATGACAGCATCAGCGGATGTCATTGCCGTGGCCGAATACTGGCCTGGGCAAGGAATCTGACTGGTTTTGCCATCGATACGCTAAGAAGAAGAGACCCCTTAAAAAAAAAAAGAATTGAAGAAATTGTATTCACATAAAAAATACTTACCATCAATATTTTTGTTGACCAAAAATAGCTTAATTTTATACAAAAAACTGTAACGATAAAAATGAGGGTAGTCAAACAACAATGGACTGCCTCTTACTGAAACATAATGATGACGTAGTTTCCTAACAAGGTTTTCCTGAAGCGACCTAAAAGACTACTATTGAGTTACTAAGACATTTCAGCTTAAACGAGGTATAATTCGATTTCCCTTTATTTTCTTGAAAATTGAACAGTAGCAACCACTTCAATGTTAAATATTTTGACATGAAATTTGGATTCAAATGAAAATATTATTATTATTATTATATACTACAGAGCCTAGCGAGACCTGTGGCGCACAGACTTGGTCTTTGGCTAACATCCAAAGGTCCAAACTTAAAGGTTTGCCAACGTGCTATGGAGTGTAGCATACTAGGTGTTAAAATAATGGATCGCGTTTGAAACGCTACACTTCGCTAGACATGTTTGTCGCATGCCGATCGAGCGGTGGGCCAGGAAAACGCAAAAATGGTGCACTGACATCGCACGACGGGGTCGCGGCAGACCAAGAAGAAGATGGCGGGACGACTTGGATGTCTTTCTTGGGAATTGGAAAGAAGTGGCTCAAAACCGGGAACATTGGAAGGAATGGAGGGAGGCCTTTTCCCAGCAGTGGGACAGTATGGGCTAGATATAATAACTACAGAGCAGTGGTGGCCCGGGGCAGAGCAGTGATAGCCCAGTGGTAACGGCGCCGACTTACGAGTTGTAGGTCGTGAGTTCAAACCCAGCCATGCACATTTTTTTTATTAAGCTTATAAGCTTTCCCGCTTTTCTGGAAGAATTTGGGGGAAGGTCCAGCAGTGGGAAAGTATAGGCACATTACTTTATGTAATTTATTTCATCGTCACGCTGCATCTGCTAGCTCGTGCCTGTCCATGTTGCATTTAAGCTGCGCTCACGACTTAAATGAAATGTGTAACTTAAGTCATTATTGAACAGGCCATGGTCCGGAGCGAGGAGAAGTGGCAGGCGGTCGCCTCCTTCTGCGAAGCAGTAATGCTAGCAAAGGAGGAGGCCGACCGATTCAGGCGCCCTCGCCGCCGCCGCCGGGGTTCCAGCCCCGATTTCCAGCCACCGTAGACGCGGACTCGTGGACAGCGAGCCGTGGGTAGCTCGCTGTCCAATCGTCCGGTAACTGTCCGGACCGAGCCAAGGCGTCGACGGCGCGTACTGTTCCCGCGCGCCTCAAGGAGTTGTCAGCAACAGGAGGGGCCCATCTGGGTCGAAGCCTATCGGGGTCGGGGTTATCCGAAAGGAAACTAGAGCCCCGGTATGAAGGCTAGAAGGAACGGTGCGGGGTTTTTAGTCAGTAAGAGTCTGACACTGTCTCCCGCTCCACCCAAGAGTGGGTTTCGTCAATGATGATTTTCCCCGTCGACAAAAAAAAAGTTATTATTGAAATTGTACAACAATTTACATTCAATAATTCAATAATTAGTTTACGTTCAAGTCTATATGAAATGTTCGATTGAAATCATTGTTTCCAATTTCAAAAATTAGGCATTTTCGAAGAAGTTATTTTTCTTGGTAGGAGCAGTTGTGGCCGAGTGGTTAATACAACGAGTTCTGGCTCTTCGTATACGAGGTCAACACGCACTAGACCACTTTTTTAAACTCGTAATGGTTTTTGGCAAATAACTCTAACGATATAAACTCACAAAGCTACACCACTAACCCGCATGCGTTCCCTTAAGTGATTGCAGTACTAAGATTCCCAGCTATGAATATTTAAGCAGCCCATCTCACTTAGCTGACTTTAACAACATGCGTGAGACGAGCACCAGATGGTCTACCCTTAACTTGAAGATTAATGGGCCCGATATTGTGAACTTGGCTTTGTAGTAAGTAACCCTTTTATGTTAATATTTAGGTATGTCAACTATGGGCGTTTGAATTAGTGGGGCCACTAAGAAATCGATCGCATATAGAAAACAAGATACATAGAGCAGTGGTGGCCAAGTGGTAACGGCCCCGACTTACGAGCTGTCGTGAATTCAAACCCAGCCAGGCGCACAACTTTGAGTAATTTATTTCATCACCACTGCTCTCAAAACGGTGAAGAAAAAATTTGAAGACATGTGACAACCGCCAACCCGCACTGGGCCCGCGTGGTGGGTTACGGCCTCCTGTAAAAAAAACTGTTAGTGCGAGTCGGAAACGTGCCCTGAGGGTTCCGTACAAACTTACCTATGTAAATAGTTCAATTCCGGAATGGAATCTTGGAAGATTTGTCCGATTTGCAAAAAAAAAATGTCGACATTACACCAAATTTACAGTTTTTAGATTTGTTCCTTTACTGGTGCTGTAAGGTGTATTATGCCAAATTTCAGGATTCTGGGTCTGCGGGGAGTACCTATGTATTTTGATTTCCTCGAGAGTGTTGAAGTGTACTTTTTTTGTTTCTTCGGATTCCCGCGACTCTCATTAGGAGGAAGTTTGTTATTGCGACCAAGGTAAAATTCGCCCGAGCCACAAGCGAAGGCGATACGGAACCGAGTGCTGCAGTGATAATTTCTACGTGTATCAAACGACGTTTTTCAATACACTTAGGAAGATATAAATAAACAGGTGTAAGACCTCGACTCGTTGAGATCACTTAGCACCCAGCCTGACTCACTCTGGGGCCCGAGTCTGCTATTTTTATAAATTCGTCATTCCAACACGATCCCATAGTCATTTTGCTAAAAGTTCGTAATCTCCTAAATCATAATTATCGATCATTGATCGGTCAATGGTCACGTAATAGAGTGGTGGTAGAATGACAATATCGAGCTTATTAAAACCAATAACTGCACAATAACGTTCTAATGGTAGGTCACTGATCAAAACAACTGTCAAAAGTTTTGCAAATTACCGCATACGTCAGATATTCATTTGTCATTATGTACGAGATTACCATTTTAAGCATTGATAATAATTCAATGATTTGCTACTTTTTTCAATGAAGTGTCAGTTGTTGACCATTCGAAAGTCATTCTGACGCCATTATATTAGTAGATTACCGAAACTTGTCAAAATCAACAATTATGAATAATTTATGAATTATGAAGTCAATGATAGACCATTCTGACACTATTGTAATAGCAGAGTTGAAGCCCTGCTTAGCTTGAGACTAGACGGCGTTGTGATTGTTGTGGATTATGATTATTATTCTAAAGAAGTAAAAATGTCCTGCCAACCAAAATGCTACCTAAAAACTAGTGTAACAAATTCAAAAATTGCGACAAAATTTCCCTCAGCCTTAGAGACAGGGACATGAAAATTAAATTTCCCAATTACTGTGTTAAAATTCTAGACTTACTGGTGGGATAGGCTTTAGCTTTTAACCTGTGACCTTTGGCGAGGCCGTTAGCATGTTTTAAAGGCAAAACTAACGAGTTTATTATGTTTAGCCTCTTTCAGTTGAGAACGTAATATTTCTAAAAGTTGAATTTTAAGTTATACTTTGCCGTCAAGCAACGCTGCGATGGCACGTTGAAATATCAGCTTGAGTCCTTGACTCCAACGATATTAGTTTTTTTAGGGCTCTTCCTCATTCGCCAAACGTCTACATCGAGCATTATTTAAAAGCGACGCGATGTTTGATGAAGAGACAACGCGAAAAAGAGAGATAACGCCTAAAAACTCTGTTGGCATTAGGTAATTCCGTGATTTACTAGAATATTTCACAAAACTTGTTCCAGGAAATACGTGTTTTTTTAAAACCCTTAAAAGGTTTTGAGAAAAATTGTCATCATTCAAAATCTCGATTAAGCATGGCTTCTTTAAAGGGTTATTTGTCAAACACTAGCAACCTCTCAGGACTATGTTACTAACATCATAGTCAACAACTTTTGTTCTATGACTTAAAAAAAAAAACATATTTTAGTTCATCAGATTTTCATACAAAAATAAAAATATTTAATTCATGAATCCCCAAGCGACCACCGGTGGCCGCGCATCTATTGTCTTACTATTGTGTCTCTAATTGACGGTATCTGAAGGGTTAAATGAGAGAAAAGAGGGTAGCTGAACATGAACTTGCCATTTACGGGTCACCTTCATTAGTCGGTCGGTCGCTTTGATGCGCTCGCGTCGTGTCTTACGTGTTCTTGTAGCGAAGTTCGACAGTGCAGACGTAATTATTTTTACATGATGGTGTATCAATATTCTGATGACGAGTACACGGAAATGGTGCGAACGCTTGCTAGGTGTGATGACAATGTTCCGATAACCTGCTTACTGTTTCTACGAGAACAGTGCGTGGGAGCCGTAAGTACTCGTAGATACGGCAAAATACAGAGTTGAAATGTGTTAGATAGAACCACGAAATTTTGAAGGTTTGTTTTTGGTAAATGTATTATGTTTTGTAAAAAGTCATAGAACAAAAGTTGTTGTTTATGATGTTAGTAATACAGTCCTGCAAGGTTGTTAGTGTTTTACAAATAACCCCGTATTTACATAGTAATATGCGAGTATAAGTTATACCAATCTTCATACTCGGTCCATATCTCCAAAAATAACAACCAGACCCGTAATTTAACATGAAAATCTACTTCAAAGCCTAAAATTATTGACCAAAAGCGAACCCCTTTCGAAGGTCTACCTAAAATATTAAGCCCTTATAATTTACGCCCCTTTTTTTTTGTCGACGGAGTAAATCATCTTTGACGAAACCCGCTCTTGGGTGCAGCGGGAGACAGTGTCAGACTCTTACTGACTAAAAACCCCGCGCCGTTCCTTCTAGCCTTCATACCGGGGCACGAGCTCCCTTTCGGACAACCCTGACCCCAGTAGGCTTCGACCCAGCTGGGCCCCTCCTGCTGCTGACAACTCCTTGAGGCGCGCGGGAACAGTGCGCGCCGTCGACGTCTTGGACTCGGTCCATTACCGGACGATCGGACAGCGAGCTACCCATGGCTCGCCGTCCGCGAGCCCGCGTCTACGGTGGCCGGAAATCGGGATCGGAATCCCGGCGACGGCGGCGAGGGCGCCGTTGCCTGATGCGGTCGGCCTCGTCCTTTGCAAGCATTACTGCTTCGCAGAAGGAGGCGACCGCCTGCCATTCCTCCTCGCTCCGGACCATGGCCTCGACCAGGGCCCGGCGCGAGAGGTGAAGGTTTGTTTTTGGTAAATGTATTATGTTTTGTAAAAAGTCATAGAACAAAAGTTGTTGTTTATGATGTTAGTAATACAGTCCTGCAAGGTTGTTAGTGTTTTACAAATAACCCCGTATTTACATAGTAATATGCGAGTATAAGTTATACCAATCTTCATACTCGGTCCATATCTCCAAAAATAACAACCAGACCCGTAATTTAACATGAAAATCTACTTCAAAGCCTAAAATTATTGACCAAAAGCGAACCCCTTTCGTAGGTCTACCTAAAATATTAAGCCCTTATAATTTACGCCCCTCCTGTCTAGACGGATTCCATACGTAGCATTGAAATTTACTGTTAATTTTGTTCAAAAGTAGTGTTACCGAAATTAGTGATAGACCGTTCTAGGGAAATGGGGAAATTTAGTTCATAGATAAGTTTTTTTTTTATGGTTAATTTATCCAATGACAAAACCCGCCCTTGAGTGGAGCTGGAGATAGTGTCAGACTCTTACTGACTAAAAACCCACCCCGTTTCTTCTAGTCTTCATACCGGGGCTCGAATTTCCTTTCAGATAACCCTTGCCCCAGTAGGCTTCGACCCATCTGGGCACCTGCTGTAGTAAACCATGTTAGTCATTAGGAACAGTTACTACAGTCAAATATTTGGCAAAGATTCACAATCGCGAGCATTGGCAAATAATTCTACAAAATGTAAATGATAAAATTTTTAGTTTAATTTCTACAGCCCAGTAGCTTTGACCGTACCAAAATTAATTAATAAATGTCTAAAGCGTATATTGACGTAACTACAACATCCGTATAAAACATTTAAGCAAAACTGTAACAGCGCTTGCTTTTAATTTTTCGAAACGCAGCTAGCTTTGAGCGTCCGTCGGCGTCTAATTAAACCACATATTCTCTGTAAAGAGAAAATTACATTCACAAGGAAATACCACTTTTATACTGAAAGCCAATATGAAAATAGAAAATACATATAAATACTGATTACACTTTTATAAACTTTAACAAGTTAATCATAAAGTTGGTTTTAGAATAACATAATTGTAAAAAGGTCGTAAGTTATTTCAGTTGTGATCAAAATTAAACTATACGTTGATAGAGAAACAGTTTCTAATTGAAATGTTTTCTTATTAGATAGATATAGTGTATTGATATGAAAGCAAAACTTGTACAGGACTTATGTTTGTATAATTAACGTTAGAAGTCTAAGCTAATTATATTTATCTTCTATCTTCTATATATATAAAAATCAATGCCACTTTTCGTTGTTATTTTATAACTCAAGAACGGGCTCACCTATCCAAACCAAATTTTTAGGCTTTGTTCGGACTATTTAGTAGATGGTTTATGTGAAGTTTGGTAGGGTAGAGTAGGGTAGAGTAGTGTAGTGTAGAGTATCGTAGAGTAGAGTAGTGTAGAGTAGTGTAGAGTAGAGTAGTGTAGAGTAGTGTATACTAGTGTAGAGTAGTGTAGAGTAGTGTAGAGTAGTGTAGGGTAGAGTAGGGTATAGTAGGGTAGAGTAGAGTAGTGTAGAGTAGTGTAGTGTATGTAGAGTAGGGTAGACTAGGGTAGAGTAGCGTATAGTAGGGAAGAGCGGGAGCGAAGCCTTGCGGGCAAAAGCTAGTAAATATATAAATATGTAGTTAGTTCTTTGTGATCATTAAGGTTTAACTTGAAAGTTTTAATTGTGTTGTTTTTGCTAAAGTTCTACGAATAAGTAGGTATAAGTTTGCGTTGAAGTTGTGTAGTCTTTCTGTGATAACATGATAATTAATACACTTGCGTGCAAAAAAAACGGTCCACCCCTAACGTTTTAGTTTCAAATACGATACTTATTATTATTATTTTAAAGATAAGGGGCTATGCATCTCCCGTAGTGTAGGAGATGTAGTCACTGCGACCTAAAAGATCTATCAATATATACTACTATATAATAATACGATACTTAGTTGAAAAACTAAAATTAATTATTATTTTTTTTTGACTTTTATTAATTTACTGATAAAGCAGGAAAGTTCTATTGCACTTGTTTTAAAAGTCATAGATTTTTTAAATTGATTTTACAGACTTATTTATTGCACGAGCAAATTGAAACCACGCTTAGCAATGCGCAGGAGATAATTTCGGATCATTAGCAGGCTTGTGTGGATGTAATCTTCTTTCTCTGAGTCGTCGTCGTACAGCCTATTTACTGAAATTGCACCTGAACTCCAGTAAGATGTCGATAACGCAAGGAAATTGATACCATAAAGCGGTCATTGCGCTCTGATGTCGCCGGAATTCTGCCTAAACCCGATCGTCTATTGTTCGTTATAACTTCTGGTCTCCAAAAAACCTTTGGCGCACTCGTCTTACCGCAGATCAACTTAAATGAAGACGCTTAGTCACCACGCGCCGACTCAGGCTAGTTTGAAATATTGCCACTACTTGAGCGGCCGCAGTTGGACTTGTATCCATTTTCACATTAAGTAAATTCGCTTAAAATCAAGTTAGATGATTAAAATACTAATGAATTTAGGGAAATTCCATATAAAAGATTTGATGCAATTTAAATATAGAGCAAAATCAGAAACATTATGTTTTAAAAAGTGTAAAATGAGGGTGTCCGACGATTTGAGTCGATAATGTGAATAATGGTAAATACATTTACTAAAATAATGAGTATGTGTAAAAAAAGTTTATAAACCTATTTTCAACAATACTAAAAGAAATTTTTAAATTAATCAATGTTTGGCTCGATTTTTTAGTTCTATGGTCGATATTTTTGCACGCAAGTGTAAAATGTATATGTATGCATGATTATATTTTGTAGGTATGTCTAATCATACACTGGGGCATATACATATATCCAAATAAGGAAGCTTTGGATATATAAAGTAAACCTTGTGCAAGATTCCACGTACCTAGTAGTCTAGCTTCGGCTGTGCGTAATTATGTCAGTCAGTCAGATTTTACTTCTAAAAGGATTTTCCACCTAATAAAAATACCAAAAAAACCTACAGCTAAACATAGTTTCCAGTTATACATCAGAAAATCGATTAAAACTTTCTAAAATTCTCTGTCTAAAACTGCCGTTTCGATGAGAAATGTATTGTCATTTCTCAGGTAGCATGAACCCACTTACGTTAAAAGCACAGAATGCATTCCGGGTACAAATCGCCCACGTTGTGCCGATAGCTCATGTTGTATAAGACAGATGGCGCTAGTCGCTACGTATGGAAGTCCTCAGGGCATTGTCCATATGAGCAGAAGCTGGGTAATATGGACGTAGGTAATCTAGATGCATAGCTTGAAACTATGGATAGGTGATATTTTTAGGGTTCTGTTCCTTAGATGACAATAACGGAACCCTTACAGGACCATTTTGCTGGCCGTGACCGTCTGTCTAGACCCTTTTCATGAGAACGTGTGGACGTATAAGCTGAAATTATTATCAAATGCTTATGACTACTACCCCTTGTAGCATCTTATAATATGGCATCAGCCGTCTTTTAATCCTCCATTTTGGCGCATATTTTGATAATCAATGTACCTGGATGGTAGTACTTTATCTATAGGTTTGTATTTCCTTTCGAATCTTGAAAATTGGCAAAAAGAAAGTCCTTATAGCACAAGTTTAGAAAAAAGAATCTAAAAGCCGTAAAAAAAAATGTGGTTAAGGGTGTTTTTAATATGCATTATATTAAAAACACCCTTAATCACAAACTTTTTTCTCAAACTCGTCTCTCGTGCGTATTTCCCGCATTATAATAATTACTTGTATAAAAGGACATTTGCGGGGGAGTAAATTCGCATGCGTTTTGAAATTTACACGATATCAAAAAAAAAAATACCCTAGTCACAAAATGATTTGTTATCACGTAGTATACTTTTTATCTTAGTAGACTGTTTCCTTGCGATAATTTACCACTACCACGCGGGAAAAATCTTCTAACAAAAACCAATAAATTCATAAATACTTTGCCCTTTAAAGGGCACTTTGCCCCTTTTATAGCACTTCCACCCCATCGGCTGTAAAACAGTGCAACACAAACTATTGTATTTTGCCAACTTACTGTACTCTCTCCTTAGTCGGCAAACAGTCTGTATTTATCATACATAGGGTAGCCATCTTGGATTCTAAGATAGGACTGAAATTATGACGTCGTAAGATTTTATTCGAATATCGACAGTGAATGTTTATGGTAATGTGTGATATTTGTGAATTGTGGATAGTGTTATGAATCTAGTTTGTGTTATTTAAAACTTTCTTGACTTGATTGTTGATCAGATAAAGTAATAACTTAGAACATTCATGTAAAGTGTAAATCTATAATCTTAATCTTATAGCTTCTATAGATATAATCTTATATATCTTCAACTATTGCATCACTGCTTACCATCAGATGGAATTGCAGTCAAACACTAGTTAATAAAAGAAAAAATAATACTCCATGTTTAAAATTTATTTTATTATAACTTTATTTATTGGCAGAAAATACTTTACAAACGCTGACTTAATGCCTTAGGAATTTCTTAGAAACCGACTTTACGTGGTTCAGAAAATAACATGCCAGAACGATGAACAAAAAGAAAACACAAACAGCAATTAAATAAACAACAAACAGAAACTAAATAAGTATATACAAAAAACTATAAAAGTGTAAAAAAATGTCCTCCATTACTGTGACAGTTTTATCAATTTCTTGTTAAACCATTCACGTGCCTTTGTCGACAGGTTAATGTCCCAGACTCTTTCTTCAAAACTAGAATTTTGAATAACTACACAGAACTTCGAAATACTAACATTCATGACACATAACTAATACCAAAATTACGAAAGAGTCAACCATTCCATTGAAAATCACTGCACAATCACTGCACATGCAAACATAAAATCACCTAAAATAACAATTTCTGAAACTGCAAACAATTATACTATCGACGTGGTGACCCTAATTCTCAGCAAAGCTCTCCGCAGCGAATTTGCTAGCAATGTCGACGAACTCCAAAATAAATAAGGGCTGTCGTTTGTAGCAAACACAAACAAAACAGTGGCACAGGATTCCGGAGACTAAAGGCCTATATATGGGCTATAGTTAATTTTATAGCCGATTGATAGTCCTCCAGTTATAGCTCTCCGTTTATGGCAACAATTATTGTGAGGGGATTTCGCCTTTTTGATGTCTTGGTTTTTCCTTAAAGTGTGTAGGTATTTATCTATACAACTAGTTATCCTCGCGGGTTTTTTCGCGGCTTTTGGTTGTAGCGTAACTTTATTATCTTTTGTAACGCTTAATGATTTACCCGAAGAATTAAAGAAGTGGGAAAATATTAAAGGTTCAAATCTAAAATTAAAAAAAATACATGTCTATAACCTATGACGTCACCAATAAACTAGATATGATTATTACTATACTTATAAGCGTATCTCATTTTAAGAGTAACAGTTCTTACGAGAATAAAAGTCTAAAGACCTATGTTATATAATCTATTTGTGATCAGTATATCTTTAATTCTTCAATCGTGATAATTAGAGACACGACAAAGACAATGGATGCGCGAACGCCGGCGTTCGCTTGGGGTTTGATCAATTAAACACGGTAAATGGGCTATTCAACAATAAAATAGGTACTTACTTAGTAGTTACTTCTAGGCAAGCGTGCTCCATCGTCGACCACATCATCGCTTACCATCAGATGAGATGGTGGTCAAACGCGAGCCTGTAGTTTCTGAGATTAGCGCGTTCAAACAAACTCCAAAGCATAAGTATAACTGATTAAACCAGTTATACTCGTGATTTGCAAAAATTTAGTTCTTAGTTAAAGCTCTATCAGTATTTGATATTAAAATCCGTCCAGCCGATTAACGCAATGAAAAGCCCTTCTAAGAAACAAAAACGATTATCATGATATCGATAACCTGCCAAGGAAAAACCAGTTTACAAGTCGTAGAGCTCGTTAAAACCAAAATTGAAAAAAAAAATAAACACGACGCCCAAAGAAAACGCTGTACATAAAAAGCAAATCGTCAAAACTGTCAACACAAATCCCGCACACCCATTTCAAAAAGAGAATCTATGTTTAAAGCAGAAATATTTTCATTCCTTCCCGAAATCCTCACGATTTCTATTCACACGTCATCCCGGCTTTGAATTTCGGATCCCTCATTTTGGGTGCTCAAACCATGTGTGATTATAGCTCCAATTAGGCCGGTGTCCATCTACCGTACGATCCGGCTGTCCGTCTGTTTATCTACGCCAATTATCGCCGGAATGGCCTGATATCGTCGTTGGCGTTCGTCTTGGGTCGGTATTGAGGCAGAATCTTTAATGGTCTGTTCAGTTCAATCGCTTTATTGGTGATGGTGAGCGATGAATATCGTATGTGAGATCAATAAGCTGGTTTGTACATTCATCGCTTGTCATTGACAATCTAGCTCATCATTATTCATTTGTGACTATAGTAGTTAGTGACCAAAATGATCGATTCCTATAATATTACTACACTTGGAAGATGTTTATTACGGTTTTGTCTTTTTCAGATTGTAGTTAACAGATTTGTTTATTTTATTTTTTGTTGCAATAGTTTATATCAAGCATTTTCTTTATTTATTGGTAATGAAAAAAATACATTGTACCTATTCTGATTGGCTGAAAAAGGCAAAGGATAATGCCTGTTGAAAAAATATGGGGAAGGCCTCTGCTCCACAATGGTACAAAAAAGACTAATTATATTTAAAATTTACATGTACAAAATAAAGTTGGTTAAAATTGTTTACATTCAACATGCCACAATT
Source organism: Mythimna lalbum (assembly GCA_949319445.1). Classification (NCBI taxonomy): domain Eukaryota; kingdom Metazoa; phylum Arthropoda; class Insecta; order Lepidoptera; family Noctuidae; genus Mythimna; species Mythimna lalbum. Next base: position 5,561,476 of record OX439359.1, on the reverse strand, counting down.
CGTCTCTGAATCAACCAAAGGTTGTTGGTAGAAAATGCCCGAGGCCTTTATACTCTTGTGTGCATGTATAAATAGATCACTATCTTATGTATTTTCTAATTAATAGAGTTTCTATTTCCTAAATACCTTTAGTGTTCCTTAAAATTTTGATTTTGACCACGTAGGTAATTTCTTGAGCAATACGACAGGAAATGGCTTCTATATTATTGTTTGATGGTTAGGTAATTAAGAACTATTTGTCTTATACTTATTTTTTGATTATCAGAAGTTAAGATAAGATAGATTGAAATTATTGTCACAGTTTTATATATCTTAATCTTATTACTCGAAGTACAATCATAGAAATGATATCAACCAACACCTAAACACAAATTACTTCACTTAAAAACTTCACTACTGAAATTTTAAAGGCCGGAGATTTACTCCCTACTCCTAGTCCACAATTTCCTAGCTAGCTCGTAGAAAAAGCCGTACACAAAAACGACGTAAGAAGCTTACGTGAAGTTGTGAACGGAACATTCTGGATTATTGAGGCAAACTTTGGTTTTAGAAATTGGCATTTCTTAGCGCTGACACTTGCTGTTTTGGGGTTTAGGTTAAGCTCTGTTAGGTTGTTTTTTGTTTGTTTGCTGATGTAAATTGGGGGAAGAGTTTATCATTATTTGGGTAACTTTCATTTTTACAATTTGTGGTAATTTTAAGTGATTCATTTAAACTAATATTATAAAGAGGTAACATTTGTTTTTTTGATTGTAGGAGGGTAGGAGGTAATCTCTGGAAGTACCGGTCCAATTGGTAAAAATTTTTCACCAATAAAAAGCTGCTTTATCCTTAAATGACATAAGCTATATTTTAGGAACGCGGGCGACGCCGCGAGCAATAGCTAGTATAATATGTAATCGATTTTTTTTTTAATATGAGCTCAGAACTCTTAGAAAATTAGCTCATCAGTTTTATTTGCGACAAACAGAATAAAAAGGTAGTATATACTTAAAAATATAATCTATTAGCTTCTGTCAGCAATTTCGCAGGTCTGAAAGTAGAAAATGACCCGAGGGAACATACTCCCTGATAAAAGTACCTTATAATCTATTCCAAGAAACGGTCTACACGTTTGCCAAAGTTTTGCGAAATCCATTCAAACGTTTGCGCATGACTGTATGAAGGAGTAAAAACATACGCACATACATACTTTTACCTTTATTACGAGTATCAAGGTTGTTGTTGTATTTGGGCCCATTTATATTTTGTCTGTGATTGTACAATAAAGCTACTAGCTATTTAACTACATAGTATAAAGTTCTATCGTATTAGTTGTATTTAAAATTACCTACTGAGTTAAAAAAAAAAAACGAACACCCAAATCAAACTCACAATTCTAGCCCGCATTAGTTGAAACTCATTTTTTATCGTCAATTTGTGACTAGCACCGATTCGCACGCTCTCGAGGTCAAATAATGCATCCTCGATAGCTGAATTTGCGAGCTAAATCTAAAGTTGCGAGTCATCATTTCTGTATACCTCGCAAATTTCAGACAGGGCGGAAATCACTGAAACTTGCGATGCTGTAGAATGAAATTGAAATCTTGGAATATTTGACGTTACAATTCTTACGTGCTGTTTCTTCTAGTCTACATAATGATCGGACAACGTTTTTTTTTTGAGGTGATGACCCCTACTCTATAAAATTTAGATTGGAGTGGGAGAGTCAAACTTTTATTGACTTTTAGTCAGAGAAAGAAAGAAAATATGTCCATTTACGTACTAATAATACTAAGGCAACAAATAGAATATTGATTGAGCTTATAAAATAATAACTAAACATTTTGATAATTAATACTATAAAATTGTATTTCTAAATTTTGATAGACTTTAGGAAAAATAAACCTCATTGTAAGATATATTTTTAGGAAAAATATAGGTACCTCACAAACATAAATATTATTTGAAAAAAAAAAAAATCTTCCAGTAGGTCTTCAGATGTATGTAGCTCTTCAGTTGAATTAGAGGATCAGGAATGAGTAGGTACTAAGGTACTGAAAAGTTTGGTATGCAATGTCATAGTATAGTGTAACGTGAGCGAAAAACTTACTGCGTGCCTTCTCATAAGTTCATGTAGCGACATCTATGACGCCACATCGGAACTAAAACTCAAAATAATGCATCATGGTGTTACAGTTTTCCGCACAGTTAGACAATATACCTACAATATCCCAAAACTACTATCGAGCAGTTACTCGGGCATAACACCCGTTTAATCACAGGACGCTCCCTTTTCAATGGAGGCTTGTGGGATTTTACACCCTGTTCCGCATACTATAACCCTAAATTCTCAATGATGTTGATCAACATCCTCATTTCTTATAGACCAACCCCAAGTGTCTCCTCAATGAACGATCCTGTGCGTCCCGCATCCATCGGATTCCTGCAACCTTCACCAGGTCATCGGTCCACCTTGTAGGAGGCCTTCTAACGCTGCGTCTTCCGACCTCGGCACACCCCGACGACGAAGTGGAGTCCATGTATGAGGATATATCCAGAGTCATGCATGGCTCTAAGACTCACTTCACCGTGGTCATGGGGGACTTTAATGCGAAACTGGGCAAACGAGACGGTGATGAGCTGCGAGTGGGGCAATTTGGATTTGGACATCGGAACCGCCGGGGACACCTACTGGCTAGTTTTATGGAGAAGGAGAGCCTCTACATGATGAACTCCTTCTTCAGAAAGCGTGAGCACAGGAAGTGGACGTGGCTAAGCCCTGATGGTGTAACTAAAAATGAGATTGACTTCATCATGTCGACGAAGAAGCAAATATTCAATGATGTCTCTGTGATCAATACGGTGAAAACCGGGAGTGATCACCGTATGGTAAGAGGCACATTGAATATTAATGTCAGGCTTGAAAGATCTCGACTGATGAAGTCTACGCTCCGTCCTGCACAGATCCAGATCCAAAACTCCGAGAGCTTTCAGCTCGAACTTCAAAATCGTTTCGAGTGCCTAGAAAGCTCCGTGGACAAATATAATGATGGGTTCGTGGAAGCTGTCCATACAGTCGGGTCGCAGTTCTTTAAGACTCGTACAAGTAAGACCAAAAGGCTTACAGATCAAACTCTCGAGCTCATGAAGAAGAGGCGCGAAATAACTTTGCAGTCTTCAGATGACGTGTGCACGTACCGGCGGCTCAATAAACGGATCTCGAAGTCTCTGAAACGCGACCTTCGCAGATTTAATACCGAGAGGATTAAAGACGCGATTGAGCGGAATAAGGGCTCCAAAGTATTTGCACGGGATCTGTCTATTGGGCAGAGCCAGCTCACGAAACTGAAGACCGATGATGGCAGAGTTATATCCGCCAAATCGGAGCTTCTGGGAGAGATCGAGGCTTTTTATGGACAGTTATACACGTCAGTCTCCAAACCCGATACAAATCTAGCAAACGACCCAAGAGCTAGATTGACTCGACACTACACTGAAGATATCCCGGACGTCAGCCTGTACGAGATAAGAATGGCTCTGAAGCAGTTGAAGAACAACAAGGCGTCGGGTGAGGACGGAATTACGGCTGAGCTCCTGAAGGCGGGTGGAAAACCGGTCCTAAAGGCCCTTCAGAAGTTATTTAATTCCGTCATACTCGAGGGAAAAACGCCGCAGGCATGGAGCAGAGGTGTGGTGGTACTTTTCTTCAAGAAGGGTGACAATACCCTGCTTAAGAATTACAGGCCCATCTCACTTCTGAGCCATGTCTACAAGCTGTTTTCAAGGGTCATCACGAACCGTCTCGCGCGCAGGTTTGACGACTTCCAGCCTCCCGAACAAGCCGGATTCCGAAAAGGTTTCAGCACCGTAGACCACATTCATACGCTGCGGCAGGTTATACAGAAGACCGAGGAGTATAATCTGCCTCTTTGCCTAGCGTTTGTGGACTACGAGAAAGCCTTTGATTCGATTGAGACTTGGGCGGTGCTGCAGTCTCTCCAACGGTGCCAAATTGACTATCGGTACATCGAGGTGCTGAAGTGTTTGTACGAAAACGCCACTATGTCAGTCCGACTACAGGACCAGATCTCGAAACCTATCCTTTTGCAGCGGGGTGTGAGGCAGGGAGACGTTATTTCTCCGAAACTGTTCACCGCCGCAATGGAAGATGTCTTCAAGGTTCTGGACTGGAGTGGACTAGGCATTAATGTCAATGGCGAGTACATCACTCACCTTTGGTTTGCTGACGACATAGTAGTCATGGCTGAGACTATGGAGGAGCTCAGCACAATGCTCAATGACCTCAGTAGAGCTTCCGAAAGAGTGGGTCTTAAAATGAACATGGATAAAACCAAAATCATGATTAACAACCATGTAGCGCCTACTCCTATCAAGATCGGAGACTCTACACTCGAAGTTGTGGAAGATTACGTCTACCTCGGACAGACAGTCCAGTTAGGTAGGTCGAACTTCGAGAAAGAGGTCAACCGTCGAATCCAACTCGGCTGGGCGGCGTTCGGGAAGCTACGCGGTGTCTTCTCGTCCAATATACCACAGTGTCTCAAGACGAAAGTCTATGATCAGTGCGTGTTGCCAGTGATGACATATGGCTCCGAAACGTGGTCGCTCACAATGGGCCTCATCAGAAGGCTTAAAGTCACCCAAAGGGCAATGGAAAGGGCTATGCTCGGGGTTACCTTGCGTGATCGAATCAAAAATGAAGACATCCGCAGGAGAACTAAGGTTGCCGACATAGCGCAAAGAATTGCCAAACTTAAGTGGCAATGGGCAGGGCACATTGCTCGCAGAACAGATGGCCGTTGGGGCCGAAAGGTTCTGGAGTGGCGACCGCGTACCGGAAGACGCAACGTTGGAAGGCCTCCAACAAGGTGGTCTGATGACCTGGTGAAGGTTGCGGGAAGCCGATGGATGCGAGACGCGCAGGAGCGTTCGTTGTGGCGACGCTTGGGGGAGGCCTATGTCCAGCAGTGGACGTGTATCGGCTGAAATGATGATGATGATGATGAATTTTTGATTCTATTTAACAAAATTCTAATTCTGATTTTTGAAAAAAAAAGAAAGAAAAAAGACGACTGATATCAAACATCTTAATATTTTCAACTACAGTCCCAAATAACACCGACATCAAGAATTTAGCACTCCAACAGAATATAAATGAAAATAAATCTTTAACACATTCAGACTCACCATTTGTAGAAACGTAACTAAATGATGTGAGTTTCTATTTAGAGTTGGACAATCAAATTTACTGCTTGAATAATGTAGTGCCAACGAACATCGCATGCTATTTTGTTCCCAACACATACAAGTATATAATGTTAGGAGTTATGAAGGGACTTGGGTAAAAGGAGAAGGTGTATTGTGAATGGAGATATGGTCAAATTGGGCATATATTTTATGTAAACAGAAATTGCTAGTTAAGAGGGTCCTTTTCCACTCGCCTATCGTCAACATCGAAAATGGTTTAAAAGCTTGTTACTTCATCTAACGCAATCCAACGCGATGTTTGACGAAAAGACAACGCAAAAAAAGAGAGAACACCTGAAAACTCTGTTAGTATTCGGTAATGCCGAGATTTACTCGAATATTTCACAAAACAACAGCTATTTTCTGGAGCAATCCAGGAAATAGCTGTTTTTTTTAAACCCTTAGAAGTTTTTGAAAAAAATGGTTGTCATTTAGAATCTTAATAAAATTCGTAAGGCTTTTAAAGTTTTACTTTTTTTGACTTTTTTAATTTTTAGGTAAATGATGAAGTATTAAAGTTCATATAAAATAGGTGATTTTCAGAGGTCTTTACTGGATTAGTTTTACACAAATTTAGAAATTGATTTCTATAGAAGCCTAAATGTAGTTTAGTTTTTAGCCACTGACATAACATGGTCATTCAAAGTATTTATTTATCGAAGTATAGCCGTGTTAAGCCTTTAAAAATTGCAACCAACCACATCCATCACCCCTCTCTCATCTCCGTAAACCAACGGAGGCAGCTGCGTATTTCGCTTGGTGGACCGTCAATTTACACAACGTTGATTTATACAGATAGCGTGCAACGTAACGCGTATCTCATACGGTATATACGTACAATTTTGCGCCATTATGACGCTGTTTGCATGTGGAGTATAATGTTTCTGCTGTGGTTTGTATTCTGAGATTTTTAAGGTATTTTTGACCTCTCCCTGTGCAAAATTTTTAAACCCTAGTTTTAATTAAGTGCTAATGCAATTTTGACCCCTGATTGATCAGAGATAAGTTCCGTTGTCTAGACGGGTGTCATGTCTGGCACGGGCAACAGCCCGATACTTGATTTCGGGCTATTGTATGTAAATATTTTAATCGCACGGAGAACTAATACCGCGATGCAGGATTTTGAATTTTAGTCCCAATGTGGCTTCATAGATGGCGCTACAATTGCACATAAAGTTTTAATAAATATATTTTACAGAAGTAATCGTCAATTCTTTCTACATAGGGTAAAAATTTCGATACTTAGGTAAGGTGTGCCTGATTGGACGGCAGGCTGAGTAAAAAATGCACAAAAAAGTACAGAGGCGGAATTAATGTCTTATCAATTTCGACTGGCCTGTTGGTCTAGTGGTAAGTGACCCTGACTGCTATGCCGAAGGTCGTGGGTTCGATTCCCTCCCAGGACAAATGTTTATGTGATGAGCTTGATCATTTGTTCTGTTCTGGGTGTAATTTATCTATAATATGTATGTATTTAGAAATATATAAGTATATCAGTTGTCCAGTACCCATAACACAAGCTCTGCTTAGCGTGGGGCTAGACGGCGTTGTGTAATAGTTGTGGAATATTATTATTATTATTAATTTCTCGAATATAAAAATTTAAAACATCGTAAATAATATATTGTAGATAATAAACTGTATATTACGGCAATTAACAGTCTATCAACACCATCTGCTGCAATTCAAGTAATATTAAAACAATGGATTTCACCACAAAGCCAGCACATTTCACCAATTTTGTATACGAGTAGTTTTAAACAGTGTCCATTGTCCGCTTAAGAGGATTAAAATTAACGTAATGTCCAATAGTTATTTTGTGCACACAACATTTTTGATATACCAAAAATTGGGCGAATGCGGACAATATCATACAATGTGAATAATTTATTATCTCCTGTGAGGAAATGAATTTATAATACACTAGCTTTTGCCCGCAGATTTGCCCGTGTACATAAAATATAGCTTATGTCACTCAGAAATAAAGCAGTTTACTATCTGTGAAAAAAATTCGCAATCGGATTAGCACTTTCAGAGATTACCTCCTACATACAAAAAAACTAATTTTACCTCTTTATAAAATTAGTTAAAATTTTCAAGATTTTTCATTTTATATTTTCAGTGTGAATAGTCAATAATAATAATATACTTATAAACTAACTAAACTAATATTAACTTAATAGATTTAATTAGAAATACTGATATATAGGATTACTAACTACTATATACAATAAGTGTTACAATCAGAAAAGGCAGCATTAAAAGTCCTCCCACAAAAAGAAATGAAGATCTTTGTTTTTTTTTTTTTTGAGAATTTCGTTTGAAATAAACAGCACCTTTGTGCTCTTCTGTCTGTATCGATGTGAGGGTTGTGAGAATTCGATGAATGCAAAACGCACGGGACTGGTGACACTTTGGCTATCTGTGTTGCCATAACGCCTATGTTCACACATCTTTTGGCTAAAGTCAAGCATAAGCATAACCAGCTTTTTAACGTTTCCACTGCTTGGGACTCAGGTATCCTCTCTAGCAGAGGGAATGAGCCGTAATCCACCACGCGCGATTGATGAATGTCACATGTCTTTGAATTTTTGATTCTAATGTTTTCTCACGATAATTTCTTTCACCGTTTTGAGAGCAGTGGTGATGATAAATTACACAAAGTAATGCGCCTGGCTGGGTTTGAACCCTCGACCTACAACTCGTAAGTCGGGGCCATTTTTACGCCACCACTGCTCAAGTTAATAAAATTGATTTAAATATCACAAAGACATCACATTTCGATTGTAGAGATACGAATCCATGATGATTTGCTAACAGCATCACTGTGAAAACTATCCATAGAAAGCAATTTATTTTTCACAACGAAAGAAATTTTCTTAAGGAAACTTCGTAAATTATTCAAAGACTTAAACATTCAGAAATAAAATATTCACTCCCTGAGGATTGATTCTTGGCTGTTCCTTCCTAATTTTTTGTGTCTATAAGCGCAAAATCCTAATGAAATTGTACATTTGGCCGCAAAGTTTCCGGGTCACTATTAAAAAGTGTGATAGATTCTTAAATACGGATACTGAATTTGTGAATTGACTACGTCATAATACTGTAAACCTTTTGAATACGATTCGGGACAATGTATCATGATACATTGTCTTAAAGTGACACGAGTTTGAGAAGGAAATTGTAGAAGGTATGAAAACAACAAAAAAAAACATTTTTAAATAAATTGTGACGTGTTTTTTTACGGTTATAAATTGAAAGTATTTTTTAAATACTTTTGCTGGCCCAATGGTAATTAATGGCCTTGACTAACGAGTTTGTACGTTGTCCAGTTCAGTCAGACTTTTCAATACAGTAAATGAAATCATAGTGAAGAAACTGGCATGTCTTAGAACCAAACATTTACCAACCCACACTGGGCCCGCATGGTAGATTACAGCCCATTCCCTCTCCTGAAGGAAGCCTGAGTCCCAACAGTGGAAACATTATAAGACTGATTATGTAATTAAGAATAAATAATATGCAAACCGTTTTGTGCACGTAAACGTTTATCTTACGTATTTATCAAAGTCAAAAAAAGGCGAACCGTGACCGCATTGATGCCTTCAAGATGTGGTGCTGGAGGGAAATGCTTCAAATTCCCTGGACTGCCTTCCGTACAAACCGCTCTATCTTACGTGAACTGAACATCAAGATCAGACTGTCGACTCCCTGCATGCGCAGAGTACTGGAGTGAGTTCTTTAGCCACATTGCTAGGAAAAATGGCCACAACCTTGAAAAGCTCATCCTAACTGGCATGCTTGATGGCAAACGATCAAGAGGCCGCAGCCCAGTAAGATGGGCAGGTCAGGTCCACTCCACACTGGACACCCAATTGCACGTCGCACTTCATGACGCTAAGAACCGTCACAGATGGTGAGATACCATCAGTAAGAAGCTAATCCTGTGGGAACTTTACGACCCTCAGTAATGAGGAATACGACTCGAGGAGGAGGAGGATTTACAAAAGTGTCACAATATCTGTTAGCGATCCGCAACTTTTGCGGCCTAGTGTATGATTATACCTCAAATACAATTCTATTTTAGGCAGTCTCTTTGGAGCAAAATTGTACAATTAATATTCATTTGTTGAAGTAGGATTTGGAATACCTTATAATAGACTGAGATTTTAATTTAAATGAAATGTTGATTAAAATTTCTAAGATACACTTCTCAAAATAGGTACCAACTCCCTAATTAGTTAAATAGCTAATTAAAAACAACAGAGTCACGGGGAATTTCAAAGAAAAACTTTGGTCCTAGAACGCGAATAGCAACTGAAGACACAGGTGTGGTTTTAATAACTAAAATTAGACGACGTGTCGAACTTTTATTGACTAGAACCAGTAAAAGTCTGACACGTCCTCCCGTTCCACTACAGGGCGAGAGAAATCATTTGATGATTTCGAAAAATTAAAAATTAATCGAAAACAAGATGACCGAATATATCCAAGACTGTGGGGGGTCATTCGAAAGAGGTTCTGTGGCCTTGGAAAACACAGGGCAACTGAAGACACACAGGTGCGTTTTAGTCAGTAAATCTGACTGCAATTCCCTCTCACTTCACACAGAGCGGCTTGGTTATCCTTAAAATAGTATATCCTGAATTAAACTTACATGAGTAGGTACTTATTTACCAGGTTTACAATGGGCCTCATGACAAGGCAAATAGTCACCCAAAATTCAAAGGAAAGATTCGCAGGAGAATCAAGGTTGCCGACATAGCCCGAAGAATCGGCAAACTTAAACGGCAGTGGGCTGGGCACATTATTCGCAGAACAGATGGTCGGTTCCAGAGTGGCGACCATGTGCCAAGGCCTCCCACAAGATGAATCAGTGAGGTGGTGAGGGTCGCGGGAATCCGATAGATGCGAGACGCAGAGGACTGTCGTTATGGCAACACTTAAGGAATACCTAACAGTGGATATCTTTCGGCCGAAATGATGATGATGACGAAATGTTTATTTAGAATAGAATAGAAAAGGAATACTTTTATTCGGTACAGACACAGCACAACGGTTATATACACAAAGTAAACAAGAATAAAAGTACAAAGTACGCCGAGAGTGCCCGCACCGAAAGGGTGACCACCTCAGCATTTGCTGGGCGTTATACACCCAGCGCTGAATTTCAGTTGGCACCCTGCAGTGACGCACGGACAAGGGTAAAGCATATATATAATACTCGTATGTGTAATTACGGTTTTATAATGTACATCCTACTAATATAACTGACTTAATGTGTCGATCATATAAAATACCCTACAGCCTACCTCAACTTTTTTTTTTCTTGTATTTATCGCTAAACAAATATTGGACCATATATTATAACTTTATCTGAGAATATCTATTATATTTTTATCTGAACTTGTATACACATTATTTCATCAAAAATACTTATTTCTTTATATATTTATTTGTTATACCTAGTACCTAATCTTTGAAACCGTTTGCTCCGTCACATATCTCTAAAGGTTCATTGGAAGACCAGCGTCAGACAGTATTTTTCTGTCTGGCAACATTGCTGAAATGAACCTTTTTGGCGCGGCCGTGAGGCACACACAATGATATTGTTTTTATTTATTTTTTACATATTTTTTTTTTTTGTTTTTTATTTAAGTTGTGTGATCCTGGTGAGAGTCGCCAAATAAATATTTTTTCTTTCTTTTTTTCTTTCTTTCTAATATTATAAATGTGAAAGTTTGTAAGTATGGATGTATGTATGGATTGATGTATGGATGGATGTATGGATGGATGTATGGATGGATGTATGGATGGATGTATGGATGGATGTATGGATGGATGTATGGATGGATGTATGGATGGATGTATGGATGGATGTATGGATGGATGTATGGATGGATGTATGGATGGATGTATGGATGGATGTATGGATGGATGTATGGATGGATGTATGGATGGATGTATGGATGGATATATGGATGGATGTATGGATGGATGTATGGATGTTTGTTACTCTTTCACGCAAAAACTACTGAACGGATCTCGATGAAACTTGGTACACGAGTAGACCATATCCCAGAATAACACATAGGATACTTTTTATCCTGGGATTATGTACGCGTAGTGAAGCCGCGGGCAAAAGCTAGTATACTTATATTCTAGCCTTTGTCGCGGTCTATATCGACGACTGTCTCCAGTACGTCACAAATCGATAGTACCTATAAAGCCGTCACCTGTTTTTTTTTTAAAGACAGTAAAGTTGGCCCTAATTAGATATGTCTGTAATTCTTATTTCAAAAGAAAGTTGTTAATAATAATTTAATTATCACTCATAAGGGAGCAAGAAACCAGCCAAGTAGAGGACCAATAATAACAACTAATAAATAAAATAAACATGATTAATCTTTATGGTAGCTAAGCGGGCTCCTTATATCCGTAATAAGGATAACTCCTAATAAACAGTAATTTTCACTTTTATATTATTAATAATAATGAGGATAAACAAAGTGAAGATGCTTTCATTTTTAATTATGATTATCTTCATTAACGAAGCTGTTTTTTTTTTACCCTTGAAAATTTTCTATCGAAAATTGTTTTTATAAAATCCTCGTTTTTTGTTCGGTAACTGAATATTTTTTGTAAGAATAACATTTAATTTTTAGAAACATGAAGGGTGGTTGTTGCTAGGCTCTTTTTTTGTTTTTATAAAATAATATTTGGGACGGAAATTGAACTAGCCAGAAGCCTTTAAAATAATTGATCAGTAATTTACTTAATGGACGATCAGCTATTGAAACTGGGGCTGTGAGCTGTTTTAATGCCAACACCATTCAGACAATTTTTTTGTACACCTATTTAAGTCAAACACGTTAGAACTTTTTTTCTTGTAACACCATGCTTTATAAACTAGGTTTTTGTACAGCTTAGTGTCCCCGTACACGGGTCACAAAAATAGCTGCTTCTAGCTTCTTTTTGTGGCGGCCTTAAAGCTAGAAGCCGCTGCTAGCTTCTCCGGCCTCAAGCCGTCGCGCGCTTCATCTATTTTTGTGGCCACTTCTAGCTTTTTTGTGTCCGCTTCTAGCTTTTTTTGTGTCCGCTTCTAGCTTTTTTTGTGACCGCTTCTAGCTTTTTTTGTGGTGGCATTTTATTTTGGTCCGTGTGCGGGATCACTGACTACCACCATTATTTTATATCTCGTCAGATCAAAAAAAAATGATCACTTCATGGTATGGCCAACTAAAACTGGCCAGTGCCTTTAAACATTTGATGATATGTCGATCGTCGTTTAGCCGTATCATTGATATAGAATTTCTTTTATTAAATACATTATATTTATATTTCTACATCGCGTACATCGAGCAACTGGAACAGTTTGCCTGCTGCGGTCTTCCAGTCCGAGTATAATTTAGGTCTCTTTAAGGCATCAACAATTGCATCATTGCTTACCATCAGGTGGGATCGCAGTCAAGCACTAGACTATATCAATTAAAAAAAAATCTGTGAGTGAAATAAAATTACTGAAGACATGTTGTATTACGTCAACACGGAAGTGGTTCTTAGCTGATCTGTATCCCTAGCCAAGTTGCTAATCTGCAATAGTTAACGCTAGTAGAAAGCTTCAATTGTACGGGAATGACGTCACCTCGACGCTCAGTCACGTGGTCAGAACAAAAGAATAAGGCGCGTGGCCAACTCAAAGCGTTCGACGCAAGCGAAACTTGGTTTTGGGAGCTGTTACGAAAAAAAAATATAAAGAATTAAAAAGACATTCTTTCTAATCACTGAGAAAGCGTCCTTACGCCCAGCTTAAACCGACAACAAGATTACCAAAAAACAACAAATCCAATCCAATAAAATGTTAACACTGATTAAAATTGAACAAAAAAAAAACGACGATAAATAACAGTATCGAAGTAAAAAAAAAAGTAACGGAGACAGGACAATTAATCCATACCCATCTGTATCCTAACGCTGGGTGCACATTATTTGTTTTAAAAAAATGCGTAGGTACTACACAAGCGAGCCCGTGGTCGCAATAAACTGAATTTATTAGCAGTCCTCCAGTATTTTTATGCGATCGTGGGAAAGATTTGTCGTCGTCCCGTGATTTCCCGAGAGACCACTGTGTTTAGTGATATTGTGTATGCGCCTTTATATTTCAATCAGTCGATTGCCAGTTTGGGACCTTGTTACCTGTAATCATTGGTGGATGTTGTTAGGTATGTATTAAGTGTTGACAGGGTTGGTCAATGTTTTTGATTCCTTTGGGCTGCGGAATGGTTCGAAATAGTTACCACAGCTAATTTAAAGACCACGGGTCAATAGTCTGCAAATTCTGATACTATCTCTCACTCCAGTAAGCAGTTCGCAGTACTCGGGATTTACATATGTGAATCCCTCACTGCGCTCGGGATTAAAATTGGGCAATCTTCGTTTTATTTGCAATTCAACATGCTTCCCGCGACTTAAAGACATTACTTTGTCTCCTAGTCACATAATCCACTATTAATATAATAATTTAGTTCAAATTCTTCGATTTCAGATGTAATCGTCATGTTTATGATTCCAGAATTTTAGGAAGGACATCATCATCATCATTTTAGCCGAAAAGCGTCCACCGTTGGACATATGCCTTCTCTAAGTGTCACCACAATGAACAGTCCTGTGCATCTCGCATCCATCGGATTCCCACAACTTTCACCAGGTCAGCGGTCCACCTTGTAGGAGGCCTACTAATGTTGCGTTTTCCGGTACGCGGTCGCCACTTCAAAACTTTTCGGCTCGACGGCCATCGATCATTGGACACGGTATTAACAACTCTCTATTATTTATTTTCACAAAATATACTCTACATATCTGTCTGAACTCTGATCATCATAGATCGCCTGATACCTATTATGTAACAAATAGGTAACCTCTGATTATCTTCACATACCTAGTTGTGATAGACGTAGATACTGTAAACGTTACGTGGCCGGTAGACTCGAAACTGGACTCGCACAGATTTCAATACAATTTGCCTTAAACTGATACACGTACGGTTCGAAGGTATAGACTGTGGACTTGGGTCTAATTTAGAAGATAGGAAAGAAAGAAAGAAAAGTATTTATTTTGGCGTACAAAACATTGTAAACAACAAAAACTTAAGACAAACACAAAACAAAAAAAAAACAAAACATAAAGTAACATTGTATGTCATGTCTCACGTTTACGCCTAAAAAATACATGAGCCAAAAAGATACATGTAAAGGCTTAATGTTCTCACTGCTGGGACTCAGGTCTCCTCTCAAGGAGAAGGAATGGGCCGTAATCCACCACGCGGGCCCAGTGCGGCTTGGTGAATGTCACATATCTTCGAATGTTAGGTTCCAGGATATCCCAGTTTCCTCACAATGTTTTCCTTCACCGTTTTGAGAGCAGTGGTGGTAACTTAAATTAAACAAAGTAATGCTGGTGGACAAAGTCTGGCTGGGTTTGAATTCATGATCTACAACTCGTAAGTTGTGAATTCTTGAGTTATAGTAAATCCGAGAGGCTACTATACAAGTAAGACGAAATGTTCTGGAGTGGCGACCACGTACCGGAAGACGCAGCGTTAGAAGGCCTCCAACAAGGTGGACCGACGACCTGGTCAGGGTCGCGGGAATCCGATGGATGCGTGACGCACAGGACCGGTCGTTGTGGCGACGCTTGGGGGAGGCCTATGTCCAGCAGTGGACGTCTTTCGGCTGATATGATGATGATGATGATGAATATACAAGTGGTGATATTTTTTTTTCTAGATTCAATGGTTTTCTTTCTAAATAATTAGCGCCAAACAGTTTACGTTTTAGCAGCGCCATTGGTATTGATTAGATAGTATAACCCTCAATAATGATGTTAAATTAAAAATTACAGTGACCGTGGTTTCCTATGTAAGTACCCTATAGCTTTAAAACGAGAAAAATCATTGGACGTTTTCCCACATAAAAAAAAACGAAATATAAAAAACAAAAATGTTCCCAACTCCACATCACCAGTGTGAACCCATCGATGCGGGCGTCCCTCAATCTCACGTGAATCAGGACAATCCGCTCGTGTCTCTAAATGTCCGAACGGATCATACAACCGGTGACACAGTCAGCACTTTACGTAAACCCTGCGTTGGGCAGACTCGTCCTCGATACTTGGACATAGATGGACACCCTACGTATTTATCGATGTCGATAGAAGTCTTGCTGATGGTAACACATGTGCCAGATCATTAGGTTCCCTACAAAATCGGGTGAGCTGCATGGTGTTAGCGCATGAGTCATGTCCGGGAACGGGTACCGTCAGTTAGGACTGGTCATCTGTCAACTGCAACGGATTATTTTAATATTTGTTTTCACTTTACATAGGTAAACCTTGCACTGGATAGACTCGTTTTTGATACTTGGACATAGATGGGCACCCCTCTAATTGATATCGATTAAAGACTGATTGAAGTGTGCTGATGACAGTAAACGTGCCAAATTAGTTTCCTTCAAAATTGTTGAGCTGTATGTTTTAAAGAGTCATCATCATCATCAGCCTGCACCAATCCACTGCTGGACACCTGTCCAACCTACTTCATCATCATCAGCCTTTTTGATGTTCCCACTGCTGGGACTCAGGCTTTCTCTATAGGAGAGGGAATGGGCCGTTATCCACCACGCGTGCCCAGCGCGGGTTGGTGGATGTAATATGTCTTCGAATTTTTGGTTCTAGGCAGACATGCCGGTTTCCTCACGACGTTTTCCTTCACCGTTTAACCAACCAACCTACTTATTATCATCGAAACGTGTAGTAAAAATCGCATAACAGCAACGCGTCTAGTCTTTCTTCTTTTCTTCCGGAATATCCCTTTATTCTTGCTCTTTACGGTAACCCCGCGCTGGGTAGACACGTCCTCGACATTTGGAGATAGCTGGACACCCCACATATTCACCGATGTCAATAGAAGATTAAGTCTTTAGGTGTCTAAAATAATATTTTAAGTTCAGTATTTCTATGTTTTTTTCCTATAGATCTATGCTTCAAACTTTTTTTAAAAGTTGGGAGGTGGAATGGGGGAGCGTGTCACATTTTAACTCTATAAAATCACACCTTTGCTTCTTCTTTGCCTCGCGTTTCAAGACCCAGCTGGGCTCTTACGGTATTATTGACATTTTATTGAGGCGCGCGTGGAACAACTACGCGCCGTCGACGACTCAGCCTTGTCTTTTTAGAGTTCCGTACCTCAAAAGGAAAAAAACGGAACCTTTCAGGATCACTTTGTTGTCCGTCTATCTGCCTGTTGGTCTCCCTCCTTTATCTCGGGAACGCGTGGAGGTATCGACTTGAAGCTGTAAAACAATCAAACTTCTAAGTTAACGAAAAAAAAAGATACGGTCGTTTATGTCGCAAAAAACGTGTAATTCAACAATCCCAAGGGAATCAAAATTCACAGAGTACTTTCCGTTGAACCAGAATCCTGTTTGGCATGAAGCATAGGTACAGGAATAAATCTGAAAACAGTAATTATGTTGTTACGTCACAAAAACATTTTTTTTTGCGATTTTTCAAATCTTCGTGAGATACGGGAATTGAACTATTTTCATAGGTGAGCTTGTACGATGGTTTCGATAGACACCTGCGATATCAAAAGGTGGCAACATAACAGTAATTGTTCTTATTATATGTCACTCAGAAATAAAGCAGCTTTCTTTAAGTGAAAAAATTTTAGCAATCGGACCAGTACTTTCGGAGATTGCCTCCTACAAACATAAAAACAAACTTTACTTCTTTATTATATTAGTGTAAATGTAGATAAATTTTAATTTACTTGCACACTTATCTACTGGATATCTTTTAATTCATGAATCCCCAAGCGACCACCGGTGGCCGCGCATCTATTGTCTTACTATTGTGTCTCTAATTGACGGTATCTGAAGGGCTAAATTCACATCCGCATACTTAACGTAAGATTAGTTGAAAACTAGGGTCAGACCAGCCATATCTAGACTTGTACGTTTTACAAACCAACATAGTTACTGCTACCTGGATGCTACTGAAGAGCTATTGAACAAGCTTGAGCGATTACAAAACTTATGCGTTCGGTTTGTTTTTGGATAACGAAAATATGATCATGTATCCCATCTTCGCAAGGAACTCAAGTGGCTCCCTATCCGTCTTCGCAGGAACACTCGGATTTTATGTCTTTTTAACATTTTACACAACCCATCTTATCCTTCCTACCTACGTGATCGATTTTCCTACGCTCGTCCGAGTGACGCGCCGTGCAAATCGCACCTCAGATCCCTTCTTAAATCCCCTTCTCATAAATCCAGTTACTACTCCTATTGTCCATGCCGTGAGGTTGTGGAACTCACTTCCGCCTAGCATTCGAGATTTAAAATCGATCTCACTTTTTAAAAATCGAGTAAAAGAGCACTATCTTTCCTCTCAACTGTGATATTTATTTATATATAATATGTATTATGTTGTATGTATTATGTATGTTATATATTTATAGTAGAAGTTATATATTATTTTTATATTTTATTATATTTGGATTAAGACTTCACACATTCTGTTTTTTTTTTGCTTCCTACACACTATTGTCTACATTTCTTTTTCATTTCTCCTTCCGCAGGTCTGCTGGAAGAAATTTCTTTGGAAATAAGCAGTACCTTTGTACTAATGTTTCTTATGTTTTATCTTTTTTTGTTATTTTTGTGTGTACATAAATAGTAAAATAAATAAATAAATATAGTTCTAGCGCTTTACTAAACTTAAATTTCCTTATTTTGTTTTTACATTGGGTTTCCATTGTAGTCTAATAAATTTATCTTAACTTTTTTTATTTTCACATAACACAGTTTGTATAAAAAAACCGACCGTGCGATTCGGAACCGCACATGAAAGGTTTCGTACCATGAACTGAAAGTATTACGATATTTATTTTAAACTAGCTTTTGCCCGCGGCCCCGTACATGTATTATAGCCTGTCTCTCAGAAATAAAGCTGCTTTCAATCGATAAAAGAAATTTGCAATCAGACCAGTATTTTTAGGAATTACCTCGTACAAACAAAAAAACAAACTTTACATCTTTATTATATTAGTGTAGATTACTAGTGTGGTTTTTAGTACCCGACAACAAATACAGGGTTATGTTTTTCTTTATTAATTTGACGCCACGAAAGTAAGGTTCAAACGAAGAGAGACTGCTTACATATTAAAACTTCTGCAATAAAGCCTGTCCACATTCCACTGTCCAATAACAGTTTTGTTTGTCTTATCTGGCAAATATGTCGATGCTGCGGAGTTTTTTAAGTCACATATTGCCCAGTAGAGGAACAAAAATAGACAAAATCTGTGTTTAAACATTGACTTTTAATTAGTTTAGTGTTTTATTACTTTTTATTGTACAAATCAGGAGTTGTCGAAATATACGTCGCGACGCATATACTAAGGAGTGGAAATCCTTGCCGGAGTCTGTGTTTCCTGATAGCTATAACCTAGGGGTCTTTAAGTCAAGAGTGAATAGATTGCTTCTAGGCAAGCGTGTTCCATCATCGGCCACATCATCGCTTACCATCTGGTGAGATAGTGGTCAAGCGTGAGCCTATACATTATTAAAAAAAACCCCTGCCCCCGGGTTTCGTAGTCCAGTTCTAGTAGCTTTGTAAACCAGTATGGTCAGGTCACAGGCACTTTTAATTGCCGTGAAAAAACGATAAAGAGACGTGATACGTCACAAGATCATTCACATAAGGACACGGCATATATAAACATGTATATTAAGTATATAAACATGTATATTAAGTATCTATAGTAAGTAGCGCTTTCAGACAGCAAAAAATTGGTAGCTCGTCATCCGACCGTCCGGTAACCGTCCAGAACAAGCCCAAGTTGTCAACGGCGCGTACCTACTGATCCACGTGCGTCTCAAGGAGATGTCAGTAACTGTAGGGGCTCAGCAGGGTCGAAGCCTACTGAGGCCATGGTTGACGCGAAAGAGATATCCGGGGCTTTGGAACAATGGCAAAGAAGGACTATTAGTGAGTTTTTAGTGAGTAAAAATCTGACACGCCCTCCCGCTCCACCCAAGGGATGTCATTGGACGATTTTCCCACCAAAAAAAGAAACTTTAATTAGTAGAAGCTCAACACAGTACAGACAGTAAAACAACTGCCTGTTCCAAAATACTCGCATCTCGAAAATCCGCTCCCAAAATTACCCATATCCCCCAAAACATATCCTGTGACGCCAAAAGTTGATACCCATAAGACAACATACTCGTCTCAATTACCCCAAAATGAAGCAACAACAGCTTTTAACCGTCTTTCAGCTAAAGGGGTGGTTCCGTACCCAAAGTTCCGGCCGGAAGCGATAATTTCAGGGCTCTTTTGTGCCCAACGTCGGACAAACAGACCGAGTGATGTCCAAAATGTATGGTAATAAAGGAAATGTTGTATGTTCTTAAAGCTGCGCGCTTGGACTTTTTGTTCCGGTTTGTATCGTGTGGCTTTGTTTGGTTTTTGTGTTTTTAGGGGAATGTGGAAAAAGTAGGGTTGGTTTAAAAGAGTTAAAAGTTTTAAAAGATATGCTATATGGTCATTGTGTTAGAAATCTAACACCAATCTAGCTTAGGAGTGGAATTCCCTGTCGGATTCTGTATATTCTGATAAAGAATATTTTAACTTGGAAATCTTTGGTTAAGTAAATAATACAAAACAGTCCATATAAGTTTTTAGTAATTAATGCGTGGATAGGTTACTTCTAGGTAAGTTTGCTCCGTCGTCGACCACATCGTCGCTCTATATCAGGTGAGATAATGGTCAAGTACGAACCTAAAAACAATAAAAAATATGTTGCCTTTTTTTTAGAGAGACATCAACTCACCAACTCTGGGTGGAGCAAGAGATAATGTCAGACTTTTACTGAATAAAACTCACCTGTGTACTTTCAGTTAACCTTTTGCGAAGTTCTCGGTAGCTCTTATGAACAATCTCGCAGCTCTGGCAGGTCCTAGCAGGTCTTGTCAATTATGCTGATCAGACCTGCTAGGCCGCAGAAAAATAGGAAACAAAACATCACACTGTTCAAGCATGAAGAAGTAACAAACACATTCTCAAACTTTCGCCTTCATATTATTAGTGAAAAAAAAAACAAAAGAGACATGTCCAAAACTTAATTACTACAGAACGTACAATATTATACTTTTATCAAAGAGATTTTAAGTTAACAAAACGGTACGAAAGACCGTTTTAAACAGCAAGCAAACACTTGCACTGATAGCAAAAAAAGATCGTTTTTAGAGACAAACTTAGTAATTTATCTTGGCTGTTTAAGCCTCACGGAGTTTTTGCTTCGGCTCCATTTTAATTAGTTTTGCTGGCTGTACCGTTCGCAAGATTTAAAAGTAATAAAATTATTTGTCTCCTACATTTTGTATGTACTTTAAACGAATTGTTTAGATTCTTTCCGGTTTCTCGAATAGAAGGAAAAATACTGTACTTTTCTTCCTGTCTTTATTTATTTATTTTTCTTTTTTTGTGGAGATTTTTCAAAGGATAAATGTTTTGTGTTTCTTTTCCACGTGCTACATGTTTTTATTACGGTTTTATCTTTTGAATGGTATTTTTAGGTTTTCGCACATCAGTCGGCAAAAACGAAATCCTTATAAGATCTGTTTTCTGTCAAGACAACTTAACCGTCTTTGATGATCTACACTATAATATATCCTTACTTCCTTACTAATATTATAAAAGCGAAAGTGAGTTTGTTTGTTTGTTACGTCTTCACGCCTCAATGGCAAAACCGATTTTGATGAAACTTGGTACAGGGATAGACCATGTCCTGGAATAGGACATAAGATACTTTTTATCCCGGAAGTATGTTCCCTTGGGATAATTTTCTGCTATTACGCGGGCGAAGCCGCTGAGAGCAGCTAGTATATCATAAAGAGGTAAGGTTTGTTTTCTGTTTGTAAGAGGTAATCTCTGAAAGTACTGATCTGATAGCAAAAAAATTAGCACCAATAGAAAGCTGCTTTAATCCTAAGTGACATAGCCTATATTTTAAGTACGCGGGCGAAACCGCGGGCAAAAGCTAGTGACTAATAAAGAACAATAAAAGGGAAAGATTTTTTTGTATGATTTGCACTCACGGAAAGCCGGAGCTCGTCACCAGGGTACGAGCGGGGAATGGGTGGCAGCTACCCCCTTCTCTGAAACAGTAATTCTAGCGGAAGATATACCCCAAGCCACACCTTATGCGAGCCCGATCTTGACTATCAGTCACCGCAGATGTGGGATTGCCGAAGACGAGTAATGGGTAGCTCACTGTTTGGCCGTCTGGTCACCACTCGGAGCGAGCCTGAGTCGTCAACATCCTACATTTTTACTTCTGAGACAACTTTATTCTAATGAACGAAGTCGCGGGTAAGATCTAGTAGAAAATAATCCTTTCAAGCTTTCTGAGTTATCACAAGGAAAAGAGAGAAAATTTTCTATAGAAATTGACCTGGCAAGAGAAATGCCTTGGTTAAAGTAAATCGATTAACCAGCAGTAAGCTAGCGTGGTGGTTTTTTTACTAACCACTCTTTCTTTGCAGCCAAAGAGTATGTTTTCATTGTTGGGGGTTTTTTTTTTTTTTTCTGTCGACGGGGAAAATCATCATTGACGAAACCCGCTCTTTCATTGTTGGGGGTCATCCCATAGTCTGAATTTACGTAATAACATTGCACGTATGTTTTAGTTTTACAAATACCTATTTGTTTCTAAATCAAATTTCTCTTTTATCAGTCAAGTGGATTTAAAGAAATAGACGGATATACAGATAGACAGACGTATGGTCCCATTTAATTGAGGACGTACATCATATTCTAGTGGAGTGTGATTGAGGTGAACATTTCAGGAGAAATCTGTTTAGCACTCTAAATATCTAAATAAA
This sequence comes from Mythimna lalbum, assembly GCA_949319445.1. Classification (NCBI taxonomy): domain Eukaryota; kingdom Metazoa; phylum Arthropoda; class Insecta; order Lepidoptera; family Noctuidae; genus Mythimna; species Mythimna lalbum. The sequence continues at coordinate 5,539,283 of OX439359.1, read as the reverse complement.
TCGGTATTTGCAACAATGTGTTAGCTAAGCCTATGTCAGATGAGGCAAGAGTACCATACAATATATTAAAATCATTTAAAATAACTTGGGGTAACGGCCCCGACTTACACTAGCATGGCGTAAGTCAGGGTCTTTAAACCCAGCATGGCGCATTACTAGTGCCATTTATTTCATAACTACTGCCCTCAAAACGGTGAAGGAAAACATCGTGAGGAAACCGGCATGACCTAGAACCAAAAATTCGACGACATGTGACGTTCACCAACCCGCACCGGGCCCACGTGGTGGATTATGGCCCATTCCCTCTCTTAGAGAGAAGTCCAAGGCCAGTTCCAACAGTGGGAACATTAAAAAGGCTGATTATGCTTATGCTTAAGATAACTTAAATTTCTAAATTTGACTATGACGAAGCGACTTAGTCAATATTGTGACAAAGCTCCTTAATAGAGCAGCTTAGAAGAATAAATCAGCTTTCCATTCGTGCTAAATTTTTTTGCAATCGGACCAGTATTTTCAGAGATTACATTCTACAAACAAAAAACAAACTCTTTATAATATTATCTAGTGTAGATTTTCAAATCATACGGAGAACCTCAATACCTCAATGAAAAATTGCTATGATGTCATGTCTTTAGTCCATATATGGTGGCAATTGATGCCGCAAAACAATTAAAATAAAATAACCAAATCAGTAAACCGTCCACGCATTTTTTACATCAAAACAACGTTTATAAATTAGTATTAAAATAACAAAAACAAACAATACCATATCCCACATTAACATATAAAAATTGGATTTTAAAAACCTCTAATTATACAGTCCGTCGCCTCCAGTTTTGTGAGGAGTTATAAAACGGCAGGATGAAATACGAAATGTACATATTATTTGTGTGTTGCTAAAATATTGTTGTGATTTTAAAACGAAATACAGCCAAGTTAATATGCTGTTTTGTATTTTTTGTGGAAATAATGTCAACTGAAAATTAGTTGTGAGACTAATTATGAGATCATATTTTTCATTTTCATCATCATTTTAGTCGAAAGACGCTCTCTGCTGAATATAGATCTCCACCAAGCATGACCACAATGACCTCCACAATGACGTATTACGATCCTCACCAGGTCATCGGTCCACGTTGTGGAAGGCCTTTCAACACTGCATCTTCCGGTACGCGGTCGCCACTCAAAAAACTTTCGGCCCCATCAACCATCTTTACTATTAATTGTACTTTTACTGGCTGGAAATAATAGCCATTGGACATTTAAAAACAATCCAATCGATGAACTAGACATGTATATACTCGTACTTACAAACAATTATACGTGTACCACAGGACACAGCAATGGACGGCTACTTGGCAGGCAATTCACGGGAATCCAATGAATGCAAGACGTATAGAACCGGTCGTTAGGGTAATACATGGAAGAAATCTATGTCCAGCCGTGGACGTTTATCAGCTGAAATGGTGACCAACAAGAGAGGCTCAGCCAACAGTAGGAGCCCAGCCGGGTCGAAGCCTACTGGGGCCAGGGTAATCTGAAAGGGGGCTCGATCCCCGGTATGAAGGCTAGAAGGAACGGGGTAGGTTTTTAATCAGTAAGAGTTGACACGGGTTGTCATTAGATGATTTTGGCCCACCATAAAAAAAAGGTGAAATGGTGATGATTTTTTTTCTATGGTCAACCGTCAAGATGACATATCAAAATTTTCCGTTTTTTTTTTCAATTTAAATCAATCTCTTTTGAAAAACTCATCGAAAGAACTTTAACTTTTCGAAATGTATTCGATATGTGATTTAGTACATCTGAAATCTTGGAGGAGTGCTGGCCTGATGCTGCGGAAGCGATCGTACGTGACCCTTCGCCGCGCCGCTCCTGTGGTGACTACCACTTCACTGCGCACATTATGTTATAAGTAGCTGAATACATTGTGCTCCATTGGTGTAATTGCTGCAGGGCGTTGCAATGCGAGGATAAACAAATAAAAAAAAATATACTGATTGAATTCTAGCAATTGTTAGGAATTTTAGCGATATGCCTCACTTTCTTGTAGCTTAGAGGAGAATTTTTTCGATGGTTCGATGGTTACATATAAAAAGAAACTGACTGACATTTCAACGCACATCTAAAACTACTGAGACTAGAAGACTACATGAGGGATAAAATCACCAAGTTGAAAAATATGAATGATCTGAATAATGATAGGGAAGTTAGAGATCGAGATAAGTTGCAGAAATAAAAGGGGAAAGAATATGGAGACCGAAAAAGAAGAGCAGAATCACCAGAACAGACAAAAGGAGAGGAAATGTATGTAAAAGAAATGGAAAAGACCAATAAGCTCTCAACTACCTTTACTTCCACTACTCACAAGGTTTCGTTTTATGACATAGGGGAACGCTAAAAGAGGATTTTTCAAAATGAATCCGCTAAGGAGATTAAACGGGAGTCCAGAGTTTGATAGAGAAACCCACTTTAACGCAGGCAAAGCCGCGGGCACAAACTAGTATCTTTAAAGGTTTTGTTCTTAAAAACTTGGTTTTAATAGAACCTTTTTAAATTATTGGCCAAAGTTGAAATAAACTGATACGTGCGTCCAAAAATGTACCTAAAACCAGATCAATCCTCCAACCTCCCATAATAAATACTCATTGTCGTACACGGTTTCAAAAGGGCAGGTTTTTAAATAAAAAGAAACTCACTAAGCCCTATATTTTCCAGCCATTTTTATGGTCGCGAACTGGCAAAAAGTTTCTCCCGGCTTCGTTTAATGAGAGCCGACGGGAATGTATGCTTAGTAAATACTGCGACCACTTAGAATGTGGACTTAACGGTGTGTGAGAAAGGGCTTTATTCGCTGAGTATTGTGGGTAATGCCACAAAATATATAAGTACAGAAGTCAATCTACATACAAAGCGCGCTCAAGCAACGCACACATAGACACCGCTCACGGACACGATGTCTCGGGAGCGTCTCGGCCCGCTCGTCGAACAGTTCCGGCTCAAACGCTCATTAGTGTGCGTTCACCGAACGTAGGTATAAAAAGCGAAGTACATACATGAGATTGTCTTCTGTTTCTATCTATTTTGTGGTTAATGCCTTTATGTGTTTCGGCTGAGAATACTGCCGTTTTTTGAGACGAATATGTAGTAGGTATTAGATGTTAGGAAGAAAAAGAGGTAAATTGTCTTGTTCAACAATGAAGGCTTGTCAAAGAATATGCTGTTAGTCTAAGCAAAAAAATGTGACTTGTTCTATTATGTTTGTTGTTTACAAAACTAAGACTAGAAGACTAGCTATGAAAAACAGGAGTTTAATTAGTAATCTTCGAAATCTTTTTTGACAAGCTTGAGTAAAGACGAAAATAAATATTCTGTTATGAAGACTGCTCGAGAAAGACAACGAATATAAAAAAAAATATTATGTTACATATTTTTACATATATATACAATAATTGCATAGCAAATATGGCGTGCGACTCATTTTAATTTCTACCGTCATCCGGGGCGGACGTATAGCTCCGAGTTGTGTCTACTTACTGAGATATACAATAGTATACAACACATAATTTATACGGAATCTTCGGTGCGCTAGCCCGACTCACTCTTGGCTACTTTTTTTAAAGGTGCCCGGATTTGGGGATAAGTCCGGGGAGTGTAAGATTTTTGCCTTACTAAAACCACCCTACTGATCACCATCTGTAAAAAGAAGGGGTCCTGTTATCTCATAAAAGATTACTACGGAACTCCGCATTTGAAGAGGCCGTTTATGAATTTTTTTTTTCACCTGGCTGCTCTTGAATTTTGAGGTTTTTTTGAAGATTTGTTTGCACTGGCGCAAGTTTATATCAAGCTGATGTCTAACGTTCCACTTCCAAGGGTAATGTGTTCACTACATTTGATTTAAAATTAATTTATTCTCATATTCACTGAGCGAGTTCTCGAAAATTGTATCACAATTTCTATGATTCGATATTAATTATAGGTAATAATGACATTGAATTGATTCGTAATTGTATTATTAATAGTATTTATTTAATTGTATTGTATAAATTTATTATGTCGCGAATGTTATTAATTCAATTCAATTGTATAAACTGTATATTATTTGTAATTTATATTTTTTTCTACTCTATCGCATTGGGTTACTTTATGGATAGCTGTATGCATGTCTGTAGTAAATAAATATATTTTTCTTATAAAGTAAAATAAGGGTGTCTTTACCTATGAAATTGCCGTTTTTAAAAACGGATGGCTTTGAAGTATTATGTCTTTGGATTGACTTGGAAGTATACGTTCAAAGTTTTTATATTTTCTCATTGTTTTTCTATTGTGCCTCTAATTATGTATATGAGACTTTATGGTGGCTACCCCTTATGGCGGTAAGTCCCCTCTTTGAGGCGTGGCTGGAAAGACCTCACGGCGTCCTTACCTTCCGCATGACGCAGGTCCTCACCGGACATGGCAAGTTCGGGAGGTTCCTGCATCGGATTCAAGCGGAAGAGACGCCCGGGTGTCGCCACTGTACGCAACGCCCGGAGGACACGGTGGAGCACACCGTCGAGGTGTGCCCTGCCTGGGCGGAGCATCGCCGTGCCCTCGTGGGGGCGATCGGCGGCGGAGCCTCTCGCGCCGGGCCCTGGTCGAGGCCATGGTCCGGAGTGAGGAGGAATGGCAGGCGGTCGCCTCCTTCTGCGAAGCAGTAATGCTTGCAAAGGAGGAGGCCGACCGCATCAGGCAACGGCGCCCTCGCCGCCGTCGCCGGGATTCCGATCCCGATTTCCGGCCACCGTAGACGCGGGCTCGCGGACGGCGAGCCATGGTTAGCTCGCTGTCCGATCGTCCGGTAATGGACCGAGTCCAAGACGTCGACGGCGCGCACTGTTCCCGCGCGCCTCAAGGAGTTGTCAGCAGCAGGAGGGGCCCAGCTGGGTCGAAGCCTACTGGGGACAGGGTTGTCCGAAAGGGAGCTCGTGCCCCGGTATGAAGGCTAGAAGGAACGGCGCGGGGTTTTTAGTCAGTAAGAGTGACACTGTCTCCCGCTCCACCCAAGAGCGGGTTTCGTCAAAGATGATTTTACCCGTCGAAAAAAAAAAAAAAAAATGGTGTCTACCCTTTCTTTCCCCTAATGTATCCCACCTTGTTTATTTTGGGCATGGTGGGATATAATGAACTTAGAGTAAGAAGGGAATTTGCTCTTGTACTTTATATTTTTAAAGTACTAAGAGGAAAACTAGATAACTCAGCTTTGTTAGAGTTGTTGTGTCTACGTGTCCCTGACAGATATATTTGGCACCGGCTTCGGCCTCCACTGCCTGTGGTGCCAAGGGCGAGAACAAACCTGCTCAAAGAGTCGCCTCTGACGTGCGCACTTCGCACTCTCACCTATTCGTTTGTAATCTGAGTGAATTTAACAGAATAGCACTAACAGTTATATGCTTTATTAATAAATTAAGGTTTAGGAAAAAATTGTGTTTCTTTAGGTATTTTGGCTGTACTGTCGCATTAGGTTTTCCCTGTAAAGATGGTGTAAGTTTGATAAATAAATAAATAAATGTTATAAAGGTTAAAGGTACGTTATTCTTTTTAGAAATTATGATAAATATTCTTTGTGTTTTGTATTTTATACTAAATACTTATTATTAATAGGAAGAAATGGTCCAAAGTCCACACTCTCCACGTGAGCACAAAAGCACTTTGTCCAAGCAGAGCGTTGTGGTCACAGTTTTTACGCTCACGCTCCGTAAAGGGCTAATTAGAAAGTTAGATTTTAATAATGAAAAGCATTATTTCTGCATATTCAAAGCTTTGTGATGTTACTAATTGTTTGCCCCTGTTTGAGGTGTTAGGGAGTTTAAGTAAAAATTTTAGCTCGCTGAAATACCCTTGTGTACTTTCAGTTTGTATGTGATTAGTCTAATTGTGTAAAGTTGTGGATTTCTGGATTAAAGGTGAGGGACTGAGTACAGGGTGTCAGGTTAAGTAGAGAAAACTTTTTGATGATAAAACGTGAATTCCGTTTTTCTACAAAGAAAATGAGTACGTAGTATTTGTTGAGTCTTTTTTTTTTTGTTTGTTTGTGTCTTATGTCTTAGTGTTTTTTTCAGGTGAGAAATCATTAATGACTTCTCTGACTTCAAGGTGGAAAAGGCAAAAAAAATTACTGACTAAAACCCACCTGCGTCCTTCAGTTGTTTTTTGCGTTCTAGGATCACGGTCAAGCGCTCTCGCAAAAAAATTACAATATGGTGCATGCGAACACGACTAAAATAAATGAAATAAAATAATATAAAAGCATAAACCGAAAAAAGCGGGATGCTGGTAATCAATCTTTTTTTACAACCGCTGAACTCGGAGAAAAATTACTTTCCCGGTAGTATTTTTTTTAAAGTCTCCTTGTTAAGTCGGATTTTATTATATTATTTCTGCTTCAGTTACTATCGTCTGATGTGAACCGTTTTAAAACGTTAAGGCCTGTTAAACTATTAACTCAATTAATATTTTTATAAAAATAAATGTGTTGGTTTGGAAGGGACCTTCCCTTTCTAAGGTCGCATATTGTAGCTACTGTGGAACTCTACACATTTCCCGACCTTGGGTGGGATGCCGTGTTAGACTTTTACTGACTAAAACTCCCTTTGTTCCTTTTTTGCCTTCGTTCCTGGGCCCCGGGTTTCACTTTCGCTCAAAGCATGGCCCCAGACGAAACCATACACTGCCTGGTCCGATACGCACTGAACCGGTATTTGATTAATATTTTAACGGCCTGCGTCATATATATATCTATATTTACAACTACACTTAATATAATAAAGAGGTAAAGTTTGTTTTTTTGTTTGTTTGTAGGAGGTAATCTCTGGAACTAATGCTCTGATTACTAAAAAAAAAACACCGATAGAAAGCTGCTTTATTCTTGAGTGACATACGCTATATTTTATGTACGTGGACGAAATTGCGGGCATAAGCTAGTACCCGATAAACAGTCTCGGGTTCATTCCGCCGGGGTCGCACATCCACGACCAAATACTCCATGTCGTCGGCTCTTCTGTCATCTACGGAGATTGAGATCGGAGAACTAAACGAAGAGAAGTACCTAGTGGCAAATACACGACCCTGGTGAATGAAACGCGAAAACACTCCTCGGAAGAATTTGGCGGTTAATGGTATGATCAGACGGTTACAAACTAGCGTTCCAACCAAGGTGACCTTGGTTTATGTGATTGGTTTGTGTTGTGGCTACATGGATGTAAACCACGCGCCAACACGTTAGGTGGTTGGGAAAACGTCGGCTCTTCTGTCATCTATGGAGATTGAAGTGTTAAACGAAGAGGAGTACCTAGTGGCAAATACACGACCCTGGCAAATGGAACGCGAAAACACTCCTCGGAAGAATCTGGCGGTTAAAGCGGGGGGACCAGAGGGTTGCAAACTAGCGTTCCAACCAAGGTGACCTTGGTTTATGTGATTGGTTTGTGTTGCGGCTACATGGATGTAAACCACGCGCCAACACGTTAGGTGGTTGGGAAAACGTCGGCTCTTCAGTCATCTATGGAGCTTGAGAGCTAAACAAAGAGGAGTACCTAGTGGCAAATACACGACTCTGGCAAATGGAACGGGAAAACCCTCCTCGGAAGAATTGCAAATTAGCGTTCCAACCAAGGTGACCTTGGTTTTAGTGTTTGGTATGTGTTGCGGCTACATGGATGTAAACCACGCGCAAATACGTTCGGTGATTGGGAAAACGCGCCTCCCACTCAAGGGGTTGAAAGTCATAGATTACAACTGCTGTGTACATGGATTGAAACTAGCAAGGTCACCTTGGTTGGGACGTTGGTTTGCAACCAAGATTACCTTGGTTTATGTGTTTTTTCTTGTGTTGCGGATACATGGATGCAAACCACGTATCAACACGTTCAGTAGTTGGGAAAACGGGCATCCCAACCAAGGACGTTGAAGGTCATAAATGACCACTGCTGTCTACATGGATTGAAACATGCAAGGTTGCTTGGGACCATAGAACAGATAAAAGAGGTTAGAATAGCCACACAGTAGGGCAATGCTCATAGTTAAACTACCAATAGCAAACTTGCGATCTAAGTGTGCGTGGTCTGTTAGTTGCATAATGCGCGTTCGTATTGGTGTATTGCCTGTAGTGGAGTTAAAGAGTGTGAGAGAAGCGGCGACACTCGTTGTAGTACAAACTCGGAAAGTATTTCCTTTCTAATCTCTTTCATATTTTCTGTGATTGGGAAGTTGGTTTGCACCCATCTAGTCACCCCTTTAAGATTGAACTGATCATCAATAACACATTTAGCTTTCTACCACGCTCCAGTCTTCAAAATACCCTCCAATTTACAGTAAAAGATAATCATCTTGAATTTGATTGATCAGCCTTTCAAAACGCGTAAATCAGGCAAGTAACTTCGGAAATGAAGAGCGGCGCCGGGGCGCAAAGTAATGATATTTTGTCTGTTGGTGGTAGAACTCGGGGGAAATCAATGGGGAACATACAGACACACGGATTTATTAATTTTGTGACTAGATATGTTTGTTGTAATGAAGATGAGATTATATAATGTATAGTGAAGTGGATTAGAGATCGATGCGATCTTATTGATGTGATGTTAATGAGCGTGTGTTTCGTTTTTTTTTATAAAATTATTTTAGTCTACCATTATATTAACTTATGATACACCCAAGTACAAAGATACTATCACGAGGATATCGGAACAGTTTGTGGCCATGTTCAGGAGGAAAGCTTTTCTACACTGGTACACTGGTGAGGGTATGGACGAGATGGAGTTCGTGAACGACCTGGTGTCGGAGTACCAGCAGTACCAGGAAGCGACGGCAGATGATGAAGGGGAGTTCGAGGAAGAAGCGGAAGGCGAGGGAATGGAATAGTAATTAGCATTCGATTATGTGTTTGTGTTTGTCCTTGTGGATGTCCGAATAAAGATACCACAGATACACAAGTCACCACAAAAACCTACAAGTTATTTAACCTATTCAAAAAACCTGCTATTCAAATCTCAACAACCCCAAAGTAAAACATATTGTAATTTGTAATGGTTCTGTCAATTCGGATCAATGTGACCCATTATACAAACACTCTTTCACTCATCCTGAATTCTACGAGTACCCTACATTTTAATTCCGCGTCTCCAAAGGTACAAGTACTCTTTTCACGTAGGTACCTATTACGCACATGGCGTACCTGGTTCCTACTTAATACTGATTGCTTCCACCGAATAGGGATTACGGCGCGTAATTTACCCGTTACTAGATTAAACCGGTATCAACCGGTATTATCGACTTTTTCGGATACGCGTAACGAGAAGACTTCGAAATTAGATATTCTGTGGTGTATATGATTTAGGTTGTATGGTTATTGGATTTTTGTAGCTGAAGGCTAGATTTTGTGGTAGATACTGTGTTGAGTTCCGTTAAATTGTATAAGGTTTTTCTTAGGGTTTCGTATTTAAAAAGGAAAAAAAAAAAACAAAACCCTTATAGGATAACTTTGTTGTCCGTCTGTCTGACTTGTCAAAACATTTGGGATTTGTACCTCAAAAGGAAAAAAATGGTACCCTTAGGATCACTTTCTTGTCCGTCTGTTTGTCTGTCTGTCTTGTCTAGACCCTTTATCTCGGTAAAGCGTGGAGATTTGATTTTTTGATATTGAAAAAAAAAAATCAAATCTTTAGTCAAATCTTAGATTTGATTTGAAAGTTGAAATTAAACCTTAACCTCAGGTCTATGGTCTATGGAAAAAATCAAACTTCTGAGTTAACGAAAGAAAAAAGATACGGCCGTTTATGTCGCATTGAAACGTATATTTCGACGATCTCAAGAGAATCAAAATTCATAGGGTACTTCACTTTGTCAAAGAATCTTGGAATCTGGCATGAAACAAGGTCTTTTAGCACAAGTAAAGAAAACAATATGAAAATAGTAAATTTTTAGTTAAGTCGCAAAAAAATATAAGTGCGTGATTCGGACTCGCACTTGTCCGTTTATTTTTTGTTATTGCGCATAATTCACAGAACCGTAGAAGACATCTACGGTTCTGTGAAAATAGCTATTCATAAAATGTGCTATGCTAAAAATAGTGCTTTGCTTTCGTGAAAATAGGAAAGATTCCCGGAATAAAAAGTATTCCATGTACTGTTCCAGAATATGGTTTATTTTTGTAACAAATATAAACGTTGTTTGAGTGGGAAGAAGTAACAAACATACATACAAATTTTCGCTTTTATACTAGTTGCTGACAGACGCTTCATCCGAGAGAAAATAGAAAATTGTCCCAAGAGAATATACTAACAGTACCTCCAGCCAAGTTGCTAATCTGCAATAGTTAACGCTAGTAGAAAGCGTCAAATGTACAGGAATGACGGCATATCAACGCTCAGTCACGTGGTTAGAACAAAATAAATCGACGAAAGCTTGCGTCGCAGCTTTTGACGCAAGCGAAACGGTTGTAACTTGGCTAGAGGGGCAGAACAAAACAGTTCAAAACCAGGTGCTCTTATACCAGTCTTGCCAAGGGGTATGATGTTGTTCAGTTACTGGGTTATTGTGGTCTGATGACAGTCATTCCATGTAAAATACTGATATCCAGTTTTTGAAGGCATTTAATCATCTAATGACATATCCTGCTCTAGGAGTGGAGTGGAAGGGCGTGTCAGACTTTTACTGACTAATACCACTCCAGAATCTTTCCCCTTTGCATTGTAGGACCACGGATTTCCCTTTCAGAAAGTCCAGGCGGCTCTAGCAGGCAACGGCCTTGCTGGTTGGCCTCTGTTTGCTGACATCTCTTTGAGGAGCGCTGTCTGACTTCGGGTAGGTCTGGGCGATTAGCTGACGGCCGGAGGGCGAGCTACCCAGTGCTCGTCGACCGTAAACCCGCGGCTGCCACGGCTGGTAGTTGGGGTCGTGAGGGTCTCCCTTTTTCTTCTCTAGAGGAGAAAACTGCTAGCATTACTGCTTAGCAGAAAAAGGCGACCACCTACTATCCCTCCACGTTTCAGACCATGGGCTGGAACCGAGAGGTTTAACAGGAAATTGTTCTCGACACAGGAAAAATTCAAAAGATAACGACTTTCACCATTTATTTTTTATTTTTACCTCTTTCCTCATCGTAAAAACATCAAAAATTAATTATATATCTGAAACTATCACCGTTATCGTGAGTCACAAATGAGGTGTGTTTGGTATTCGATGCGATTATACGAGCATATTACTTTAGATACTATCATACTATAGATAGTACGGTCTACTGTTTTTACGCTACTCACTCCGTTTTGCTGATCTTTGTACCTAAGGGTCGATTCGTACCGAAATAGCAACGGCTGGAAGCTACGCAGCAAGTATTTTCAGAGTGAAATAATTCGAAACTTTATTTATTTATTTATTCTTTATTGTATTTTTTTTTGTTTATGCGGTGTACATTACCAAAAAATACAAGGTAAACATTATTAAAAATAAGCGTAAAATGGGCGGTCTTATCGCACAGGGAAATTTCTAATGGTGCGTCCAGTACCCCTAGCCAAGTTGCTATTCTGCAATAGTTAACGCTTGTAGAAAGCTTCAAACGACGTCGCCTCAATGCTCAATCACGTGGTCAGAACAAAAGAATCGGTGACAACGTCAACTCGAAGCGCTCGGCGTAAACGAAACGGTTATAACTTGGCTAGGGGGGCTAATCTAGCGAATGCACCGCATGCGAGTCGTTCACGAGCTGCTTGCAAACTGTGCGCGAATACAAACAACCTTTGGATGGAAGTAATGAAAAGAGATACATTTAGGGCTTTACCTACATCTCTATAAGACCAATATCACTTAAAAGGTTAACAAAAGGTGCAGCCCGCTGTGCCATGAGTCGTCAAGCGGCCACGCACGTCTTCTCAGCGGCTGTCCACGGTCGCTGGCGGCCGTGCGCTGTTGCCAGTGCCGACAGAACCCCGGCAAGTACTTTTACAGCAAATTTTAAACTTTAACTACATTCATAAAGATCCAGTTTTCCTTGACCGGTTCAGAAAACAAGTGTCGCGAGCAGTCAAGCGGTCATGTGGGACTACCAGCTGCCAGTACATATGACCGGTACAGTGGCCGATCTCTTCGCTTCTCTGCCGGCCGCTACCATTCCGGTGTGAATCAACCATTAGGTAGCACCACATTTTTATCTTCACATATTAACATGTAATCCCTGATATTTGAATTGTGATCGACGGCTATGATTTTATTTAATCCGATTACTTTCAAATTCGTCAACAATTATACTGTCTAGATATAGGTACACGTAGGTAAAACAATATTATTTAGATACAGGTATTAGCTTCTTAGATAAGATAGCTTAGTCTATCGACTCGTGCCTCGCACGGAGTTTCCTTGTGTAATCTGTTCCCCTGGCCAAGTTGCTAATTTGCAATAGTTAACGCTAGTAGAAAGCTTCAAATGTACGGGAATGACGTCATCTCAACGCTCAGTCACGTGGTCAGAACAAAGGAGTGATGACTTGGTGAAGATCATGGAAATCCGGACCAGTCATTGTGGTAACACTTAGGGGAGGCCTATTTTCAGTAGTTCGCGCCGAGCCTTAGTACAAGCCATGGTCCGGAGCGAGGAGGGTTGGCACGCGGTCGCTTTCTTCTACAAAGCAGTAATGCTAGACAAGGAGGAGGCAATGGGCCTCGCGCCCGCGACTCCTGGATTCTGACCCCGATTTCCGGCCACCGTAGGCGCGGGCTTGCGGATGGCAAGCAATGGGTAGCCCACCGTCCAACCGTCCGATAATCGTCTGGACCAAGCCCAAGTCGTCAGTGGTGCGTGGGGTTTCACGTGCGTCTTAAAGAGTTGTCAGCATCCGTAGGGTTCATGGATGATGCGACCTTTGTATCTTTGTTTTGCATGAAGTTTTAATAAATAAATAAATAAATAGAGAAACTTTGGGAGAAACTTATGTCTAAGAGTCGACGTCTTTCGGCTAAAATGACGACGATGAGATCATGCTATGATATGATATCATGCGTACGCGATTGCAATGTGATTTTAATTTTAGGGACTTTTTGTACTAACGTAAACCCGTTATCGTTAATCTAGAAAGTGTGTATTTGAACATAAATATAATTATGACGTTAAAGATAAAAAAAAAACAAATCCATAACAGATATATATTATCGCAATAAACTTTGTTATAAATCGATTTACAACAAATAGTAAAATTTTAATCTCACTCTATCTAGGTATGCGTACGTTGACGGTCTTATCACTGGCAGCGATACGGCACAAAATAGACAGGTATAGAAGACATTCTCACGTATGTACTTCACTTTTTATACCTACGCTCGGTGGACGCACATTAATGAGCGTTTGAGCCGCAACTGTTCGACGAGTGGGCCGAGGCACTCCGAGATATCGTGTCCGTGAGCGATGTCTATGTGTGCGTTGCTTGAGCGCTCTTTATATGTAGATTGACTTCTGTACCTACATATTTTGTGACGGAACCTACAAGCTATTTCTATAAGAACCAAAAAGAACCTAAACTGACGTCACAGCATTAAAAAGAGATAAAAGAAATAAAGGAAACAAAAAAACCAAAGGCATTCCTAATTCAAACCAACTAATTAATCGAAACAATTTAGAGTGAGTTTTCAAAGCGCGGTGTAAATAAAAACAATTCTAATAAAATGGGCAAACAGTACAGCCATGTTAATAAGCCACAGCGATTTATGCTTTCATAACATACCCTGTTTACGAAGATGTACGAAGGTAGTCGAAGATGCTGCTCCGTTTTCAAAAAAATATTATATTTTCAAATTAATTTTACAAGCTTTTATTTAGTTTCACCTGTCCCGATGTTTGTCTGTAATCAAATCTTGTAAATTAAATTTGACCCACTTCCGATTACCGATTGAGCTGAAATTTTGAAACTTTTTTTTTTTTTTCAAAGCAAAATTATTATTACATGGAGCTGATCTGATGATGGAAGTGGAAGGTGGCTATAGGACCTTGGTAGTTAAACGATACAACCCCATGAAAAGGTGTCAGCAAACCGTAAGGGCCCAGCAGGGCTGATGCCTGCAAGAACCTGGTTGCGGGGGTTTTCTGAAAAGGAACGGACGAACGGTGTGATTTCAGCCAGTACGAATCTGATACCAGGAGGGCGTGTCCACCCAAGAGCAAGGGAATTCATTGAATGATATCCCACCATAAAAAATGGATAAATTACGCAAAGGTCGATGCCCGCTAGGGCAGCGGGCTTATTCGAAAGTGTCACTATAGCCTTGGAATGAAAAAGGCAACTGTAGGAAGTCTTTGGTTAGGTAGTCGCTCCATATGAAAACCTGGTATTCAACTGCATCCAGATAGACTGAAAGCCAGTCGCAGCATAGTTTAAAAATTGAAAGGGTGGAGGCTGAAATGCTTCATCATTCCAATCGAAAGACGTCCACTACTGGACACAAGCTTCTCCCAAATGATGTCAAATTGTGGTGGGGGTCGCGGGCACGAGCCTGCCTAGGGAGGGTCGCGGAAATCTGTTGGACGCGAGACCCGAAAGTGGATGGGTGACCTTTTCGATCCACCTTAAGAGCATGCATCTCGTGTTACTTCCTACACAATCGCTCTTACACGATTATGACGTTATTACACAATATTCTCTAGATATTTTTGACTTGTGGTTATTATCTAGGCTTCTATCGAAAGCAAATACAACATTTTTGAAAAACTAAATTAGTAAGACGTCTGTAAATCTGCTATTTTGCACAAATTTTACGTGAAGTTTGGCCCTTTTTTTTAGTGGGTAAAATCATCCAAATGACATCCCCCGCCCTTGGGTGGAGGGACAGATAGTGTCAGACTCTTACTGACTAAATAACTCACCCCGTTCCTTCGAGCTACCTTTCGGACTAACCCTGGCCCCAGTAGGCTTCGACCAAGCTGGGACAGCTGCTTGAGGCACGCGGGAATAGTGCGCGCCATCGACGACTTGCCGAACCTGCCCCGAAGGTTGCCGACATAGCCCGAAGAATCGCCAAACTTAAGTGGCAATGGACAGGGCACATTGCTCGCCGGACAGATGGCCGTTGGGCCGAAAGGTTTTGGAGTAGCGACCTCGTACTGGAAGACGCAGCGTCGGAAGGCCTCCTACAAGGTGGACCGATGACCTGGTGAAGGTTGCGGGAATCCGATGGATGCGAGACGCACAGGATCGATCATTGTGGCGACACTTAGGGGAGGCCTATGTCCAAACGTGGACGTCTGTCGGCTGAAATGATGATGATGATCGACGAGTTGGGCTCGGTCCGGACAGTATCCGGACATACGGACAGCGAGCTACCCATTGCTTGCCGTCCGCAAGCCCGCATCTACAGTAGCCGGAAATCGGGATTGGAATCCCGGCGGCGGCTGGGGCACTGTCAGCGCTCGGTCTC
The DNA here is from genome assembly GCA_949319445.1 of Mythimna lalbum. Taxonomy (NCBI): domain Eukaryota; kingdom Metazoa; phylum Arthropoda; class Insecta; order Lepidoptera; family Noctuidae; genus Mythimna; species Mythimna lalbum. Next base: position 5,523,849 of record OX439359.1, on the reverse strand, counting down.
CTCCTTTGCTAGCATTATTGCTTCCCTTTTCCTCGCTCCGGACCATGGCCTGTACCAAAGCCCGGCGAGAGACCGCCGCCGCCGATCGCCCCTATGGCGATGCTCTGCTCAAGCGGGGCACACCTTCACTGTGTGCTCCGCCGTGAACTTTGGCCCTTCATAATGTACTAAAAAGTAGAAAATGTAATACTATAGAAGCCTAGCTAATTTAATTGTGATAAGGAATATCAACTTTAAAAAAAAAACTTTTATCGTTGGAAGGCCTTCCAACGTTACCTACGTCTTTCGAGATTAGGTGCACCTAATATAAATTTATTGTATTCCGTCATTGCTATTAAAATGCAGGCTGATAGCCTGATTACACTAATCTTATCAATAAAATTGTGAGTTTGAAATACCAAATCAGGTGTTATCTTTATATTGGGAATTCCGGATATTATACATGGATTATTTTTAATTTTCCTTTGCAGTGATAAAAGAGAGACATAAGGAAATGTTAAAATAAATTGAATATTTAAAACAAGCTTTTAATTAAAATCATTTTTTTCATAGCAAGCTTTTATAGATCGTATAGGTACCTATATAATTAATACTCGTCAAGACGAATCATACGAGTCCAAACTCGATGGGGTTGTGTCGTTTAAGTAACAAGTTCCTATAGCCACCTTCCGGTTCCATCATCAGATCAGCTCCGAGTCATAATAATTTTGCGTTGTCATCTGATTTACACATGCATGCAAAATTTCAGTTCAATCGGTAACCGGGAAATGGGTCAATTTAAATTACAAGATTAGATGACAGACAAACATAACCATAACTAACCAACAGGCGAAACTAAACAAAAGCTTGAAAAAAAAAAACATGGTTGCAAAAGCAAGAAACTTTTTGATAAACAAAAGGCATGAAACTGAAGATTTATTTATTTAATACTTCATGCACACAAAAGTATAGAGGCGGTGATGCAGAGAACAATAGTAAATTAACAAAGAATAAACTAAATTAACTTCAAACATAAAAAAAAGACTATTTCAAAATTTTGAAAGTTAACCTTAGATTTGTCTTAGGTATGAGAAAATTGGGTACATAAAAAAAAACAAAATGGCAAATTTTTTGCGCCAAATTACAAATAAAAAAAATTGTAAATGTTACTTTTTTGTCCAATAAAGTTTATTCTATTCTATTCAAATTTTTATTATATTGTCTTGTAAGGCATTTTAAAACTATTACACACTAAAACTAAAACACCACCACCATCGATATTGAAAACCTTTTCCTTGAGGCAGAGTTGACCCTACAAATACCATGTTATTAACTTGCTTAACTAGCTGGTGCCCGCGACTTTTCCCATGTCAGTGTCAATTCATAAAACATTACAGTGCCATTTGGTCATAATTAAATAGTACATTGTTACACTAGGGGTGAAAGTTACTTATTTCGTCTTGAGGAGGAGTTGGCGGGCGAGCGTAGCGAGGTCGCTAATTCGAGGGACTAAATAAGTAACTTTCACCCCGAGGTAAGCACTGTGCTTTTCATTACGAATACAAGGAAAGTAAAAATAAAATAATAAAAAGTTTGTTAAACCTGAGTTATCGTACCTATGATTTTAGGTAGGTATCTTTCTTCTGATTTAGGCGGTAAAAGGTTCCACTACTGCTTTAGCCTCTTCTATTATAAAATTATTATTATCACTATTTTAATCTGATGAACTTGTCATGTTAATACAAATCTCTGTAGTACGGAAATGTAAACAAAACTCAAAAAATCCAACGTCTGATTTGCCACTTTCCCGCCATTTTGTTTTTTTTTCTGTAGCCGGCCAGCTATTCAGCCTCATTAATGAAAAAATAGAAATTAATTGTAATCTTTTACAAATAAAGTATTTTAAAGAAATACTTGAACAAATAAGTCATTTAAAAATATAATATTATTTAATTATAATTATCTTTAAGTTATTTGAATTTTATATCGCGTTGTGATTGACAGGCTGTATGGAAAATTAGAACATGCTTCAATAGAAATGTGAAGATAGAACTAGTTTTTTTTTAAATAATTTGACAGCTGTCAGTTGAAAGTAAAACTCCCTAGGGATGAAAAGTATCATCATTTCAACCCGCTCCACAGGCAACTTCAGACCTACTTTCAGAGTATGAGTAATGAAAAATTACAAAAAAGCTACCGCGCAAAGTGACTTTTGTAGTCGTTTTTAGCGGTAGTAAGAAAAAGTCAGAGCTAGCCTAGCGTGACAGAATCAAAAAATTCATAGAATTTTCTGTAGTAATCTTTTGCGGGAATCAGATGGATGCGAAACGCACAGGACCGGTCATTATGGTAACACTTAGGGGAGGCCTATGACCAACAGTGGACGTCTTTCGACTGAAATGACTGATGAATCCGTTGTAAAAATTTCAATGCCACGTTATCTGAAAGTAGAACTAATGCCTTGGTCACACGTACCGACTAAAATGGCGAGACAGTAAACTGTTGCTCGGCGGAGACAGTGTTGTAAGCGAGTTGTAGAGATAAGCGCTCGGCCGAGCATTCCGAGAGTACCGAGTATTCGGCCGAGAGCTCTGACTCGCCCGTTTACTCGGTACGTGTGATCAAGGTATAATTATGAACGTGTAATCCCCGCACACGGGCTTCAAAAAAAAGCGTGCAAAAAAGGTGGCCTCGTGTGAGGCGGTGCCGCCACAAAAAAACGCTTGAAGCCGCTTCAAGCTTCTCCGGCTACGCGCGCTTCAGCTGTTTTTTGCAGCCGATTCAAGCGTTCTTTTGTGGTGGCGTCTTTTTGAGGCACGTGTGTGGGGACAGTAAAATACCGCATCCAAACTTTTCCTACATTCGCAATAGCTACTCGCATTAAATGCAAGATGCAGTAACAACGCTTCATAAGTCGTGTTCAGAGAATACGGGAGCATCCTCAATGCTAACTGAATGGAACCTTCGCGGGGTTTAATAAGCTTAATTGGGTGCTCTTTACATCATTTCTGGATAATTTTGTGAAGATAAAAGCTTGTGTTTACTGGGACTAAGAAGTATGGAGGTTCATTTTCTTTAGGGTTGAATAAGTATCTTTTTTTTTCGTGACTGACTCCAGCTTTGCATGAGTGCTAAGAATCTTTTTAAATTCTCAGTTTTTCTCTATTGTAATAATATATTGCATGAATTATAACTCAACACTAGTTTCTAGTTTGTGTTTGTATTTTTTTTGTTTTTGTTTGTGTTTTTACTTTATAGAGGTAAAGTTTGTTTATTGTTTGTTTGGAAGAGATAATCTCAGGAAGTACTGGTCCGGTTGCTAAAACTTTTGAACCGATAGAAAACTGCTTTATTCCTGAGTAACTATTTTATGTAGAACAGTATAAACTATTTTATGTAGGTGCGGGCGCAGCTGCGGGCAAAAGCTAGTGATGAATATTTAAGTGCAAACACTCAAATCTTCTTAACTCAAATTACTTCGTCTATTGGTAAAAACACCATGAAAATCAGTTCAACAGTTTTTAAGTTTCTCGCGTTCATACAAACAGGCAGGTTTTTTCCCGATAGAGTCGCGGGGAATTTCTAAAATGGAAAGCTGTGGTATGAGAACGCAAAGAATACCTGAAGGACACAGGTGTCCGTAGCTGTTGTAGTTGAAGCCTACTGGGGTCATGACTTGTGCGAAAGAGAACAATAGAACGAAGGAAAAGGAACAGGAGTGGATTTTTGTCAGTAAAATATATCATTGAATGATTTCTCACCTGGTTTTAATCAGTAAAAGACGGACATGCCGTCCCGTTCCACCCTATAACGAGAATGGGCACGCCACAATTATGGCGGTAAGTCCCCATAAGCTATGAGTAGCTCGCTGTCCGATCGTCCGGTAATGGACCAAGCCCAAGACGTCGACGGTGCGCACTGTTCCCGCGCGCCTCAAGGTGTTGTCAGCAACAGCAGAGGCCCAGCTGGGTCGAAGCCTACCGAGGCCAGGGTTATCCGAAAGGAAACTCGTGCCTTGGTTTGAAGGCTAGAAGGAACGGGGTGGGTTTTTAGTCAGTAAGAGTCTGACACTATCTCCCGCTCCCCCCAAGGGCGGGGGTTCTCATAAGATGATTTTTGCCCACCGTAAAAAAAAACCCTATAACGAGAAAAGTCATTAGATGATATCCTATCTCAAAAAAGACACCCTTATATTATTTAGAAGCACCATGTGTACATTTACTGCTACAAATAAGGCTTAATTAAACTGCTTTCCCATTTGATCCCACCCGCAAATATTTTTGCTTCCATATTTGCGTCATATTAGACAAACATGGGTTGTTTGCGGTTCTAAGTTTAATAAGGCCCAGATGGACTCCGACCGCATCTGTAATGTGTTTGACATCAATATGGGACCCATGGTAGGGGGTCCAAGTTTATAAACAAACAAAGTTGTCTCTTATAGCGTGTATAAGTAGATATTTTTTAGGGTTACGTACGTCAAAAGGCAAGAACGGAACCCTTATGGCATCATTTTGTCGTGAAGACCCTATATCTCGGGAAGACGTAAAGGTATCAAGTTGAAATTAAAACCATATACTCAGATCTGCGGCCTCATGAAGCTGTGAAAAAATCAACCTTCTAAGTTAACGAAAAAAAAGATACGGTTGTTTATGTTACAATTTTTTTTTTATTTCGACATTCTCAATGGAAACAAAATAAATAGAGGCAAGTACTTTATGAATTTTGTTTGACTTAGAAACCTGAAATTTGGCCAAAGACAATGTCTTGAAATAAATCTGAAAACAGTAAAGTTGTTACGTCACAAAAAAACTTTTTGCGGCTCAGAAAAATCATTGAGGCTCCATTCGGGAATTGAACTATTGAAATAGGCAAGTTTGGTCGGAACCCTCAGTGCGCCTAGCATTTGCCCAGCTTTCTAAATAAATTGTGGTTGCTGCAAAATAGGCGCTGAGAACAGAACCGCCAAAACAAACTAGTCTATTATATATAGACTAATTTCTTTTGGCGATTTGGTTTTATAAATAAAATTCAAGTGTCTATTTAAACAATTTTTTTTTCTAGATACATATTAATTTTCAAAATTTTTGTTTACCTGTCTGTTCCGGCTAATCTCCAAAATGTCTGGACCGATTATTACGGGATTTTGACTGCATATTTAAAAAAAAAAAACGCTATGTTTCGGCGCAAAATAATAAATAAACACTTCTTGCAATTCTGACCAAACGGCGCTTTACTGTTTTATGAATCTGACAAGGACGAAGTCGCGGGCAACAGTTAGTCAAGCAAGTTAATAATACTTGATATTTGTAGGGTCTATTCGCCTCAAGGAAAAGTTTTCAATATCGATGGTGAAAATAAACATTACATACCAAGAACTATCAAGTTTGGACATGGGTTGTGTGTCAAATACAATATTAAATTGCGACTTGAATAATATGTTGTAGTAGTACTTTCTGTGTTCAGTAAGGCCTCCAACAAGGTGGACTGATGACCTGGTGATGGTTGCGGGAAACTGATGGATGCGAGACGCACAGGATCGTTCGTTGTGACGACGCTTGGAGGAGGCCTATGTCCAACTGTAGACGTATATCGACTGAAATGATGAATGATGAGTACCTTCTATGTATAAGTTGAGTCTATTTACAACGGCATTTTCAAGGTTTCTGGTCGTTTATGAGTTACAAACTTTAATAGTTGCCACTCAATATGGCAATACTCAATTTTTTTATGTTGTCAGTAACTGAATCGATTCCAATCGTATTTATATCATATTATATTTATTCCCAAAAATTTAAAAATTCACAAGTTGGACACCACCGACACTAAGTACAACACTAGTCACGGCCGGTCATAGCGAGCATTAAGCACCAGTGCACAGCTAGGTGCGGGTGCAAACCGCTTCCCAATCGCCCAGATGTCCCGGTGACCATGTATTTTTGCGGACAAACAAATATCATAACAAGCATGACTTTGTTATTTTTCGTGATATATTTATGAAATTTTGTACATATATTCTTTACATAAAAAGACACGTGTTTCCGGTTTCACTTAAACTAAAACTAATATTGTATTATTACAGTTAGCGATATCTGCTAGACAAACTTAAAAATATCACCAGACATTTTTGTTTATGAGGGACCACAGTTTAGTCGTTATATATTTTTTATTATTAGGGCTTTGTGGATTTTATACATGTGGATGGATGGAGAGGGAGAGGGAGGCCAAAGAAAAGATGGATGGATTGTGTGAGAAGTGATATGAATGAAAAGAGAGTTAGTGATAGCGTGACGAGCGACAAGACAGAATGGAAGAAAAATACGTGTTGCGCCGACTCCAAATAAAACGGGATAAGGGCAGGAAGATGTTGGGGCTTTGTGATTTGAAATTCAGTAAGTATCTCTACAAATTCTCTGCTGAATGTCTGTAGTCACAATCCTTCATTTTTTTCTGATACTTTTCGAGATCTTTCTAATGGTCTGCGAGGACTGAGGGACCGCAGAGAGAGCTGAGGGCTGTTATAATGTAGAATGTTGGTTTACAAATTCTCAGATTTGTTCTACAATTGTTTTAAGAGCACTACTAAATCCTTTTTTTTTTGCTAAAACCAGTGTGGTCCTTCAGTTTACGCGCACATTACTTATTTAAATTTTTACTAATTTGAGCAAAGAAACTAACGCAAAAATGTACCTACCATGTTTTTTTATGTCAATTTACTTCAGTCTCAATTACCATGGGACCATGCAGCGGGCTTGCGGACGGCGAGCCATGGGTAGCTCTCTGTCCGATCGTCCGGTAACTGTCCGGACCGAGCCCAAGATGGCGACGGTGCGCACTGTCCCCGCGCGCCTCAAGGAGTTGTCAGCAGCAGGAGGGGCCCAGCTGGGTCGAAGCCTACTGGGGCCAGGGTTATCCGAAAGCAAGCTCGTGCCCCGGTATGAGGAGGCTAGAAGGAACGGGGCGGGTTTTTAGTCAGTATCTGACGCTATCTCCCGCTCCCCCAAGAGCGGGGGTTGTCATAAGATGATTTTTGCCCAACGAATAAAAAAAAAAATGGGACCATTCATATCACCTTATCGTTACACCTCAAAATACCAAAAAAGAGGACTGACTCAACGTTCGACTCAAAAAAATACATTTCTAACCCCTCTCAGACATACTACGTAATGTGACGTCATTTGGCATCTGGGGAATCACTCGTTTTTCCTCGTTGCACTGAGTTCTGAGTAATATGTCGGTAGGTATATATTTATGTGTATGTACGGTGCCATGTGTTATGGTAATTTATTAAAAGGTTTTTGCGGTACCTACTCTTGTTATGAATTTATTAAAATTAAGTGTAATACAATTTCGGGTAGGTATATATATGCTGAGGAAGACATCTAAATCGTCCTGCCATCTCAAATACAATTACAAAATGTTAAATGTACACACAGGTACAATATTAAGACGTTCCAAATATTTTAAGTGTCTCTGTGTTCTCACAGAAAAGATGAAATATATATATCACTAGTTTTTGCCCGCGGCTTCACCCGCGTACATAATCCCAGGATAAAAAGTATCCTATGTGTTTTTCTGGGGTATGGTCTACTCGTGTACCAAGTTTCATCGAGATCCGTTCAATAGTTTTTGCGTGAAAGAGTAACAAACATCCATACATCCATCCATACATCCGTCCATACATCCATCCATACATCCATCCATACATCCATCCATACATCCATCCATACATCCATCCATACATCCATCCATACATCCATCCATACATCCATCCATACATCCATCCATACATCCATCCATACATCCATCCATACATCCATCCATACATCCATCCATACATCCATCCATACATACAAACTTTCGCATTTATAATATTAGTAGGATAGGCTCTCTCAAGGAAGGAAGAAAATTAGCTCAAGGTATAAAATGTCGCATACAAAAGAATTTTCCCCTTTTCGCCCTCTTAAAAGTTGCATTTTTTTTTAAAACCTTTTCTGATTGCACGTCTACATAAAAAAAACCTCATGTAAGATTTTACAGTACTTTCAGCAGTACGTTGATTATGTCAGTTATGCAGTATCTCCTTTTATATATACACCGATAAATTTTGAACGTTTTAATCCTGTGGAGGGTCGATCCGGTACATGGAACACTATCGATTTGTATAAAAAAGAGTTTTTAAAAAAAAAAAAACGTCGGCTGAGCGAGTTCAATGACCTGTAGGTAGTAGTCGGCGTTAGGTACTAACTACCTACAGGTCATTGGACTCGCTCAGATAGATAAATTATTATGTTCAGTTGAAATTGTTTTTTCTTCTCCACAAGAATCTACACAACAATTGTAATCAGTACCTGATAAATTATTTTAACTGTAAATTTTGCCATTCAGAAGTACCTTTTAATTGTTCTAATTAAAATAAATTACTTGACTTTAACTCGACTTTGATTGTTTCTTTATAGCTATAAAAAGGGTCTACTAACAAGGTCTTATGTCAAAAATTAATCTATATCAGCTATAAAAGGAGAAACTGACTGACTGACATATCTACGCACATCAGAAACTACAAAAACCAGGGGCGTGAATTTTTGCGCAAGGTTTCCTTTTATGACCTAGGCAAGCACTAAGAGAGGATTTTCGAAAATTTACCCCCAAGGGTGGTTAAAAAGGGGGGTCCAAAATTTGTAATGAGAAACCTTTACACGCTGGCAGAAGCTAGTTAATTATGTGTATGTTTATTACTCCTTAACACTGAAGCACAAAATAGATAGGTACAGAAGTCAACCTCATGTATGTACTTCACTTTTTATACCTACGCTAAGCGATTGCATACACGTCAGCGCGTTGCGCCGAACTGTATGAGCGCGACCGGGCGATTGAGCCGAGATATCGTGTCCGTGAGCGATGTCTATGTGTGCGTTGCTCGAGCGTGCTTTGTATGCAGATTGTCTTCTGTAACTATCTTATTGCAACTATTTTTTTCTCTAACTATTTTGTGAATGAAGCAGCTGCTTTTGAATGTAATTTGTATAAATATGTCCTTCCGCTCCGTCCGAGGGCGGAATGTGTCATTGGATGATTTGCCACCTAAAAAAAAAGTGTAAATAGATTACATCTAGGCATGTGTGCTCTATCGTCGGCTACAAATCATCGCTTACCACCAGGTGACATAGTATAAAAAGGCGAGCCTAAAAAAAACTTTTCTGGTGTTTAATAGTACTCGTATCTAAAACCTTAAGACTGCGACTTAAATACTCAAAAAACTGTAATTATTTGAAATGTTTGTAATATCAATACAGTTATTAATCTTTTTAGTTTATACCAAAAACCTCAAATCACACCAAAACATTCTAAATAAACTTTTCAAACCAAACAACTCTAATAAAACAACCGAATAACCTTTAACACAAGCATCAAAGCTCGAAAATTATTTCAAACAGTCCAAAGTTAAGGAACGCTTCGATCTAAAGGGACATCCCTTGGGGTTTCCACGACCATTCACGATGACCTCTTGGACTGGGATCAATCTCCCCTATGATAGCTTTAGGGTCATATATTCTGAGAGGGGCGGTAGTTCAAGTGTTTTTGGTCGCGTTATACATAACAATTGGTTGGTACCCTTATCTAAAAGGATCATTTTTCACGTCACTGCAACCGCGAGGCGACATTTGTCACAACTCCTTCAAGGCTTTTTATGGGTACCTTTTCGTACCTAGAAAACAAAGATTTATATTGCTAACGTTTTCGTTTTTGTTCGTAAATTGATGTAATTGGATTTTGTTTCCAATGTTTTTTTTCTAGTCTGCAGCCTTTTGTTTTTGCGAGGATTTGAAAATAGTCTTCTTAAGAGCGCCCAAATCATTTCCCTTCCCGGAGGACACGGTGGAGCACACAGTCGAGGTGTGCCCTGCTTGGGCGGAGCACCGCCGTCCCTCGTGAGGGTGATCGGTGGCGGAGACCTCTCGCGCCAGGCCTTGGTTCAGGCCATGGTCCGGAGCGAGGAAGAGTGACATGCGGTCACCTTCGTCTGCGAAGCAGTAATGCTAGCAAAGGAGGAGGCCGACCGTTTCAGGCAACGGCGCCCTCGCCGCCGCCGCCAGCATTCCGATTCCGATTTTTAGTCAGTAAGAGTCTGACACTATCTCCCGCTCCACCCAAGAGCGGGTTTTGTCATAAGATGATTTTCCCCATCGACAAAAAAAAACATTTCCCTTAAAACCGCTATTACGTAATTATGACACTATAACATAATATATCTTTCTTTAGAAATTTTGGATACAGATACCTATCTTGTGGTAGATAACCAAAACAGTGAAATTTGGTTTCTCCATACAAACCTTTCAATACACTTGCTCATAAAGTGACTCATATTGCACTGCACTTAGGTATATAATGGCACTTGTTACCAAACTGTGACATTTTGATTACCATTACGCACTAGTGCTATAATGTGGTGGAAACCTCATTGTTCAACCTTTCCACCGCCTCCGCATAATTTTATTACATTTATCGTATTAGGATTGGCGCAGGTCGTCCCCCACGTGAAAAAAATGGCTGCGCATATGAAAACAGATTTTTAATGCCACAAAAGTGTACTAGTTTTACAGTTATTTTATTCACAAGTGTATTGAAAAACGTCGTATGATACACGTGAGTAATTAGTGATTGCCGTTCTCGGCTCTCTTAAGACCCTCGCCATGGTTCGGGTCTAAATAACGCCTCGACGGTAATCACTAACATTACACACTTATATCATAATTTGTACTATTAAAAATAAATATTGTAAATTGTACTATTCTTAGCTTAAAAATAATGTAAATTGTACTATTCTTAGCGGATGTCTACATCCTATAAGGCACCTACCTGCTAAATTTTAAGTTTGTAGATGCTATATTTTTTAAGATTTCATGATTAATCCGTGAGTGGTATTTCGCTTTTATATATTTTTGCAAGCTTTTATTTAGTTTCACCTGTCCCGATGTTTGTCTGTCATCAAATCTTGCAAATTTTTGATCCACTTCCCGGTTACCGATCAAGCTGAAATTTTGCATGCACGTGTAAATCAGATGACAATCCAAAATTATTATGACATGGAGCTGATCTGATGATGGAACCGAAAGGTGGCTATAAGAACTTGGTAGTTAAACGACAAAACTCCATCGAGATTCGGCTCGTATGATGCGTCTTGACGAGTATTAATTATATAGGTATTATACTATGCTATAAAAGCCTGCTTGCTATGAAAAAATGTTTTTCATTAAAAGCTTGTTTAGTTTCACCTGTCCTGAGGTTTGTCTGTAATCAAATTTTGCAAATTAAATTTTTAATTAATTATTATTATTGATAGGCTCGCGTTTGACCACCATCTCACCTGATGGTAAGCGATGATGTAGTGGACAATGGAGCATGCTTGCCTAGAAGTAACCTATTCACTCTTGACTTAAAGACCCCCAAGTTGTAGCCGTCTTGTTTTTAAATAGAACCCTGTTTCACAACACACAATAGAGTAACACAACAATGCGTAGTGAAGGGTTAATTTTCCTTCAAACATATTCGGAACTACTTCTCAAAGTCCTTAAACTTAGTTTGGTCTTCGTCATAATTATTGTTCCGAGTTCTCATAGTTATAATGTTTTGGTATGATTAATTTATTATTTTAGCTAGCTATTTTATGTTTTCCTCATGACGGATTGACGATACTAAATTAGATTTAAAAATAAATATATTTATTGTTGCACGCCTACCAAAATGTACTTCCACGAGCTTCCTCGAAAGAAGAAAGGAGAAAGCTTCTCGAGCGCCGATGTTACATACGGTTGTACAACTTGAGTTATCTTGATAACCGCTTCGGCAAATAAACACACACTTGTGTAGCCACTCAGCAGGTAACAAAATGCTTCCGATTGGAATCATTGTAAGGAACGAAAGGAAGACCTGGCTCCAATATCATCATCATCATTTTAGCCCATAATCACTAACTGCTGTATTTAAACCTGCCATTTGGTCAGACACACTTTCCAGTTCCATGCATCCATCCGCGTCATGCATCTGCATGGCTGACCATAACAAATAGAATAATTTAATGAACAACTTATTTTTTCAGCCCATCGACTGTCTGTTGTGCAAGCAATTTTGCCTGCCCACTGTCACTTAACTTTGGCGATTATTCGGACTATGTTGGCAACCTTGCTTCTCCTGGAGTTCTCTTCAACCTTTTTTTTTTTTCTCGACGGGGAAAATCATCTTTGACGAAACCCGCTCTGGGGTGGAGCGGGAGACAGTGTCAGACTCTTACTGACTAAAAACCCCGCGCCGTTCCTTCTAGCCTTCATACCGGGGCACGAACTCCCTTTCGGACAACCCTGTCCCCAGTAGGCTTCGACCCAGCTGGGCCCCTCCTGCTGCTGACAACTCCTTGAGGCGCGCGGGAACAGTGCGCGCCGTCGACGTCTTAGACTCGGTCCATTACCGGACCATCGGACAGCGAGCTACCCATAGCTAGCCGTCCGCGAGCCTGCGTCTACGGTGGCCGGAAATCGGGATCGGAATCCCGGCGACGGCGGCGAGGGCGCCGTTGCCTGATGCGGTCAGCCTCCTCCTTTGCAAGCATTACTGCTTCGCAGAAGGAGGCGACCGCTTGCCATTCCTCCTCGCTCCGGACCATGGCCTCGACCAGGGCCCGGCGCGAGAGGTCTCCGCCGCCGATCGCCCCCACGAGGGCACGGCGATGCTCCGCCCAGGCAGGGCACACCTCGACGGTGTGCTCCACCGTGTCCTCCGGGCGTTGCGCACAGTGGCGACACCCGGGCGTCTCTTCCGCTTGAATCCGATGCAGGAACCTCCCGAACTTGCCATGTCCGGTGAGGACCTGCGTCATGCGGAAGGTAAGGACGCCGTGAGGTCTTTCCAGCCACGCCTCAAAGAGGGGACTTACCGCCATAATCGTGGCGTGCCCAGAGTTCTCTTCAACCTCAGATGGACTATAAAAATTTAAACTTTAAAAGTAGGTAGTATACTGTGTTCTGCATAAATATCCGACAATCTTTCCAGCAAGTTCGCTATATCTACAGCTAATCCAACCTTTAAAGTATCTCACCTAATCCACAAAATCGATTCTCCCTCATAAAATCCAATCTACCCACTTATGACAATAAAAGTATGAAACTAAAAATCCTGAACGCTCAATTGAGCTGTAGTGCTCAATCGAGCCGAATGTAATTAAGCGTTTGAGCCAACAATCGTGCGGTCTGCCAGCCCTGATAGCGCACTGGCTTAACTCCTCAAGTGAAAAGGCAAGCGGTTGGAGCTTTACACTGTGTGAGCTAGGGTTGGCACGATGTGAAAATTGGGAAAGTTTTTTTGGTAACTATTACTTCTGTCGTTTAATTTTTAGAATTCTTTGGCTGAAGTTGCCTTTTAGCCACCTTTCTATTTAAAATAGAGGTGAAATTTCTGACATTACTTACAGCAATTAAAAATGTTAGTATAAAGCTAGACATTAGACCGACGCACACGTGTAACACGCCTGATTTGTATGTTCAGACATATGCTGCTGCCTCCAATTGATGTCACAAAAATCAATACGCGTCTCGCTTCTTACATCTGGCCATTAAATTAAACTATCTATGATTAAAGAATAGACTATAATAGAATAGAGCAGAACAAAACAGAATAGAATAGCATAGAACAGAATAGAATAGCATAGCATAGCATAGCATAGAATAGAATAGAATAGAATAGAATGGAAAAGAATATAAATTAAACAAACATTGTATAATAATATGACATTAGGTAGTAAATAAATAAAAAATAATTACCATTGTATATTAGTTATATATTTTAGCGCGTGGCAGCCCTATTCCAGACCGGAACTATGTGTTTAATTCGGACAATGTAACAGTAACTTGTTAAAATCGTGTTATATAAATGGTATCGTATGTTTTGATTCAAGCGAATGTTTTAGCTGATTTCTATACATTCTTCTATGTTTATTGTACCTATTTTTTAATTAATATTTTTAATATGTGTGAGGTTCAAATAAACGGTTTTCTTTCTTTCTTTCTTTCTTTCTTTCTATACGTATACGGGGTTATTTGTAAAACACTAACAACTTTTCAGGACAGTATTACTAACATCATAAACAAAAACTTTTGTTCTATCTTTTGTTCGACGGTGCGCACTGATCCCCGCGCGCCTCAAGGAGTTGTCAGCAACAGTAGGGGCCCAGCTGGGTTGAAGTCTACTGGGGCCAGGGTTTTCTGAAAGGGAGCTCGAGCCCCGGTATGAAGGCTAGACGGAACGGGGTGGGGTTTTTAGTCAGTAAGAGTATGCCACTATCTCCCGGAGCGGGAAGAGCGGGGTTTGTCATTGGATGATTTTTACCCTTTTTTATGATAAAAAGGGTAAAATGAAATGTGATGTAGTCGACATTAGTTTAATAATCAAGGTTAATTAAGAGATCTTGATTTATTGTTTACTAATAAAAGAATTTTATAAAAAGTATCAAATATAAGTATTTTTTAAATTTATTAAATATTGTACAAAATTCCCAAGTCGTTTGACTTTTTAGACAGACTATATATGTGTATATTTTATTGGAATTTAGATACTTTCTATTTACTAAAAAGTATCAAGAAAAGAAATAGTCAAATTAGTAGTTAGACACTTTTGTCAAAATATTATGCCATAGAGTTCTAGGTAGGTTGTTTGAGTAAAGTTCAGGGGCAATTTTAACTATTCGCAAATTGATTTCTGATAAATATTGTGATCTAAAATTAGTGTATTTTTCTATCTCATATGTCTACATAACTGTTCAACATCTGGAAATATTGAAATATGTGGGTTCTCGGTAAAGTCTATAGTCAAAGTCAAAGTCAAAATATTTTATTTCACATAGGCCTACATGGGCACTTATAAAACGTCAGAAGCTAGTGCATGGTTCCAAATTGTTATGTTTCTTGACACAGAAGTCATTAAGGCTAGAGTGAATAGATTACTTCTAGGCAAGCGTGCTACATCGTCGGCCACATCATCGCTTATCATCAGGGCCTATCAATAATAAAAAAAAATGGAACGCAGTGAATCATCCGCAGGAAAATAGAAATTTGTTCAAAGGGACTTCCCTTCAAGCTAATTATGTTTTCATCTAAATCCGTTTAGCCGTTCGTGCATGAGGCAGTAACGAACACACACACACACACACCCCTACACACACACACACACACACACCCCTACACACACACACACACACACCCCTACACACACACACACTATTACAAACTTTCGACTTTATTATATTAGTGTGAAATAAACTTTTAGTCCCTAAACGTTTAACCAATGATTTAACAGTCACCTTGTAGATAAGCTATATAAATTTTTAAATTAGTCTCGAGTAAGTACACTAAACCCAGACTAATTTCACGAGTGAATAAATGTTGTAGTTTAACAACATTTATTTGGGAGCCTTTCACAATAGTTCAAAGTTGATCCAAAGCTGTGAAAATCCGAATAATCCCCGCTGTGAAATTAAGATACCACTTGATACCATAATAATCTGAGTTATGGAGTCCCAAATGTCTGAACCAACAGATCAAAGGATTGTACCGCGTACTATTCAATTTATATATGATTCTACTCTTCAAGCTTTCCACTTTTGAGGTGAGACAGAATTTAGTTCGAAGTTAAGTGAAGAAGGTTTGGAGGTAGGTGGAACAGAGAGTAAAGTCCCACATACCCCCTTTGAAAAGGGAGGATCCTCCGACCAGACAGGATGTTATAGTCTGGTGGGCGACTGCCCGATAGTTGATGTCGGGCTGTCGTATATGTTCAAATCGCGCGGAGAACTTTGATTGCGCGATGCAGGATTTCGTATTTTCTTCGTAGTTCTTATGTGGCGTCATAGATGTCGCTACATCACTCCCCTCCGGAGATCGGAGATCGATGATTCTTCTTGATATGTGCCAGGCCAGCGGTAGGTTGGTTCCAGTGAGTCGGGTGTCGGTGTCGGGTATGTGCGGGTCATCATTATTTCAGCCCATTGATGACCACTGTTGGACAAAGGCCTCCCTAAGTTTTGACCAACGATTCTTGTGTCATAACATAATGCTTGTTTCTTTTAATACAGATAATAATAATAATAAATTATAAATTTATTAGTCCTTTGTTACTAAATGTCCCTTAAAGTTAGCTTATAGTATTTTTATTGTAACATGAAAATTAACAAAATCTGTTAGACAGTGGTCTCCAAACTAGGCAGTGCCTGTATTTTGGAGCCCTGAGTTGCGTTAACTTAAATTTTTCGAAGACATGTAGGTACAGTTTGCAGTACTTAAAATAATAATAGATGCAATAATTTGAACATGGACATCTGAAGTAAGTAGGCGTATCAAACTGCCTACCGAGATATAAAAAAAAAAATTGAGCTAAAATAATCTAAAACAAACTAAATAAAATAATTATAGGTAGTGTGAGTGTGGTGAGTTGTGATTTGTGGGATGGTGTGTGTGTGTGTGTTGTGTGATGGATGGGAGCTTACAGAGTGAAGGCGCTGTATATAGAGAAGTGCTGTTTCGAACTTAGAAGTTCCTAGAAGCCAGCGGGGTCGCTCGTGTGATAGCAAAAAACTATCTCAAGGCATAACACTACTGAGGTAAAAAGTATCCTATGAGTTATTCCAGGACATAGTCTACCTGTAGGTATATCAAGTTTCATCAAAACCTGTTCGTAATACGAACAGTTTTTCGAACTTCGTATACACACATCAAACCTCCATAATCAAAAACTCGCCTTCATAATATTAGTGTAATCAATTCGTTTACGTTTGAAAACCGACGAGGAATGATAAATAAAGAGTTTTTGTCACATGTAATAACTTCTCCAATCGAGTTACAAAAATTCATTTTTCTTCTATGAGACGAAAGTATTTAACAATTTGCCGGCTGTAGTCTTCCCGTCCTTTTATAATTTAGGTGCCTTCAAGGCAAGAGTGAATAGGCTCTTAATAAACTAGCGCGCCTCACCATCAACGATTGCATCAATGCTTACCATCAGGTGGGATCGCAGTCAAGCACTAGTTTATATCAATTTAAAAAAAAAGACTGCTAGGAAAAATAAATAATAATATCATTATATTTCAGTTTTTATGAGTTCACTTTAGTTCTTATATAAAAAAAAAAGAATTAATAACTACAAGCTCCATATTTGACATGAAAAATATAGGCTTTATTAGATACTAGCTGCTCCCAGCGGCTTCGCCGGCGTGATAGCAGAAAATTATCCCAAGGGAACATACTTCCGGGATAAGAAGTCCAAATATCCTATGTCCTATTCCAGGACATGGTCTATCCGTGTACCAAGTTTCATCAAAATCTGTTTTGTCATTGAGGCGTGAAGACGTAACAAACAAACAAACAAACTCACTTTCGCTTTTATAATATTAGTAAGGACTTACTACTTTTAAAAATAATGCTCAATTTCTCTTTTATAATTTTTTTTAATTGACTTCATAGATATCTGGCCAGGCTATCGCATAAATATAGTATGTCATTCGTAGCGATGATGACATATCAACGCAGATACAGAAATTAATTCGTGCTGAGTGCAACTGTGACACACGAACACATTTATTTAAAAACAAGAGTGTAAGGGTTTTAAGATGTAACCTGCTTGATTATTATCATTATTATATCTAGCCCATACTGTCCCACTGCTGGGCAAAGGTCTCCCTCCACTCCTTCCAATGTTCCCAGTTTTGAGCCACCTCTTTCCAATGTCCAAGGAAGACATCCCGCCATCTCCTTCTTGGTCTGCCGCGACCCTGCCGTGCTATTTCAGGGTACCAATTTTACGTTTTACTGGACCTGTTTGATTATTTATGCACCCAAAATAATGGTTGGTTCAAAGATCTCCTTTTTTTCAGGTCAATACTAAACTCCTTACAGTTAATTGCAGCAACGATGAAACTCATTAAGTCCTCCAAAGAGCAAGAATATGGGCATTTGGGGGACTCCCAACTTGTGGCTCATATTTTGAACAGGGGCATTGCACATTAGGTATAGATATCGGCACGGATCTTGCACTGGCTTTAAGGTGCGCAGAAGTAAAATATTCTATCTCTTTAGTGGTACAAAGTGAGACGCCGGGACGGGGAGCGTCAGTGATTGGCTCGCCGCACCATCGCGTCATAGACGTCACTCGTGATTCGTTCCCTGCACTTGCTGCATGCATCTAACAAATACGACGATTGGCTCGCCAATGTATAGAATGCGCAAAGCGACCTCCACTCTGACGCCGAGCGCTCAAGATATCTATATCCGACGAATTTTCAAACCCTCCAATAATTTGAGGTGAAAAACCGTCTTCTAAAAATACATATGCTATAGGTATGCATACACCATAATTTTCATTTTAATCAAAACACATCAGCGAAACTCAGTCACTCTTCCCTCCCGTGTGTTTCAGGTAATTTTTTATCAAAGTAATCAGCATTAAAAACTTTATGCGGATCAAAGTGGGAGCGATCATCAATAAAATATTTATTTTTCAAGCGAAACACAAAATCAACCGTCTGGTGTGTGACGTCATTGATTTCCCGGGGGACGTGGCTACCGATAGAAAATTTGATTTCAATTTTATGTATATGTTCTGTTTTGATTTAGGAGGACATAATATATATGGAGGGTGATTGTGTTATTTTTTGGACTGTTTTATCCTAATGTTATTTTATTAAAGTGCATTAGAAGATGCATTGGAGGCCACAGGGATATGGACTTTTTTAACTAGTTTTTAATAAACTTGCACTGTAGGTATGTGTGTAATTATGTTTATAAGAATCAAATATTTCAACTCAATTTTGAAACTTGTATCTCCAACTCATTATCATCACCAGCCTTTTTTTTGCCCCACTGCTGGGACTCAGGCCTCCTCTCTAGGAGAAGGAATGGGCCGTAATCCACCACGCGGGCCCAGTGTGGGTTGGTGGATGTCACATGTCTTCGAATTTTTGGTTCTAGGACAGGCTGGTTTCCTCACGATGTTTTCCTTCACCGTTTTGAGAGTATTGGTGATGAAATAAATTACACCAAGTAATACGCCTGGTGAATGGCGTGGGTTCGAACTCGCGACCTACAACTCGTAAGTCGGGGCCATTACCACTCGGCCACCACTGCTCTCATTACCACTTGGCCACCTCTGCTCTCAGTTGAGAGCAGTATCTTCAACTGATTGGGCTGACTTATTTATTTGCTAAACAATATTCTTATTGCTTCCAGTAAAATATTATGACATAATTTTAAAATAATCCATCAACGACGAGCTTCTAAGTATTTAAAGCTGACAATTTGACCGAGAAGTCCGATATGTTGTTTGGCGTCAGAGTCTTCAGAGAGTAAAGAGTTTTTCAGAAACAGGTTTTGGGGAGAAACAGATATACTTGTTAGTATTATAAAAAGGCATTCTAACTATTTTTTAGTCTGTTATAAATTAATGCAATTCATTAAACCACGCGTAACATTCCTGATTTATTCACATGTTTTTGACATTAAGACTACGTGTATAGATAATAATTGTAACCAATTTTCTCAATTATCCACAAAGCATTACGCAAAAAAAAAACTGTACAAATGCGGACTTAATGCCTTAGCTATTATCTGTCAGTCGATCTTAGGGTGGTACAGAAACATAACATGGCAGGTGCAACTTAATAAATAGACAAACAGAAGAGAAAAAAATACAATACTGTTATACTGTTAGGTCTGCCGTGGCGTTGCAGTGCGTCAGGGATGTTTGCTGAGGTGTGGGCTGATGGCTTTGCCGCCATTATCAGGAAGAGACCTGCCTCCCAACTCACTCGCGTTTGTGCGTTTGTGGCAGCACTAATACTATACTAAGTGTTTTAGCAGATAGTTGGGAGTCCCCCATGCAGCAAAGATGGGTGCGGCTTCATGTCGAAGTACAGTTATTAATACCTGCGTATGATGTTATGTAATTTGTGTTGATAATGCCTACGTATGTTGTTATATGATTTGTGTCGATAATGCCTACTAACATTAGTTTTTAAGATAAATGTTACTAACAACAAGTTAATGAAAAAAAATTTTCATAACAAAATTTTATAGCACGGCATAATATATATATAATTAATAGCGACCCGCCCCGGATTCGCTCGGGTGTAATATTGTACATGTAAACCTTCCTCTTGAATCACTCTATCTATTAAAAAAAAATCGCATCAAAATCCGTTGCGTAGTTTTAAAGATTTAAGCGTACATAGGGATATAGGGACAGAAAATTGACTTTGTTTTATACTATGTAGTGATATACTCGTCAAGACGAATCATACCCAAACTCGATGGGGTTGTCTCGTTTAACTACCGAGTTCCTATAGCCACCTTCCGGTTCCATCATCAGATCAGCTCTATACCATAATAATTTTGTATTGTCATGTGATTTACACATGCTTGCAAAATTTTAGCTCAATCGGTAACCAGGAAGTGGATCTTTAATTTGCAAGATTTGATTACTGACAAACATCGGGACAGGTGAAACTAAATAAATGCTTGTTAAATGTGGACTTGGTCCAAAATAAATGTTTTATTATTATTAATTTGTCACCTCATATAACTTCGATTGAAGCGCAAAATCATACAATTACAAAAAAAAGTAAATCATGCATTCAAATTATAAAAATAACATAAGTAAGACCAAAACTGCATTACATACTATGCATTTATAGATTTCGCCCCAAAACCCGAAAACAAGCTAGCTAATAAAAGTTGAAGGAACCCTACACATCGGTGCTAATACAAAGGGTTCCGTAGACAAATGCTTGGCTGTCGTTCGTTCGATGTAAGGAATGAGCTCCGTTAGATAAGAGAATGGGGCGCCACGTACTTCCGAAGTAGACCCAAGAAATGTATAGAAAAGTCCGTAGAAATGAAAGAAAAATATACATCTATTTTTAGTTTAAGCGAAACCTGAATATAGTTTGTTCAGACTCGGTAACTGAATGGATTCCAATAGTTTTTGCACCATGTTATATTTTTATCCAAAAATATTTTAAAAGGTCACAAGTTTGACATCACCGACACTAAGTACAATACAGGTCACGGCAGGTCATAGCGGGTATTAGGTACCGGCAAAAAAGTAGGTGCAAGGGCAAAACTACCCTCAATCGCCAGGATAGCTCGGTGACGATGTACTTTTGATGACATGACAAACTTTGTGATTATTCGTGACAAAGTTATGAAATTTTGTACATAGATTCTTTACGTAAAAATACTAGACATGTGTTTCGGGTTTCACAAAAAAAAATATGGTTGTACATTTTATACATAAAAATAAATCTGTGGGTAGGTATAGTGGCGTATCGGCTGACAGCGATATCTGCTAGAAACCTTAACCCTTCAGATACCGTCAATTAGAAACACAATAGTAAGACAATAGATGCGCGGCCACCGGTGGTCGCTTGGGGATTCATGAATTAAGGTGGTGCATCATGACTCACATTTTCACTGTTTATCATACAACCGCTCATAACTGATTATGACGTTATTACACATCTTTCATTAGATATTTTGGCAACACAGTATCTTGTGGATATTATCTACGTTTCTAAAGAAACCAATTTCTAAATTTGTGTAAAACTAATCCAGTAAAAACCTCTGAAAATGTCCTATTTTATATGAACTTTGACACTTTATAATTTGCCTAAAAAGTAAAAAAGTCAAAAAAGTAATCCTCTAGAGACCTTGCAAATTTTATTAAGATTCTAAATGATGACAACTTTTTCCAAATACTTTTAAGGGTTTAAAAAAATACAGCTATTTCCTGGAGCAAGTTTTGTGAAATTTTCGAGTAAATCTCGGAGTTACCGAATACTAAAAGAGTTTCCAGGCGTTATCTATCTTTCTTTTTTTGCGTTGCCTTTTCGTCAAACATCGCGTTGGATTGCATTAAATGAAGTAACAAGCTTTTAAACTATTTTCGATGTTTACGATAAGCGAGTGGAGAAGGATCCTCTTAAGACTGACTGAACAAACTAAAAATAAAAAAGGGATAGTCAGTGATAAGACAAATAACTAACAATTTATGTTGTATAGTGTTCAATACAATAAAGAGGTAAAGTTTGTTTTTTCGTTTGTAGGATCTCTGAAACTACTGGTCCGATTGCTAAAATTCTTTCACTGATAGAAAGCAGCTTTATTCCAGAGTAACATAGGCTATATTTTATGTACGCGGGCGAAGCTGCGGGCAAAAGCTAGTAGGAAATATGCTTGAAAGAATTATAAGTATCATCATCATCATTTCAGCCGAAAGACGCGCACTGTTGGACATAGGCCTCCCCCAAGCGTCGCCACAACGACCGGTCCTGCGCGTCACACATCCATCGGATTCCTGCGACCCTGACCAGATCATCGGTCCACCTTGTTGGAGGCCTTCTAACGCTGCGTCTTCCGGTACGTGGTCGCCACTCCAAAACATTTCGTCCCCATCGACCATCTGTTCTGCATGCAATGTGCCCTGTCCATTGCCACTTAAAGTTGTCACTATTTACTAGTATTTATTTATAAGGGAACTAGAAATACAGCGGGTAACGTTAAATGCGCAAAGCCTCAGACACCCCAAATGATTTTTAATTTGATTGACCGAATACAGTGAGAAAAAAAAAGGAACATAAAAAAATTAAAGATTTTATGAGCAGTTTTAGCTTGTTTAAAATTCATATCTGCACTGAATTAAGAACTTTTATTATCCCGTGTATGAGAAAATTTGATTGGATTACAACTATTTGTGTTAGTTTACCTATTTCAGCCGATTTGCGTACGTGATGGCTTGACCTATTCATAAATAGACAGGTCGAAGTTTTTAATGAAGACTTTTTTGAAAAATGTAACCTATATTAAAAAATAGTTTAATAGATTCTGCTCGTTATTCTGATCAAACTAATTTCAGGTTTTGCGCATTTAACGTTAAACCTTGTATAGTAGTTCGCCTCTATGCCGTCTCAAACCAACAGATTATTCTTAGAAATTACTTCATTTGAAGACATAGGGCGAGGTTCGTAGGGTTTCATATAAATTCGTACAATTTGTTATACGGATGACATCATTAACCTTAAATGCGAGGGGAGCAAATTTTCTATACCTACATACATAAGCTACATATAGTACTAGTACAAGATAGATAGGTACAGAACACAATCTCATGTATGTACTTCGCCTGGGCGGAGCATCACCGTGCCCTCGTGGGGGCGATCGGTGGCGGAGACCTCTCGCGCTGGGCCCTGGTCAAGGCCATGGTCCGGAGCGAGGAGAAATGGCAGGCGGTCGCCTCCTTCTCATCATCATCATCATCATCATATCAGCCGAAAGACGTCCACTGCTGGACATAGGCCCCAAGCGTCGCCACAACGACCGGTCCCGTGCGTCACGCATCCATCGGATTCCCGCAACCCTGACCAGGTCGTCGGTCCACCTTGTTGGAGGCCTTCCAACGCTGCGTCTTCCGGTACGTGGTCGCCACTCCAGAACCTTTCGTCCCCATCGACCATCTGTTCTGCGTGCAATGTGCCCTGCCCATTGCCACTTAAGTTTGGCGACTCTTCGAGCTACGTCGGCAACCTTGGTTCTCCTACGGATATCTTCATTTCTGATGCGCCTCCTTCTGCGAAGCATTAATCCTAGTAAAGGAGGAGGCCGACCGAATCACGCAACGGCGCCCTCGCCGCCGCCGCCGGGGTTCCGATTCCGATTTCCGACCACCGTAGATGCGGGCTCGCGGACGGCGAGCCATGGACGCTGTCCGACCGTCCGGTAACTGTCCAGACCCAGCACAAGATGTCGACGGCGCGCACTGTTTCCGCGCGCCTCAAGGAGTTTTCAGCAGGAGGGGCCCAGCTGGGTCGAAGCCTACTGGGGCCAGGGTTATCCGAAAGGAAGCTCGTGCCCCGGTATGAAGAGGCTAGAAAGAACGGGGTGGGTTTCTAGTCAGTAAGAGTCTGACACTGTCTCCTGCTCCACCCAAGAGCGGCATTTGTCATAAGATGATTTTCTCTATCGAAAAAAAAAAAATGTACTGCACTTTTTATACCTACGCTCGATGGATGCACACTAATGAGCGTTTGAGCCAGAAGCAATCATAAAACAAAGCAAACCTGTGATTTTGACAAGAACTTTATCACAAACCCAAACTAGTTCAGGTTTTTGATGAATACCATGTGTCCATGCAGTGACTTCAGCAGAGCTACCATCAGTTCTTAACGCGATCCATTTTACGACCTTAACTGAATTGTTATAGAATAGAATTAACTTTATTGTACACCAAAATAGTAACAAAACCTTTTACACTTATTAAATTTTTTATTTGTTTATTTACTTACTAGTTTCTCCTATCAACTGACTACTATATTTTACTCTACTCAACTCTATCCTAGTTTACCCAACTCTACCCTACTCTACTCTAGTCTACCTACCACTACCCATTTCTACCCTACCCTACAGTATATTAATTTAATATACCATTAAACACATCAACCGGTGAACTTCAAAATTTCAAATTGTCAAATTTTTTACTATGTACATTACGTTTAGTTGTCTATTGCGTATTGGCACAATGGAGGATGTCTTCAAGGTTCTGGAATGGTGAGGACTGGGTATTAATATCAATGCATGCCACTCACCTTCGGTTTGCCGACGACATAGTATTTATGGCTGAGACTACGGAGGAGCTCAGTTCAATGCTCGGTGACCTCAGTAGAGCTTCCAAAAGAGTGGGACTTAAAATGAACATGGACAAAACCAAAGTCATGGTTAAATGTACGAGCACAGAGTGGGTGCTACAGTGTAAATTAATTATGACGCAAAAATAAGGAAAATTAAAATACTAGCCAATATTTTGTATGAACCAAAAATAAGGATAGATAAATTTATCTAATCTTGCAAAACAGCAACATAGCCACATGTCAAAAGAAATAAAACGTTACGTTTAAAGAAATAAGACTCAATTCCGAATTCATTTTCAAACTCGACTTTATCGGGAACTAGCTTTTGCCCGCGGTTTTGTCCGCGTACATTAAATATAGCCTCCTGAACGACAAAGAATAAAGCAGCCTTCTATTGGTGAAAAAATTTTAGCTATCAGACTAGTACTTTCAGATATTACCTTCTATAAACAAAAAAACAAACTTAACTTCTTTGTTATATTAGTGTAGATTATCTCTTTGTATTATTAGTGTAGATAAAAAGAGATAGTAAAATTATATATAAGTAACGAAATTCAAGTATTCATTGCTATAGATCGGATAGTGACAATCGTGTAAAAAGTAACGAAATTAGAAAATAAAATGAGCTCTTGCAAATATTACACAGACAGAACTCTAAGATGGGTATTGAACCACAAGCTCATAATACTTTTGTCCCTTCTATCAATCTCCCTGTTTGTATCTACATTAGTTTTATCTAGTCAGAAGAAGAGACTAAGTAGTGATTTAGAGTCCATCTTACGTCCTGTAGATTCTACTACAGTGACCAGCACAATAACGTCTGAATCCACATCAGAAATTTCATCAACGTCAGACTCTACATCGTCAGAAGATACAACAACGATAAAAGATACAACACCGACAGAAGATACAACAACAATAGATGATGCAACAGTGACAGAAGATACCACAGCGACAGAAGATACAACAGTGACAGAAGATACAACAACGACCGATGATACAACAGCGACAGAAGATACAACAGCGACAGAAGATACAACAGTGACAGAAGATACAACAGTGACAGAAGATACAACAACGACCGATGATACAACAGCGACAGAAGATACAACAGTGACAGAAGATACAACAGCGACAGAAGATACAACAGTAACAGAAGATACAACAGTGACAGAAGATACAACAGTGACAGAAGATACAACAGTGACAGAAGACACAACAGTGACAGAAGACACAACAACGACCGATGATACAACAGCGACAGAAGATACAACAGCGACAGAATATACAACAACGACCGATGATACAACAACGACAGATGACACAACAACGAAAGATGCTACAACAGCGACAGAAGATACAACAAAAGCAGAAGATACCACAGTGACAGAAGGTATAACATCGTCAGAAGCTACAATAACGACAGATGCTACAACAGCGACAGAAGATACAACAAAGGCAGAAGATACCACAGTGACAGAAGGTATAACATCGTCAGAAGCTACAATAACGACAGATGCTACAACAGCGACAGAAGATACAACAAAGGCAGAAGATACAACAGTGAGAGAAGATATAACACCGTCAGGAGCTACAATAACGACAGATGCTACAACAGCGACAGAAGATATAACAAAGGCAGAAGATACAACAGTGACAGAAGATATAACATCGTCAGGAGCTACAATAACGACAGATGCTACAACAGTGACAGAAGATACAACAAAGGCAGAAGATACAACAGTGACAAAAGATATAACATCTTCAGAAGCTACAATAACGACAGATGCTACAACAGCGACAGAAGATACAACAAAGGCAGAAGATACAACAAAGACAGATGCTACAACAGCGACAGAAGATACAACAGTGACAGAAGATATAACATCGTCAGATGCTACAATAACGAAAGAAGATACACATTTAAAAACCACACTTCAACTGTTTAGGTACTTAACTAAACGTAAACAATCTTGATATGTCTTTATTTAAAATAAATCGATAAAAGACATACAAAGATTATTTTAATTTAAAATTAAATATCTAACATCAGTTTAGGTAAATGCCTAATTGTACACATTTTTAAATATTTTTTTATTAATTTTTTCATTGATATAAACTAGTGCTTGACTGCGATCCCACCTGATGGTAAGCAGTGATGCAATCTCTGATGGTTAGGCGCACTAGTTTATTAAGAGCCTATTCACTTTAGCCTAGATTAATGAAATGTTAAGATTGTCTACATTCAGTTAACTAACTAAACAAATGGAGTATACATAACCGTAAGCTCCTGCAAAAAGAAGTAGAAAAAAAAAGAAAATACTACAACGCCAAACTCTGCAACACCAAAAGCCAACGCCAGTCTCAAAACAGAACTAGTTTTGAAATAAGTTATCACAACTTCTAGAAGGAGCTTCAAATAATTATTCTCTTTGACTAGTGAAAGTGCTTTTTTGATATTCGGATATAAAAAAAGTGCGTAAGTAAATTTGACGTAAGAAATGAATGCAACTTAATTTTTATTTCTACCATACTTTTGTGCCTTTTAATTTTAATTTAACATGAAAGTTTATATAATCTATCTATATGTATGTATATAATACATATTATATTGGACCTTTATTTATTTAATTTGATTTTAATTTATTCAATGTGATTTTAATTTGTTTAATTAGATTTTAAATTTATTTGATTTGATTGTAATTTATTGACGTTGTTTTATTATTTTTAATTTATAATATTTGATTAGGTTTCTTGTGATGTTATTGTAATCGATTTTAATATATTGTTGTGTGTTGTGATATAATTTAATTCTGAAAATGAGTGTATTTGGCCTGAATAAAAGTATTTTTTTTTAATAATAGTTTTATTTATATATAAGCTGTTGCCGGTGACTTCATCTACGTCAAGTTAGTAAAAATGCACAATTTAAACTAATAATTCTGTGTTTATGATTCATGCCGAAAGCATCTAATTATTTTATTTTATTTTCAAAATGGTAAAAGGTCAAAAATAAAATTAACTCCGGTAAATATGATGTGTAAATTGTATTTCTTGTGTCCAGATATTATATTTATTTTATTTATTTCACTCACTAATAATAGAATACACATTAATGATATATAAACATCTTATAAACTTAATGTCAATGTACAGAAACCATCGATATATATGTTATGTATTACGACAGAAACAGACTTGTTGAAATCGCAGTAGTTGATACTAAGGTTCTGCCTACCCCCACACGGAATCGCTACCTGCCTTGGTTTAGGCCATGGTCCGGAACGAGGAGGAGTGGCAGGTGGTCGCTTCCTTCTGAGAAGCAGATATGCTAGCAAAGAAGGAGGCCGACCGCATCAAGCAACTGTGCGCTCACCTCCGCCGGGATTCCGATCCCGATTAACCACCGTTACCGCCGTAGACGCGGGCTTGCGGACAGCGAGCTATGGGTAGCTCGCTGTCTGACCCGTCCGGACCGAGCCTAAGACGTCGACGGCGCGCACCGTTCCCATACGCCTCAAGAAGTTGTCAGCAACAGCAGGACCCAGCTAGGCGGGTCGAAGCCTATTGGGGACAGGGTTAGTTTTGAAAGATAGCTCGAGCCCCGGTATGGAAGCATTAAGGAACGGGGTGGGTTTGTAGTCAGTAAGAGTCTGACACTATCTCCCGCTCCGCCCAAGAGCGGGGGTTATCATTTGATGATTTTACCGCTATAAAAAAAGCCATATACGGAAAATGTGTTAGTTTAAGTATGTTTTTGGTTTATTATGATGAAACAACGCTGTAAGATTTTAATATGATGGATTCATTAGAATATACTAAAAGTCAAAACTTTTAACAACACTAAATAAATGCTTTTTAAGGTGGTGCATCATGACTCACATTTTCACTATTTTTCATACAACCGCTCATAACTGATTATGACGTTATTACACATTTTTCATTAGATATTTTGGAAACACAGTATCTAGTAGATATTATCTAGGTTTCTAAAGAAACCAATTTCTAAATTTGTGTAAATCTAATCCAGTAAAAACCTCTGAAAATTTCCTATTTTGTATGAACTTTGACACTTCATAATTGGCCTAAAAATTAATAAAGTCAAATAAGTAATCCTCTAGAGACCTTGCAAATTTTATAAAGATTCTAAATGACGACCACTTTTTCCAAAAACTTTTAAGGGTTAAAAAAAAACAGCTATTTCCTGGAGCAAGTTTTGTGAAATTTTCGAGTAAATGTCGGAATTACCGAATACTAACAGAGTTTCCAGGCGTTATCTCTTTTTTTTTGCGTTGCCTTTTCGTCAAACATCGCCTTGGATTGCATTAAATGAAGTAACAAGCTTTTAAACCATTTTCGATGTTTACGATAAGCGAGTGGAGAAGGACCCTCTTAACGCGTACCATAAAAAAAAAATTGTATAAAGTAGTTTTCAATTGCCAAAATGTATAAAGAGTCGGTACGAGTTTTGTTCTGAGGTCGATACCCACAGTTGTTAGTGTCTTTTAGAAGGAAAACAGTCGAAAAGGAAAACAGTTGAAAGACAGTGCAGAGGATGAGAGATGCGCGCTGTGGAGGCAGTAACATTCAACATCCTCCGCTTTTTATCACCCCATCGGAGCATCTTTCCCCTGGACGCGAACTACAGAGGCCAATTTGGAAATCTCTACACCGATTGCGAACCCAGGTTGGCCGCTGTAAAAGCAATCTAGCCAAATGCGGCTATCTCGACCCATCTCTAGCAGAGTGCCAGTGTGGAGCCTATCCACAGGACATGCGCCACTTGCTATGCTTCCCATCCTGCATTACCACCTGCAGTTTTCAGGATCTATACGAGGCCAACAATAGAGCTGTACAGGTTGCCAAATATTCGTCAGAAAAAGTGTAGTTTGAGAGCATCGACACGAAAAGAAGAAGAAGAAGGAAAACATCAAATACCTTCACCCGCTATGAGTAAAGCGAGAGTTTGTGTCAGACTGTTACTGACTGAAACCCACCTGTGTTCCTTTAGTTACCCTCAGCGTTCTAGGGCTAGAGTAACTAGCACGCAGCAGCAAATCCCTTCTTTGACGAAAGGTTAAAAGGCACCTCTGCGTCCTCTCTTTCCGCTTGACGCAGAATTGACTCCGTACGGACTCTAACTATTTTGACAACTAAAAAACTACTTTATCCTTTTTTTTATAGCTTACCTTAAATAGCATTTATTAAGTGTAGTTAAAAACTAAGCTTTAATATGTAAAAGTTAAGTTGTATTGGACTCTTCTCTTCTTCCTGTCCTTATCCCATATTACTTGGGGTCGGCGCAACTATTTTTTTTTTCCATTCGGTCCTGTCACCCGTCAAACTATCACTAACTCCCTTTTCTTTCATATTACTCCTCACACAATCTATCCATCTTTTCTGCAGCCTTCCTCTCCCTCTCCATCCATCTACATGTATACTCAGAACTCTTTTTGTATTGGACTAAACGTACGTTAATGCAACTCCGGCCCCCAAGATACGGGCGCTAACTAGTTTACCAGTTACTGTGAATACCTATAACATAAGTTTAGTGTACTCTGTAAGACTGGACCAATAAATTATTGTTATTATATACTTTCAGTATATTGCAGTGCTTACTGCATAAATCCTCTGTTATAAAAAAAACTTTTTCGATTAGTCCTGTCTTCTATGAAAAGATTTTTTATTATATTTTAGTAGACGTGCTTTGTTTTTTTCAAAGGAATGATGTCAGTCATACTAAAGACACAAACATTTTTAAAATCGTTTGAAAATTTAATATTGTTTTTAACAACGAATAAAAAGCAGAATATATTCTGGAATATTTATAGATAATTATAGTGTATACCATTAAACTATTTTTGTGTGTGATGGAGTCTAACGTTTGTGATGTTAAAAAAAAAACAATGATTCTTTTTATAGCCGGTGTAAGAACCAGTCGGCAGGTCCGCTGTCTGTTGTATGACCTACTCTCTCTGGCCTCCTCGCGACCACCCACAGTCCGGACGCCATGAACATGCATCAAAGCCAGGCACTTGCGACTCCACACACTCCTATATACCAGCTTTGAGTTTTACCAGAATTTACACCGATTATAGCGCTATAAAGTCCTCATCAGAAGACTTAGGCCGGACGCACACATTCGGTTTCCGTATTAGGTTTCCCGATCAGGAATTTAGATTCCTAAATGATACCTAAATGCTCTTCTTTCATACAAAATGTTCAGAAAAGAGATTCGGAAACTTCGTAAGAAAGTAAGAACGTGTTTTCTGAACATTTTGTTTGAAAAAAGAGCATTAATTTTTCATTTATTAATCTAAATTCCTGATCGGGAAACCTAATCCGGAAACCGAATGTGTGCGTCCGGCCTTAAAGTTACCCAAAAAGCTATGAAAAGGGCTATGCTCAGAGTATAAAACAAATGAAGAAACCGGGAGGCTTTTTTTTTATTTTCTCTCGACGGGGAAAATCATCATTGACAAAACCCGCTCTTGGTTGGAGCAGGAGATAGTGTCAGACTCTTACTGACTAAAATCCCCGCGCCGTTTTTTCTAGCCTTCATTTCGCTCTAGTTTCCTGTCGGATAACCCCGACCCCGGTAGGCTTCGACCCAGATGGGCCCCTCCTGTTGCTGACAAATCCTTGAGGCGCGCGGGAACAGTGCGCGCCGTCGACGCCTTGGCTCGGTCCGATCAGTTACTGGACGATCGGACAGCGAGCTACCCATAGCTCGCTGTCCACGAGCCCGCGTCTACGGTGGTTGGAAATCGGGGCTGGAACCCCGGCGGCGGCGGCCGTGAGGCCGCCTGGAGCGGTCGTCCTCCTCCTTTGCTAGCATTACTGCTTCGCAGAAGGAGGCGACCGCCTGCCACTCCTCCTCGCTCCGGACCAGCCTGGCCTGGCCTGAACCAAGGCCCGGCGCGAGAGGTCTCCGCCGCCGATCGCCCCCACGAGGGCACGGCGTTGCTCCGCCCAAGCAGGGCACACATCTACTGTGTGCTCCACCGTGTCCTCCGGGCGTTCCGCACAGTGGCGGCACCCGGGCGTCTCTTCCGCTCAAATCCGATGCAGGAACCTTCCAAACTTGCCATGTCCGGTGAGGACCTGCGTCATGATCTTGGTAGTTTAACGACACAACCCCATCGAGTTTGGGATTGTATGATTCGTCTTGACGAGTATTAATTATACAGGTTATAAAAGCTTAACTTAGCTTAGCCAAGTTATAAAAGCTTGCTATGAAAAAATGACTTTCACTAAAAGCTTTTTAATGCATAACTTTGTCATTAATGACTATATTTGTATGTAAAGGGGAATTAAACTTTTGTCGTACATGGCTGGCAAGAGTTTTTTTTATTCTTTTGGCCAGTAGTGAAACCTAGGCCATATCATAGAGGACTCTATGGAATATCAAAAGTCAAATAAATTACTCCTACCAACCAAACGAAGTAGAAGACTAGTTAGTAGATTGCTAATGTTTTTTTATCAGGCGTTACTTTTTTTTATTACAAATACTCCATGTCTTATATTTTAAGTTTCCCGTTGTTTAGTATATTACACAGCAAATCTAATAAGTTTCTCACGGAAGTGGGGTTTCCGTATTTAGACCACCGGGTGTGTTAAGCTAAGTGTCCACTGCTTCGCGATTGGAGCGTTCGGTACGGACGTATTAGTTGCTTTGTATTGATTTGTATGGTACAGTGTGCACTGGAAATTGCCGTAGCAAAATCCAAATCCTGTAGACGCACCCTATCGGCATTTTGTAAATACTGCCACTACGTACGCTCCAGTTTCAACGCGTGTGGTGGACGCTAAGCTTTAATTCATGAATCCCCAAGCGACCACCGGTGGCCGCGCATCTATTGTCTTACTATTGTGTCTCTAATTGACGGTATCTGAAGGGTTAAGAGGACCCCCTTGTGTTGCAAAGAACTCGAGTCGTCAAGTCGTCATTTTAAAGACTCAATTTCATCATCATCATATCAGCCGAAAGACGTCCACTGCTGGACATAGGCCTCCCCCAAGCGTCGCCAAAAGGACCGGTTCTGGATCCACAAGGATCGGATTTCTGAAGACACGATTTGGCAAAAGTGAAACCTAAGTCATAGTTATCTTATAGGACTGTAGAAGAAATCTGTAGTAGAAAAAGATAACCGAACCAAGTTAGAGACCACTTGGTAGATTGTTATTGTTTTTTATCAGGCGTCGTTTCTTAAATAAAAATACTCTGCATATCATTATAGTGATTTGTCATTTAGGTTAAAATTTGTTTTTTTTTTTTGGTTTCTTTTATACAATGCCTTACACATTGTCTGTAACGTCGTACATTTAGCATAGCATAATCAGCCTTTTAATGTTGGGCACGCCACGATTATAGCGGTAAGTTCCCCCTTTGAGGCGTGGCTGGAAAGACCTCACGGCGTCCTTACCTACCGCATGACGCAAGTAAGACCTTACCGGACATGGCACGTTCGGGAGGTACCAGTTTCAAATTAAGTCGGAAGAGACGCCCGAGCGAAGCCTGATGCGGTCGCCTCCTTCTGCGAAGCAGTAATGCTAGTAAAGGAGGAAGCCGACCGCATCAGGCTACGGCACTCTCGCCGCCGCCGCCGGGATTCCGATCCCAATTTCTGGCCATCGTAGACGCGGGCTCGCGGACGGCGAGCCATGGGTAGCTCGCTGTCCAGTCGTCCGGTAATGGACCGAGTCTAAGACGCGAGTAAGAGTCTAAGATGCACTGTTCCCGCGCGCCTCAAGGAATTGTCAGCAGCAGGAGGGGCCCAGCTGGGTCGAAGCCTACTGGAGACAGGGTTTTCCGAAAGGGAGCTCGTGGCCCGGTATGAAGTCTAGAAGGAACGGGATGGGGTTTTTAGTCAGTAAGAGTCTGACACTATCTCCCGCTCCACCCAAGAACGGGTTTTGTCATAAGATGATTTTCCCCATCGAAAAAAAAAGCCTTTTAATGTTCCCACTGCTGGGACTCATGCCTTCTCTCTCTAGGAGAAGGAATAAGCCGCAATCTACCACGCGGGCCCGGTGCTGGTTTGTAAATGACACATTTCGTCGAATTTTTGATTCTAGGACATGTTTTGTGAGCAGTGGTGATGAAATATATCACACAAAGTAATACGCCTGACTGGGTTTGAACCTGCGACCTATAACTCGTAAATTAGAGCAGTTACCACTCGGCCATCACTGCTCAATGTTGTACAAGAGCTTGTAAATAAATAAATATCGCCGGGCATACTGACACTACGCTCCAGTTTCAACGCGGTGGACGCTAAGCTTTAAAAGAACCCCCTTATGTTGTAAAGAACTCGAGTCTTTAAATCGTAATTTTTAAGACTCAACTCAACTATGCAAGACTCGGTATGCTAAAAAGGTTAAGAATCAAACCAAACCCAAGTTTTAAAATGAACTCATGTCTTTAAAAAAAATCGAAGAGTTAAGATCTGAGTCTTTAAAGTGACGACTCGAGTTCTTTGCTACTTTCAGCTGCTCCCTAATGCCGGTTGCAGACCAAGAGCTAAGCTAAGCTACGCATTGGCATACACAACTAACTTAGCTTTGCAAATTTTAGTTAGCTCACATAGCTGAGTTCGCATAGTTTGCGGTCTGCACACAAGTATGGAAAACTGCGTCGGCTATGCGAGCTAAGCTAAACTAACTTAGCTTAGTTTTTGGTCTGTAACTGATATAAGGCTTAGCGTACACCGCGTTGGAACTGGAGCGTACGTAGTGTCAGTATTTACTGCATTTGGATTTTGCATCGGCAATTTTCGTTCTAGTGCACGCTGTATCATACAAATCAATACAAAGCAACAAATCCATCCGCTCCGTACGCCAATCCCGACACTTAGCTAAACACACCCGGCGATATATAAGGTGTAAGGGACAGCCCTCCACAAACTTTAAGGTCTTGCTCAGTAGACGAAACTGAACAACCTTGCACAACTTGTTTTTTAAGAAACGAAAAAAAATAAGTCGGCCTCCTTACAAACTGTCCAATCAAGTTTATAATTTTGTATGGTGTGGCTGATTTTTTTTTACGTTTCCAGAAATAAAATCTTATTGAAGGTTGTTCAGTTTTGTCTACTGAGCAAGCCCTTAAAGTTTGCGGAGGGCTGTCCCTGACACCTTGTATACGGAAGCGGGGGACGCGAGTAACTCAATGAGTTGCTGTGTAGTATATTAAGTAATGGGAAACTTAAAATATATCTAAGACATGGAGTATTTATGTTAAAGAAAAGTAACGCCTGATAAAAAAACAGTTGCAATCTACTTAATAGTCATAGTCATAGTAGTTTATTGATAAGGGATTCTTACAAGTCAATTATAAATAGGTATTTTTTGAAAATCAAATTACGTTATTTAATTTATTTATTTTAAATAGAATAGAATAGAATAGCATTTATTCGGAGCAAGCAACACAAAATACCACAACATAAAAATAATAAAAACAACAAGAAAAAAAGAAAGAGTACAATACAGTTGCATTAAATGTGCCTGAACCGAAAGGGCCACCAACTCAGCAATTGCTGGGCGTGAAACACCCAGCGCTGATTTTCAGTTGGCAAATAAATCAATTTAATTTATTTTTATTTATATTTCTTTACTGCACATATCCTTCAATGTCGTTATTCACATAACCTTGACATGTAAGTACTATTTGGTCGGAAAGTACCTAATAAAAATTCTACTTCTAATGTTTTTGGATAATTTTCCTTTGATGCATTGGAGCATCCAAAAATGCATTTTAAGAGGGTCCTTTTCCATTCGCCTATCGTCAACATCGAAAATTTTTTAAAAGCTTATTGCTTCATCTAACGTAGTCCAACGCAATGTTTGACGAAAAGGCATCGCAAAAAAAGAGAGATACGCCTGAAAACTCTGTAATATCGGTAATCCGGTTTTACTCGAATATTTCACAAAACTTGCTCCAGGAAATAGCTGTTTTTTTAAACCCTTAAAAGTTTTTGAAAAAAGTGGTCGTCATTTAGAATCTTATAAAATTTGCAGGGCATGTATAGTTTTATATTTTTGACTTTTTTAATTTTTAGGCAAATTATGACTCGAGACTGGGCTCACTCCGTTTTCATACCACTGCATAAGAAGGGATCAATAAAGAAATCTAGCAACTACAGGCTTATAGCTTTAATTACCCATGCCAGCAAAGTACTCCTTCATGTCATCAACACCAGACTGCAGGCTTTTCTTAATCCTGAAATAGCTATTGAGCAAGCGGGATTTGTCAAGGGTCGAGGAACAAGAGAGCAGGACTTAATTCTTCGACAAATAATCGAAAAGTCTAGGGAGTTTAA
Source organism: Mythimna lalbum (assembly GCA_949319445.1). Lineage (NCBI taxonomy): Eukaryota > Metazoa > Arthropoda > Insecta > Lepidoptera > Noctuidae > Mythimna > Mythimna lalbum. The sequence continues at coordinate 5,487,837 of OX439359.1, read as the reverse complement.
CATCCCCCTCTATATCTGCTTCGTCGACTTTCACAAGGCCTTCGATACCGTGAAATGGCATATTCTATGGAACGTACTAATTCAGATGGGAGTACCACTTCATCTAGTTAGTCTCATACGCCGACTTTATAAGGACGGAACTGCGACTGTTCGTATAGACGAAGTTGGCTCAAAAAGCTTTTGCACACGCGTTCGACAGGGTTGCATATTGTCTCCACTCCTGTTCAACATTTATACAGAGTATATCATGAGAATCGTGTTGGAACAATGGGACAGAGGGATCTCAGTTGGAGATAGGAAGCTGTCTAACTTAAGGTATGCCGATGATACTACTCTTCTAACAAAATCAAAGGAAGATATGGAGCTCCTGCTGAAGCTTCTAGAAACAACAAGCCTCTCTTTCGGTCTTACACTCAACAGAGACAAGACCAAGATGATGATAGTGGATCGAGCAGCACTGAATCTTCCTGACATCACTATGATTGGCAACTGTGAAGTTGTTCAATCGTATGTATACCTTGGTTCCACCGTCACGAACACTGGAGAATGTGAAGATGAGATTCGAAGGAGATGTGCTATCACACGATCTGCTGATGACAGGCTGAAAAGGATCTGGTGCAACCGTATCATAACTAAAGCCACAAAAGTTCGCCTCATGAAAATCTTAGTCTTCCCAATATTTCTTTATGGCGCAGAAACGTGGACGGTTCGCCTCAAAGACCGACGCAAAATCGATGCACTCGAAATGTGGTGCTGGCGGCGACTGCTGCGGATCCCTTGGATGGCATTTAGGACTAACGTTTCATTTCTGGACGAGCTAAACATCAAAAAGAGGTTATCGTCGACTGTGCAAGTACGAATCCTCCAATATTTTGGTCACGTTGTTCGCAACGAACACTCCATGCAGCGACTCGCTGTCCAGGGACAAGTGGAGGGGAAGCGGTCACGTGGTCACTCGCCTACGCGTTGGACAGACCTTATCAGAGCTGCAACACAAACCTCCATAGTCCAGAGTTCTCGAGACGCCGTGAATCGGGACAAGTGGAGACGTATCGCGGAAACCTCACTCGCCAATGAAAATGCAACATCGACAACCACGACCACTCTGTCAAGAGTGAACGACTAAGGAGGAGGATACCAATTCAACTTGAGATACGAAAAATGAAATATTATTTATTATCTTCGTCGTGTTTGATAGTCGACAAACTTTTTTTTTTATTATTTTCGGTTGGTACAGTAGGGTCTAGGAATCAAACCGCAAAATTAATTACCGACTTCCCAAAAAGGAGGAGGTACTACGTTCGGCTGTTTGTATGTTTTTTTTTTTTTTTTTTTGTATGTTTGTTCGTCGAATACTCCCCCAAATGTGGACGGATTTTCAAAATTCTTTTTTTGTTCGAAAGTAGATAGTTCTGAGGTGGTCCCATTATCACCAAATTAGGATCTGATGATGGGATCTTGGAGAAATCGAGGGCAACCTTCAAATTTTATAGGCTCACTTATTGATTTTCGCATATTTTATGAAGTATCTTGTGTATTTGCGTATGGTCGTCACCATCTCAGGTAGCTGGGCTGATGATGGAAGGTACAACTCCTTAACAGTAACAAGTTACTCGAACAGGCAAGGACTGTTTACCGACTTCCCAAAAAGGAGGAGGTATTACGTTCGGCTGTTTGTATGTTTTTTTTTTTTTTTTTTTGTATGTTTGTTCGTCGAATACTCCCCCAAATGTGGACGGATTTTCAAAATTCTTTTTTTGTTCGAAAGTAGATAGTTCTGAGGTGGTCCCATTATCACCAAATTAGGATCTGATGATGGGATCTTGGAGAAATCGAGGGCAACCTTCAAATTTTATAGGCTCACTTATTGATTTTCGCCTATTTTATGTAGTATCTTGTGTATTTGCGTATGGTCGTCACCATCTCAGGTAGCTGGGCTGATGATGGAAGGTACAACTCCTTAACAGTAAGAAGTTACTCGAACAGGCAAGGACTGTTTTAGTAAATTGTTTTGATGTTTGATAGGGCATTTGCCACATTTGGTCTCATGATCATCAAGTCATGACCTGATGCTGCAGTCAGGATAGTCTGCAGAGTACCTAAGCCCTCGACAACAAACAGCAGATATATCGAGTTTAGGCTCATTGAAAACGGCTCGATGTGTGGATAAACGTACTGCTAATACACCGAAGTACATAGAGACCTGATGCTGAAGCCAGGAGCATCAGGAAAAGTACAAACCTTGAAATTACAGCACCGTAGTCGTGTTTGGGCTCATTTTAAACAGGACTAAATTTTAAGTTCATTGCAATGTTGACATAAATCTGGCCTGGTGCTACAGCCGGGATTATCAGCATCTAGTCTAATGACTGATTGAAAGATTTACCTTTCGGCTTCATCATCAGATCAGTTCGATATATCCTTTCCCTCTCCAGCATCTAGTCTAATGACTGTTTGAAAGAAGAGGGGGAGAGGATATATCGAACTGATCTGATGATGAAGCCGAAAGGTAAATTAATGTAATCTAACCGTATTTGGGATTATTAGAACCGTTATGAGATGCGCTCTGACTATAAGGTATTTAAGTTTGACTGAGGGGTACTTTTTAGTGGTGGTACCATAACTAAAAAGTGTGAAATAAAAAAAACTTTTTACAAAAAAAATATAACCGACTTCAATGATAAAAAACACTGAAAAGTATCAAATAACTTTAATTTTGGAAGTCGGTGTTAAATAACGAAGAGACTAAACTATTGTAGAAACACCGACTTCCAAAATTAAAGTTATTTGATACTTTTCAGTGTTTTTTATCATTGAAGTCGGTTATATTTTTTTTGTAAAAAGTTTTTTTTAGTAAATTGTTTTGATGTTTGATAGGGCATTTGCCATATTTGGTCTCATGATCATCAAGTCATGACCTGATGCTGCAGTCAGGATAGTCTGCAGAGTACCTAAGTCCTCGACAACAAACAGCAGATATATCGAGTTTAGGCTCATTGAAAACGGCTTGATGTGTGGATAAACGTACTGCTAATAAAGAACACCGAAGTACATAGAGACCTGATGCTGAAGCCAGGAGCATCAGGAAAAGTACAAACCTTGAAATTACAGCACCGTAGTCGTGTTTGGGCTCATTTTAAACAGGACTAAATTTTAAGTTCATTGCAATGTTGACATAAATCTGGCCTAATGCTACAGCCGGGATTATCAGCATCTAGTCTAATGACTGATTGAAAGATTTACCTTTCGGCTTCATCATCAGATCAGTTCGATATATCCTTTCCCTCTCCAGCATCTAGTCTAATAACTGTTTGAAAGAAGAGGGGGAGAGGATATATCGAACTGATCTGATGATGAAGCCGAAAGGTAAATTAATGTAATCTAACCGTGTTTGGGATTATTAGAACCGTTATGAGATGCGCTCTGACTATAAGGTATTTAAGTTTGACTGAGGGGTACTTTTTAGTGGTGGTACCATAACTAAAAAGTGTAAAATAAAAAAAACTTTTTACAAAAAAAATATAACCGACTTCAATGATAAAAAACACTGAAAAGTATCAAATAACTTTAATTTTGGAAGTCGGTGTTAAATAACGAAGATACTAAACTATTATAGAAACACCGATTTCCAAAATTAAAGTTATTTGATACTTTTCAGTGTTTTTTATCATTGAAGTCGGTTATATTTTTTTTGTTTTTCTTTTTGTATACATCGTGTAACGTTAAATGCACAAAACCTGAAAATAGTTTGATTAGAATAACGAGCAGAATCAATTAAACCACTTTTTAATATAGGTTACTAGGAGGAGGTTCTATGTTCGGCTGAATGTATGTTTTTTTTTTTTTGTATGTATGTTCACCGATATTTCGGTCAATTTTGGACCGATTTTGAAATATTCTTTTTGATTGAAAGGTTATGCTTCCAAGTTGGTCCCATAGAAATATTGTTATGATCTGATCATGAACTTTGAAGATATATGGAACAGGACTCCTCATAGAATCGTAGCAGAATTGTCGTAACAAGTAAAATTGCTTTGTTTTTTATACGTGTAGTCGATGACTGACTGAAAGAAAAGGGGGAGGGGATGTATCGAACTGATCTGGTGATAAAGCCGGAAGGTAAATTTATGTAATATAATCGTATTTGGGATTATTATATAGAAGATAGAAGAATCGCTATGAGATGCACTCAGGCTATAAGGTAATTTATGTTTAGCTGAAGGGTAAGTACTTTTTAGTGGTGCTACCATAACTAAAAAGTGAAAAATAAAAAACTTTTTACAAAAAAAATTAAACCGACTTCAAAAAGTACAAAATAACTTTAATTTCGGGAGTCGGTGTTAAATAACGAAGAGACAAGATTAGGTATCTATTATAGAGACACCGACTTCCGAAATTAAAGTTATTTTGTACCTTTTGAAGTCGGTTTAATTTTTTTTTTGTAAAAAGTTTTTTTTTCAAAAAATTCTTCATTGAAAAAGTCGCCCTATCTATTTATGAATAGGTCAAGCCATCACGTGCGCAAACCCGCTGAAATCGGTAAATAGACAAAAAACTTAGTTATATTTTGTGGGTTCGGTGTCGGTCTCGTAACCATTAGTAAGTAGTAGTGCCATTTTTTTTTTGATATTTTCAATGTACAGAATTTTCACTTCTACAGATTTATTATAAGTATAGATTACAAAAATACGTTATCCACGAGCTGGATGACACAGCAATGACAGGTTTCAGAAAGTTTCTTTTTGTCCGCACCATGTATCTTGTGACGGCGTTGTGCTGCCACCTGAGATGTGCCGTTGCCGGCAATATGGGAATATTGCTGGCAATATTGCCACCAATATTCCTACATCGGGCAATATTTCCGGCAATATTCCCACCAATATTCCCACTTCTTTGCTTTCGTTCTAGGGTTCTAGAACCGGGGGGTTCTGTTTCGTATAGCCCATAGCCCCAGTACCTTCGACCTTGCTGTGCCTCTATGGTTTTACTGACATCTCCTTGATGCGCGCGGGGAACTCAACAGGCCATCAACCAATAGCTCCAGTAGGCTTCGGCTCTGCTGACATCTTTTTGAGCTTGATCTCCTAGGAAATTGAGGTCGGAATCCTTAGAGCTGGTGCGAGAGCAAGTCCATTCCCACTCGTGTGCGGCCACCTCCTTCGCTAGCATTACTGCTTCGCAGAAGGAGTTGTCTTTCTGTGTATGCAACAGGAAGACAGCTCCGCAGCTCTATGGTATGTACCTCACCTGGACACTGTTGGTCTCGCAGTCAACCATACGTTTTTTTTGACGTCATAACCTGGCTACGTTGCGATGGCATCCCAGTGAGGTAGGTCCTAAAATGAATTTCACCAAATACGTGCTTAACCCTTCAGATACAGTCAATTAGAGACACAATAGTAAGACAATAGATGCGCGGCCACCGGTGGTCGCTTGGGGATTCATGAATTAAAGTGACACTGTAGGCAATACAAATATTTGTTTTAAGTGGAAGTCGAACCCGTGATAATTAGCGCTTGCAGCCGATTCCCCAATCATTGTGCCAACCATGCCGTTGCTCTCATTGTTGTCTAAACTAATTATGCGGTTATTTGTAACTTTTTTTTCTAGTATAGCTGTAAACGTATGTATGTAATCCGTCATTGTATAAAATTTCTAGGAAATGTTTACAATTCCTAAAATCCATAGGATTTGTATGAAATATTTTTTAATTAACAGTTTTCCTAGGAAATCTATACATTTCCTATACCGTGATACGAAATTTATAGCAGTAGTCATCGCCGATCGGTATGTTCATACCATTTAAACTTTATCTGTAAATTTTTCTTCCATACATCGAAGCAAAGGCTCAACAGGCTGCAAAAAAGCTGAGAATCCTCGCAAAGGTCAGATAGTACTCTCAAACTTTATCAAGCGCAAGTTCGATTGTGTATGGAGTATTGCTCTCATCTTTGGGATGGATCTGAACCGATACCAGCTTGATGCACTTGAGGCAATTGAGAGGTGAGCCAGAAGGATAATTGGTGATGATACACTCGTCGAGTCGAGGCTTCAAAGTCTTGAGCATCGACGCCGAGTTGCTAGCCTGTCGGTTTTCTACCGGTTGGATTGCATAACCTAATTCCGCCTAGCCCGTTCCATCATCGGACTACCAGACGTACGGCCATGCGCCACCGGTACATGGTAAACGTCCCACCTACACGCACAAAACGTTTTGGGAAAACATTAATTGTGCGTACAGTTAAGGAGTGGAATTCCTTGCCGGCTTCTGTGTATCCTGATAGCTACAACCCGGGAATCTTTAAGTTGAGAGTGAATAGGTTTCTTCTTGGTAAGCGCATTCCATCGTCGACCACATCGTCGTTTTCCATCAGGTGAGATGGCGGTCAGGCGCGAACCTATCAACAATAAAAAAAAAAAACTAAACAAGTTCAAGTTTGTTCGATAAATAATCAAACAAGTTTATTTGTTATCTGACAAGTCTCTCTTATTAAATAATCGTTATGATTCTCACTTAATCGTTTTTTATTTATTTTTCGGTAGGTACTTTGTTTTTAATTTTATACATTTCCTTCTATCATATTATAGGAATTATATAGAGTTCCTAGGGAATGCACACAATTCCTAGGAAATGTGTGGAATAAAAAATAATTATAGAACTATTTTACACATTTCCTACATAGACTCGGAATTGTATACATTTCTTTGTGCATGTACAATTTCTAAGGTTACATCGATAAAACAATTCTAGTATATATCGTACATACAAACAGGATATTTTTATTATCCTATAACTTTGTTACCATAGCATTATTTCTAGTTTGTTTTCTAAGTATGACTCTCACAACTTTTAAGCCATCAATTGCAATAACATTATTTGTTTAAATAAAATGAATCATGATGCAAAGATAAGTAACAAAAAAATTCTAGGTAATATTTTTTCAACAAAATGATAGATAAAATTTATCTAATCTTGCACCACAGTAAAATACCACCAGCAGCATAAATAAAGCTATATGATTAAAGAAATAAGACTCAATTCCAATTTCACCATTAAATTCGATTTTATCAGGAGTAAAACGAGATAGTAAAATTATATCAATGTAATGTAGTAACGAACTTTAAATATTCATCGCTATAGACCGAATAGTGACGATCGTGTAAAAAGAACCGAAATCAGAAAAACAAAATGGCTTATAACTCCTGCAAATATTACACTGACAGAACTTTAGGCTGGATGTTGAACAACAAGATCATAGTACTGTTGTCCCTTCTATCATTCTCCCTGTTTGTATCTACATTAGTTTTGTCTAGTCAGAAGAAGAGAATAAGCAGTGAGCTAGAAGAATGTTTAAAACCCATTGTACCTCCAGTAGAACCGGAAACTAGTACAGTGATCATCACAACATCGTCTGAAGCTCCAGTACCAGAAACTACACCAGCGCCAGACTCTACAACGTCTACAACAATAGAAACTACACCAGGACCAGACTCTACAACGTCTACAGCAATAGAAACTACACCAGGGCCAGACTCTACAACGACTACAACAATAGAAACTACACCAGCGACAGACCCTACAACGACTTCAATAATAGACACTCCATCAACAGCAGACTCTACAACAATTTCAATAATAGACACTCCATCAACAGCAGACTCTATAACGACTACAATATAAGAACGTACAGTACCAGGAGAAACAACTTTATAACCGTAAGCCCCTACAAAAACACACAGAAGAAAAATAAAGAAAATACAACAACGCCAAACTCTGCAACATCAGAAGCTAACGCCGGCTCCAAAACAGAGTTAGTTTTAAATTAAGTTATCACAACTTTTAGAAGGTGCATTTTATATTTTTTTCTTCGATTAGTGAAAGTGGTTGTGTGTTATTGGTATATAAAAGAAGTGCTTTGTTATAGTAAGTAAATTTGACGTGAGAAATGTATGCAACTTAATTTTATTTACCTACATCCACCGTATTGTTTCTAATTTGGTTCCTATTAAAGGAGTTGCCAGCAACCGTAGGGGCCTAGCAGGGTCGAATAATACTGGGTCCAAGGCTCTGCTTCTGAAAGCCGTAGTTGGGTAAGAATTATCATAGTTTCACCATTTATACACACTAATACAAGGTGGCTTAAAACCGATTTTGATGAAACTTGGTACACGGATAGACCATGCCCTGGAATAGGACATAGGATACTTTTTAACCCGGCAGTATGTTTGGGATAATTTTCTGCTATCACGCAGACAAAGTCGCTGGGAGCAGCTAGTTTTGTAAATAAAACAACGTACATTTTGATACGAGTGAAGAATGTTTGTCATTGCGACCAAGGTGGAATTCGCCGGAGCTGTAGGCGAAGGTGTTATGTAGTCGAGTGCTGCGGCGTTTTTGGATAAAGTGTAACTTTAAAGAACGTTAAAGTAAACTTTTAACGTCTGTGTTTCTGTCTTTATGTGGAGTCTGTGAATCCTAATAGCTACAACTTAGGGGTCTTTAAGTCAAGAGTGAATAGGTTACTTTTAGGCAAGCTCCATCATCGACCACATCATGGCTTACCATCAGGTGAGACGGTGGTCAAACGGGAGCCTATCAAATAATAATAATAAAGTTTCTGTAGCAAATTACCAATTACAATAAGATTCAATATACAGTAAATATTTGATATTTGAACAATTTTTTATTGTTTTGTTCGATAGATATAATGATAAGATACAAAATGGTTTTGACGGGTTATCTACATCTACACTAATAATAATATTATAAAGAGGTGAAGTTTGTTTTTTTTTGGTTTGTATGTGGTAATCTCTGAAAGGTCCGATTGAGAAAATTTTTCGCCAATAGAAAACTGCTTTATTCCTGAGTTATGTCACTCAGAAATAAAGCAGCTTATTATTAACAGGTTATATTTTATGTACCAAAAGCTAGTTGTACATATATTTTACTGCTGCTCCCTCTATTTTACAAGTTTTTGTAATTTGTTTTTGTTTTCACCTGTCTCGATGTTTGTCTGTAATCTAATCTTGCAAATTAAATTTGATCCACTTTCCAGTTATCGATTGTGCTAAAATTTTGCATGCATATGTAAATCAGACAACAATTTAAAATGTTACCAAACATAGCGTATTTATCTAAATTTTTATTTTTTAACACATTAATTTTTGTCCGTTAGAGCTCGATATGGCGCCCCATATCGAGCATAGCCTATGTTCAGCGGACGATTAAGACGGTTCTAACTATACCTCATACGTCGAGTTTCGATAAGTAGATTAGGTGCTATGAGGGAACTGATATATTCACATACATACATGGCCTATCAAAATCGTAACCCTTCTTTGGCTTGCCCGGGTGTCGCCCTTGTGCAAGCCAAAGGAGGACACGATGGAGCACATAGTGGAGGTGTGCCCCGCTTGGGCAGAGCATCGCCTTCGTGGGGGCAATCGGCAGCGTTGTTCTCTCGCGCCGGGCCTTGGTACAGGCCATGGTCCGGAGCGAGGAGGAGTGCCTCCTTCTGCGAAGCTAATGCTAGCAAAGGAGGAGGCCAACCACATCAGGAAACGGCGCTCACAATGCCCCAGCCGCCGCCAGGATTCCAATCCCGATTTCCGGCCACCGTAGACGCGGGCACGCGGACGGTGAGCCATGGGTAGCTCGCTGTCCGACCGTCTGGTAACTGTCCAGACCGAACCCAAGACGTCAACGGCGTGCACTGTTCCCACGCGCCTCAAAGAGCAGCTCCCCCAAGAGTGGGGGTTGTTATAGGATGATTTTACCCACCGAAAAAAAAGCTACCGAATAAAAAAAATACATTTGAAATAAGAACCTTCGAAATTCAATAAATTTCGAATACCGTCACTAGACACAAAATAGAAAGATAAAGAGAGAGCGAGCGCCAGCGTTCGCTTGTGGTTTATTTGATCAAATAGTTTTCTTTCAAACCAAAATATAAAATTTAACTATGTATACCATATTTACAAAAGCGTTTGTATCATGCAAACGATCTCAACTGAGGGAAGGATACGATCTTTTATCGTGCATTTTAACCACAGTTTAGTCATTACTGCTTAATTTAGTTTCAAAACTGCTGTCATCAGCGACACCATGCCCTCTAGCGGCAAGCCATCGAATTAGAATATAAATTGAACTCTTTATATAAACATTTATAATTTGCATTTAAGGGGACGCTTAAACCAGGGCTGCAGGGAACTGGTAAGAGTCACTGCCGTAGAAGCGAAGATCATGGGAAGGTTTTAGTTAAGGTTTTTTTACATAGTGTGGGTAGGAGGATGCATGACAGCAGGACAAAAATATGCATCTTCGAGATGAGAGAAAAGGATAGCTAGCGACATTGTATGAATCTCACAGCTGCTCTGTCATCCGCACCATCCTATAGCAATTGTAGTTTAGTAAAAATCTCTCACACCATGCCTTGGTACAAGCCATGTTCTGGTGCGAGGAGGAGTGGAAGGCGGTCGCCTCCTGCGAAGCAATAATGCTAGCAAAGGAGGAGGCCGACTGCATCAGGCAACGGCACTCACGCCCCAGCTGCCACTGAGCAATGGGTTGGCGCGTTGGCTCACTATTTGGACCGAGCTCAAGTCGTCGACAGCGCACTGTTCCCGCGTGCCTCAAGGAATTGTCAGCAATGGCAGAGGCCCAACTGCATCGAAGCCTCCTGGGGCCAGGATTAGCTCCAAAAGGTAGCTCAGCCCCCCGTAAGAAAGGCAACGAAGGAACTGGAGTGGGTTTTTAGTCAGTAAAAATCGGACACTATCTCCCGCTCCGCGCAAGAGCACCGAAAGAAAACGCCACACGATTGGCCGTTTTTTTTTTCTTTTTTTTTTGAGATGACCGAGTACAAGCGATTGACAAAACGAACGAGAGAATCGAAAAGGAACAGTTGTAACTTGGCTAGTGGAGCTGGATAGCTATTAAGAAACACAGACTCCGGCAACGGAATCTACTGCTTAGCTGTACGCACAATTAATGTGTCTATCTCGCACAATTAATATATCTATGTGACAGTGAGCTAACCATTGCTCGCCGTCCGCAAGCTCGCGCCTACGGCGCAATCATATGGTCAGAACAAAGGAACAGGAGGCGTGGCCTACTCGAGACGATCGACGTAAGAGAATTGAAACAAGACGTGTCGTAACTTGGCTAGACTTGCAGAGGTTACGTCTAGGCAAGCGAGGACCATTGTCGACCACATCATCGCTTTCCGTCAGGTGAGCTATTGGTCAGGCATAAGTCTGTCAATATTTAAAAAGGTGAAACTGTCAGTTTGATGATTTGAGGCGGAATTTAGTTGGAGGATATTTCTCAAATCCTTGATTTTATTTAATCTGTTGTGAAATCTCAGTCGAGATTTTCGTTTATTACTGGTTCGCTCACAGGTAAGTCAATCAAAACTGTCAAATTGTTTGACAGTCGGACGGTAATATTTTTTTCCTTTTTAACCGAATGTCAAGCCCAGTTTTTGATATTTCGTTGTTCTAGGTTGTCATTCAAATATCGCTGACTGGTCGTTTTTTGGGTACAAAAATAATTTATTTCTAAATGGCTTTTGTTAAATGGCTTTTGTTAAAGATAGGATCATTTCAAAACAGTACCGTTATAATTATGATTTAACTAGATGATCCCAGTGGCTTCGCCCGCGTGATAGCAGAATATTATCCCAATGAATCATACTTCCGGGATAAAAAGTATATGACACCCTATGTCCTATTCCAGGACATGGTCTATCCGTGTACCAAGTTTCATCAAAATCGGCTTTGCCATTTAGGCGTGAAGACGTAACTAACAAATAAACAAACTCACTTTCGCTTTTATAATATCAGTAAGGATAAGCTTGTTTCATTTCGCTTGTTGTAATTTGTTTCATCACCAATGCTATCAAAACTAAAAAGGAAAACATCGTGAGGAAACTAACGTGTCCTAGCTTCAAAAAATCGAAGACATGTTACACCCACTCATCCGCGCTGGGCTCTTTTCTCGAGGCATGATGTAGCTTTTGTTTTAGGTGGGAAAGTCTTCTAATAACATCTCCCGCCTCTGGGGTGGGCGTGTCAGACTTTTACTGATTAAAAACCTACTCCTGTTCCTTCTTTGCCATTGTTTTAGGACCGAAGGGATCTCTTTGGCATCACCCATGGCCCCAGTAGGGTTCGACCCTGCTGGGCCCCTGCGGTTGCTGACAACTCCTTGAGGCGCGCGTGGAACACTACGCACCGTGGAAGACTTAAGCTCGGTCTGGACGGTTACCGAAAGGATGGACAGCGAACTACCCATGGGTAGCAGTGAACAATGCATTATTCACTGTCCGCAAGCCCGCGCCTACGGTGGCCGGAAGTCTGGCGCGTGCTGCCGCCTCCTTTTCTAGGATTACTGCTTCGCACAAGGAGCCGACCGTCTGCCACTCTTCATTGCTGCGGACCAAGGCTTGTATCAAGGCCCGACTGCGAGACGAGGAAGGCTTGATATATTAAGTAGATCACCCACTTCCCGACCGCTAGCGTTGCTTAACGTGGGATACTGACCAGTGCAGCTCATCACATATCAATATTATAAAGACGTAAGTTTGTGAGTTTGTATGTATGTATGTTACTCATTTACACTGAAACTGCTGAAGAAAGAAAGAAATTTTGGTATAGAATATTTTTTTCCAGAGAGTGTTTCCTTAGGATAATTTTCTCTTTACTTACCGGTGAAACCGCTAGCAGAAGCAAGTTTAAAAAAAAAAGTTATCATTTTTGCATATTTTATTTAGTTATCTAAAACCACAATAATATTACGGAAAAAACTTATATTCAAAGCAATAGGTACACTCAAAATGTGATTCCGTGAATATAAAGTTACTTCATTCCTTAACAAAATATTGTTTTTACAATAAAAATATTTTTTTTAAAAACATGCTTAATAAATATATTTTTTTACTCTAGCAACCCACCCTTAATATTCACCGGTAGCAACACAACGACGTTCGGCTAATACGTTATAAATATTCATAGTCATAAGTAGCTCCCGACCTATCGAACGTTTACGATAAGCCAGTATTGCCTGACCCGCGGCCACGGACGCACCACCTCCCTTTACACCTAAATCGCTTCCGCAAAGAAGGGGTGGACAGCTCTCGATATTTTGGTCGTCTACTCTTCACCATGGGAAGGGATTCCGATACATATTATACGATATTTCAATTCAGTATTTATATTTCCTTTGGGAGATGGCTTTAAATCCATATGGAATGTTCTGGTAAATGTAATTTTTTTGTTTCCGCTTTGTCGAACTAAAACAATTTCGTTTGCAAAATATGAAAATATTTAATTTGAAAAATGCTCCATATTGATACTAAGTTTTATCAGCCTTTTTATCTGTGTAATATGGCTGCGTGTTCTAAATTACTCTCTAATAAGATAAAATAATAATTAAGCTTATACAGGGTTATTTGTAAAACCCTGGTAACCTTTCAGGACTATGATACTAGCATCGTTAACAATTACTTTTGTTCTATGACTTAAATAAAAAAAAAAAATTGAACGTTCTAAATATTTCGAAGTGTATGAGAAGCAAGCGATAGTACAATAATTGAGGGGAGCGGGGATCGGGCAGCAGGGGTGCTTGATGCGTTTGCTTTGCGTCGTAGCAAAATACAGAGCTAAAATGTGTTAGATACAACATCGAGATGTTGAAAGTTTGTTTTTGGTAAATAAATTATCTTTTGTAAAAAGTCATAGAACAAAAGTTGTTGTTTGTGTTGTAAGCAATACAGTCCTGCAAAGTTGTTAGTGTGTTACAAATAAGTCTGTATACATTGAAATATACCAATCAGCAGACACACACATTCACGATTATCATAATAAATAACACAATTATAAAATATCTGGGCATTCGTACGTCAGATGTAAAGGTGCTGACGGTGTGTTTGTAGTTCTTCGCATTGCAGTGTGGTTATTGCAATTCACAGAGAATGTTTCTGCCATTTCCTGATGTGTCCGTTCCCCTCATTTTGTTTCACATAGGCCTGCATGGACATTTCATCATTATCATCATCATATCATCCGAAAAACGTTCACTGTTGGACATAGGCCTCCCCCAAGCGTCGCCACAACCACAGAACACAGGAATCATACAATATGATATACCTGTCTTTTGTGTGAGCTTGGGTACGTTAGTCCCGATACAAATGAACTGCTATGCGATTTCTATGTACATTCTTCTGTTCTGTGGTCACAACGACTGTTTCTGTGCGTCACGCATCCATCGGATTGCCGCGACCAGGACATTGATAAAACGTTAAAAGCTGGTACACGATTCCAATTGCTCGTTTCAAATGGAAAAGAACCGACACAAACTCCATGGATAGGTACTTAAAAAAAAAATTGGCTCTATAATATTTCCTGTGAATTTTATATGAAAAATGTAAAATTATTAAAATACATTTTCAACTCTTACTAGGAAAGCCGTTCCTGGCCAATCCACTTTTAGGTCTCCCTCGCCACATTTTTTTCCATTTATTGTATCAAAGTGACGCTGGGCAGTCATGAAAAAATTAAAAAGCCATTTCACATAATAATTTGTTATTAAATATTCTGTTTAAGAAGTTTTATTTTTGAGTAAAAGTACGGGAAAATATTTATTAATACACGTAGGCTCTTGTTATTGAAGTTTTTGAGCTTCAAAATAACTGAATTTAATTAATGGCAAATCATTTTTATTTTATAAGGTCTTCAAACAGTTTGTTGAATAAAGTTTCACTCAAAAAATGTCACATATTGGTCGTATAATTTATTTTACCCCAAGCAAACGCTAGTTCGCTCTATCATTGTATTTCTATTGTGTCTCTAATTGACGGTATCTGAATTAAATGAAATAAAAACATAAATATCAATGGAGTAGGTACATGTAAAAATAAATTCTTTTAATGTCAAGATAAAAATAAGGTTTTAGTAAAGACAATGTTTTGCCACTTACACCAAAATGTGCAGGCCCTAATTTTGTACCATTCTATTTTTAAAATTGGTAGTATTTATTTTGTTTTTTGTTATTAAGTAGAAGTTTTTCAATTTACTAATTACAAAAAAATAAGATTTTTTTGATTTTTAACATTGGTCTGTGTCTGGGTGTGATTTAGCTTTTGCTCGCGCGGCTTCGCTCCCGCTCTTCCCTACTCCACCCTACTCTACCTTACTCTACCCTACTCTACCCTACTCTACCCTACTCTACCCTACTCTACCCTACTCTACCCTACTCTACCCTACTCTACCCTACTCTACCCTACTCTACCCTACTCTACCCTACTCTACCCTACTCTACCCTACTCTACCCTACTCTACCCTACTCTACCCTACTCTACCCTACTCTACCCTACTCTACCCTACTCTACCCTACTCTACCCTACTCTACCCTACTCTATCCTACTCTACCTACTCTACCCTACTCTACCCTACTCTACCCTACTCTACCCTACTCTACCCTACTCTACCCTACTCTACACTACTCTACCCTACTCTACCCTGCTCTACCCTACTCTACCCTACTCTACCCTACTCTACCCTACTCTACTCTACCCTACTCTACGTTACTCTACCCTACTCTACTCTACCCTACACTACCCTAATTTTATTTTATTTCCATAAGAATCTTGTCCTCACAATAACAATCACAACAAAAAAATCAGCCAAATCGGTCAAGCCGTTTTCATGCTATGTCGTGACAACGGAAAACGGGTTTCATTTTTATATCTATATCTATATTCTATATAATTATATAAAAATCAATGCCACTTTTCGTTGTTATTTTATAACTCAAGAACGGGCTCACCTATCCAAACCGACTTTGGCTTTGCTCGGACTATTTAGTAGATGGTTTATGTGAAGTTTAGTAGGGTAGAGTAGGGTAGAGTAGGGTAGAGTAGGGTAGAGTAGGGTAGAGTAGGGTAGAGTAGGGTAGAGTAGGGTAGAGTAGGGTAGAGTAGGGTAGAGTAGGGTAGAGTAGGATATATGTAGTAGGGTAGAGTAGGGAAGAGCGGGAGCGAAGCCGTGCGGGCAAAAGCTAGTCTTCTATATATATAAAAATGACCCCCGTTTTCCGTTGTCACGACTTGGCATGAAAACGGCTTGACCGATTTGGCTGATTTTTTTTTGTTGTGATTGTTATTGTGAGGAGAAGGTTCTTATGGAAAAAAAAATTAGGGTAGTGTAGGGTATAGTAGGGTGGAGTAGGGAAGAGCGGGAGCGAAGCCGCGCGGGGAAAGCTAGTATATAGATAAATATAAATAAATAAATAAATAAGTATAATATTTTGAAGTATACTCGTATATGTATGTTTATCAGGTGTCTAGTACTCATTGCACAAGCTCTGCTTAGATTGGAACTAGATAGCGTTCTATGAAAGTTGTGGAAAAAATAAATAAAAGACCAAGTGAGTTATTACTGATAAGAGACTATTTCTTCCAGAGATCTGATATTCCGATGAATGTTACTTACAAAGATAAGCTTCCTTTTATATAAGTAAGTTTTATAGCAGTGTAATGAAAGATTCCATCGGTGTTATGATAGAAGATGGTAGCCTTATTCTGAAAATGCAGGATAATATTGAATATCTCCCAGATATAGATGACAGTGGAATCCAGTTGATTCGAACACTTAAGGTGGTGTATCACGGCTCTCATTTTCACTGTTTTTCATACAACCGCCCATAACTGATTATGACGTTATTACACACTTTTCATTAGATATTTTGGAAACACAGTATCTTGTGGATATTATCTAGGTTTCTAAAGAAACTAATTTCTAAATTTGTGTAAAACTAATCCAGTAAAAACCTCTGAAAATGCCCTATTTTGTATGAACTTTGACACTTCATAATTTGCCTAAAAATTAAAAAAGTCAAAAAAGTAATCCTCTAGAGACCTTGCAAATTTTATGACAAATACAATTTTATTAATGATGACAACTTTTTCCAAAAATTTTTAAGGGTTTAAAAAAATCAGCTATTTCCTGGAGCAAGTTTTGTGAAATTTTCGAGTAAATCTCGGAATTACCGAATACTAACAGAGTTTCCAGGCGTTATCTCTCTTTTTTTGCGTTGCCTTTTCGTCAAACATCGCGTTGGACTGCATTAAATGAAGTAAAAAGCTTTTAAACCATTTTCGATGTTTACGATAAGCGAGTGGAGAAGGACCCTCTTAAGAGGCTTCTTTTCTACTCGCCTATCGTCAACATCGAGTATGTTTTAAAAATTGTTTGCTTCTTCTAACATGCATACAGTGGAGGTGCCCCGATTGGGTGAAGCACCGTCATAACCTCGAGGGGCGATCGGTAGCGGTGACCTCTCGTGTCAGCCTCTGTTACAGGGCATAGTCCGAAGCGAGGGTGAATATGCGGCAGTCAACAAGCCCTCCCGCTCTCCCCAAAGGCGGAAGAATTTTCGTCCATAAAAAAAACACTGGGCCCGCGTGGTGAATTATGACCCATTTTCTCTGGAAGAAAAAAGAAGACCTGAGTACCGGCAGTCACATTATAAGGCTGATAATGCTATTATTCTAATACTGTATAAATGAAAATATAAGTATAACATTTGACTATACTCGTTTTAATATTCTGCGGTTCGCTACTTTATTATAAAATTCAAAAGTAACGTAGAAATTATTCCAATAACTTGCATAATCCTTCTCGGAAATGTGGGACTTAGAGAAGACTTTGCTTATTTTCAACTTAGTGCTTTGTGCTTACATTTTTTGTATTACTGGCTTCTGCCCGCGCTTTCACCCGCGCTGAAATAGAAAGAAAGAACGAAAGACAACATGTTTATTTAGCACACCATGATTCATGATCTGAATTAATTATAAATTAAATTTAAACATAATTTTTTTTTTTTTACTAGTCATTACTGTCTCACTGCTGGGCAAAGGCCTTTCCCAAGTCCTTCCAATTTTTTTTTTAAATATATGTAAAAAAATAAAAGTAATTAAATTATGTCTCATGGCTGCGCCAAACGGGTCCAGTGCAGTATAAGGCCAGACAACTACGTAGCAGTTGCATAGGTTTTTCTGTACAAACTTTGGACCCCAATTCCATCCCGTTATTCTACCAGTGCTTCACCCGCGTTAATGTAGGTTTTTCATCTAAACCCTTTTTACTTTGGGCAAAAATCATCTTATGACAACCCCCACTCTTGGGTGGAGCGGAAGATAGTGTCAGACTCTTACTGACTAAAAACCAACCACGTTCCTTCTAGCCTCTTCATACCGGGGCTCGAGCTTCCTTTCGGATAACCCTGGCCCCAGTAGGTTTCGATCCAGCTGGGCCCCTTTTCAACTGGACCCCAATTTCACCTTGTTAGGGGAAGAATTTTGGAAAATCGTTTCTTAGTGCTCGCCTACGTCATTAAAGGAAACCTTCTGCATTTGACGCTTCTAGTCCTAGTAGTTTTAGCTGTGTGTTGATATGTCAGTCAGTCAGATTCTTCTTTGATACATACTAGCTTCTGCCAGTGCCTTCGCCCGCGTAAAAGTAGGTTACTTCATACAAACTTTCATCCTCTTAGGCCGTGAATTTTGGAAAATCCTTTCTTATTGCTCGCCTTCATCAAAAAAGGAAACCATGTGCAAAATTTTATGCTTCTAGTCCTAGTAGTTTTGGCTGTGCGTTGATATGTCAGTCAGTCAGTTTCTCTTTTTATATATTACTAGCTTTTGCCCGTGGCTTTGCTCGCGTTAAAATCGGGGTAACACGGTTCCCCTGGGAAGTAGGGGATTAAAGAGAGACAAAAAGTAGCCTATGTCACTCTCCATCTCTTCAACTATTTCCATTTAAAAAATCACGTCAATACGTCATTCCGTTTTGCCGTGAAATAGGGATAAACAGATACACACACTTTTCCATTTATAATATAAGTTTGGATAAATATTTGTATTATGAATTCTATTCACTAATAAAATGTAAATATTAAAATAAATTTTAGGCCGTCTAAAATGTATGATGCGTACAGAATCTAAGTCGTTGAAATGTAAAAGTAAATTATTTAGTAGATTCTGACCCATGCCTCGCTTTATTATTGTTGATAGGCTCGCGCTATCTCATCTGACGGAAAGCGACAATGTGATCGACGATGAAGCACGCTTACCTGGAAGTAACCTATTGAATCTGGACTTAAAGATTCTTTTGGTTACCAAAAGAGGCTTTTTTTTTCTGTCGACGGGGAAAATCATCATTGACGAAACCCGCTCTTGGGTGGAGCGGGAGACAGTGTCAGAGTCTTACTGACTAAAAACCCTGCGCCGTTCCTTCTAGCCTTCGTACTGGGGCTCTAGTCTCCTTTCGGATAACCCCGACCCCAGTAGGCTTCGACCCGGCTAGGCCCCTCCTGTTGCTGACAACTCCTTGAGGCGCGCGGGAACAGTGTGCGCCGTCGACGCCTTGGCTCGGTCCGGACAGTTACCGGACGATCGGACAGCGAGCTACCCATGGCTCGCCGTCCGCGAGCCCGCGTCTACGGTGGCCGGAAATCGGGATCGGAATCCCGGCGGCGGCGGCGGGGGCGCCGTTGCCTGATGCGGTCTGCCTCCTCCTTTGCTAGCATTACTGCTTCGCAGAAGGAGGCGACCGCCTGCCACTCCTCCTCGCTCCGGACCATGGCCCGAACCAAGGCCCGGCGCGAGAGGTCTCCGCCGCCGATCACCCCCACGAGGGCACGGCGTTGCTCCGCCCAAGCAGGGCACACCTCAACTGTGTGCTCCACCGTGTCCTCCGGGCGTTCCACACAGTGGCGGCACCCGGGCGTCTCTTCCACTCGAATCCGATGCAGGAACCTCCCGAACTTGCCACGTCCGGTGAGGACCTGCGTCATGCGGAAGGTAAGGACGCCGTGAGGTCTTTCCAGCCACGCCTCAAAGAGGGAACTTACCGCCATAATTGTGGCGTGCCCATACCAAAAGAGGCTCATAGTGAAATAGTGCGCCTTACGATCTCTCGAAAAAATTTTTTTTAAATATTTTTTTTAAGGTTGCAAATCATCTAATGACTTCTTCCGATCTAAAGCGGAGCGAAAGGGCGTAAAAGCAAAGGCAATTAAATTATCCTTTGTGAGATAAGTTTCATCTAAAAACAGATACACACTAGTATTTAAGTTTGATTATAAATACACTCTTGAAAATACATACAAGGAATAAAACCATAAGCCTTGGCCGTCATAAAAAGTTTATTTTTGCGAGTCTAAACCACAATTGCTTTTCAGAATAAGACCATGAGCTTCTTATACGTCGATACCGAGTCAGTCATCTCATCAAAGAACGCGTACAAATGAGATCGTTTCCCTCCAAATTCCTCTTCCCCGGAGCCATCAATTGCTTGCTACAAAAATTGATCAAATAAAAAATGTGGTGGATATTTTTTGGGTACGCTCTTTGAAAATTCTCCTCTTTTGTATCACAATTTTGGTGTGAATAAGGTTATTGTCAATCAGCGAGTGAATTTTGAAGCCGGTTCGAAGGTCAATTTCTGATTGACATAGGATCCGCGTTTGGATCCGGTGAAATTGATCGCTGCATTTATATTAATTCAAAATGGCTGCCCCGAAATAATTTGTCCGGAGAAATGTGTCGAATTTTTATGGAAAAATGTTTTTTATTTTTATTTTTGGCTGGCATACCTGGCCCATTTAAAAATCATTTGTCCAAACTCTAATGGTATATCAAAAAACCAGTAATTGTAATTGCGTATATAATTGGATTACTTCAAAATAGTTTTGATACTTCAACATCATCATTCTAGTATAAAGAATCCATTATTGAACGAAGTCGGCGATTAGTTTCTATTTCTTAATTTTTCAGTGTCAATTTTTGCAAACTATTATCCGGAAAATTCTTCTTTACGAAAAATTTAATAGTGAACACAGGCCTCCCTCAAGTATTAGCATAACACCAGTCGTGTGCGTCTCACAACCATCGGATCTAGTAAGAACTGATGGTTAACAGACGTAAGATAATATTCCACAACTATCACACAACGCCATCTAGTCCCAAGCTAAGCAGAGCTTGTGTTATGGGTACTAGACAACTGATAAACATACTTATATATTTCTAAATACATACATATTATAGATAAATCACACCCAGACACAGTACAAATGATCATGCTCATCACATAAACATTTGTCCTGGGTGGGAATCGAACCCACGACCTCCGGCATAGCAGTCAGGACCACTAACCACTAGACCAACAGGCCAGATACCCTGGTAAACTTAGTAACCCTCCATTTTGTAGGAGGCATTCCAATAATGCGTCTTCTGGTACACGGTCGCTACTCCAGAACCTTTCGGCCCAATTTGCGAGGAATGTGCCCTGCCTTCTGCCACTTTAATTTGACGATTCTTCGAGCTATGTTGGTAACCTTGGTTCTCTTGCGGATATATATCTTTCATTCCTGATGTGATCACGCAAAAAAACTCCGAGCATAACCCTTTCCATCACACTTTCCGTGACTAAGTCTTCTAATGAGGCTCATTTCAAGTGACGTTTCTGAGCTATATTATATCACTGGCAATATTAAAAAACTGTAAGTTTCATTTTATTGTATTTTTTTTTTGTAGGAGGTAATCTCTGGAAGTACTAGTCCGATTGCTAAAATTTTTTCACCGATAGAAAGCTGTTTTATTACTGAGTGACATAGGTTATATTTTATAAACGCGTGTGATGCCGAGGGCAAAAGCTAGTAGAAAATATTTTCTGATTACATTTTGAAACAAATTGGCACGGTACATTTCCGTTAAAGTTCAAAATTTAGTAGAGTGGAACAATTGAAAAGTATATCCAAACTATAACTTGTCTAATGAGACAACCACCTAGTTCGCAACAAACTAACACCAAAATATTACAATATGTAACATTGCTACATAGTTGACAAAGACAGCATACATGATACAAAAGGCTCCAATGAAACTTGTTTTGACATATAATAGCTGAAAGTTTGGTAGTTAGCGCGCCTAGACATTTATAATTTACAAGTCATAAACTTTGAGCGATTTGGAGACCTTAGAAGGTTTGAAAATACACAGAGTTTAAAATCGTCGCGCTGGCAGCGACTTGAGACGCTTTTACAATTTATAATAGTTGTATACCCCGAAAATTGTGTTGAGCGTAGTTTTAGTTGTCAGAGGCAAGGAATCTGCCTTGCAATTAAAAGCACACTACGTCACAGAAAGTCAGAATCTATGAGTAAATGGTGTCGTCTAATAGACATGTATAGTTTGTACGGTAAGTGTTCACAAAGCCTTCTGTCACAGCAACCGCCAAGCCATCTCGTGGGTCCATGGCATAAAACAATGGATTTTTTGTAAATATAATGTCTTCTTCTTCTACCTGTCCTTATCTCATATTACTTAGGGTCAGCGCTACACGTTTTTTTCTTCAATTATGTCCTGTCACCTTTCAAACTATTTATTCGGAGGACTGTAATTGTGCGATGTATGATTTCTGTGACGTCAGGCAGTCTCATTGCAGTAAATATATTCAATCTAATATTTACACAAACATCTCATTCATCATTCAATCTTACAATTCTCATTTTCTAAATTTTTCTTGACATAAACTTTGAAAAAAATGCGCTTTTTTATCTGCTGGTGGCCACAGCAGAAATGCCATGGTAAATAGACATAAGCATAGCATAATCACCCTTTTACTGTTGGGACTCAGGCCTCCTCTCTAGTTAAGGTAATGGGCTGTAATCCATCACGCAGGCCCAGTGCAAATTGGGGTCACATGTCTTTGAATTTTTATTTCCATGGTAAATGCTAGATTTAAAATAAAACCCTCAAACAGCTTTCAACTTACACCACACCCTGCGGTCCCACCTGCCCACGGTGTGTAGATATAACAGTCTCAGAGCACTTACATACTGCCCTTGTTCTAATGACTAAAGTTTTCAGCGGAACCAACTTAATATATACAAAATTACCATAGCTATAACATTGTAGCTTAATGGTGGCAGGATAAAAGGACATTAGTATCAAATTGGCTTTTGGGGCTTATGATATTGTTTGTAACCGATTTTGCGTCCTATCGGGTTGGTTTCATCTCTATGAGATGGTGTGTATGTCTTGATGTGTTTTTGTTGGTTAGGGATTGCATCAAGAGAATTTGGTAAGTAAGACTGATATGTAATTTATTTTAATTATTATGTTTAGTGTTTTCTTTATTGTAGTTCAGAAAAACCACAAATCAAACATAATTATGATGATGTTCAGTTGAATTTTAATTTTATACTATTTTTTTTTGACTGACTGACCAATATGCTAACTTTTATCTAATGCATCAACATCATCATTTTAGCTAAAAGATGTCCACTGTTGTGTAATCTAATGCAATTTAATTTAAGTTTATGTAATTTAATTGGTTGGTGATGTAATTTAATTTATTTGTGATATAATTAATTTATCTAACATCAGTTTGTTTTCATTCGAATACTATGTTTATTTATTTATTTATTCTGTGGATGGGTGACCACATTAACTTACCAAGATTCCTCTGTGCATTAGAAAGCATGTTAAAATCATGGTGCCGGCTGTCATTTGTAGATCTTTAACAGTACCGATAGCTTAGTCAGAAGTCAAGTTTGACACTTGTCTTGCCTAAGAATACCATAGCATTCTCCGACCAGACGGGTACTGTGTCTAGTCATGGCAATTGCTTAATGGTTGACTTTGGACGTACGATAAGAACATAGACCTATTTCTTTATTCTATTCGTACGTAGAACTAGTGGTACAGCAATGCAGGTTTTTGACCGTTCATATGTAGTGACATCTAACGAGGTTGCTACACTGTATACCAAAATACAAACAGTACAGTCGAAAATACTGGTCGCAAACCGTCTCATACAGTCTTCCACTAAATCAACAATATATTGGACTTACCTGCTGACCCGTATGATAAAATGGCGTGAAAGTATACACAGAACAATAACGTGTCGGGTTTAAAGCTCATAAAGTAGTAGCTTCATTGTTTACGAGTTAAACTCACCCAGTTGACTTTAACAACTTCTGCCACAAAACATACCTACGTACAAGCGAAAACGCTTCCAGTGGCCAGTTTTACGTACTTTTTGAGTAGTGGTCTTTGTTTAGTGCTGGAGAAATAAAGAAACTTAAGTACCTACGTGCCTTAAAAAGAGGCCTGGCTTAGAGATCTATACAGGGTTATTTGTAAAACACACACAACCTTTCAAGACTGTATTACTAACACCCAATAACTTCAGTCAGTAGGTAATGTAATTTCGTATTTTTAGTTTTAGTTTTTTTATTGTATAAACTGCAAATCATGCTGTGGTCTCCTATAATTGCGGGAGTGCTCTTGTTTAAAGCTTGAATGTGTTAATCATTGACTTGTATGTGTACATTCTTTGTTGGAGGTCCTTAATAAACAAATAATAATAATAACTTTTGTTCTATGACTTTTTGCAAAACATAATAAATTTACCAAAAAAAAACAAAAATAAAGCTTCAAGACTTTTTCAACGTTGTATGACACACCGCAAACGCATCAAGCATCCCCTTCCTTATTGTAGTACCGTTTGCTTCGCATAGACTTCGGAATGTTTAGACTAAAATATGATAAATTTTTAAAAGTCAGTAAATCTATAAATAATCTAAAAATTACCGAGCGGTATTCCTTCTCAGTTCCATAGTCATATGGAACTGAGAAGGAATACCGAAACTAACTCAGGGGTCAGTCTCTTTTAACGAACGGATGGACAAGGAGGTGAATAAACACAGTTCAATTTTAGTTAGTAAAATTCTGTCATTTTTTCTCGTCCACTCAGAGTGATACGAGAAGTTATTTGATGATTTCTAAGGGGAGTTGAATCACCAGGAAAAGAACTTCTATAGGGACGTAGGTACACAGATTTTATTCGTCATCTACTCCAGAAAAGGATGAACTTTTAATAAATTTTTAAAATATATGAATATGATAAATTTTTAAAAGTCATTAAATCTAAAAATTTCCTGGCGATATTCCTTCTCAGTTCCATAGTCATATGGAACTGAGAAGGAATACCGAAACTAACTCAGGGGTCAAAGTTTCTTTTAACGAACGGACGGACAAAGGAGGTGAATAAACACGGGTGAGTTTTAGTTAGCAAAATTCTGTCATTTTCTCTCGTTCACTCAGAATGATATGAGAAGTTATTTGATGATTATTTTCTACGGGGAGTCAGTGGCGTGCCAGGTGCCTTTAGAGGGGGCAAGCCAAGGAATCTTGACTCATCTACCCACACCTAATATCCCGAAAAAACAAAATTTCTTACTGTAATGCTGATTTTAATAGGTACATTTGATTTTTTTTACTGTTAGAAATTAAGTAAATATATATTGGTACTTAAAAAAAAGAAAAAGAGCCATCTATTGATATTTTTGGCAACTCGCTCAAAACATTCTAGTTGATTTCAGAAAAATCCACTAGATGGCGCACAAAAGAATGTATTAATCCGTACGTAGTATTTAATAAAATTCATCATTAAAAATAATTGTTTACGATATGTAATATTATTGGTAAATACTCACAATTTTAACAGCATTTATTAGCTTTTCGTTCTTTATCACACACATAACACTTAACTGTCGAAAAAGAGAAATTACCTTTACTTAATGAGGTTTTAGACTCATCGTGAATTCGTGACCTCGAAAAGGAAGTTCCTGTAGCGCTAAGAAACACACAACATCAACTAATCTTTGAAAAACAGCGCGATTGTGTTCTACATGCATATTGTACTTAAAAATTTCGTCACATGACTGTCGAGAAATAGAAGTTTCTATTCGCGTTTTACCAAAACTGCAGAACGAAATAACTGAATTCAAGTGCTTTTGAGAATTCTGATGTATTTTCATGGCACCAGCGAAATTATTTAAGTCATTATAACCTGAAGTATTCCAAGTATTCTTACCGTTTGAGAAAAATATGCAACACCAACAGAATAATTCTTTATTTAAATGCGAGTAACCTACAATCCACTGTAAACTGAGCGATAAAATTGCCTACTATGTGATTTAGTTTTCTGAGAAATATTCAAATCAGGGGTATCCTTAGATGAAGTTACGAGATCATATTTATCTTTAAAACTCGAAAGGTTTTACCTGGCTAAGTATTTTTTCCACACATTTTAATCCGTCACAACTTCACAAGGAAAAATTGCATGTGTTTCCGAATTCATTTCAAAGATACTTTAACTTTAATCACTTCAAAACCAAGTAAGTTACAGCAATAACTAATTATAACACTTTAAATGACAGAAAACTAGAAAAAAAAACAATCAAAACATAATCCGATAACCGCTCAAAACAAATTTGAACTGATACGCGCGTCATAGAGGGCGCCTCGCTTTCGCATATGCGTAAAAATTTCATTGATAAAATTTCCGAAGCCTGGCATTTTTTGCCTTAAAACTGTTCGACGAGTGTTTTCACACATTATAATATTTACTCACACAAACTCACATTTTTTGTGTTTTTATAGGGTAAAGTGAAATGGAAAAGCAAGCCCCATAAATGCCTTATGCGTTAGAGCGAGATGGGAGATGACAACGTTGTTACGTTCCATCACCCGTGCGTTTCGAATTGCGGACAAAAGTGACCTTACCGCGAACCCGACCAACGCGCAACGTCACAATTATTATTCAATTGTCCTTATATGTTGTGACTATTTAATTTAGTCGGATTCGCGATTCACTTTTATCTCGATTTGGAACGCTGGGTAAGTTGCATAGAATTTGTATTAGCGTATCGTAACTAATGAATGAATTTTCAATTACGCGCGAAGTTTAAAATTTAGATTTTATTTTAAATAATTATTTTATTAAGTTCAATGACTTAGATGTTAGGTGTCATGAAATTTTACCGCAAGCCGGGCTTTTTTGCTTGTATTGCTCGCACGTCCCTGCGGGGAGTTGAATCACCAGGAAAAAAACTTTTATAGGGACGTACACAGATTTTATTCGTCATCTACTCCAGAAAAGGTAGGTGAATAGCACAACTAGTAGGTGATACGTTTATGTAATTTGTTTATTATTTATGTGCTGACTGACCGATGATGTAATATAATGCAATTAATTGTAATAGTAATTCAATATTTCGGATTCGTCTGTGACATTTATGAGACACAATTTTATTGTGATTCAAAAACTGTTAATTGAAAATGAGTTTGTTGTTACTTGAAATAAATGAATTTGAATTGAATTATAAAACTCGAATCCATTAAATTGCACCCTAGTAATGACAAAGACACATAAAAGTCACAAAAAATAAGTAAAAAAACAAAAATAGTCTCATTTGGGTTGCTATTGCATTTATTATCGTAGATCGCATCATCGCTTGATAACAGAGAAGATAAGGTGGACGCGTAAGCCTGATTAAAAACAAAAACAGCAAACAAACCTCTGTAACAAAATCTACGGATGACGCTCCAAACAGACAAAATTGGTGAGACTCGTTGTGTAAGTGAATTTCACCTGTTTTGCTTTTCTATGGGTAATCCGAAAGGAACTCCCCTGAATTCCTTTCCAGAAGAACTGTAGTGGCCCAGCAGGGTCGAAGTCTACAGGGGCCACGGATTGTGCGAAAGAGACCCCCAAGGCCCGGCAAACCAAAGAAGGAACACAGGTATGATTTTAGTGAGTAATAGTCTGACAAGCCCTCGTGCTCCACCCTAAAACGAGTGAATTTCATTAGATGATTTCCTACCTTGAATTTTTTTATTTTTTTTATTTTTATGCTTGTATGTTTAGGTATCTTTAATATCATGATAAAAGTGTCATAGATACACTTTTATCAAAAACAATTAATAAAATTGATTTGTTGTACGATAAACACACTTATCGCATGTAGCGGTATTTTGAGACGGGTGTTTAGTAGATAATACCTATAGTAAGAAATGAAAATGGAAGTAAGAGGAGTGATTTTCTTTTTTAGGGATCGAGATTATCATATAATTTAAAAAATCATCCAATGACATCCTCGCTCTGGGGCGGACCGGTATATAGTGTCAAATTTTTACTGACTAAAAATCCACTCCTGTTCCTTCGTTGCTTTACGTACTGGGGCCAAATCTTCTTTTCAGAAACAAATCCTTGGCCCCAATAGTCTTCCACCCTTCTGGGCCCCAACGGTTTGCTGACAACTCCTTGAGGCGCGTGAGGATCAATACACGCCGTGGACGTCTTGGTCCGGACGGTTACCGGACGGTCGGAAGGCGAGCTACCCGTCCCCAAGCCCACGTCTATGGTAGCAAAATTAATACATTGATTTTGAATTTGGCCTAAAAATATATAAAGATTGATCAAGATGCCTTCTAGTTAAGTGGCTCTGTAGCGCCATCTATGTCGGTAAAACGGAACTAAAATTCAAAATCGCATTATCAGAGTTCTACGCGCGATAAAAACAGAACCAATAGTTCGAATTCAACTATTGGGTAGTTTCCTGGAGCAAAGAGCGTTGACTGTAAATCTTTGTAAACAAACAAACAGTATATTACGCCCATTTTCATGGTAATTTATATTAATTGGGAGCATTAATAAAGAATATTTAACAGCGCACAAAATGAACGTTGAACACGCACAGTTTTCTCCACTATTTCCGCAAACATTATTAGTATAGGAAACTATTTGTGTGCCAAAGGCCATGACCGTGAATATTATGATAACGTTTATAGGCCACAGTGAAGCACTGGTAGCCAATAGCCCTTTTTTTCACCGTGGGCAAAAATCATCCAATGACAACCCCCACCCTCTTGGGTGGAACGTGACATAGTGTCAGACTCATACTGACTAAAAACCCACCCCATTCCTTCTAGCATCCATACCGGGGCTCCAGCGCCCTTTCGGATAACCCTAGCCCCAGTAGGCTTCGACCCAGCTGGGCCCCTCCTGTTGCTAACAACTCCTTGAGGCGCGCGAAAACAGTGCGTGCCGTCGACGTCTTGGGCTCGGTCCGGACAGTTACCGATTGGTCGGACAGCGGGCTACCCATCCGCGAGCTTGCCGTCCGCGAGCCCGCAAGGGCCTTAGCCTACTGGGGCCATGAGTTGACTTCCAAAAAGAAAATCTGGAATCCTGGAATACTAGGAAAAAAGGAACCTAGGTGTAGTTTTCGATAGTAAAAATCTGTCACGCCCACATCAGAAGTCACCTTAAAAAAGCTTATATTGCTGTAACTCGCAAATATATCAACGAAAACAAAGACCAAAATGCAAGCAGAACGCATCTAAAGCCATGTCTCCATCTGATCAAAATGACGTCGTTAACGTTCTTAAGGCTGATCCACACAAGCGTCTTCAGCCATAACTCAAACGCACCGCAACTCTAGTAAATCCTACTCATTAGTTGTCGCGACCCACTAATGTGTTCTCGTCCTATTAAGTGACGGCTTACTCGCTTTGTGTACTCCACTTAAGTCATATACTTGATATTATGGAAGATACTGTTGGAGTATTTTTGGGATAATTGGGTATTTTCATGTTTGTACAAAAGAAACTGCTTTGATTTAGAGATATATTTTTGGTTTATTGAGTTTTCTAATGACATAATATAACATCATAGACAATAGAATGTTGGGTTACGGGAGTGTTCGAAATAGTTAAGCTTTGGTTTCCAAGGAGAGCGGTGCCGTCATATAGCGGCCGTTTTCCGGAACAACGACTATTGTCCTCTGCTGATGATAGTTCACCCTCCAAGTAAATTACTAAAGCTAAATCAAGGTCGTCCATTTTCTATATTGAATACTTTTCGTATGACGTTTATGACGTTTGTTTTGAAAAAATTACTGACGATGTGTTAAAACGGCCGCTATATGACGGCACCGCTTTCCTAGGAAACCAAAGCTTAACTATTTCAAACACTCCCGTAACCGAACATTCTTCGTTACGTGGTGTAATTTATTTCATCACCACTGCTCTCAAAACGGTGAAGGAAAACATCGTGAGAAAACCGGCAAGTCCTAGAACCAATAATTTGAAGACATGTCACATCTACGAACCTGCACTGGGCCCGCGTGATGGATTGCGGGCCATTCCCTCTCCTAGAGAGAGGGCCTGAGTCCCAGGAGTCCCAGCAGTGGGAACATTGTAAGGCTGACTATGCTATATTGAAGGAACACGGAGGTTTTAGTCACTAAAAGTCTGACATATCTCACGGCACTCTAAAGTTGATGATTTCTCACTTCAAAAAAGGAGGCACCTCGAATTAAATGTATCATTAGTGTTGTAATATGTAGAAGCATACAAAGTATTTTCTGATGTTTTGTATTTATAACAAGCTGACCCGGCAAACTTCGTACTGCCTCACATTTAATGAATGATTGTAGTAACCGATATAGTCAACCGATTGCGATGAAACAAAGCCTAAGTAATATAAAAAGTTACACACAATTTTATTATTTAATAATAATAATATATTTATTCAGAGTTAAAATTTGGTAAAATAGTTACATAAAATCTTAGAAATAATTACAATGGTATGAATATGTTCTGTGCCTGTACTAGGATAAACCTGTATCACAGGCGTAGACGTTCTTAAGCTAAGGTTTTTTGTAGACCAATCAAAATGATAACAATATTTAACAATTAAAGTCAATCGATTCACTCGATCTCTCGAAAAACGGGCTGTTGTCCATTTTATTTCTAACTAGTTCACTTATTCTAAGTGTCCATTGCTTTTACTAAACTACACACTAGGCAAAATCTATGCAAAAAAAGAAGGTCACCAATATTATTTTATGAAATTAAATATTGCTACTGAGCACGTCTGTATGCTATGAGTGCAAATTATACATTATATGAGTGCAATGTATATATTTTAAAGTTATTTACATCGATTTTGTACATTTTACGTGATGCGCGCACAATTAAAACTTCTACTGATTTATAATATCTCTCATTTATGTTAAAAATCTTTGGTCTGTGTCCTGTACAAGTAATTGTAAACAATTTTATATATTTAAACTTAAAAGTCATTGCCCCATACCAGAAATTGGTCATGTGTGGACATACACAACGACCATTATTGACCACATAATTAGTGATACTTAGTGAATAGTGGTACCTTACCTACATAGGCAAACTCAATACAACGACATGAATTTAATAATATGCTTGTTATTTCTATTGAACTACAGGAAAAACATTAATAATAGTACATTATGATATAAATGTGTAATGTTAGTGATCACCGTTGAGGCGGTATTTAGACCCGAACCATGGCGAGGGTCTTAAGAGAGCCGAGAACGGTAATCATTAATTACTCACGTGTATCATACGACGTTTTTCAATACATTTGTGAAGAAAATAACTGTTAAACTAGTAAACTTTTGTGACGGTAAAAATCTGTTTTCATATGCGCGCCCATTTTATTTTTCCTTTTCCTCGTAGGGGACGACCTGTGCCCATCCTGATACAATAAATGTAATAAAATTATAGCGGTGGAGAGGTTGTACAATAAGGTTTTAACCACATTATAGCACTAGTGCGTAATGGTGATCAAAATGTCACAGTTTGGTAACAAGTGCCATTATATACCTAAGTGCAGTGCAATAAGTCGCTTTATCAGCAAGTGTATTAAAAAAAAAATTTTATTAAACTCTACTCTAGTTTTATCCACATAAATTAAACCATAGAATTACAGTCGCATTCAAATCCTTTACCCTAAAATCCAGGAAAATATATTCCCAAAGAAATATACAAAACCACCCCAAAAATATTTACAAAGTAATCTATACATAGGCGGTAAACTATTACGTCTACACACAGGTAATATCGCGCACAAAATAAATATTTTTCATGCTGGCAACATTTCCATCCATCATTGTATTGCCCCCAAATCTTCAGGTGAATTTTCCTTAACATGTCTATAAATGATGACCTGGTTTATATTTTTTTGTGTGGGAGGTGTTTCGTTTATTTTTTTTTAGATTTTAGGGTTCTGTACCGGTAAAACGGGAGCCGATTACTAATACTCCCTTGTCCGTCCGTCTGTCTGTCCGTCTGTCACCAGACTATACCTTATAAACTGAGATGGTTAGATGATGTATTTGTATTTTTGTTTCCGCTATAACAACAAATATAAAAAAAAAACACACACAATAAAATAAAAATATTTTAGGCGACTCCCATATAACAAACGTGATTTTTTGGCTCGTCTTTTGCTACAGATGGTACGAAACCCTTCGTGTGTGAGTCGCACTTAATTCATGAATCCCCAAGCGACACCCGGTGGCCGCGCATCTATTGTCTTACTATTGTGTCTCTAATTGACGGTATCTGAAGGGTTAACCAGTTTTTTGGGAAGTATATTTGCAAAAAATGTTCCGAAATTGCTTACAAATAAGTGATTTGATTTAATATTTGACATGAAGCTTGGTGATTTGATACTTTCGATAGAAAAATGGAGCAAAAAGAGTATTTTAATGTAGTTCATATTACTAAACAAGTCCCTAATATCACATTGTTTAACAAATAAAATATATAATTGACAGTGTTAACTTATATTGAATGAGATTTATTTTTATTATAAGCTGGCGTACTGAGTAAGTTCGTAAATGTATTTTCTGCAAAATCGGGTTTAAAAACATGAAATATTTTTTTTGTTTGAGATGTGAAGCGATTTTTAGTGGAAAATGTGGTCCTTTATAGATAAAATATAAATTATTACTCCGACGTACCGGTAGTTTGATTTCGTCAAAAAACATTATCAGGCTATTGCTGCCTACATACTTGAGTTAGGTTCTTATAATGACGAACGAGGCCCACTAAGGCCGACCTGCTAAGGCTAGGGGAATGTTTGAAAGAGTAACGTGTGACCCTGAAACAAAAAGGGCAACTGAAGAAACAAAGTGTATTAGTTAGGGCACGCCACGATTATGGCGGTAAGTCCCCTCTTTGAGGCGTGGCTGGAAAGATGAGGTCTTTCCAGCCACGCCTCGGCGTACTTACCTTCTGCATGACGCAGGTCCTCACCGGACATGGCAAGTTCGTGAGGTTCCTGCACCGCATTAAAGCGGAAGAGACGCCCAGGTGTCGCCACTGTGCGGAACGCCCGGAGGACACGGTGGAGCACACAGTCGAGGTGTGCCCTACCTGAGCGTGCTCCCGCGCGCCTCAAGGAGTTGTCAGTGACATTAGAGGGCCAGATTGGTCTAAGCCTGCTAGGGCCAGGATTATCCGAAAGAAAACTCGAGCCCCGGTATGAAGAGGCTAGAAGGAACGGGCTGGGTGTTTAGTCTGACACTATCTCCCGCTCCACCCAAGAGCGGGGGTTGTCATTAGATGATTTTTGCCTACCGTAAAAAAAAGTGAATTAGTCAGTAAAAGCCTAACACCCCTACCAGAGCTGGAGGTGCTAAATGATGGTTTCCTACCTCAAATAAACATCCTAACTTGAAGCATTCTTCTGAAATAGCGCTGATATTCTCCAGCTCATTAGTGCGTGTTCTCACGACCTTTGACGTAACCCAGTACGCAATCTTGTTCTTCAAGTATGATTGGAGCCGTGCTTGCGGGCGGAACAAACATATATTATGACGTATGTTCTTATGTGTAATGAGCCTAGCTTCTTTCTTAGTCTGACGTTTTGTATATCTAGTAAATTTTCTTTCTATTCTAGATTAAGAAATGTTTCTTAGATAATTACTCCAACGTCACTTTGTTCACAGTAATCACATTTTTTATGATATAAACTAGTAGGTACATGACTGCAATCCCTCCTGATGGTAAGCAGCCTATTTATTGTAGGCTTGACGACACCCAAATTGTAATTGGACGGGAAGACCGCAGCAGGCAAATTGTTCTATTCTATTAATCCTTTGACTTACGTGGTTTAAATAATGAGACGAAATGCTTAGTCCGGACCGTAGAGGTGTTGGTGTGTGATGGTAGAAAGGTGATGACGGAATCAAGAAATGTAATTCCTGCTCACACTCTCTTAAGTGTTAAAGTTAAAACCACATAGAGATATGTTAAGTAGTAAAAAATATATCGGAACACAGTGTCTCCAGTTTCTCCTTCCACTACCGACACTACTAGACGTACAGGAATACTTACACAGTAGCGCATACATCCGCAAATAAAAAATCAGAGCATGCTACACAGTCAATATAAACCTTATTTGCTTTTAGCTTTTTTAAAAACAGCGTATATTTTCCTTGCGCCGTACAACTTACGCACACACAAACATCATACGACATCGATGTGCTGTGGCAAAACCTATTTGACGTGACATGCACTCTGTCATTTGTCTGTGCCTCTTCGCACGCTTTTCCACTGAGTCCAAAGCTGCCAGATGTCATTTTGCAGCATCAGCTGATATGTGTCTGCTGGACTCTACGTTTGTATGTAGAGTCGCGCCCCGTTGCGTCTGAATGGTTTCAGGCGTGGCTCTCGTTTTTTTTTTATTGGGGGCAAAAATCATCCAATGATAACCCCCGCTCTTGGGCGGAGCGGGAGATAGTGTCAGACTTTTACTGACTAAAAACCCACCCCGTTCCTTCTAGCCTTCATACCGGGGCTCGAGCTCCCTTTCGGATAACCCTGGCCCCAGTAGGCTTCGACCTAGCTGGGCCTTTGCTGTTGCTGACAACTCCTTGAGGCGCGCGGGAACAGTGCGCGCCGTCGACGTCTTGGGCTCGGACAGTTACCGGAAGGTCAGACAAAGAGAGGCGTAGCCCTCGTGTGCTTCGGTCTAATGTAGTTCGCGCTTCACATGCGTTATACAAGGAAATTGGCCCAAAGGAACATACACAACACTATAAACAAACTAGTTGCTCCCAGCGGCTTCGCCCGCGTGATAGCAGAAATTAATCCCAAGGGAACATATTTCCGGTATAAAAAGTATCCTATGTCCTATTCCAGGACATGGTTTATCCGTGTACCAAGTTTCATCGAAATCGGTTTAGCCATTTAGGCGTGAAGACGTAACAAACAAACAAACAAACTCAGTTTCGCTTTTATAATATTAGTAAGGATACAGCAATACTATAAACATGGAACTCTGCATATTTCAAAGTTAGTTAATCAAACAAGTCTCAAGGGATTGGAAGTTGGACTTTTTGTTCTGTTATTACGTTTCTGTAGTATAATTTTTGAGTTTCACACCAGCGAAGTTTTTAAAAAAAGAAAAATAAATAAAATAAAAATTTTGCCAAAATATTGTTTTGTTTTTCACGTGAATATCCGTAATTAATAAGAAAGGATCTTGTTCACGTCGTAATATTGAGTTTAAGTTAAATCTAATCGCTAAAACCATTTTTAGTACCTCTTGCCTCGATAGATGGCGTTGGTCGATTTAAATTCGCGCTTTGGTTTCGTTACCGAAGATTGTATAAGATACCTTGAAAATAAATAAATGTCTTCGTTCTGAGTACGTAGTGTGGTTTTATTCAAACTCCCGACTCGTCGATAAAAACAGGGCGAAAAGATCTCCGATGACCAGTACCCCTAGCCAAGTTGCTAATCTGCAATAGTTAACGCTAGTAGAAAGCTTCAAATGTACGGGAATGACGTCGTCCCAACGCTCAGTCACATGGTCAGAACAAAAGAATTGGCGGCAAGGTCAACTCGAAGCGTTCGACGCAAGCGAAACGGTTGTAACTTGGCTAGGGCGGCTGGTCTTCTATAACAACAGAACTGCCACACAGCAAACGTGATTCTTTTGCCGTTTTTTGCTGTATATGGTATGGAACGGAACCCCGCGTGCGCGAGTCTGGCTCGCATTAGGCGGTTTTTATTGAACTTCACACTTTCACTTCAAAACCTTTGACCCTCAAGACAGGGGCGTGTTTGTATTCTTATCAATCATTCATAGCCAAAAGCACAACAAGTGCTTCTCACAGACGATAAAACGCAGTACAGGCTGAACTTATCAAAACTTCGCATCAATTAATTTTAAATCTTAAATCTTAGCCTAGCTAATTTAAGTAGCCTAAGTTTTCGGCTGACTTAAAATTGGCAATCAAATTTTTTCACGTATTGTGGCCTATACAGGGTTATTTGTGAAACACTAGCAACCTCTCAGGACTATGTTACTAACATCATAAACAACAACTTTTGTTCTATGACTTTTTACAAAACATTTAACAAAAACAAACCTTCAAGTTTTCGTTGTTCTATCTAACACATTTCAACTCTGTGTTTTGCTGTACCTACCTACGCCTCCTGCACACTGTTCTCGTAGTAGCAAGCATTTTCGTGTACTCATCACACTAGAAAATTGATACGACAGCATAGACTTCGTAACATTTAGAACTTTCAATTTAAATATTTTTATTTTTGTATGAAAATGTTATGAACTAAATTTTTTTTTTAAAGTCATAGAACAAAAGTTGTTGTTTATGATGTTAGTACCATAGTTCTAAGAGGTTGCCAGTGTTTTACAAATAACCCTGTATACCAACCCCATCGTACTCTCTTAGTTTATTGTGTAAATAATACAACAACATGAACACATGAGAGAGAATTACTGAAGAGTTTAAACTGGATTTTCTAGACGTTGAGTTATGAGGATGAGTTGTAAGGAAGAGGGAAGCCAAAGAAAAGATGTAAGGAATGAGCAAGGATTAATATTAAAAAAGGGGGTCGGTTATACCGTGACAGTTATCGAGACAGAATGGGGGTCTTTTAAACAGAGAGAATGTCTCATTCATCTGGTCTAGTCTTTTCTTTACAATTTTATATTTTTATTTTCATACTAACCCAACGGCTTCTTCCGCGTGATAGCAGAAAATTATCCCAAGGGAACATAGTTCCGGGATAAAAAGTTTCCTATGTCCTGTTCCAGGACATGGGCTATCCGTGTACCAAGTTTCATTAAAATCGGTTTTGCCATTTAGGCGTGAAGACGTAACAAACAAACTCACTTTTGCTTTTATAATATTAGTAAGGATTAGTTTTCCCTGATCACTAAATGCATCAAAGGCACCCAATGATGAGACATGATTTCCGGCCACCGTAGACGCAGGCTTGCGGACGGCGAGCTATATGTAGCTCGCTGTCTGACCGTCTAGTAACTGTCCGGACCGAGCCCAGGTCGTCTACGGCGCGCACTGTTCCCGCGCGCCTTTAGGAGTTGTCAGCAACAGCAGGGGCTCAGCCGGGTCGAAGCCTACTGGGGCCAGGGTTATCCGAAAGGGAGCTTGAGCCCCGGTATGAAGGCTAGAAGGAACGGGGGGTATCCTCACCATAAAAAAAAATAGTTTAATGAGATAAGTAATTTGGTGTAGGGCACTAAGATAATAAACAAAGAAAACTGACGATCAAAGTAAAAAATAGATCAAAAACGATAAACTAAAATGCTTTTAAAAATAAACAAAGTTACTGACTAAACGTAACATGAGTAATTTTCAAAGGAAACTTATTCTAATATGTTATTACTAGCTGCTGCCATAATATGCTGTTGTGATCAGGGACTTAAAAACACCTTCATAAAGGTTACCGAATTATAAGTGTTACATATTGAATTGGTAACAGAATCAAATGTGTAACACTTATAAATGTGTTTTCAATGTGTCAACCCAAAACACTTACAAAAGTGTAACCGTAATACCTGTAACAGATATAAAAGTTTTAACAGTGTTAATAAGTGTAACAGGTAAACGCAGCGTTTACAATATAATTATTTATGGTTATAATAAGCATTAAATAGCCGAAATCCATTCGCAGTCTGTTGTATTCGTGTAAACTTGTGAGTTGAAGTATTGAAAATATTCGTGATTTAAAACTTTAAACATATCCGTGAGTTACTTATACCTAAAGCTATACTAAAACTTATTATTTCAGTTACACATATTAACACACAGCTCACACACACAGTCACAGCGGTTACAGCTTGATTCGGTAACATTATTGTATCTGTTACATTTAAAAGTGTTTTTCTGTTAAAACGGTTTTAAAAAACAGTGTTAAAACACATTATTACGGTTACAGTTTGAGTCCTTGGTTGTGATAGTAGAAAAATATTACAAGGAAACATATCCTTGAGACAAAAGATGCCCTATGTGCTATTTTAGGTAATGTTCAAAGTTTCATCAAAACCCGTTAAGCCATTCCAAAGTAAAGAAGTAACAAACATACACATTCAATCACAAACTTTTGCCTTTAGAATATTAATGTGTTTTTTTCTTTACACTTCACATCTAAATGTATCATCATCATTTCAGCTGAAAGACGTCCACTGTTGGACATAGGCCTCCCCCAAGTGCCGCCACAATGAACGGTCCTGTGCGTCTCGCATCCATCGGATTCCCGCAACCCTTACCAGGTCATCGGGCCATCTTAATATATTATATAAATATATTAAATTATTAAAACTACTTTTTATTCAATTTAGACTTTTGTAAGTTATTTGTGTCTTTTTTTCAAATAAATAATCAAGTCTTATCAAGTTCATAGAATTTTATCATAAATGCAAGTCTACCTATTCGTCACAAGCACTTATTCACCACTCTTTATTCCAAAAATTCATTTTAAAATAGCACATTTTAAGTACACATACAATTACAAACGCCATTTATAAAGTCCCCTTGTAATTTCCACGGCTCTCATAAAACAAGGCGGAATACTTGCACAGCCTTATTCGAAAGTCGTCATTCCTTTGTACATAGACACTTTTACAGCAGACCATTCAGCTTCACGCAAGAAATCCAAACATACTTTGTGTCACAAAACGGAATAGGCAAAAATGACACATTCGTTTTCAGGCAAAAGGCGCAATGTATAAGGGTTTGAACGATAACCTTTTCATGACGTAGAGGGTCTACGCCGTAGCTGTGTGCAACGCGCTACGCTCCAGTTTGCTACGAGCCTCGGAGCGGGGAGGACGTTTCGTAGCAATTTCGCAGCTACGATGCGATGTTCGCGGTTTATAAGTTGTGACGATTTTCTCAAATGAATGTTCGGGGTTTTTAAATGAACGCAGTCTTTTTAAAAGTGTGTAGTGAACAGTGGTGTACTAACAGTAATTTAGAGCTTGTTGTTCATGATTTTTGTGTGAGTTTGGCGTTCTTTTTCTGAAACAAAGATGTACAAATCTTTAGGCAATATTTTCTTGTTACACACGTAAAGAAATACGTGGTGGTCTTTGTTATGGCGAAATAGAGAGGCCGCTTTGTCCTAGCGATACTTGGAAATGTTCTAGGTCTAGTTTTCGATTAAGTAACTTGCGGGTAGACTCAATTCAACTTTTTGGGGTACTCTAGGAGTTTCATTGTTCAGAGTTCAGGACTTTGTCTAGAGATGGTCTGAAGACTCGATAACTGCCTAACATAGTAAAATAAATATTGAAACAGCTGTCAGCTCTTCCACGAAATTCGAACAATGACAATAAAACAAAGGCTTTATTAATGAAGCAATGTTAATTGGAGGGTACCAATTATTTACCTGTAGATACTGAGATAGTTCTAAATTGTGAGTACCTTTAATTATAGGGACAAGATTAAAGATTCTTAGATCTATTCAGAGAGAGTATGAAATTACTAAATATATTTTTTTGGGTTAAATTATTAATAACAAGGTCCTCTTCTTTGAATTGAGGGAATCGATTCATCTACAATATTATTTTCACAAAAAAATATTATTGTAATCTATATTTTTTTTTTTTTTTTATATTGTAGTGAAGTCGTAATGCTTGTTGAATAACAAAGGCATTTCAATCGGTATAAATACTACAATAAATGTTTAATTTGTAGCCAAACAAAAACTTAAATTCTGTAACACCTGAACGTAAAATGACAGGGTAAACATAAATTAACTCAAAAACAGCACCAGATTGCACACGCTTCCATTTAAAAACATAAAAGTCGACACGTACGCAAACACGCGTCGTTCGCGTAAAAAAACAAATGAACGGGCAAAGAGATTAAATGAATCGTGACCGAAATAAATGAACATTTAAATGAAAGAACATAAAGTGACTCTGAGTGTAAAATGTACTGTTTTGGGTGAAATCGTGTGAATAGTTTATAACGGAATGAAGAACGGCAAGACTTGTTTTTGGTCGATGCTGCAGGCCTTAGCTTTGTTGCCCACTATGGCTTTGAAAGGTAAGTTTTTCAATAATAATCAATAATAAGTTATCATTTGTTTAACACAGGTAGTGAAAACAGATCTTAAGTAAGGTTCATAGGTCACTATGTTATGCCTAGAGGGGTACAAATATGGTTGCATGCATAGAGAAAAATAAATCAGTCATGTGAGAGGTAAACTCGAATTATTTGTAGGTATATCAAAATGTATGTAATGATGATAAAATAATATAATTATAAATGTTACAATATGGAGTACTGTCAATGCGTAAATAAATAATAAAGAAATACAAATTTCATAAAGCAATACAAATTTCTTAAAGCTATTGGTCACAATATTCAGTTAAAGAATTTTAAAAAAGAAAGATGTTTTCTACAGTGAAATAAATTAAATAATTAAAAATTACAAATTTTACAATATGCAGTAACGTCTGGCGTTCAATTAGTTTTATTAGTTAGTTTTTTATTTAAGATTAGGGCAAAAATAGCAACAGTTTGGGTCTCAAACACCCCAGTGTTTTATCCAGCGATGTGGTAGGCCAAACTGGATATAGGGAAACGTATTGAACCCGTACCTAAAGGAATAAGCTTAGATTGTCAAAAACTAAAATAAAATAGGAACAACAGAGAGATATAACTAGCTTATAATAACATTAAATCAGGACAGGTACAACAAATAACTTTAATTACGGAGTTGCCGGTTCTTCTCCATAGGAAACGATCAATTTGGAACCGTGCACTAGCTTCTGACGTTTTAGAAGTGCCCATGTAGACCTATCATCATCTTCATGCCCTTATCCCGTTTTATTTGGGGTCGGCGCAACACGTTTTTTTCTTCCATTCTGTCCTGTCGCTCGTCACGCTATCACTAATTCCCTTTTCATTCATATCACTTCTCACACAATCCATCCATCTTTTCTTTGGCCTCATTGATTTCTTTGGCCCATGTAGACCTATGTGAAATAAAAATATTTGAATTTTGATTTTTTTCATTATTTATTTATTCAAGCTTTATGCTCAAAAACTGTACAAAGACTGACATTAAGTCAGTCTTTGTACAGCTTTAGGCATCATCTACCAGTTGACCTTAGGGTGGTGCAGAAACATAACATGGCAGGTGCAACTTAACCCTTCAGATACCGTCAATTAGAGACACAATAGTAAGACAATAGATGCGCGGCCACCGGTGGTCGCTTGGGGATTCATGAATTAATAAATATAAATTAAATAAATTAAACGGGTAGGAGATGCATTAATTTACAGAAATTGTTTGTTACTAATGGGGCTTACCATATCAAATATTTAATTTAAAATTGTTTGTTCATATGTTTGCTAAGCTAACCTGAGGGAAAGGCTAATCGAAAATTCTTTAACTGATATAACGTTACGCCATCGCTGAGTGTTGGAACAGTTTTAATTCCGAAAAATACACGGCTGCTATGGCAAGGCCACCGGAGTGAGGCCACGTGGTAAAACACGTATGATTTACTTATGAGGAACAATTTTTGAATTAAGAATTTGGACTGTTGAACCTTTCTTTAATGTCAAAGTTGTATAGGTGGTCGTCATTATCATTTGAGCCGAATGACGTTTACTGTCGGACAAAGGTCTCCTCAAGTATCACCATAATGACCAAACTTGTGTGTCTCGCATCTATTGGATTCCTGCAATCCTCACCAGGTCATAAGTCTATATAGTGGGAGGCGTACCAAGCTGCATTTCCGGTATGTGGTTGCCACTGTTTCGGCCCCATTGACCATATTTTTTTATCTTATATAAACTAGTGCTTGACTACGATCCCACCTGATGATGAGCAGTAATGTAATCAATGGTGAGGCTTACTAGTTTATATGTTAAAAAAAAAATTGTCTACCTACTGCTCCTTTATTTTGACGATTATTCGGGCTATATTGTTGACTTTGGTTCATAAGTTTTCATGCTAGTATTTGATGTACACTCAACTTGAAATCCCAAATATAGATATCAGGGGAGGAAACATAATTCCACAACTCTCGGTAACTAATTCTCAAGTGTATTAAGATTCTCCTTCAGGCAGGTGGATTACTTATCACAGTAAGATGGTATCAGCGCTGGGATGTTCCCTGTTTTGTTTATTCTGATACTCCTGATATTTACTTGAAGATAGAAGATATAATCTAACTAGTGGAGTTAGATTATCTTTCTGTTATAATTCCTCAGTTGTCTTTTAAGGTGCTTAACCCTTCAGATACCGTCAATTAGAGACACAATAGTAAGACAATAGATGCGCGGCCACCGGTGGTCGCTGGGGATTCATGAATTAAGGGAGTACTATAAAATAAACTGTAGCTAATGACGCGCGTATGTTAGATTTTTAATCTAGTAGTCTAGGCGTCTGGGAATAAAACCTAGGTAAGGTTGAAAGTGTACGCAATATTTTAAGTAAATTAAATTTATCAGCATAGGTATATTTTTACTATTTGCGACTGACTATTTATATACTCACTTTTATGAGTACGTAAATGTTTTAGGATTTACTTTGTGTTTGAGTTAATGCTGCTTTCATCACTACATAGTATAAAACAAAGTCGCTATCCGCCGTCTGTCTGTCCCTATGTATGCTTAGATCTTTAAAACTACGCAACGGATTTTGATGCGGTTTTTTTTAATAGATAGAGTGATTTTTAAGGAAGGTTTATATGTATAATTCATGCATAATATAGTAGAGAAACACTGATAAATTTAGAGGTTTCTAATGTGATGTCGTAAATAAGCACGTTTTTTTTTGCGCTTATATTGCAAACGCTGGCTGTACCCTACGAGATAGACCAAAATAATGTACTACAGTATTGTCCACCTTAAAAATTTCAACAAAAAAGTCCGCGATGGTATATGTCTATCTCTTAGGGATAACCCACCATAA
This sequence comes from Mythimna lalbum, assembly GCA_949319445.1. NCBI lineage: Eukaryota > Metazoa > Arthropoda > Insecta > Lepidoptera > Noctuidae > Mythimna > Mythimna lalbum. The sequence continues at coordinate 5,444,881 of OX439359.1, read as the reverse complement.
CAAATTTTTATCCTTTACAAAAAAATGGTTATTTACGAAGTGATTTTAAACAATACAGCATTATTCTTTATCCAATTAAGTACTTTAAATAAATTGTGCATTTATTATAGATCAATATGTTTTTTACAGTATGTAATTTAAGTGAATATTTCCGAAGATATTATTGTTGCGGCGCCGCGCCTATAAATAGCGCGTTGATGGCCGCGCTTCGTCCTAGCCCTGGCTGGAGGCTTTGATTTTATTCAGGGCCGCTACAGGCAAGTTCGGTTAAGCAGCCGACAACCTCATAGGTTGACCTGCGAGAGGCCACACACAAAAAAAAAGCTCTTCGTCCTATAGCACTTCATGATTTGCAGCGATCGTACGCGTTTATCGGAGCTCTCTAGCCAGGAAAATATCAATCCCTACTAATATTATAAATGCGAAAGTAACTCTGTCTGTCTGTCTGTTACGCTTTCACGCAAAAACTACTGAACGGATTTAGATCAAATTTGGTAGGTAGGTAGAAGAGACACTGGAATACACATAGGCTACCTATAATTCCACTGTAGTCCACGCGGGCGAAGCCGCGGGCGGAAAGCTAGTAATTAGTATAAAACAAGGTTTTTTTTCGCGTCGGTATGTGTGTTCGTTATCCAAAACATACAAGAGATTATTGTTCGGTAAATTAGTCATTTGGTATTGATCATCATAGATAACTAGTTTTATTTATATTATATAACAGTAAAAATTAGAAATAATTAAATAGTTTCTCACTTTAACTTCAAATATCTCAAATTTAGTTTTGAGTTGGTTTCAGTATAAAATCTTATCAAATGATAAAAAAAAATTTTGTATGTAGGTTTTAAAAACTCACTCTGACACGTCAATTATTTTTCAGTGAGGCCACGTTTTTTTTCATTAATAAATAAAAAAACGGAAGACTTACCAAAATGATAAGTTTTTTAATAAAACTTATTATTTTGGTTAAAACTTATTTTGTATACGTCATTTTAACGTAATAAATAAAGTTGTTAGCTCTTTAGACATCTCAGGTACACGTTTATCCTAGTTCAGGTTAGATATAATTACTAGATATTTTATACTATTTTTATTCTAGTATACAGTCGCACATATTGTAACATTGGACATTATCCTTCTTAATAAACAATTTTAAAGAAGATTTGAAAGGACCTTACTTTTGAACAATTTTTGCAGTTTGAAGTGATTTTGGCATTAAAAACAATGTTGACTATGTTATAGAGAGTTATTTGTAAAACACTAACAACCTTGCAGGACTGTATTACTAACACCATGAACAACAACTTTTGTTGTCTTTTTACAAAACATAATCCATTTACTAAAAACAAACCTTTAAGATTTCGTTGTTCAATCCAACACATTTCAACTCTGTATATTTCTATACCTACCTACGTCTGTATGACGCGACGCAAGCGCATCAAGCACCACCACTGCCTGATTCCGCTCCCTTCTGCTATACTATCACTTGTTTCGCATAGAGTTCGTAATATTTAGAACGTTCAATTTAAATGTTTTTATTTTTGTATGAAAATCTGATGAACCAAAATATGTTACATTGTTAAAAGTCATAGAACAAAAGTGGTCATTTATGATGTTCTTAACTAACACCTAAGAGGTTGCTAGTGTTTAACAAATAACCTTGCATATTATACTGTGACATTTTTCAATACACTTGCTCATAAAGTGGCTCTTATTGCACTGCACTAAGGTATATAATGGCACTTGTTACCAAACTGTGACATTTTGGTTACCATAACGCACTAGTGCAATAATGTGGTTAAAACCTTATTGTTCAACCTCTCCACCGTCATAATTTTATGACTTTTATCGTATCAGGATGGGCGCAGGTTGTCCCCCACGAACAAGAGAAAAACAAAATGGGCGCGCATATGAAAACAGTTTTACAGTTATTTTATTCACAAGTCTATTGAAAAACGTCGTAAGATACACGTGAGTAATTAATTATTACCATTCTCGGCTCCCTTAAGACCCTCGCCATGGCTCGGGTCTAAATACCGCCTCAACAGTAATCACTAACATTACACACTTATATCATAATGTACTAGTAGGTATAACTAAAATTTTGATATTACACGAAAATCTTGATGTGGACATAATAGAAAATTGCACACGTCCAAAGCATGGCTGGGTCACAACCCTATTAACGTTATTTGAGAAATTACAAAGGAAAGATAACTGTTTTACTCGTACTAACAAGTAGGTATATACCTAGTAGATACAAAGTAACAAATGTATTGTGTTCCTAGACATCTTAATTACTAAATAATGGATTGCTGCTTGTCTACCGAACTAATGAGAAAGTCAGCTACCTTCTACAAATAATATAGATTATATTTTATATTTAATGTCCGAAATGTCTTCAGGGAATTTCATACAAAGTGGTAGAACATAAGTAGATAATATTTTCTAGTATTTCATAGTATTTCGTAGTATTTCATAGAATATGTATTCTGATTTTTTTCTTATTTATGTTCTTTTATTTCATTTAAACACATATTGATTACATTTTTAAATATTTCAAAAATAAAAATAAAACATTTAAAAATATAAAAAACAGTATCCCACCGATATCGGGAACAGGGTCCAAGCCACCGGCGGTCAGGGCTTCAGAGAAAGGAACCTCCTAACAAATTATTTATGTTATCTTTAAGAAACTCATGACCAAATATCAATAAATTAAAAACATATTGCAATGCTTTAAAAAGAAAAAAAAGCGGCCTTTGCCTTACCTTCATTTTTTTAAATTTCAAAAATGGTAGTAAAGTTTGACAGACAAAGATAGAGCTGTCTTGAATCGACAATATATCGCAATATTTTACATTATCTAGTAATGAGTAACAAAACATCGTTTGTTTATTGGGTATCTACGCAGGGCGCCTGTTATCTATCTATATCTATATGTATATAATAATAAAAAATAAATGTTTGTTCTTTTTAGTCGGGCTAACACTCGAAAAAGGCTGGACCGATTTGGCTAATTTTGTTCTTGAAATATTCGTAACAGTCCAGGAAAGATTTAAACGGTGAGAAAATATGGAAAATTCACGAAGAAATCCAAATACAACGCCATCTCTAATTAAAATGTAATTTTTAAATAACTATACAGGTTCCGGTAATACCAGTAGATGGCGTTATCCTTTGACAGATCAGCTATAAGGTATCACAACATTTACGGTCAGTAAATGCATGGCGGTACGAAGTTCACCGGGTCAGCCAGTAAAAATGTATATGTATAAATAGAGCTGTGGTGGCTGAGTGGTAATGGCTCCGACATACGAGTTTAAAATTTATTAAGAATAGAATAGAAATACTTTTATTCGGTACAGAACAGACACAGCACAGCACAACGGTTATATACACAAAGTAAACAAAAATAAAAGTAAAAAGTGCGCCGAGCGTGCCCGCACCGAAAGGGTGACCACCTCAGCATTTGCTGGGCGTTAGACATCCAGCGCTGATTTTCAGTTGGCACCCCGCAGTGACGCGTACAGTGCTGATAGAATTATTATTCTATCAGCACTGTTCGCAAAACAATCATTATGCGACTGGATGTCGCATTATGCGACTGGATGTCGCACAACCCACACTGGGCCTGCGTGGATTAAGGTTCATTCCCTCTTTTCGAGTCCCAGCTGTGGGAACATTACATGGCTGATTATACTTTTATTATGCTACTATAATACTTCCTTCCTTTCTATTATGAAAGTTATATAAAAGAGTGAGTTTGTTTGTTTGTTACGTCTTCATGCCTAAATGGCAAAGCCGATTTTGATGAAACTTGGTGCACAAATAAACCATACCCTGGAATAGGACATAGGATACTTTTTATCCCGGAAGTATGTTCCCTTGGGATAATTTTCTGCTATGACGTGAGCGAAGCCGCTGGGAGCAGCTAGTTGTTAGATAAAAAAAACACTTTAATTAATTTCACCTTAAATACAATGTCACGTTTCTCTACCTAAACTAACACTACAACTATATTAGTGGACCCAAAATAATCCAGCCTGTATTTCACGAGTGAAACCACAGCAAAAGGCCAGTTTCAAGCTGAACTTATTCATTAACGCAAGGCTTTTGGGCACGCAGTTAAAATTCATATCTTATTAAGTTAGCTAAGCACCACTTACCAACTTACTTATAACTTAGTGGACTTAATTTGAAGATAAACCGCGATGGGTATAAGTGCTTCATAATTTTTGAATTTTATTTACTTAATGGAATTTTGGGGGAATTTGTTTTGATTATTGGCGGTAACATTTTATGGTTATAGCTTCAGGGGAAATGTTGGGTACATTATGAATAATTGGATTTTATATACCTGCACTAATCACACAAATATTATAAAGGTGAAAGTTTTAGACATAAACATACACACACAGTGTATGTTTGTTATTTCTTCACGTTATGAATTTGGATTAAATTCGGCACACAGGTAGACCATACCTTGGGATAGTACTTAGGATTTTTATCCCGGAAGTACGTACCCTTGGGGTAATTCTCTCTTTATGATTTGTTATTTTTCATAGTATTTATTAGTTTATTATTTTAGCATATATATTTATTTTATTTTATATAATTTAGTTTTTTTCAATTTAAAGTTTTTGTTATTTGTTTATTGTGCAAACCTACCACAGTGTTGTCTTTTTAACCCAAAGGTTGACTGGAAGAGAATGCCTTGTTGCATTAAGTCCACCTATGTACCACTACTGTACATGAAGTTTAAATAAATAAATAAATAATAAACATCAAAGGTTTATTTCAGAACTGTTAGTAATAATTTAACATAAGAACTAGTTTACGCCCGGGTGTCGCCACTGTGTGGACCGCCCGGAGGACACGGTAGAGTCCATTCAGGATGTGACTGTATGCAGTCCACCGCTCCAAGATTAGACAGTTCCACGTGTCAGCCTGCGTTCAAAAAATGGTGTTAGAACTGGAGCGCACGTAGCATAGTAACGATTCACACTTTTTGCGTATAATGGCTATTAAACTTACGTGTCGTTTGCGTCGGTAAATATAGTTTTTTACGCTTATATTTTTTTGCAAGGTCTCATGCAGTTTATGTACAAGCTATGTTACTTTTTGGTGTACAATAAAGTTTATTATATTATATTATATTATATTATATTATATTATATTATATTATATTATATTATATTATATTATATTATATTATATTATATTATATTATATTATATTATATTATATTATATTATATTATATTATATTATATTATATTATATTATATTATATTATATTATATTATATTATATTATATTATATTATATTATATTATATTATATTATATTATATTATATTATATTATATTATATTCTATTCTATTCTACATGCAAAATTTCAGGAATCTAAGTCAACAAAAAGTTGACACCGGTTATAATTGCTTAGCAAGTGTCAAAATATGTAACTAAACGGAGCATGAACGACCCTATCTTTAGATTGCGTTGGGAAGCATAGCTGGGTACTTGATATTAGTTTCAGCTTTATAACTCCACGTCTTCCTGAGCAAAAAAGTCTTGATAGACAGACAGACGGACAAACGGACATACAGACAGATGGACCACAAAGTGATCCTAATCCTTTCTTTCTTTTGACTGCGATCCCACCTGATGGTAAGCAGTGGTGCAATCGTTGATGGTGAGGCGCACTAGTTTATTAAGAGCATTCACTCTAGCCTTAAAGACACCACCATTATAATTGGACGGGAAGACAGGCGCAGCAGGCAAATTGTTCCAGCGGCCGTATTATGACATCTTAAAACCATCATGTTTTCGGTGTGAAAAAGAGACGGAGCTATACAGGACGAATAGCACTATCCTGTCTGGCCCCTGTCCTTCGACGTTTTTGCCAACTTCGCTACGGAACGTTAAAAATGGACGGTTATTGTAAGAAAGACCTCGGGGAAAAAGCAGTATTATTTATTATCTTTAAATAATACTAGCTTTAGCTTTAAATAATATTATAAAGAGGTAAAGTTGTTTTTTTTTTGTGTTTTTGTTTGTAGGAGGTAATCTCTGAAAGTACTAGTCCGATTGCAAAAAATTTTTCAACAATAGAAAGCTGCTTTATTCTTGAGGCTATATTTTATTAATGCGGGCGAAGCCGCGGACAAAAGCTAGTTTTAAGATGATTTGAAAGCTCAATAACTAAATTCTATATGAAAAATAACCTTTCAGTCTAAAAACCTATTCAAAAACCGCTGAAGACTCTTAAAAAGAAATAAAAGTTTGGTTGAGCTTGCGTGGGAATGTTCTAAAAGTATGTCAATAGGTGGACTATTTCTATTATCAAATATACACCCACATGTGGTTTTGCTACCAATAATAATAGCAACATAATATGAAAGGTCTAGCTAGAGTGGCCTGTTGGTCTAGTGGTTAGTGGCCCTGGCGGCTATGCCGGAGGTCGTGGGTTCGATTCCCACGCAGGACAAATGTTTGTGTGATGAGTATGATCTTGTTTTGTGTCTGGGTGTAATTTATCTATAATATGCTTGTATTTATTAATATTTAAGTATATTTATCAGTTGTCTAGTACTCATAACACAAGCTCTGCTTAGCTTGGGACTAGACGGCGTTGTGTGATTGTTGTGGGATATTATTATGTTATGTCCTATGTCTAGAAAAAAAAAAAAAACTGTTTTTATATTATGCACACTGTTTTCTTTTTTTCTTTATTTTGTAGTCTTTAGTAGCAAGAAATAAAAGGCTTTTTTATTTTATTTTATGTCCTATGTCTACACAGGTATGTATATTTATTAATCCCGGGAGTATGTACCCATTATAATGTTATATTTAAAGGTAGTATAGAACAAAGTTTTGAGTATATGCGAAACCCGAAACACGTGTCTAGTTTTTATGTAAAGAATCTAAGTACTAAATTTCTTAACTGTATCATAAAAAATCAAAAAGTTATAAGCTTGTTATGTAACCTAATTGTCCGCAGAAACACATGGTTACCTTGTGATCCGAGACACTGAAGGGTTGATTTGCTCCCGCATCCAGCTCTGTCCTGTCACCTAATTCCCGCTATGACCTTCCATAACCTGTTTATACTAAGTATATCGGAGGTGTCCAACTTGAGGCCTTTTTTGAATAGAATAGAATAGCATTTATTTGGCGCAAGCAACACAATATACCACAACATAAAATAATGATATTAAAAAAAAAGGACAGAAATACAATACCTACAGTTGCATTGAATGTGCCCGAAACCGAAAGGGTTTTTTAACTGTTTTTGCGAAAAAATCCAACATGATGTAAAAATTATTGGAATTGATTTACTGATTCTGAACAAACTATATTCAGGTTTCGCAATACTGAAAATTATATTGTATAAATAACAGTAAATTAACCACAAAATCTCACTTCAATTTTGCAAACCTATTTCTGTTAAATTTAATTTGAACAAAAATAAAATAATCATTTTGTTACTCGTAGTAACCCAGGTGTTACCGAACCGCAATAAATTGTAAAAAAGATTTTTCAAATATTGACCGTGTAAAAATGTTGCGGCACTTCACTTTGTGTTCACTCAATAAATGTGGAAGTATGGTAGCAAACAGTAATGAATGGTTCAATCCGATGCTTACGCAAAACGTTCGATAGAGGAAGCTGGGCAAACAGTTGGTGGGTACGGGGGACATTGTATTGGTGGGGGTTGGAGATCGTTTAGACTGACGGGTTACGTTTTTTTTATCATTATACTCGTATTATTAGACTCACGTTTGATCGCATTTTTACCTGATGTAAAGAGAGCAGTGGTGGCCGAGTGGTAACAGCCCCGACTTACGAGTGTAGGTCGCGGGCAATACTGCTTGCAAAACGGTGAAAGAAAACATCATGAGGAAACCGGCATGTCGTCCATCTTCAGGTACCCACTTTGTGGAGACGCTTGCCTAACGGTCAGTGCATGCGACTGATGTGACCCGCCGAATCCCATTTTAGCTTGGCAGCCTTTTTTCCTACGTCTATAATATCTTATTTCTTACGTCTTATGACGTAGCGTGGTTTTCCACGTCGGCTCTTTTGACCAATATGAATGTCTAAATCGAATCTTTTCGTCCAACATGAATGTTTAAATTGAATCTTTTGGTCCAACATTATTTTTTTATTTTTTATTATTGATAGGTTTGCGCTTGACCGCTATCTCACCTGATGGAAAGCGACGATGAGGTCGACGATGGAACGCGCGATGAATGTCTAAATTGAATCTTTTGACCAAACATGAATGTCTAAGTTGAAAGCGCCCTAACGCAAGTAAAACAATACAAAATAATCTTGAAACTAGCATCAGACCAACACATTTTTTCCGAACTTCCTCAAGTGACAATGTCATCCACCGTGTATCCACGTCCTCTCGATATATCATATTGGAAGTGACAGCCGGTGATACTTATTGCCTCACTCTCCTCACAGCCAGCAATACGCACGTTCAACCCGGTTATAAATGTGTGGTTGTACGTGTTTTCCTTAATCGTTATATTGTGTTACAAACCATTGTTGTTTTGTGTGCAGGTGCTTAGAAATTAATGGTGAAGCGTTTGTTAAATGGGTGTGTATGGGTTTTTGGTGTTTTAATATTTTGTGGGTGTTTCATGGCTTTGGAATTGGGTAGGTATTGCATACTAAAACCCTTCTGTAGCTTTTTTTCTGAGGTTTTACAACCTCTATAATTAAAAACACTAATCCCGTTTTGGGTTGAGCGTACGGTGCGTGGTGGTTATTGGGGTTCTGTAACTCAAAAGAAAAAACGGAACTCTTAGAAGATTAATAATAATATGCTTTATTTTTCTCACTACAATATACAGTAATTAACAAATATTTCAATGAGTATACAAAAAACACAAATAAATAAACCAGTTACAATTATATATTGTAGGAGACTTGTGCCTAAGCTAGACCTCAGGCCTGTGTTTCAGGACACCAGGTTTAACTATTACATGACTTTATATGAAGACAGTTATTAGTTTTAATTTAAGTAAGAAGGTAGTGTTAGTACAGAATATGCGTAGTGTAGTGTAGGTGTATGTGTGTGATGGCTTGTATGTGCATGTAGGTGCGTTTGTGTGGATCTAGTTTTAGTTACCTAAATATGATTAGACAATACCATTAAGCATATTTTTGGTATCGTCATAGTTAAGCTTTAGATTATACTTTGATGTTTGTTTGTCCATCTTTCTGTCTGTCTGTCAAGGCCCATTAAAATAGATATATCTGAAACCAAATATCTTAAAATTTTTGTCTATAAAGTATTTTTTTAAATATAAATTAGAATTGACACTAAAAAAAATTACACTCTGAATTTTTTTTATATATTCTGCAACATTTGGGTTTTTTGCCTTTTCAGCGGTATACCTAAAAAATTGTTACTCGAAAATGATATCAATAATTTATTATATTAATTGAACGTTATCTATCTTCTCTCTACATATATAAAAATGAAACCCGTTTTCCGTTGTCACGACATAGCATGAAAACGGCTTGACCGATTTGGCTGATTTTTTTTTGTTGTGATTGTTATTGTGAGGAAAAGGTTTTTATGGAAAAAAAATAAAAATTAGAGTAGGGTAGAGTAGGGTAGGGTAGGGTAGGGTAGGGTAGGGTAGGGTAGGGTAGAGTAGAGTGGAGTAGGGTAGAGTAGGGTAGAGTAGGGTAGAGTAGGGTAGAGTAGGGTAGAGTAGGGTAGAGTAGTAGATAGACGAGTGAGAGCGAAGCCGCGCGGGCAAAAGCTAGTATCAAATAAAATGATAGGTTTTGTTTGCAATAATATTACTTATTCTCTGACCTCAAGGACCCGGTACGGATTTATAGACAAGTCATGTCTTCGAAATTTTGGTTCAAGGCCATGTCGGTTGCCTAACGACCTTTCCTTGTTGAGCGATATTCACAAATCAAGTTATTACATGTTTGGTGAGAAAATCTCAAATACCATACCTACCAGGTTTTAGATTTTTACAATAAACAAGGCAATTATCTCACTTACTTTCTTCTACAAATACCTTTCTTTATACCAAGTATTTTTACTATTTTTAAGGGTCGAGTCATCCAATGAATGCTTGTGTAAGCATTCAAGCAGTCTGACATGCCCTTTTACTCTCTCTAGCCTAACCTAACCTAACACTTAGCTTTATATCAGATAAATGGAACACCTCCATATTGTTTAGTATTTTTTACACCAAAAACATACTTGGGCCAGCTTCTAGCTCTAGACCAGCGCCAAGAGGCTAGAAGCTTACCTGGTGAGTAGTATACTAAATCAACCGTTCTGAAATATTCGTATCTGGCCACACTGTTACACACCTGAAGCTATCAATGGCGTGGCCGCTTGTTACTAACAACTCCTCAGCAAAAACCTTATCAACCTTCTCCCAACAAACTTGGAGTTGACTTCCAGTCTAACCTGATGAGGCTGAATACCCGTGTTTTACATGGAGCGATTGCCTATCAGACCTCCACAACCCAGATGCTAGGCAACACGGTACTCTTTCAACAGGTTGATTCTCAGAATTTCTGGTATTGGAATACCCGTAACGACTAGCTAAGATCTACAAATGACAACCGGGACCAACGAATTTACGTCACCAAAGACGTGATTGGTAAAAATACCCAGTCTACTCCTTGAGGTAAAAGCTATAATGTTCTGATAATAATAATATAATAATAATATTTTTATTCAAAATTCTTTAAAGCATAAATTACATACAGTCTTAAATATATATCTTAATTCTGAGTCTTACGTGCCTGAACTAGGAAATCCTGTGTTTCAGGCAAGAAGAGCTAAAATAATTTAAAATTAACAAATAATCAAAAGAATTTTAAGTACAATACAAATGTGTAAAAAATCTGTAATGTAGACATGCCATTATTATAATATTAAAAAGTTTAACTTCTAGTTTCTTTATTATCAATATAGGTACTTAAACTAGGTAAATTTTTTATAAATTATAATAGTTTCTTAAATAACAAAATACTTAAACTAGGTCAACAATTGAGTAAAAACACAAAATATAAACAAAATCACAAAATATAAACAAAATCATTTTAGCACAATCAGTAAATTCTCTGTATCATGGTATGACATTTTTTGAAGAGTTTCTTTAAGAATTCTCTTACAGGAGACTTGATTCAAGCGATAAATATTTGCTTTCGCGTTCAATCTATTGTAGAGGAGAGGACCGAGAAAAAGGTAAAATTTTGACGTGAAAGCATGTTTGGTATGATTCTGAGGACAAACTAGGTCTTTACGTCTTTTGTTAGTAAAATCCGTGCTATATGTTAAATCTGCGTGCTGTTTTAATACAATACCCATTATAAATAATTGCCGGACTGTTAATACTTCACATTCTTTGTATAGGAGGTTAGTGGGAAAAAGGAATGGACGGAAAGTAGACACTTTGAGAATTGCCCTCTACTAACTCTAACTGATATACATGTTTACCCCAAATCACGACCTACTTCAATAGGCCGTGCACTCTAAAGGTGGGTCTACACTAGAGGAGCCGAGCGCGAGCTGAGCACAAGCCGAGATGCTCTACCTCGGTGTCAGGTATGGACGTACAACATACAGACTACTTAAAGATATGTTACAAAGAGCCTCCAAAGATCATTGTCTCTGAACGTGATGCAAAACCCTTCTAGCCTGCCCCTCTAGCCAAGTTACAACCGTCTCGTTTCGATTCGCTTGTGTCGAACACGCCACGCCTTTTTTTTTTTTTTTTTTTTTGTCGACGGGGAAAATCATCTTTGACAAAACCCGCTCTTGGGTGGAGCGGGAGATAGTGTCAGACTCTTACTGACTAAAAACCCCGCGCCGTTCCTTCTAGCCTTCATACCGGGGCACGAGCTCCCTTTCGGACAATCCTGTCCCCAGTAGGCTTCGACCCAGCTGGGCCCCTCCTGCTGCTGACAACTCCTTGAGGCGCGCGGGAACAGTGCGCGCCGTCGACGTCTTGGACTCGGTCCATTACCGGACGATCGGACAGCGAGCTACCCATGGCTTGCCGTCCGCGAGCCCGCGTCTACGGTGGCCGGAAATCGGGATCGGAATCCCGGCGACGGCGGCGAGGGCGCCGTTGCCTGATGCGGTCAGCCTCCTCCTTTGCAAGCATTACTGCTTCGCAGAAAGAGGCGACCGCCTGCCATTCCTCCTCGCTCCGGACCATGGCCTCGACCAGGGCCCGGCGCGAGAGGTCTCCGCCGCCGATCGCCCCCACGAGGGCACGGCGATGCTCCGCCCAGGCAGGGCACACCTCGACGGTGTGCTCCACCGTGTCCTCCGGGCGTTGCGCACAGTGGCGGCACCCGGGCGTCTCTTCCGCTTGAATCCGATGCAGGAACCTCCCGAACTTGCCATGTCCGGTGAGGACCTGCGTCATGCGGAAGGTAAGGACGCCGTGAGGTCTTTCCAGCCACGCCTCAAAGAGGGGACTTACCGCCATAATCGTGGCGTGCCCAGCACTGGGTTGCGATAGCCGTTGACGCCATTTCACCATGAGATCCCGCCGGAGCTCTGTCCGCCATGCCTTGACATGTTGCGGCAGTGGACTTTCACCCCGGCGTTGCATCTCCACGCGCATGTCGTGCATGTGTGCAAGGACTGTTGCCTCCAGATCCCACGGTGGTAGGCCAGCCAGAAGGCTCGCCGCTTCGCGAGAGATCGTGCGGTAACCCCGCACCATCCGTATTGCCATGACCCTCTGGCAGGCATTCAGTATGGACGCCGGTCGCTTTGCCAGCGACGGCGCCCACACCGGCGCCCCGTAGAGGGCCATGGACCGAACGATCCCCGCGTAGAGCCTCCGGCAGGAGGCGTCTGGACCCCCAAGGTTGGGCAGGAGCCGCTTGAGAGCAGCCCCAGCCCGGAGAAGCTTGGGAGCCAGACGTCGAAAATGTTCTACGAAATTCCACCGGCTGTCGAGGACGAGTCCCAGATACTTCATCGTCGACCCGACGCCGATGCGAACTCCTCCTACCGTAAGCTGGGAGTCCGATGGTGGCACGTTCCGAGGGCCGTGGAAGCACATTGCCTCGGATTTATGCAGCGCCACCTCGAGTCCCAACTCCTGGATCCTACCAACGGCTATCGCAACCCCGCGTGTCGCTAGAGCGACCGCCGCCTGGTGCGACTCTCCCTGCGCTAGGATCAGCGTGTCGTCTGCGTAGCAAACCACGCTGACCCCGTCAGGGAAGTCGCCGCGCAGCACGTAATCGTATCCGATGTTCCACAAGGGTGGGCCCAGAACCGACCCCTGCGGAACACCGCACGACATCTCTCGACGTTTCCAGTCTCCCTGGTGACCGGGGTAGACAATGTACCTGTCTGACAGGTACGCCTCGACCACTAGACAGAGGTATTCGGGCACCCGGTGGTACCGGAGTGCCCTCCGGATCGTACTCCAGGGTAGGGAGTTGAAGGCGTTGGCAATGTCCAAGGACACTGCCACGACACACCTACCCTGGGACACCGCTTCCCCTGTCGTGAGGGCTCGCACGCGCATGATGGCGTCTATTGTAGAGCGCGCCCTGCGAAAGCCGAACTGTCCGTCCGACAAGTCCGGCCCCACCCGTGTTAGCCGCACGACGAGGCGGTTTGCAATAACTCTTTCAAAGAGCTTGCCCACCTCGTCGAGCAGCACAATGGGCCGGTACGCGGACGGAGAGTCCGCAGGGCGCCCTGGCTTCGCGATGAGGACCAGTTTCCCCGTCTTCCAGCGAAGTGGGAACTGGCCCCTCTCCAGGCATGCGCTGAAGAGCCCTCTCAGTCGAGGCCCGAGAGCCTCCATGGCCAGGACCCAGGCTTTCCCTGGCAAACCGTCGGGTCCTGGGGCGGTGTTTTTGGCACTCAGCCTTCGCACCGCCACTCTCAACTCTACCTCGGTCACTTCTGGAGCATTGTCGTCGTCGTCGCTGTTGCGATCCGCGTCAGACACCGCTGGCGGAGGCGGAGCCATGGGCGGGGGGGAGTGTTCCCCCCGCGCAGGGAACAGAGTGCTAACCACACCCTCCACGAGTTGGGGCCGGAGACTCTGAGTCAGCGGCGGAGCCCAGGGGCGAAGCTTGTCCCGTACCAACTTGTACGGGCGCCCCCACGGGTCCGCGTTCAGAGACCCCAGCCACACGTTGCGGGCCTCGAGTTTGGCCCGCTTGATCTCCGTTCGGAGGGTGCGTTTTGCCTCTCTGTATTCCTCATACAGCTCCGCCTCTCTGGCCTCCGCATCCGGCGGGCGGATGCGGCGCCTGCAGTGCCTGGCGTACCGGCGTCGCGCGTGATTGCACGCGTTGCGCAGGGCGCCGATCTCCGGCGACCACCAGTACACCTGGCGCTTAGCTCGTCCTGGACGGACACGGGGCATTGCCGCATCGCAGATTTGCGACATGGCCTCCTGGAACCACTCCGCCTCGACGTCGATGTCGACAGGCCTGTCCGGTGCTTGCACCCAGGCCTGTACCGTCGCGGCTTCCAGGAGGAGCTCCCGGTCCATCTGCTTAAGCGCCCACCGCGGACCGCAAGGGCTCTGTCGGACCGGCGCGGCCGAGGTTTCGGCGGAGACGTCAAACCGGATGTACCGGTGGTCGGAGTACGTCTCCACCTCCTCCATCACGCGCCAGTCGACGACACGCGGCGACAGAGCGGGGCTGGCGAACGAAATGTCCACCACCGACTCACCCCGCATCCGCACCAACGTGGGGACAGAACCCCGGTTCAGTACGACCAGGCCCAGCTCCAAGGCCCAGTCCTCCACCATCCGACCCCTCTGGCTCGTGAACCGGGAACCCCAAGCCGTGTTCCAGGCGTTGAAGTCCCCGCAAACAACCATGGGGAGGGAACCGAACCCAGCGACGACGGAATTTAGCTCCATCAGGGAGACATGGAGTTCGTCGAGAGATCGGCTCGGAGACAGGTAGACGCCTACCACGGCGATGTCCCCGAACCGTGCTGCCACGCAACCCCGCCCCCTCGTGACGGACTCGGGGGGCGGGGTACCGGCGGCGGTCGACGTAATTAAGGTCACCGAGCCGTCCAGGTCCTGAACCCAGTCACCACTGGGCAGGACAAAATACGGCTCGGTGACCATGGCGACATTGATCAACCACTGCGCCATGCTCTGGAGCAACAGATCCTGAGCGGCGGCGCAGTGGTTGATATTCGCCTGGAGGAGACGTAATGGGGCCGTTATTGACACTCCATTACGGTCTCCTCCCGAGCCCCCCTAGGGGACACTGCCGCGGCGGCGGGTGCGGCGGCGAGGACCTCGGCGGGGATGGGCCTGCGGGCCTTGCCCTTGGCCTTGGCGGGGGGGTCGCAGGACCTGCCCCCAGCCCGGTGGTTGGCCGGCTTGCCGGCCGCCGCACATGCGTAGCAGTGCGGCGTAGCACGGCAATCTGCGGCCTTGTGACCGGGCTGGCCACACTGGTGGCAGCGGTCGCTGCGATCCTCCGCGGCGCAGTGGGCTCCCACGTGGTGCCCCACGTGGCAGCGGAAGCACCGCAGAGGTCTGGGCTCCAGCAGCTTGACCTGTGCGGAGACCCAGCCCACCAAAAGCCTTCGGCCCTCGGCCGTTATCGCTTTGGCCGCCTGCACGGGACAGCTCACCGTAACGGCTCGCATGCCCGTGCTGTCAGCACGGATGGCACCCGCCCGAACCTGTTCGGTCGTGCACCCACCCGCCCTGACAATGGCGGCCACCACCTCGTCCACCTTGACGGAATCGTCCAGGCCCATTATGCGCATGTCGATGCACTTGGTGGGCCTGGACACTCGGGCCTCTTCCGAACTGAGGGACGCCCTGATCCTTGCGGCCAGGGCGTCCGCTGCAGGACCGCTGGCCGCACCGGGGACCTCTAGGATTCGGGCCCCGGTGATCGTGTGCCTCATTCGGAAGCCCGCAGCGGCTCCGAGCTCGCCAAGGTGGGGCAACACCGCCTGCTTTGCCTTCTCCATGACGTCGTCGTACGTCACGCCCCTCTTTTCCGCTTCAGGCTGTAGCGTAATTACTACAGCCTCGGAATTCGGGGCGCGAAGACGCGCCGCCATGGCCCGCTTCTTTCGCTCCTGCCGCCTCGCGCGCTTTTTGGCCGCTCTGGCCACCTTGCCCGCTTGCTTTTTGGCGCCGACCACCGTCCACTCGGCGCCAAGCTCCTCGGGTGGAGGAGGTGGCAAGCGCGGCTTAGTCGCCACAGCGGCAGCAGGACCTGCCGGCTTAGCGGCAGGCACCGCCGCACCCTTTTTCCGCCGCTGCTGCTGCTTGCCCGTTGGGGCCGGCCTCGCAGGCTCCGGCCTTGGCCTCGCAGGCTCCGGCGCCGCAGCCCCGCGCCCCGTTTGCCCCGACGGGCCCGCCTTGGGCGTAGAAGCCGCGGCCGTGGCAGCGGCATAGGACGCCGTTTTTTTCGGAGCAGAGGCCGCCAGTGGAGGGCGCAGGACAATGCCCTCCAGGAAAGACAGCTGCTGCTGGACGCGCTGCTGGAACTCCAGCTGCTGCTTTTGCAGCCCCTGCTGCAAAGCTGCGAGTTCCCGCTGCACCAATGTCAGCAGCTGACTCTCCGGCTCGGGCTGGGGCTGGGGCTGGGGCTGGGGCTGGGGCTGGGGCCGACTTTGCCCCTGCTCCTGCTCGCGCTCCTCCTCGCGCCCCTCCTCCATGGGCTCCTGGCGGCCTCCGTTCGGCGCTCTAGCGAGCTCTGCCCGGATCTCCGCCCGGAGTTCGGCCTGGAGCTCCACCCGGAGCTCCGCCACCCTCTTCTCGACGGAGGCGTCTAGAGCCCCCTGGAGGGATTTAGCGTGACGACGGATCGTCCTCTCGCGAGTGGCTTTGTCCCTTTGGCGGGCCATGTCCCGAAGCAGAGTGACAGCCAGCTCCTTGAAGGGCATGGCCGCCTCCCCGCCTGACTCCGCCTCGGTACGCCTTTCGCTGCCGGACGGCTCCGAGAGGTCCCTCCCAGAGTCGGCCGCGCCGGGGTGGCGCCCCTCCGCGGCAAGCCTGTCGGCTCGCTCAGCGGAGTTTTTGGCCGTAAGGCCTCTCCCCTTCCCGCGGGCTCGACCCGCGCCGCGACTGCTGGTAGGAATCTTCTTCGCCCCCCCCTCGGAGCAAGACGATCCGTCCTCCTTCCTGAAAGAAGCGGAGCGCTTCTTCATGGAGAGGCTTGAGCCTCTCCCCGAAGTCCCCGCTACCTCCTCATTCTCCGAGCCCTCCGAGCTCCTTTCGGACCGCGCGTCGGACTCCGACCGCGCGTCACTCTCATCCGGTTTTTTAAAAAAGCTTTTTTGTGTATCCATCTCTGTTCCCACGAGTAAAAAACTTTGTGTACTGGCTCAAAATCGTGGTTCGCACTAGAGACTAATTTAGCTACCCATTAGTCAAGCTAACAACCTCCCTCACGGTGCGCCGCCGCTTGGAGGTTTGGGGTAATTTTTTATAGAGGTTGTCTACCTCGCGGCCCGGGCGGTTAAGCCAAGGCCCTCGTCCCCCATCAAGAGTCAGAAACATGACCTTGGACAATCTCTGGGGCTACGAGACTAACGGTGGCAGAAGGAGGAACACGTCTTCCTCCTGCCTGCCCGGCGGCAGTGTGAGTGCACACCGAGCCCGCTCTTGCTTCGCCACTGTGCCCTCTGCCATGGCAGAGGGACACGCGTTGAAGCGGTCCGTCTGACAGAACATTCGCAGACTGCCATAGAGGCCCTTGGGTAGGAGTGCCCAAGGGGGTCTATGACCGCCTCCCAGGGTGCACCGTCCCGCAGACTGGCCTTCCCTCAGGACGTGTCCGCAAGGGAACTACAGTCCGCGGGCACTCGAGGAGGTTTTCTGTCGTGGCACCCCAACACGCCACGCCTCTGATTTTATTATTTTAAAGTCATTTCAACGCGCCTAACCACGTGTTCGTTAGAACAAAGGAATTGGAGGCGTAGCCTTCTCGAGGGTTTTGACACAAGAGAATCGAAATAAAACGTTTGTAACTTGACTAGGGAGTCTGGTCATGACTTTAGTCTTAGCGGCGCGTAGCGCGTTGAGTGGGGTGGCATCGGTAAGCGAGCGCGTTGTCGCTATAAGCGGCGTCTCGTGGCATGATTTAAACATTTTCATGCTTTTGATCTTACCGCTCGCCACCCCGTGCTTAGTTACCACTCACGATGAACAGAACAAAAAAGTCGTGAACAGGCCGCTATAGTGTTGATCAAAAAACCCGAGAATAAGCGAAACAGAGTCGAGTACAAACCAAACGCGCGATCCGCGCGCGTTCGAAACTCGTAAGCCGGTCCAAACCATACGAACTTGTACTCGGCTCATGCTCGGCTCGTGCTTGGCTCGTCCATCGTGAACCCACCCTAACATCAACCAAGGCGTCTGTGTGTGAAACCCATGCATTAGCATTTGGTGACAGGTGCGAACTGTCCCGGCGTCGTCACACCATTGGCCTCGCCCATTTTATTATGTAACTTACTTTATTGTTGTTTTAGAGCTTTTTCTTTATCGTTCGCCTTTTATAAACGGGAGTTTCAAGTATCGTAAATTTTTGGTTGATTAGGTTGAGTTATTTTTGGGTGCTTTTCTTTTACTTGGTTTAGGTTGTCTCTCGGCGGGGAAATGACTTAACTTACGATCATATGTCCCTTATTTAGGTGGGATATCATCAAATGGAGAGACCCTTAGTGTCTCCACACACGAGCTTCAAAAAAACGCCACTTCAAGCTTCTTTTTGAGGCGGCCTTATTTTGTGGCTCGTGTGAGGCGTTGCCACCACAAAAAAAACGGTGGCTTCTAGCTTTTTCTCGTCGGTTCTAAAGCTTTTTTGTGGCGGCGTTTTTTTTGAGGCCCGGGAGTGCGTGCGTGCCCGCGCACATAAAATATAGCCTATGTCACTCAGGAGTAAAGCAGCTTTCTATCGTTCAAAACTTATTAACAATCGGACCAGTGCTTTCGTAGATTACCTCCTACAAACAAAAAAGAAACAAAAAGACAAACTTTACCTCTTTATTATATTAGTGTAGATTTGTGTCAGGACCCTGAGGTCCTGGTCCTTTGGTAGACGTACGAGGACCTAAAACTCGCAGGGCCCCTTTAACGCTTTGATTTGAATGGAACGTGGTATTTTATTATTATTATTACGATTTTTAACTGTAGACCTTTTCGTTTTGTAGCAGGAATTGTAGCATTATCACCGTTTTAAAGTTAAGCCTTCTAATCTCGCATAAAGGGTTGACCAAGGGACTCTGTTCAGTAAAACGGACGTGAAACCCAAAGGAATAACAAAGTAGAGGAAGACCCGTTATTATTTATTTAACCTAACGAAATTCGGTGGGCTTCTCTGTGACAATATTTTTGATAAAGAATTGTTTTTACAAGCTTTTATTTAGTTTCACCTGTCCCGATGTTCGTAATAGCGTAGTTGCCAGGGTCAAAATAACTACATTTTATTTAGTCCGTATTTTAGATTATAAAAAAGTATTGGACACGTATTTTTTATTTTTTCGATTAAACAAAAAATAACAAAGATATAGCCCATTAAGAGGGTACTTTTCCACTCGCCTATCGTCAACATCGAAAATTGTTTAAAAGCTTGTTACTTCATCTAATGCAATCCAACGCGATGTTTGACTAAAAGGCAACGCAAAAAAAAAGAGAGATAACGCCTGAAAACTCTGTTAGTATTCGGTAATTCCGAGATTTACTCGAATATTTCACAAAACTTGCTCCAAGAAATAGCTGTTTTTTTTTTAATTCTTAAAAGTTATTGAAAAAAGTTGTCGTCATTTAGAATTGTAATAAAATTTGCAAAGCTTCTATAGTTTTAATTTTTTGACTTTTAAGGCAAATTATGAAGTGTCAAAGTTCATACAAAATAGGAGATTTTCAGAGGTTTTTTAACTGGATTACTTTTACACAAATTTAGAAATTGATTTCAATAGAAGCCTAGATAATACCCACAAGATACTGTGTTTTCAAAATATCTAATGAAAAATGTGTAATAGCACCATAATCGGTTATGAGCGGCTGTATGAAAAACAGTGAAAATGTGTGTCGAGATGCATCACCTTAAAAGTTACGTGTGACGTTACCCCGTGCGAAAAAATGCAGCCTTCTTTGTCATTTTTGATTTAATATACAAATAAAAAAATATGCGTCCCTTATTTTTGAATAATCTAAAAGACGGACTAATTACATTCACAAGGAAGTCATTATTGGCATCATGGTTGTTTTTATTTTTATTGTAAAAATCATCTAATGACTTCTCCTGCTCTAAGTTGGAGTGGGAGGACGTGTCAGACTTTTACTACTACTACTCCCAAGGGATGTCATTTGAATGATTTTTACCCACCGGAAAAAAAGCTGATATCGAGTAATTCCTAATGGAAAGGCCTTACTTCTAAGTACTATAAGGATAATACTTTTTGCCAGATCGAATCCAGGATCCCAAGCTCAGCAGTCACACTTGCGACCTCAACCACTTGTTTTTTATAAGCGTTGTCCGACTAGGAATTACTCCTGTATCGTGGGTGGATCGAACCCGTAACCTGCGGCGCAGCATTCAATCGCTCAACCACTGCACCAAATGTGCTATCAAATCTCTCGTCGATTCGAGGCTGCAAAGTCTGGAGCATCGACGCCGAGTTGCTAGCCTGTCGGTCGGGACATTTTGTCTATTGTTCATAGAAGTAGTAATAATAAATTATCCAAATGAACCGTCGTAAAATACAAAATTACTTATGTACACTAGTAAGTAAGAAAGAAAATACATTAATATATTTATTTGTGCCTCAAACAATTTATGAGAACTATAAAAACGTGTATCAGCGGCTTTGCAGGCGTGAAAGTAGAAAATATATAGTCTATGTCACTAAGCGATAAAGTAGCAGTCTACTAGTGAAAGAATATTTAAAACCGGTCCAACAGTTTTGTTTAGTTTTTTATTCATTAGGTACAACCAAATGAATGCCAATATTCAAAACTAAAGTTCACGAGATAATTCGCAAGAGGTTGGCCCTAGTATCATCACAGGGTTAAGGTTTTCCAATTATTGATTTGAACCAATTGTTTGACGACGGCGCACACTGTTCCCGCGCGCCTCAAGAAGTTGTCAGCAGGGGCCCAGCTGGGTCGAAGCCTACTGGGTCCAGGGTTTGCTCCGAAAGGTAGCATAGCCACTGGTACGAAAGGCAATGAAGGAACTGGAGTGGGTTTTTAG
Source organism: Mythimna lalbum (assembly GCA_949319445.1). Classification (NCBI taxonomy): domain Eukaryota; kingdom Metazoa; phylum Arthropoda; class Insecta; order Lepidoptera; family Noctuidae; genus Mythimna; species Mythimna lalbum. The sequence goes on along the minus strand of OX439359.1, from coordinate 5,423,642 downwards.
TCAGTAAAAGTCTGACATTATCTCCCACTCCGCCAATATATGTATGTAGTTTATTAATTTGAGTGTATATTATACAATTTTATTATAAGAATATTTAAGGTTTATTAGTAGGTACCTATATCAATTTTTGTATTTACCTTATCTTTCTTTTATTGCACCTACCACAATTTTTTTCTGTATCACCCAAATTTTGACTAGAAGAAAAAGCCTAAGTATTAAATAAATAAAAACATAATTCTTTACTTTTTTAATATTAGTACATACTAGCTGACTCGGCAAACTTCACACCGCCTAACAGTCAATGATATCTTAAGATATAGTCAACTGATTGCGATAAAACAACGCCTTTAAAGTATTTTAATAATAATAATAATTATTATTATTTTATTTTATTAAATATTTATTATTTTAAATGTTTTATATTTTTTATTGAAATATTTAAAAAAATAATTTATATGTTTATTGAGTAAATAATAATAAATGATGGATGACTTGAAACTGTTTGCACCCCAACAATCTGCAACTGATGGAGCTACTGAAGGTAACTGAAACTATCAGTAGTGCCATCAGGACGGAGTTTGGTGGTTTGGTTTGGTTTGGTGTTTGCAGGGGAGGTTGTGGAATCCGTGGCCACTCAACTCATGGATTCCATAAACCTGAGATCCCTCTCTTCAACCGAAACGTATAAGTATTTGGGTATGTTGGAAGCTTTAGGCATCAGTATCACTGACATGAAACAATCGTTGAAGAAGCGTTTCTTTGGACGCCTGAAGAAGGTATTCAATAGTCTTCTTTCAGGCAGAAACAAGGTGCGCGCCTTCAACGGTTGGATCATGCCGGTACTGATGTACTCTTTCGGCATACTTAAATGGATTCAAACGGAACTTGACGCCCTGGATAGGCGGGTCCGTACATTGCTGACTGCATACCGAATGCATCACCCACGATCGTCGGTGATGAGACTGTATATCCCGCGGAAATGTGGGGGTCGAGGCTTTTTAAATGCTAAGACCCTACACAACCGCGAGGTATGCAGTCCCAGGGAATATTTTCTAGCTGCCGACGTGGGTATGCATCGAGATGTAGTGGCAGTGGACAAGGGACTCACCTCGCTCGCCTTGGCTAACGAAAACTGGCGCAAACCGGTAGTGCTTGACACTAACGATCGCAGGGAAGTATGGCAGAGTAAGGAACTTCACGGACGCTTTTTCCGAGCCCTTCGTGGGCCCGATGTGGATCTATTGGCGTCTCTAGCCTGGCTGCGTTTCGGTGACCTCTTTGGGGAAACAGAAGGCTTTGTCTGTGCAATTATGGACGAAGTTATCATGACGAATAACTACCGGAGATTTATTGTGAAGGACGGCACGGTTGACATCTGTCGGGCATGTAACTGTCCAGGAGAATCAATTCGTCACATTATCTCTGGTTGTTCTCGTCTCGCTAACGGAGAATACTTGCATAGGCACAACCTAGTAGCCAGGATTATACATCAGCAACTTGCTTTGAAATACTCTCTTGTAGAATCGGAAGTACCATATACTACAGGCATGAGCCCGACCCAGTTCTTGATAATGGCCATATCACTTTGTACTGGGACCGGTCCGTCATCACTGACCGGACTATTTTAGCCAATAAGCCTGATATAGTGGTGGTGGACCGAAGTGAAAGGCGTGCAGTGATTGTTGATGTTTCCATTCCACATGACGAGAACCTCGTGAAAACCGAGAAAGATAAACAAATTAAGTATATTGACTTGGCTCGCGAGGTTGTCGACATGTGGGATGTGGACACTGCGATCATTGTACCGATAGTCGTGTCGGGCTTAATTGCCAAGAGCCTCGAACAACACCTTAGGAGGCTCGCGTTAGGCGGCTGGATCAAGGGCTTGATTCAGAAAGCGGTATTTCTGGACACGGCTCGTATAGTTAGGAGGTTTCTTTCTCTGGAGCCCTGACCGTGGTAGCTTGTACCCTGTTCCCGATACCGGTGGACTACTATTTTTCATATTTTTTAATGTTTTATTTTTATATTGAAATATTTAAAAATGTAATTTATATGTGATTATTAAAAATAAAGGAAATAATAATAATAATCCTTTATTGTCAAGCAACTAATTCATGAATCCCCAAGCGACCACCGGTGGCCGCGCATCTATTGTCTTACTATTGTGTCTCTAATTGACGGTATCTGAAGGGCTAAGGCCCATAGATAAGATACACAAATAATCTTACTAAATAATAAACTAATACATAAAAAATATACTATAACTAATTATTATTAAACTATAAACTATTGCACACGAAGTGACGGCGTCGTGTTCCACTGCGAGGTCGGTATCCTTCCACGAAATCGTCGATATACGACACCCTTCGGCCAGAACTCTCCTTTGAGGAAGGTCTCCAAATAATTAGTTGCCACCCGCACGACAAACGACTTGAAATTCGTATTATGACGCGGCTCCAACTGCTCAACTCTCAAAGTCCAGTTCGTCTTGACTCGTACATACTCCGCGATCTCCTCAACCTTCGTGGTGTGATGTAGCCTCGAAACGTACAGCAAGCAACGTATATCAAGTTACACACGTAATTGTAATGGTATAAAAGTAGCCTATATCTATTTCATTTTACGTGATGCGCGCAACACTAGAAACTTTTATAGTATCATTATCTATACATATAATAAATATGTATAGATAAAAAATAAAATGAAAATCTGTGTAAAGGCAAAAAGGTGTATGCTGCAATATCTAAAAGCAATAAATAACGCAGAGCGCTGGTATATTGTCAGTATCGCTTTGAAGGCATGAACACACTCACAGACCGTCAAATAGTAGTAATAGTAATATTCCACCTGATAGTAAGCAGTGATGCAATCGTTGATGGTAAGGCGCTCTAGTTTATTAAGAGCCTATTTACTCTAGCTTTGAAAACACCTAAATTATAATCGGACGGGAAGACTGCAGCAGATCAAAAATGTTCCAATTCTTCGATGTACACGGTATAAGCAACGTGGTGAAACGCTTAGTCCGGTCCAAACTCTCCAAAGTGCCACCTCTGCATGCAATTCTTTTTATTACGTAGGAAATCTTCAATTGACTTCTCCCACTAGATGTAGAGCGAGAGAGTGTCAGATTTTTACTGACTAAAACTTACCTGTGTTTCTTCACTTGCATAAAGGACCCTGTCAATCTTACTAACATCTCTTTAAGGAGCACATGTGACAAATGCCTTGATCATACGTACCGAGTAAAAGGGCGAGACAGTAAAATGTTGCTCGGCCGAGACAGTGATGTAAGCGAGTTGTAGAGATAAGCGCTCGTCCGAGCACTCGACGTTTTGTTTATACGTACCGAGTATTTGGCCGGGAGCACTGTCTTGCCCGTTTACTCAGAACATGTGATCAAGGGTTTAGTCTTTACTGGATAGCCCATTGTTCGCCGTCCATAAGCCCGCACCTATGCTTACCGGGAATCGCTCAACGATACCGTTACTCTGGGTGTCTCTGAAGATTATAGTGCTGAAGATATAAAAAAGGCGTTGCTAACGATCAATAGTACAAACTGTCACCAGCTAAGATAAATGTTCCAAACTTAATTCCAACTTCGTAGTCAATTCAGACAAAAAATCTAACAAAAGCAAGGGTTCATTTGCTAACTACCTGCAAAATATCAAACTCTGTAAACTAGGTTAGTAATAACAAAGAGAGTTTGGGTACTAAGTCGACTCATCAATGATAGGGTAGCGACATCCAATTCCGAACTCTATTTCCAAGTGAAGAAGGTTTAATATTGTGTGCAAGTGATCGTAGAGTTAATTATTGAATGGAATTGATTACTTTGATTCTCTCAGGTCGTGAATGGACTACAAAGGTATTGTACAAGTAATGTCTAGGATTTTGTGACGTAAGATTTTGTAGACAAAGATGGTTAGTTAGTTACTTAGTTACTGTTATATGTATTAGATAATAATATCCTGTGTATCGCTCCAGAACATGTTCTACCCATGAGCAAAATTTCTTTTAAACTGCGGTCACTGCGGGGTGCCAGCTGAAAATCAGGGCTGGGTGTTTGACGCCCAGCAATTGCTGAGTTGGTGACCCTTTCGATTTCGGGCACATTTAATGCAACTGTATTGTATTTCTGTAATTTTATTTTTTATTATTATTTTATGTTGTGGTATATTGTGTGCTTGCGCCGAATAAATGCTATTCTATTCTATTCTATTAAATTTGTTCGATCGTTTAAGCGGACTAACAAATTAATAGATAATATAGAAATACAGAAACACAATCCTGTGGTTGCGGGACGCACAGGATCGATCATTGTGGCGACACTTGGGGAGGCCTATGTCCAACAGCCAATGGATCTCCAGATCCATTGGCTGTTGCTCAGTCAATGCTCAATTAGGTAAAACACGCAAGCAATGAATACTGTTAAAATTAAAAATTAGAAAATATTCGATTGATCCCGTTTTTTGTGTATTCACAATTACACTGCAGGCTACAAATATTTAAATAAAAGAAACAAATCGCATTAAAAATAATCTGCCCGTAATTACTTGGTAATAAGTTTATAAAGTTCAACTTATTGTTTTCCAGCAATCGTGTTGAAAAACTTTGTTTGATTTGCGTAGGCAATTTGAGCATTGGATTTTCTCGGCCCCAGAACGACCTGGAGGCTGCTAACAAATTTGCCCACTTACTTTAAAATGTGCTAGAATATAATACCCTAAAAGAATTACACATGACATACCCTCTCACACCACTATACAGAGCATGTAAAACCTATTTAAACGAATTTATGTTGTTTTTCAAGTTATCCATTGTCAATAAAGTTGAAAACATTTTACTACAATTATTGATGTAAACACGATAATAATATCTGTTCATTTCAAACGATTAATTAATTAATTGTGCTGACAGTGCTTGTTTAGTCGTGTTTAATCCGTTATTACAGCTAAACCACAAAACGGAATCCGTTTAAAAATATAAATCATTACTGTATGTTATTAGTAATACGCGTATTAGCACGAGGTACGAGGTAAAGTTTGTTTATTTGTTTGTAGGAGGTAATCCCTGAAAGTACAGGTCCGACTGCAAAAAAATTTCACCGATAGAGAGCTTATTTTTGTGTGACAGGCTATATTTATTTATTTATTTATTTTTATTTATTTTACCTGTCGCTGTGAATGTCGATAGTCGTCATTTATGTACATTACATTTCATTCATCGTTTTTAATAATTAAGTATATATTTATGTATCTATTATACGGCTTATGTATATATTTATGTATCTATTATACAGCATATATATATATATATCTGTGTATCTATTATAATATATTTTATTATGTTATAATTGGTTTGTCACACCTATGACAACCCCATTTCTTGTCCAGGCAATTACTGTCCATTCCAGGTTGCCTGGAAGAGATCGCGGAATGCGATAAGGCCGCCCATTGTATGTATGTGTTTTAGTTTTAAGTTTTCTTTTGTATATGTAACGGTGTACAATAAAGTATATAATAAATAAATAAATAAACCACAAAACGGAATCCGTTTAAAAATATAAATCATTACTGTATGTTATTAGTAATACGCGTATTACAACGAGGTACGAGGTAAAGTTTGTTTATTTGTTTGTAGGAGGTAATCCCTGAAAGTACAGGCCCGACTGCAAAAAAATTTCACCGATAGAGAGCTTATTTTTGTGTGACAGGCTATATTTATTTATTTTTATTTATTTTATTCTTCATGCACAAAAGAGTACAAAGGCGGACTTAATGCCTTAAGGCATTCTCTACCAGTCAACCTTTGGGTGATGCAGAGACAAATAAATCGTGGTAGGTGCAATATTATCCGTATCTATATTTTATGTACGCGAGCGAAGCAGCGGGCAAAAGCTAGTTTAGTATAAAAAGCGAAGTTTTTTAAATAGTTGACTGGGCAGTGGAGTTGTGTGTAAAAAATATGAAGATCGTAAGTATTATGTGTATAGTTTTAAACTCAAAAAAGCATGTATTTTTTATATATATATCTATAACATAAAATAAGACTACTACGATATTATGTAAATGGATGAAATAAATAAGTTAGAATAATGTTAAAGTGAGAATATGCATTTGTTTTTATAAACCCTTCACGCGTGTAGGGGTTATTATTACGTAAATACGCGGTTTTTTAGTAAAATCACCAAAACAATTTGAAAAAAAAAACCTTTTCTGGCTTTTTACTCAGTACGACGATTAATCAGGATGTAAAAACGTATGTAGGACTATCTGATTAATTATAAAGCTAGACGCAAAAAGAGCGACAAATAAACAATTTTTGTGAATGAAACAATCGGATATTGTCACTAAAACAATATTTAAAATTGATGCCAAAGCATATGTTCAGTTTATTTGCTTAAGGTGATGCATCACGACACACATTTTCACTATTTTTCATACAACCACTCATAACCGATTATGACGTTATTACACATTTTTCATTAGTTATTTTGGAAGCATAGTATCGTGTGGATATTATCTAGGCTTCTATTGAAATTCAAAATTCAAATTCAATTCAAATTCAAAATCATTTATTTCAAATTGACCAAATGTAGGCACTTTTGAATAGTCAAATGTCGGTCAGTCCAAGAAAAGTGAAGCTAAATCAATTTCTAAATTTGTGTAGAACTAATCCAGTAAAGACCTCTGAAAATCTCCTATTTTGTATGAACTTTGACACTTCATAACTTGCCTAAAAAATTAAAAAGTAAAACTATTTCTTTAAATAACAGCTATTTCCTGGATCAAGTATTGTGAAATATTCGAGTAAATCTCGGAATTACCGAATACTAACCGAGTTTTTAGGCGTTATCTCCCTTTTTTTGAGTTGCCTTTTCGTCAAACATCGCGTTGGATTACGTTAGACGAAGTAACAAGCTTTAAACCATTTTCGATGTTTACGATAGGCGAGTGGAAAAGGAGCCTCTTAATCGTCGGTCGTCATACTCGTATTTTACATACTCGACTTTCTTTGGTGCCTACGGTTATTCAGCTTATAGGGCCGAATAACCTTTTAATTAGTGAGATGTAGTTAAGGAAAGAGAAAACTTGACCGAATTCATAGAAAAAAAAATCGATGATGATGAATAAATGATGCAATCAATTAGGTACATCTTGTTCCTTCTGTAATTATTGTCAAGTGTATTATGAGCGCTTATCTCTACAATTCGCTTACCTCACTCTCTCATCATCAATTCAGCCGAAAGACTTTTGGACATGAACCTCCCCCAAGTGCCGCCACAATGAACGGTCCTGTGCGTCTCACATCCATCGGATTCCCGCAACCCTTGCCAGGTCATTGGCCTACCTTGTAGGAGGCGTTCCAACGCTACGTCTTCCGGTACGTGGTCGCCAATCCAGAACCTTTCGGCCCCAACGGCCATCCGTTCCGTGAGCAATGTGCCCTGCCCACTGCCAGTTAAGTTTGGCAATTCTTCGTGCTAACTCTCTCAGCTGAGCAACATTTTACTGTCTTGGCCTTTTACCCGGTACGTGTGATCAAGGGGCCGACCATAAAGATTTACAAAACAATCTTATTGCAGGAAGGTTTTGTTTCCATAATAAAGTAATATTACTTCATTTCGTACCATGAACTTAATCACTCAGTATGATTGTATTCTTGCTAGGGGCTAGGAAAGAACGAACGATTTTAAAGATTTTGTCTATTCCCTGCTAAACAGAAAAGATAAGCGCTATATAGATCTGTATAACGTTGTCTCTTTCAGATGTTTGTCCGTATCGCAAGTTCATTGTAAACCAATAGAATACATTTAACTCAAAAAATGTCTTGTTAAAAACATTTTAAAAGGATCTAAGTAACTTTTATAAAAAGGAAGTAATAATTTTCAAAAATTTACATTAATAAAGTAGGAAAACAATTTAAAATAGCTACGGGGGACTACGTTAACATTTAATTTAGTTGCACGCTAGTGTGAATCGGAACGTATGTTTACATAACAAGATTCTTGTCAGTGCTTGTCAGTGTTGATTTCTTGAGTAGGGATGAGATATACTTGCAAGTATCAATACCAGGGCTTGCAAGTACGAGTATGTAAAAATACCAGGGACGAAATCCAGGTATTAAAATACTTGAAAGTATTTTAAGCCCAAGTGCGTATTTCAGTATATTTCTAGTTCGTACCATACGACATTCTTATACTTTTGTACATGAAAATGAAATCTTTCCTTCCTACTTTAATCACAGGCTTAGGACTGGCTGCTAAGAGAATTATTTTTACGATTGTTTTAGTTTTTACGATATTTTGTCATGATCTTGTTTAAAAATGTAGTGTGGCTTAGCAGGCGTAGTTAAAAGATTTATATATTTTTTTAATTATTTTTATTTTGTTGTAGAAACAAGAGTTGCTTTACTTTGCGACTTCCCAGTCGGGATCTTCTCTCTGTTAATATGTTCCCGGCAACAGAAAACAATCGTTCACATGGCACGCTAGAGGCCATAGCGTTTAATTTAATTTGGGGCACAACCCCGTATACAAATAAATACTTGCAAAGACAAACCATTAAAGTAAAATACTTTCATGCCACATTGTGTCGTAAAACCTTACAAATAAGGAGCATAATCGTTCGAGAGTAATCGAGACCCAAACGCGGCCGAAGCGAGCCGACGCGCAACGTTCGAAGTTACGTCATGACTCACGAATCAGGGACTCGGGCGGGCGCGCGTCTAGCCCCGATCGGACCGAATCCGAGTAGCCGTATAAAATACTTTAAAGTCTTGGAAGTATTTCGGGTCGGCAACTGGTGTACGTACTTGGAAGTAAATACCTGGTATGAAAACCTGGTAGCGTAAATACGTTTCATCCCTATTCTTGAGTACGAACCGATTTTAAATTATTAAAATAGTTTTCAAGTGCTTATATTTAGAGTAATCTGCCTTCAAGTGGTTGGTGTTCGAAGCGAATAAGCTAAAAAACTTATTGTAAATGGACATCATAGAATCAAGATAAAGTTAAACAGTGTATTCCAGTGAACTAAACTTGTTGTTCGTGCACTAATGGACACCTTTAGGCCTCATTTATGGAGACGCGGGGCGTCTCGCGTCGCGTGTGGCGTGGCGTCTCGCGGCGCGTCGGACGTTTTTTCTGTTTACGGTGGGGCGGCGCGTGAAGCGGCACGCATCATCGCACGCGTAAACACAAACTTATAGCAATATACGACCATGTTCATAGAGAAGCGAGACGGGAAGCGTGGCGGTGCCCGCCGCGGCGCCCGCGGCGAATCCTCTAGCGTGTAGCGAAGCACGCGGCGGGCATCGCGGCGGCGCACGCTCGCCTCGATCAAATCGACTAGTTTTATGTTGGCGAGAGATGGGAGCGCACGTGTCGACTGTTGTCGCTTCATCGAGAATTGCCGCTGCGTGCGCCGCCGCGATAAACGCCGAGCGTGACGCGCCGGTGCCATCCGCGGGCTCGGCCGCAAAAAACTCCCTAATTCAAACAAACGCGTCTAAATTCGCTTCAACGCCATATATTTATATTCAGTGCGGGCCGCGCCGCTCAACGCAACGCGCGACGCCCCGCGTCTCCGTAAATGAGGCCTTAGGCATCAAAATAAGTTTTAAATACTTTTTAAGTCACGAAAAACACTTTAAATAGTATTTATTTGGAAAACAATAATAAATCCGCTGCGTCCGAGCAACTTTTTTACTCCAGCTAATTTGACGTAAAAACAATACCGCTAGCGGTCAAAAATGCCGTCAGAGTACGAAAAGAATGAACTTTTTAAGATTGACGTCACAAAACCGTTAAGAAAACAAGCTTGTTTTAAGATTGTAATAAGGTTGTTTTGAAGGCGTCATGGTACGAAAAGCCTAAGTAAGATTAAAACAATACTGCTTTAAGGTCTTATGGTTGGCCCCCAAGGCAGCATCTATAGCCACTTTGGCTGAATTCACCATGAGGCTATGGAAACTTCCAACCACACACCACCAAATACTAAAACATCATTAGATTGCATTATACGAAGCACCCTGAAGACTAACTACACAGACCAACAGTTTGTAGGTATAATATCAAACTTCGAAGTGATCTATGTAAATGAGACCGCTCCGAGAGGCTGTCAAAACACAGAATAGCTAACTGACGGTATTTGGAGAATTATAATGAGCTAGCAAGTGGTGGTGCTGTAATTTCAATGATGATTCATTCATAACCTGAAGTTAGAGGCAGACTGTGTGGCTTCTGTAAGTGCCTTGCATTAATTTTCAGTTGAGGAACCACTTTTCTTTACTTTGGAATTGATTTAATTATGGGTGGAGTCATAGATATCCGTGGTTGGTGTTTATTAAAGCGGTCATTGACCCTTTTACCTACTCTTACATACACGGCAGGTGGTTAAGCAACCTTCTGTGAAGCAGTAATGCTAACGAAGGAGGTGGCTGGATGCGTAAGGGACGGCCTTCCTTGCACCACGCCAGGATCCTGACCTCGATTTCCAGCCGCTGAAGGCGTGGGCTTGCGGACGGCGAGCAAAAGATAGCTACCACAGCCACTATATAGATAGCCACTAGCGCGTAAAGAGATGTCTGCAAAATCGTAGAGGCTCAGCAGAATCGAATCCGAAGCCATGGGTTTACTTCTAAAATGAAAACCTGGAACACAAGGTAGACAAAAGAACACTAGAGTGGGTTTTAGACAGTAAAAGTCTCACACAAGCCCTCCCACTCCGCCCTAGAATGACAAAAGTCATTGGATGATTTTTCACATAAAAAAACCATTACGGTAATGTCCGTAATAAAAACACAAAAACAGTCCAAAAAAAGATTTTTACGCCATTTTTTTTTTCAATGTCACCAATATTTTCGATAGTAAAATCTATCTTTATGTAGGTTAGGCGTACTGAATTTCTTAGAGAAAGAACCATCGTAACCTTTCTTTGTTAATAAATAGAACACCAATGTAATAAACATTACCTATGTACAGTCTGTCTAAAAAGTCAAACGACTTGGGTGATTATTAGGGCAAAATGAAATCTAATGTAGTCAATACTGGTTCAATAATCCAGGTTGAATAAGAGATCTTGATCATTGTTTACTAATAGAAGAACCTTATAAAAAGTATCGAATATAAGTATCAAAATTTACAAGTCGTTTAATTTATTAGACAGATTTCTATAGTCATGCAAACCTCATGTGCCCACAGAAAAAAATCGAGTCTTTCGAAAATAGCAGGTCCTAAAAATTTTCAAGTGTAAACTAGACATACTCCAAAAATCCTGATACAAACTACCTTTTCAGAAAAGTAAATAAAAATACCCAGCAAACAGCCTTTGGTACAATTTACACCATCCTCGGCAGAATGACGTCAGAGCTGTGTTGCTACTTCAAAAAAGAAATAAAAAAATGCGCGTTGATTGGGACTCGGAGACCCGATAGCGAGTTTTGAAGTGTTAACTAGTTTTTTTTTTGTTGTTGGCAACTTTATTAGTTCAGTGTTTAATGGCCTGTTGCATCCGATGATAGGAAAAAGAAAGAGATAGATTATGTGGGGTTCTCGGGATATTTCCTTTATTTTTACGCTGTAAGTAATATTTTTTTGAGCAGTTTTTAATAATGGAGTTCTGTTTTCGTAGTTTAGCACGAGTAAAACGGAAGGTGCTTAAGATAATAATTACTATCTACATAATCTCCTCATAAGACACAGGCATAATAATCAAAACCGGCTCAATTGCCATAAATAAAAAAAAAAACAACCATAGACAGTACACTAAAGTTCATTAACCTCGTAAATGACCTCTTTCCTACTTCGTTGCGGAATAAAACGGAATTATAAATCATGGCCCAAAAAGTTACCAACTTCAAAGAAGTAAAAATATTCAAAATATTATGAATTTAGCTTGCAAATTAACCGTTTACTTTTGATTTACTGCTAGAAGTTTTAAATATGGTTCTTTAAGTTGTTACTTACGTTTATAATTGCAGAAGGGTTTGTTATTAAAATTATTAAGGGAGAAATGGTTGATTGGAATAATTATTAAAGTACTGATACGTAGTGATCATCACTTAATTGCAAGTGGCTCATTTTAATAACTATACAGCTTTAGTATTTACGAAACCTAAAACACGTGTCTAGTATTTGTATGTAGAGATTCTATATGCAATATTTCATAACTGTATCATGAATAATCACAAAGTTATAAGCTTGTTGTCATCAAAAATACATAGTCACCAGCCCATCCGGGCAACTGAGGGGTTGTTTGGCGATCTCTAGTCAAGTTTGCTCCACGAACATGATCAGATCGTCATACCACCTTAGCTGCTGTCGACCTAGACGGCGTTGACTTCCTTCAGGAGTCAAGTGAGTGACCGTCCTCGGCCACCTGTCCGGGTGCATTCATGTGACGTGGTCAGCCCACTCTCATTTCAGCCAGCTAGCTAACAGTCATGCTGAACCTTCTCATTATTTGGACTAAAATAAAATCTCAATACAATAATATTGGTATATTAAAATTATATTTTCTTTAATACCAAATATTAAACAAAATATATTTTTTCCTTTGCAAACGTGGAAAATAACTGCATGGTGGGATTAATATTGTTATATCCGTTTGCATGAGAGGACTGTATAAATCAATCATGCATGTAATGTAACCTACAATAATACCTGTTATTATAATTACTGTTTATGCTTTTTATAGTGTTATATTTTTATTATGTTCCAACGCGGTTGTAATGGCGATAACGTACATACTTTTTAGAGTCATATGCCAAAACAGATTGCAAAGTATTTAGTTGTAGAAAATAGGAAAGAAAGAAAAGAAATATGTTTATTTTTTTTATCTTCTTCATCCTGCCCTTATCCCATATTACTTGGGGTCGGAGCAACACGTTTTTTTCTTCCATTCTGTCTTGTCACACGTCAAACTATCACTAACTCCCTTTTCTTTCATATCACTCCTTACACAATCCATCCATCTTTTCTTCGGCTTTCCTCTCCCTCTTCATCCATCTATAAAATATAAACAAATTAAAAAAAAGTATAATACATATTTCAAAATATTCTGTGTTTTAACTCTTTGTGTTTTTTAACTCTTTCTGTGTTTAAAAAAAATAAAAACGTATTATCGGCACCTACGGACAACTCGGCGATTTCATCTTTTAACAACTAAGAAAACAATATCACTACATAGTATAAAACAAAGTCGCTTTTTCTGTCCCTATGTGCCTATGTACGCTTAAATCTTTAAAACTACGCAACGGATTTTGATGCGGTTTTTTTAATAGATAGAGTGATTCAAGAGAAAGGTTTATATGTATAATATTGCACCCGAGCGAAGCCGAATTAGCTTCACTTTTCTTGGACTGACCGGCATTTGACTATTCAAAAGTGCCTGCAAATGGTCTATTTGAAATAAATGCTTTGATTTTGATTATGATTTTTGATTTTGCCGGGGCGGGTCGCTAGTTTTATTATAAGATTAATTATTTATATTAGATTATTTATCTATTGGATATTATCAATGACCATTATTCCAGGTTTATTTGGCGCCTACCTTACTGTTATAAAGCTGAATAAAGAAATGTTACATAAATGAAATTAAATATTTCACGTTTATTGTTTCAGATTCTCAAATGACGACTAAGAAGTTTTCTGAGGAGCCTGAATTTGAGCGTCCTATTGGCAACCACACGTTCTTCTTAGGAAGAGAAGCAGTGCTAGGCTGTGCTGTCACAAATCTGGGCAAACATAAAGTGAGTTTAATCGTTAAGTAATAAGGTATAGTTTTTATTAACAGCAACGTCAAACGTTCAAATAACAGATACAGATTTTTGTTGTGATTTACGTTTGAGGTGATAGCGTATATTTTTGTTTATCTGATATAACATAATCATATATGTTTTATTGATTATCTTAAAGATGATTATTAATTATATACTATAGTAATAATATAATATTCCACAATAATTTAATATAATAATAATATTCCACAACTATCACACAACGCGATCTAGTCCCAAGCTAAGCAGAGCTTGTGTTATAGGTACTAGACAACTGATAAACATACTTATATATTTCTAAATACATACATATTATAGATAAATTACACCCAGACACAGAACAAATGATCATGCTCATCACATAAACATTTGTCCTGGGTGGGAATCGAACCCACGACCTCCGGCATAGCAGTCAGGGCCACTAACCACTAGACCAACAGGCCAGTCAAGCACCGATTGCTTGAATGCGATCTCATATGATGGTAAGCAGAGATGCAATCGTTGATGGTGATTTGCACTAATTTATTAAAAGCCTTAGCCTTTTCGTCTTTATTTAATTACTAGCTATTGCCCGCGCGGCTTTGCTCCCGCTCTTCCCTACTCTACCCTACTCTACCCTACTCTACCCTACTCTACCCTACTCTACCCTACTCTACCCTACTCTACCCTACTCTACCCTACTCTACCCTACTCTACCCTACTCTACCCTACTCTACCCTACTCTACCCTACTCTACCCTACTCTACCCTACTCTACCCTACTCTACCCTACTCTACCCTACTCTACCCTACTCTACCCTACTCTACCCTACTCTACCCTACTCTACCCTACTCTACCCTACTCTACCCTACTCTACCCTACTCTACCCTACTCTACCCTACTCTACCCTACTCTACCCTACTCTACCCTACTCTACCCTACTCTACCCTACTCTACCCTACTCTACCCTACTCTACCCTACTCTACCCTACTCTACCCTACTCTACCCTACTCTACCCTACTCTACCCTACTCTACCCTACTCTACCCTACTCTACCCTACTCTACCCTACTCTACCCTACTCTACCCTACTCTACCCTACTCTACCCTACTCTACCCTACTCTACCCTACTCTACCCTACTCTACCCTACTCTACCCTACTCTACCCTACTCTACCCTACTCTACCCTACTGTACCCTACGCTACCCTACGCTACCCTACGCTACCCTACTCTACCCTACTCTACCCTACTCTACCCTACTCTACCCTACTCTACCCTACTCTACCCTACTCTACCCTACTCTACCCTACTCTACCCTACTCTACCCTACTCTACCCTACTCTACCCTACTCTACCCTACTCTACCCTACTCTACCCTACTCTACCCTACTCTACCCTACTCTACCCTACTCTACCCTACTCTACCCTACTCTACCCTACTCTACCCTACTCTACCCTACTCTACCCTACTCTACCCTACTCTACCCTACTCTACCCTACTCTACCCTACTCTACCCTACTCTACCCTACTCTACCCTACTCTACCCTACTCTACCCTACTCTACCCTACTCTACCCTACTCTACCCTACTCTACCCTACTCTACCGTATCCTATGTCCGTCACCTGGCTGTAAGCTACCTACCCACCAATTTTCAGCCATTTCTGTACAGCCATTCTTGAGTTATAAGTGTTGTAACAAACACGACTTTCTTTTATATATATAGATTAAAAAAGTAGGTTACTTAACAATATGCTTTGCACCTGAATAGTGTTATAAAATGAATCTATAAATTCCCAGTAACTGTAATGTTGGCGATCCTAATAATAGTAAATAAATAATTAAATACATGCCATTTTTTTTAGAGTTGGAGAGTTATTTGATGATTTTCCAAATCATCAAACCACTACTCCCGCACTAGGTAGAGCGAGAGGGAGTGTCCGATTTATACTTACTAAAACACACTCGTATTCTATCGGTTGCCCTTTCCGTTCCTCTCAAACGACACCGCAACCCTACCAAGAATACAGGCCATTTATTGTGTGACTGTATGCAAAACAAAGAGGCCAAGCACATATGCAAACAGTAGTTATCCTTCAAAACTGGAAACCTCTAAGTTCCATAACCGTATACCTTAATGATTAAAGTTAGATGGTTTCCAATGTGAGCACGTTAGGTTAATGTGGGCACATCACGACAACGGTCATTAAACAGGCCAACTGTAATCAGTTTCATAGTTAATGGATATTCATTTTAAAATGATTGTTATGGTGTTTGTGCGTGATGGGAAGGGTATTTATGAGCACTTACTTCTAAAACAAAAGGTATGTGAAAGGCGAATATTGATATTCAAATGTGACGCAAGATGTCATTAATAAATAATTAGAAATAAAAGAATTTCATATCTACTTTTCCGTTGTTGGGAAATCGTCAAATTATTTCTCACGCGCTTGAATTTGGTATGACGAACCTAACCCACCAGACCAAATCCGTTTTCACAAAAAACGAGCAGACCAGCTGTTGCTTTGCATATGACATCAAATGTAGGAATGGAAATCTGAGATCCATTAATCGTAGAATCTTTTTTGTCGGTCAAAAACATCGAAATTTCAATAATGGAATAATTCCGTGATTCGATTTCAAAAGCATGAAATTGAGAATTGTTTTTTTTTTGTTGTGGCTATGTTGTACACCTGATAACTCACCAGTCATAAAACACATGTCATATGTACTGTGCGATCATATTCTGCACCGTGCTTTTTAGGATTTAAAATAACAATGGTCGCCGGACTACTCTACAGACGGACTGATTTGATATGGAAGCAAATCCTTGGTACGTCCGTACCAAATTCGAGTGTATGTTAATACTATGACAGTGCCAGACTTTTACTAGTTTTTATTAAAAACCCACCAGTATTCCTTCAGCTGTCTTCTGCATTCCAGAGTCACTGTGACTCTTTGGAACAACTCTGCAGTCCATGGAATAAAAGACTTCTGCTTATGACAGCCCATATTTTCTTGCATTACATCTTTTATGTAATCCGAGTCTCGAATCTCAAACAAAAGATGTTCTATCAAGACTAGTAACCTTGGTATTATTCTTTGTTTAATATCTCGGTCGGGGTAGCTTCCGTGAAGAAAGTATACCTATATTTTCGAGACGAGAGGCTGTAATATACCAATCAATATGTTACTAATTTATAGAATCAGATTGCAGAAAATTTGTAATTAGGGAAAAAAAAAACCATTGTTTGATTAGCTTTTGTAAAGTTTTAGAAATAGTGTATTTTATTAGTATAAATTGAGTCCCACTGTTGACAAAGACCGCCCCCCTTCTCGTTCTAAACCTCTCTGTCTTAGACAACCTTGAACAAGTTTGCCACGCAAACATGATAATCGCATTACCATGACGTGTTAAAATTTAAAACGTGCAAGTGAGAAAAAGAAGTGGAGCTATACACCCTATATAAGTCCATCTCTTTAACAGTCCGGTTAAGGTCGTCAAATGGATCTCGGTAGATCGTCAGAGCTAGGCCACACGATGCGTTGTGGCGCCGCACCACATATAATTTCGGGGTGGCATTACTCGTGTGCCCACCGATTCGTCGAAATTTTTATAAACGATGATGTGGTCGACGATGGAGCATGCTTGCCTAGAAGTAACCTGTCATGTACTCCCGGGAATATCTTCCTTTAGTATACTTTTCTACTTTTAAGTGGATAAAGTCGCTGACACAAGCTAGTAAAATATAATTATTACTAACCTTCAGCGATATTATCGGTTAAACGACACTAATTTAGTCCTCCATTTACAAACTAGTACCAAAATTATGTCATGGCCAGTAAATTGCATCACACTTTACCGTCTAAAAGGCCGCAGCTGGTTCTAAACAGAACTGCAGCAAGTTTAAACACTTTCCCTAAATAACTCACACTATTTAGTCGCACTTTAGTTACTCACAACTTAGGCCAACATATCCTATAACACGACCAACATGGCTACCAGTACCAACTATAACACCATGAGGCCAATTCTTAGAGCCACTTGTAAGCCAGTTGCTAACATGCTCCGAACTTTCACACTTAGCTTGATATATCGCCAATAACCAACGTACATGGCCCAACTTGTACCACCTATAAAATTAACATCAATCTGTATTTTGGGAGTTAATATTCAGATGTTTTTTTTTTATTCATACTTTTATAGCCGGAATTTTATATGTAAGTTGGTTAACGTTAGCTTTAGCAGGTTGTAAATTTTGTTTAGAAGTTTTTGGACTAATAACGGATTTGTATCGTGATGAAGTCAAATTGTAAAGGAAATTTTGGCATAAGTGAAATATGAACTATTGTAAAGTAGACGCCTGGGTCATTGTTTGGGTGGATTATTAGCCTGAGGTTGCAAACGATGAGCACTGATTATCACCCATGGGACCAGTAGGCTTTGACCCTGCTGAGGGGGCTCAGCAGGAGGGGTCCTTTGCAGGTTGCTGACAATTCCTGGAGGCACGCGTGGCACACTACGCGCCGTTGACGACTTGAACTCGGTCCAGACGGTTACCGGACGGTCGGTCGGCTAGCTACCCATTGCTCGCCATCCGCAAGCCATTCCTCCAAGAGAAGACTTACGGCCATAATTATGGCGTGCCCAATGTCAGCTAGGACTGCGAGAATGTTTGGAAGAGTAAAGCTAGATCTACATTAGACAGACACACACGTATAACACTCCAGCCCCCCTAGCCAAGTTACAACCGTTTCGCTTGCGTCAAATGCTTTGAGTTGACCTTGCCGCTAATTCTTTTGTTTCTGACCACGTGACTGAGTGTTGAGACGACGTCGTTCCCGTACATTTGAAGCTTTCTACTAGCGTTAACTATTGCAGATTAGCAACTTGGCTAGGAGTACTGATTTGTTCGTAGAACGAGATCTACACGTCTAGTTTCCATATAAAATGTTAGGAGACCGACGCGCCCAGATCAGAGTGTGTGGCACACGTGTGCGCAGTGTAGTTCTAGGTACCTTTGCCGTGGCCTTAGGACACAAGGGTTAAGTCAAGAAAAGTTTGACACGCCCTCTCACTCCACCGCAGACAGGGAGAAGTCTTTTGATGACTTCCCACCTCAAAAAAAGCGCTATAAAGAAATGGTGTCGGAATAATGAGTGAATAAACTTCCATTCTCTGGAAGTTTATTGAACTTTGCAAATGTGGGCTTTGCTGCATTGCGTCTCGTCTCAACATGTCGATATGTTAAGAAAATCTTTCCTACTTTGAACTAGCACTAAGAAAACTACGTTTTTGTGGAAATTCATATCCATACTAATATTATAAATGGGAAAGTGTGTGTGTCTGATTGTCCGTCTTTCACGGCAAAACGGAGTGACGAATTTACGTGATTTTTTAAGTGTATATAGTTGAAAAGATGGAGAGTGTCATGGGCTACTTTTTGTCTCTTTCTAACCCCCACCTCCTAGGGGAACCGTGTTACCCCAAATTCCAAAATCTAGTAATGTATAATAATACTGATAAAGGCCTGCTACCATCCTCACATACTCCGTAGGGGCCTATCTGGGTCGAAACCTACTGCGGCTAGGGTTGCCGAAAGGGAGGCTCAACCCCGGTATGAAAGGTAACAAAGGAACGGGGTGGGTTTTTTAGTCAGTAAGAGTCTGACACTATCTCCCGCTCCGCCCAAGAGCAGAGAGGTCATTTGGATGAGGTTGAGATTGAGATTGAGGGAACATAATTCCGGGACAAAAAAGTATTCTAGGATAGTTCTACCCGTGTACCAAGTTTCATCGAAATCCATTTAGTGGTTTTTGCGTGAAAGAGTAACAAACATTCAAACAAACATACAAACAAATCGCGTTTATAATATTAGTAAGAAGTAAAACTATAAAATATATTATTACAAACAAAGGCTGCAATAATCAAATAATAAACCTACTTATAAAAAGATACGACCAACTCTTAAACCGATTTTAAAAAGATTTACCTTGTACTTACAGCTACACCAACACAAAGCAAGGATGACATAAACACCCTAATAATAACACGATACATCCCAAAAAAATCTTAATAATCTCACCTTAAATCCGGACAATCTCTTGAACAAGGAAAAAAGAAATTCGCGCGAAAAGAAATCAACACCAAAATGGCGGCGTCTTACGGAAAACCGGCACGGGATACAAAGTCTTTCTGCCTTTGTCTATGGCAATTAGAACCGTAAAAATTTACCGATTATCCTTCATTAAGAGTTGTTACACTGGTTGGCTCGATGCCTAGAATAACAATGCACGAAATAGTGCTGCACCTTTTCACGTCGTGAATTTTAATACCGGTACACACGGTGGCTGAATGCTGAGCTCCTCTTTGTTGCCTTTGCCTGCTGGCTTTCTTTTAGCTTTTGTCGTGATTTCATCTTATTGTTTGCTGATACATCTGTTTCTTTTGGGAGGGGGAGTGTGAAATTGGTGGTGTTAATTACTGTAATCACACCATCATCAATCAATTTAGCTTCACTTGTTTGTTTGACTGACCGACTGATTTTGACAATTCAAAAGTGCCTGTAATTGGTCTATTTCAAATAAACGTTTTTGACTTTGTTTTTTTGCTAAACAGTACAACTTTCGCCTCAGTCCTAATAACACACGTATGTTTGTTACTTCTAAAGGCTCAAATGGCTAGACAGATTGTGATGATATAAATCATGTTGAGATATATCCTGGGACTGTTCATACGATCAAAATACTTTTTATTTATGTATCGACACCTATGGCCTCACATAATTTTCCCCACATACGGGCCTCAAAAAAACGCCAACACAAAAAAATGCTACACAAAAAAAAGCCGCCGCAGCTGAAGCGCGCGACTACTTGCGGCTGGAAAAGCTTGAAGCGGCTTCAAGCGCTTTTTTGTGGCGGCACCGCCGCATACGAGCCACAAAAGACGGCCGCCTTAAAAAGAAGCTTGAAACGGCGTTTCTTTGAGGTCCGTATGTGGGGACACTAAGAATTAAACTGCATCGCGCAATTTGAGTTCTCCGCGCAATTTGAACATATTATTTTACGAAATCATCTACCGGGCAGTTGTCTGAATCAAATACAAGACCCATCCGGTCAAAGAATCCTCTCTTCTCAACATGGAGGTTATCGCTAGCCTCTGGGCACTACTCTCTGTTCTGGTCCCAGGTCAGCCTCAGTGGATTATATCTATTACTAGCAACTGAAACAAACGATTGCCAACAAAAAAAAAAATATATTCAACCCAAAATCCTTTTTTCACGTAGCAACACTAAATCACGAAGCAACGCAACAATGTTTACGACACTAAAGTCCACAGTGATCCCCCGGAAGGAATTTGACAGGCCAGAAAAGTATGAGAATGATAGATAAGGGCTAACACAAAGGGATACGGAGGGCCGAAGACTTAACTGGGTCCCTGACCTAGAAAGGAATCCTCATCAGAGATATCGAATGTTCGATTCAGATTCCTAACTTGTCCTGTTTTAGTTTGTGATGGTTTTGCTTGCTTTGACTTTTGGGCTACATTGTTGTACAATTGAGGGTACAGAATAGACTCTCAATAGAATATACATGGAGTGAACAACAGCTTAATAAACTGCGCCTCACATTCAACGATTGCATTACTGCTTACTATCAGGTGGAATCGCAGTCAAGCGCTGTTTTATATTTTTAACAGACTTCTAAAACGAGTCTCAATTTGGATGTTTATATTTTTTTAAATGTTTTTTTTTGCGCATAACTTCATCGCTTGCCAACCGATTAGAAAAAAATTTTTTTGATGGAAAGGGTATACTTTCCAAACGGTCCCATAGTCACCAATCTGATGACGGCATCGTGGCAAAATCGAGGGAACTCCTCAAATTCAATAAATTTTTTTTTGAAGTCGGTTATTTTTTTAAATATATTATTTATTTATTTATTTATTATATTCTTTATTGCACACCACATAAACAAAGAAAAATACAGGACAAACATAAAAAAGTTTTTTTTTTAACAAAAACAGTAAAATAAAAATACAGCTAGGGTTTCAATTATTGGCAGTTGTGCTGCGTGACGCGTGTTGTATTCTTGTACGGAGCAATGTTTCCATGCCCCAGTAGATGGGCTTTAGAAACGTTTAAAAGAGCGATTGTGACTCTAGACCAAGACACAGGTGGTGACATACCACCCATACGTATAGAGCGTTTTAGGCACACATTATGCGTACAGCTAAGGAGTGAAATTCCCTGCCGGAGTCTGTTTTTCTTGATAGCTATTAACCTAGGGGTCTTTAAGTTGGGAGTGAATAGGTTACTTCTAGGCAAGCGCGCCCCATCGTCGGCCAAATCATCGCATTACCTCAGGTGACATAATAAAAAAAGAAAGAGGGTTTTTGACAATAAAAGTCTGATGCTCACTCGCCCCGTCCTGGAGTGGGAAAATCATTTAAAGATTTCACACCTACAGATGATAGTGTGGGTGTCTTGTGTATGTGAATAGACATATCTGTTACCTCCACGATACAGAACCTACCTAGTGTTTCCAACATGAAAAAAAAAAAATTAATAAAGAAGTGCAAGCATTATTCGTAGATAGGTAAAATTAATAGATAATGAACGATGCTTTCATCAGCACAGTATATTATTTTACTGGCAAAAAGGTTGTCTTGTAATATTTTATACGTGAAAAATAAGTTTCAGCAGGACTCTCTGTATTTTTCAATATATTTTAAGTACTTGTTGGTTTTTTTTATTATTATTATTGATAGGTCCGCTCTTTACCGGATAGTAAGCGATGATGTGGCTAATGATGAAGCATGCTTGCCTAGAAGTAACCCTTGACTTAAAGACCCCTAAGTTATAGCTATCAGGTAACAGACAGACAGATAGACTTCAGAAAGAATCTCACTCCTTATTAGTTGTAACACACAATAAATGTGTTCCTAAAACGCTTTATACATATGGGTGGGATGTACCGGTGGCACAATGCCGTACGTCTAGTCACAAAATATATAGGTACAGAAATCAATCTACATACAAAGCGCGCTCGAGCAACGCTCACAGACACCGCTCACGGACACGATATCTCGGAGTGCCTCGGCCTACTCGTCGAACAGTTCTGGCTCAAACGCTCATTAGTGTGCGTCCACCGAGTGTAGATATGAAAAGTAAAGTACATACATGAGATTGTCTTCTGTAGTTAAGAGTAACCATGGAGTTTTTTGCCACAGGAATCGACCAATTTGGAACCATGCACTAGCTTCTGACGTTTTATAAGTGCCCATGTAGGCCTATGTGAAATAAAATATTTTGACTTTGACTTGTACCTATCTATTTTGTGGTTTAGTGGTCCGATTATGCAACGGTTTGGAGCGTGTCCTAATATAATTTAACCCTTCAGATACCGTCAATTAGAGACACAATAGTAAGACAATAGATGCGCGGCCACCGGTGGTCGCTTGGGGATTCATGAATTAAAGCAATTTATAATTATCAATACAGAATAGATAGTCTTCACAATTTTGATATTTCGTTGGAAAAAGATTCGTAATTTGTTAATGTGCTTTCCACAAAATGAAAAGTAAATACTTTTCCCCTCATTTTCGAGCATAATTTTGTAACATTATTCCATTAATTCCATTTGCTACGTTATTGACACGGGCGGTAAGTAAATTATTATGTGCCTGATTCCTCACGTGAGGCATACCACACGGTCATAAAGACTTTGTTCTATAAATAGTACCTCACAGTAAAATCTAGGGCGCAAATGTTCTTTCACAAGTTATTAGAATGTGTGAGTTAGAAGCAATGTCGGTTGGTATATAATATTTTTTGTAATAATAATAGTACATTATGATATAAGTGTGTAATGTTAGTGATTACCGTCGAGGCGGTATTTAGACCCGAGCCATGGCGAGGGTCTTAAGAGAGCCGAGAACGGCAATCACTAATTACTCACGTGTATCATACGACGTTTTTCAAGACACTTGTGAATAAAATAACTGTAAAACTAGTAAACTTTTGTGGCAGTAAAAATCTGTTTTCAAATGCGCGGCCATTTTGTTTTTCTCGTGGGGGACAACCTGCGCCAATCCTGATACGATAAATGTAATAAAATTATGGCGGTGGAGAGGTTGAATAATGAGGTTTTAACCACATTATAGCACTAGTGCGTAATGGTAATCAAAATGTCACAGTTTGGTAACAATTGCCATTATATACCTAAGTGCAGTGCTAGAGTCACTTTATGAGCAAGTATAATGAAAAAAATATTATGGAACTGGTTCTAGTATATTTTGGTGTATGTTTTTTTTAAGGTGGGTAGTCATCTAGTGACTTTTCCCGCTCTAGAGCAGGCAGTGACTAAAACCTTACATATGTTCCGTCTTTTCGTAGCGTCCAGGGCACGAGGTTTCCTTTTCAGAAGTCAATCCATGACCCTGATAGGGTTTGACTCAACTGAGTCTCTACGGTTTCGCTGACATCTCTTTGAAGCGCGCATGGAACACAACGCGTTGTCGACGACTCAGCCCAGACGGTTATCGAACAGCCGGATAGCGAGCTACCCAATTCTCTTCATCCGCATACCACGCCGGTGGCTGGAAATCGGTTAGGATCCTGGTGACTGTGGCGTGAGAATGTCCGTTCCCTCGCGCGTGGGACCGCCTCGTTTACTAGCTTTACTGCTTCACAGAAGGAGACGTCCGCCTGCCATTCTTCCCCACTCCAGACTATGGCTTGTACCAGGGCCTAGTGTGAGAGTCGCCGCCGGCGATCGCCCCCAATTTAGTGTAGGTACGTGTGATAATGTTCACTTAACCCTTCAGATACCGTCAATTAGAAACACAATAGTAAGACAATAGATGCGCGGCCACCGGTGGTCGCTTGGGGATTCATGAATTAAAACTAGAAAATTCTAAAGGAAATTTTCAGTACTCTTTTTTGTGAGATTTGACATATTATGCTTCACAAATGGGTCCCTAGCGAGTACTTTAACATGTAGTCCGAACTTACTTTTGCTTCGTTTAATGTTTTGGGGCCTTGTTATCATACGAGGTTCACATTGAAAATTTTTACAAAATACAAAATGCATTCCATTTAGAATAAAATTTGAAATTTTTCTACTGGTAGGACTAAGGCTTCTTCTTTAAGGGAGGTTATGGGGGCCTGTTGCGGATTGGTGGATGTCATACTTTTAAAATTTTTGGTTTTAGAATATGCCAGTTTTCTCAAGATAAAAAAAAAAATCTATTTTCATAAATCTTTCGTTTTCGATAACTATGGTGTGTTCTTGTGTGTATGTACGTACGAAAATATCAACACCAGCATAATTATCATCATGAGTCACTGTTTATTGGTGAGTTTATCGTTTTTGGGACTACGTGGAGGACAAATAATATGTAAGTGTTTTTTGTTTATCGTTGTCTTTAAACCTGCAATCTGTCTATTCGACATTGAACTGGATTTCAGATATTTGAAGTGATGGGCGTGTATGGTACAGTATCCAGCAATACTTCCAAATTGGTGTTAGCTCTTCATAGAATCGTGAGCATAAGGACTAAATAGTCATAGGAAATGGTGGTGAGTCTACCTAGACGCTTACCGTAAGGGTTGGATTGAGGAGATTCGAGAAAATACTACCAGAAAGGATTTAGTTGAGGCTTTCGCCTGGCAGTGGGAAATTAGTATACGCTGTACCCCTAGCCAAGTTGATGATTTGAAATCGTTAACACTAATAGAAAACTTCAAATGTACGGAAATGAAGTCATCTCAACTCTCAGTCATGTAGTCAGAGCATATAAGAATCGGGAGAGTAGCCAATTTGAGGCGTTTGACGCAAGAGAAACGGTTGTAACTTGGCTAGAGGGGCAGGAATGAAAAAAAAAACAGCCATAATCAGTACCTAATAATTACTGGTTAACATGCATATAGGTAAGTTGCAAAAAGTATTTTAAATAAAGAACCTAAAACCACTGATTTCACCACTAATATTAGGTAACAATTCGTTCGATAAAAGTGGTCCATTTACTAACCACCTGCAGTTTTGTGATAAGCGCCGAGCATTAAAAGGCTGCAGACAATGGCTTCCCAAACCTTTTATAAGAGGATTTGTAGAAAATCTTCGCTGAAATAGTGTGTGATTTGGATTAAATGTGCCTTTCATTGTTATCTGATAGAAGATATATATAAAACATATGTAGAATATATAATAGTACATTATGATATAAGTGTGTAATGTTAGTGATTACCGTTGAGGCGGTATTTAGACCCGACCCATGGCGAGGGAGGAGGGAGGAGTCGAAAACGGTAATCACTAAATACTCACGTGTATCATACGACTTTTTCAATACACTTGTGAAGAAAATAAGTGTGAAACTAGTAAACTTTTGTGGCGGTAAAAATCTGTTTTCATATGCAAGCCCATTTTTTTTTCTTTTCCTCGTAGGGGACGACCTGCGCCTATCCTGATACGATATATGTAATAAAATTATGGCGGGGGAAAAGTTGAACAATAAGGTTTTAATCACATTATAGCACTAGTGCACAATGGTAATCAAAATGTCACAGTTTGTTAACAAGTGCCATTATATACCTAAGTGCAGGGCAATAAGAATCACTTTATGAGCAAGTGTATTGAAAATTATATATTATGTTATTTTAACTGGCATGTTGGTCTTGTGGTCAGTGGCACTAACTGCTATGCCGGAGGTCGTGAGTTCGATTCTTAGGTACCAAAGACAAATGTTTGTTATGAGCACAATAATTTGTCTAGCCGAGTGCCCAAGTTTCATTTAAATTCGTTCAGCTATTCGCGCGTGAAGAAGTAACAAACATACATACACTCTCACAAACTTTCGCTTTTATAATATTAGTGTAATTACGATGATATACGTGTCTAGCTGTTAGAGACTAAATATTTTCATCACCCATTTTTCTTTATACAGGGTTATTTGTAAAATACTAACAAACTTGCAGAACAGTATTACTAACACATTTCAACTCTGTATTTTGCTGTATCTACTTACGGCTCCCACACACTGTTCTCGTAATAATAGTAAGCAGGCTTCCGGAACATTGTCATTACACCTAGCAAGCATTCGCACCATTTTCGTGTACTCGACATTATAATATTGATACACCATCCTATCACCATACTATCCACACTGCCGAATTTCGCTACAAGCACACGTATGACGCGACGCAAGCGCATCAACCGACCGACTAGTGAGGGTCACCCGTAAATAGGTCAAGTTCATGTTCACCCTCCGCTATTGTACTATTGCTTGCTTCCCATAGACTTCATAATGTTTAGAACGTTCAATTTAAATATTTTAATTTTTAAAAGTCATAGAACAATTTAGTTGTTGTTTATGATGTTCTTAACATAGTCCTAAGAGGTAGCTAGTGTTTTAAAATAACCCTGTATAGGTAGGTATAAGGGCATGATACGAGGTTTAAGCTAGAACTACATTAGACCGACGCACGCACACGTGTAAGACGCCTGATTTGTACGTAGAAGGACGTCGCGTGGCGTGGATCAAGTGTAGCTCTACCAGTCTAGTTTCCATTATAAAATGTATGGAAACCGACATTTTTTTTTATTTTTATTATTATTGATAGGTTTGCGCTTGAGCGCTATCTCACCTGATGGAAAGCGACGATGCGGTCGACGATGGAACGCGCTTACCTAGAAGAAACCTATTCACTCTCGACTTAAAGATTCCTGGGTTGTAGTTATCAGGAAACACAGACTCCGGCAAGGAATTCCATTCCTTAGCTGCACGCACAATGAATGTGTTTCCAAAACGTTTTGTGCGTGTAGGCGGGATGTCCACCATGTCCACATCGGCCCAGATCAGCGTATATAGCACACTTTTGAGCAGTATAGTTCTATTTTTAAACTCATTGTGCTAGTTGTATTAAATATCAACTAATAATACCTAGAATTGACCTAAGTGTAGCCCATTTTAATCTCACCCATATTTGAGTCTGCAAAGTTTACAACTAACCATGCTCGCGAAATAATTTTATTTATAGCGAGTTACTTTAGGAACAAAACCACGCTAACCTTCAAATGTTAGTAACGCGAGTTGAGCTAACAAACATTCTGATGACTTAAACTTATTGTTGAGTATTTACGGGGGAGTAGTAAAGGTTGTGGATAGAGTAATTTAGTGACATGCTTGTTAGATATTGTTTCAGAACGCTTATGTCAACTTTTAGTACTAGACAAGTTAGGACATTATAAATTGCTAGAACTACATTAGACCGACGCACACGTGTGACACGCCTGATTTGTACATAGAGCGACGTCGTGTGGAGTCGCGTGGCGTGGATCAAGTGTAGTTTCCATACAAAATGTATGGAAACCAACACGCCCAGATCGGTGTGTGTTACACGTGTGCGCAGTGTAGCTTAAATCGTGGTAAAGTTGAAATATGGCTAGACCGATAATATGGTTTTTTTTTAAATCGGTGTAAACTATTGCTTGATCTCTACTCTTTATGTAGAGAAGCAATCTTTGATAGTGAAGCGCGCTAGTTTAATAAGAGCCTATTCACTCTAACCTTGAAAACTCATCTAAGTTTAAATAAGACGGGAAGACTACTGCAGGCAAATTATTACAGTCCTCCGTTAAAGGCGGTATAAATGACGAAGAGAAACACTTAGTCCGGACCGTAGAGATATTAACAGCGTAAAAATATATATATATATTTTTTTTTTTTATAAATAATTAGGTATAATTTAGGTGTCTTCAAGACAAGAGTGAATAGGCTCTTAATAAAGTAGTGCGCCCCACCAACAACGATTGCATCACTGCTTACCATCAGGTGGGATTGGGCACGCCACAATTATGGCGGTAAGTCCCCTCTTTGAGGCGTGGCTGGAAAGACCTCACGGCGTCCTTACCTTCCGCATGACGCAAGTCCTCACCGGACATGGCAAGTTCGGGAGGTTCCTGCATCGGATTCGAGCGGAAGAGACGCCCGGGTGCCGCCACTGTGCGGAACGCCCGGAGGACACGGTGGAGCACACAGTTGAGGTGTGCCCTGTTTGGGCGGAGCAACGCCGTGTCCTCGTGAGGTGATCGGCGGCGGAGACCTCTCGCGCCGGGCCTTGGTTCAGGCCATGGTCCGGAGCGAGGAGGAGTGGCAGGCGGTCGCCTCCTTCTGCGAAGCAGTAATGCTAGCAAAGGAGGAGGCAGACCGCATCAGGCAACGGCGCCCCCACCGCCGCCGCCGGGATTCCGATCCCAATTTCCGGCCACCGTAGACGCGGGCTCGCGGACGAAAAATGTGTTATCCGATAGTAAAAAGGTGATGACGGAATCAGGTCATGTAATTCTGGAG
The DNA here is from genome assembly GCA_949319445.1 of Mythimna lalbum. Classification (NCBI taxonomy): domain Eukaryota; kingdom Metazoa; phylum Arthropoda; class Insecta; order Lepidoptera; family Noctuidae; genus Mythimna; species Mythimna lalbum. Next base: position 5,394,528 of record OX439359.1, on the reverse strand, counting down.
CTCATTCGCCAAAATATATCCTTTGAAATACCGAAAGGCTAGCCAGCCGGCTACCCTACCCCTGTGATTCAGGCAGATTGGTGTTAATCACACATTCATTGTACGTACACTCAGCTAAGAAGTATAATTCCCTGTCGGATACTGTGTTTCCTCCAAGAGTGAATAGGTTACTTTTAGGTAAGCGCGCTCCATCGTCGACCGCATCGTCGTTTTTCATCAGGTGAGATAGCGGTCAAGCGCGAACATAACAACAATAAAAAAACCAATATAAAAATATTAAATATCCTGAAATGAGACATAAAATACATTTTATCCCGGCAGTATATTCCCTTGGGATAATTTTCGACTATAACGCAAGCGAAACCGCTGGCAGATGCTAGTTTTTTATACAGCACTAGCTTTTGCCCGCACGGCTTCGCTCCCGCTCTTCCTTACTCTACCCTACTATACCCTACTCTACACTACTCTACCCTACTCTACCCTTCTCTACCCTTCTCTACCCTACTATAGCCTACTCTACCCTACACTACTCTACTCTACACCACTCTACACTACTCTACTCTACTCTACCCTACTCTACTCTACTATACCCTACTCTACCCTACCAAACTTCACATAAACTATCTACTAAATAGTCCGAACAAAACCTAAAAATTTGGTTTGGATAGGTGAGCCCGTTCTTGAGTTATAAAATAACAACGAAAAGTGGCATTGATTTTTATATATATAGATATTCTGATTCCCTCCTTTTTTTTCCTCAGGTAGGCTGGCTAAGAGCAGAAGACCAGACAGTTCTCACGATGCACGACCGAGCAGTTCTAAGTGCAAGGTACTCGGTACATCTGGACGCGCCTAGGACTTGGCAGTTGAGGATCAGACCGCTACGGGCTGAAGACCGTGGCTGCTACATGTGTCAGATCAACACGCAGCCAAGTATGAAGTGGCAGAATGGCTGTATTGATGTTTATGGTGAGTGATTCTTTTGGATGACTATTAGCTCATACTTGCGAAGTGCTCCTTGCTCACATGGCTGATGCTTAGAGCATAAATGGTGGAGCAACAGCAGGTCTAGCCAAATAACGGCAGTTTTGTTTCGAATCTCTTTCTACAGTCAGTAACACCTCCGATTCCTTTGTTCTGACCACGTGAATTAACATTGAGATGATATAATCTTTACATTTGTGTTTTTCTACTAGCATTAACGATTGTCGATAATTATCTTGACTAAGCCCTCAGGGCATAACTGCCTTAAGCCGAGACACGAACACCGTCATCAACTGGTTATTCCCGTGGCTGGAAAGACCTCACGGCGTCCTTACCTTCCGCATGACGCAGGTCCTCACCGGACATGGCAAGTTCGGGAGGTTCCGGCATCGGATTCGAGCGGAAGAGACGTCCGGGTGCCGCCACTGTGCGGAACGCCCGGAGGACACGGTGGAGCACACAGTAGAGGTGTGCCCTGCTTGGGCGGAGCAACGCCGTGCCCTCGTGGGGGCGATCGGTGGCGGAGACCTCTCGCGCCGGGCCTTGGTTCAGGCCATGGTCCGGAGCGAGGAGGAGTGGCAGGCGGTCGCCTCCTTCTACGAAGCAGTAATGCTAGCAAAGGAGGAGGCAGACCGCATCAGGCAACGGCGCCCCCGCCGCCGCCGCCGGGATTCCGATCCCGATTTCCAGCCACCGTAGACGCGGGCTCGCGGACGGCGAGCCATGGGTAGCTCGCTGTCCGATCGTCCGGTAACTGTCCGGACCGAGCCAAGGCGTCGACGGCGCGCACTGTTCCCGCGCGCCTCAAGGAGTTGTCAGCAACAGGAGGGGCCCATCTGGGTCGAAGCCTACAGGGGTCGGGATTATCCGAAAGGAAACTAGAGCCCCGGTATGAAGGCTAGAAGGAACGGCGCGGGGTTTTTAGTCAGTAAGACTCTGACACTGTCTCCCGCTCCACCCAAGAGCGGGTTTCGTCAATGATGATTTTCCCCGTCGACAGAAAAAAAAAAAAACTGGTTATTCCCTTTTCAGAGATATTTCAATACAAGCTTTCGCTACAAGGGTTGTCCTGCTTATAGTCATCATCATCATCATCATCATATCAGCCGAAAGACATCCACTGCTGGACATAGGCCTCCCCCAAGCGTCGCCACAACGACCGGTCCTGTGCGTCACGCATCCATCGGATTCCCACGTCAGCCAGGTCATGGGTCACCTTGTTGGAGGCCTTCCAACGCTCCACTCTAGAACCTTTCGTCCCCATCGACCATCTGTTCTGCGTGCAATGTGCCCTGCCCAGCCCATTGCCACTTAGGTTTGGCGACTCTTCGAGCTATAGTCGTATAGTCGACTTTTAAATGTGGCTGCCCGGGTCGGAGAATACCGAAGATACCTAGGGTATCCTCCGTACCCTTTAAAGGCAATGTTGAATTTTTCCTACCAATAAGTCTACGAACTATGTAATACCTATAAGTCTACGAACTATGTAACTTAAGTAATTGAATTCATTGATCCGTGAAGTGTAGATATAAGGTCATCTATTTATACACAAGATTTGCGGAATTGCGAAAGGTGTAAAGTCGTCATCTTTATGAGTCCGACATATTGGATTTAAAATGACGTCACTTAGCTAATCATGTATTGTCTTCCAAACTGGTTGTCTGTATTTCTGATCAATAATTTAGGCCAAACTATTTCAAAATTCATTTACAAGATATGCCCCAAAAAACAAACATACAAACAAACTTTAGAAAAGAAAACTAAAAACTATCTTTTCTTGTAGCTTGGCCATCTAGATAAATCCCCATTCTCTAGTTGGTTGACCACTCCGTTGAACGGTGCCTGACCACCCATCCATCACCTGTCACCGTTTAACTGTTCGCTACAGTGACTTGGAAACACGACCGACTTGATTTTATTTTATTTTTCGGTTTCTTTCTATCCATGTCGCGAATACAGTGCTTTTTTTTAGTTGTTGTTGATCGCTTTATCTGGTACTGTCGTGAAACACGAGGCTTTCAAATTGAAAGTTGGAAGGAAGGAATATATTTATGATGGTAGATGGATTGGGTTGGTGTTTAGTAAAACACCTTGCCTAGCATCCCCCTAGGGTCGTGAAGTTCTCGCTGGATTAGCTTCTTGTTAATGGTATCTCGCCATCTGTGACGGTTCTTAGCGTCATGAAGTGCGACGTGCAATTGGGTGTCCAGTGTGGAGCGGACCTGATCTGCCCATCTTATTGGGCTGCGGCCCCGTGTTTCCCATCAACCATGCCAGCATAAGTATAGCATATAATCAACCTTACTTATAATGTTACCATTGCTGGTACTCGGACCTTTAGGAAAGCGCTAGTTGGTGGATGTTCCATATCTTTTAAAAGATTTAGTTCTAGAACAGGTCGTTTTCATTCATAATTTTGAGAGCAGTGGTAAAGAAATAATTACGCAAAGTAAAGCGCTTGGTTGGGTTTGAATTCTCGACATACATCTTGTAAAATGAAGATTGTACCACAGGGCTAGACAAATCAAAGGAAAAATATTACCTTTTGCCAGCCCAAACAATGAAACAATGAATTATTAAACAATTAGGTACTGTACCGCCTCTCAGGGCTCACGGGTTGATAGAATTATCGCAGTTTTGAAACGTGAAGCGTAAACTGAAGGATACCTACTGGAAGGTATTAGTCTGTAAAATTCGAACATTGCCTCTTCCTCTTCCCAGCTAAAAACATTGTACCATGACAACAATAAATAAAAAAATATATTCATCATCATCATCAGCTTCTTTTTTAATGTTCCCACTGCTGGGTCTCAGGCCTCCTCTCCTCTCTAGGAGACGGAATGGGCCATAATCCATCACGCGGGCCCAGTGCGGGTTGGTGAAGGTCACATGTCTTCGAATTTTTAGTTCTAAAACATGCCGGAATCCTCATGATGTTTTCCTTCATCGTTTTGAGAGCAGTGGTGGTGAAATAAATCACACAGAGTAATGCGCCTGCAATTCGAACCCGCGACTACAATTCGTAAGTCGGGGCCATTAACACTCGACCACCACTGCTCTGCTAAAAATTATATTTCACTAAGAAAATTTCAGGGTTCGCCAGAATAACTAACCACGAGAACTTTAATTTTTGATCTGTTGAGTTGTAATGTTATTTTCCGCTAAGTTTTTTTGCTATAATGTTTTTCCTGTTAGTAAGCTGTCGCAGGCGCCATCATAAACTTTGTCTGTTTATGTACATAATATATGACTACTTTGTCACCGTTTACACCACCGTTGGTCACCTGACCTGAAAGAATTTGTAATACAACTAGCTTTTGCCCGCTGCTTCGCCCGCGTGCATAAAATATAGGCTACATTTTATAAGTCACTCAGGAATAAAGCAGCTTTCTATCGGTGAAAAAAATTTAGGGATCGGATTAGTACTTTCAGAGCAGAGTAGAGTATTACAGAGATTTTTAGTTCTAGAAGATGCCGGTTTCCTCATGAAGTTTTCCTTCACCGTTTTGAGAGCAGTGGTGGTGAAATAAATTACACAAAGTAATGCGCCTGCCTAGGTTCGAACCCGCGACTACAACTCGTAAGTCGGGGCAATACTACTCGGCCACCACTGCTAATGTGTAAATACTGCAGCTTAAGCACTCAAGATTGATCGTTCCACACGCCACCTTCATCACGAACATCTGAAAAAAACGATTACAAACATAGATAAAATACCAAAAATACAACGACCAACTTACAAAGAACGCTTGCAAGACATTTAACCGCCACCCCAGTTCCTAATTCCATCATAGATCAACCAATTTTTTTTTTTTTTTTTTTTTTTTTGTTCTTTTCTGCACCATGGCAATCTGTCCTAGGACAATAAACCACTGGGTTGTCCGACTTTTAGTCCGTTTGCAGTCAATTTATATTAAATGAGAGCGGTTTCAGGGTAGCTCTCATCTCCCTATGCAAATCTGGCACTGAGACTTGGGATGTCACTTCTCCTCAACCTCGTGTGCTGTTGTCCTCCTGTTCCACTCAGTGCTAGTGCCAGCTCATTTGTGTGTTGTGCGAGTCTTTTTTGATATCTTAGGCTATGTTGGCTGATTTCTTGCTTTACCGTTCGTATTTTCAGATCTAGATACATATATTTGTTGCTAATACTTTGTGGTATATTGAAGATGTATCGTAATGCTTTACTCTGAAATCTTTCCAAGATGTCAATGTTGCTACTGCTTGCTGAGCCCCATAGTTGAATGCCATATGTCCAGATAGGCTTAATAATGGCTTTGTAGACCATCATTTTGCTCTCGTTGCTTAGGCGGGAGTAGCGACCTGTTAGCCAATATATGCTGCGGAGTTTGCTGTCAAGTTGCTTGCGCTTGGTCCAGATATGCTTCTGCCAAGTCAATCTCCGATCCAAGTATAGACCCAGGTATTTTGCGTGGTCTTCTTGTGGAATGACTTCGTTGTTTAATTTTACTGGAGGGCAGGTTTCTTTTCTAAGTGTAAAAGTTACATGGGTGGATTTAGTTTGGTTTGCTTTTATTCTCCACTGTTTGAACCACTTCTCTATTTCGTTCAGATGGTTTTGCAGCTGATATGAAGCGGTTTCCGATTTGGAATGTACTGACAGGACTGCAGTGTCATCGGCATAGGTCGCAGTGACTGTGTCCCCATTAGTTGGAAGATCAGCAGTGTAGATCAGGTATAGAACCGGTCCCAGTATGCTACCCTGAGGGACACCCGAGCAGATCTCGTATAGGGCAGAGCATTCACTATTACATTTAACTTGGAAGCTTCTTCGGTTTAGGTAGGATATGAGCATATAGTAGAATGAGTGTGGAAGTAACTTTTTAAGTTTGTATGCCAATCCATCGTGCCACACTTTGTCAAAGGCCTGACTTATGTCCAAAAAAGCAGCTGAGCAATACAATCGATTTTCCAGGCATCCACTGATAACGTCTATGATGCGATGTACCTGTTCAACTGTACCGTGTTCTTCACGGAATCCAAACTGGTGGCTGGGGATTACATTTTTTAGGTGCTCTTTCATTCTTTTTAAAAGGATTTTTTCCATTAGTTTGCCAATTACAGGTAAGAGGCTAATAGGTCTATACGAAGTCCTATCTTGTGGTGGTTTGCCTGGTTTAGGTACCATTACAACTTGAGCAATTTTCCATTGTCCAGGGAAGTGTTCCAGCCGAATGCAGGCGTTGAATATCTTAACCAGGATCATAATTCCCTTATGTGGTAGTTGTTTTAAGAGGGTGGCGTCAACAAGATCGTAGCCAGGTGCTTTTCCTTCCTTAAGATGTTTTATTTCTTTTAATATTTCTTTAGGACTTACGCATTTCAACGGCAGACACATTTGCAAAGGCGAGTCAAGGAACTGTTTCACTTCTGTTGTGTGTTCCTGATCAGACTCCGGGAATGGTTGAAAGACAGTACTTAAATGGTCAGCAAAGGCATTGGCTTTATCCTGATCTGATCTTGCCCATCCTCCTCTCTTGTCCTTAATAGGGGTTATTTGAGCTTTTAGTTTCTTTGAGGATTTCGTTGCTTTCCACAGCGAATAATTCGTATCTATTGAGGGTGATAATGTTGACAGGTAGCTCTGCAAGTTGTTGTTAGTAAACATTTCTATGAGGTTTTTTAACTCTGCTGAGCATTTATTAAATAGAGCTTTGTCTCTCGGGTATCTAGTTATATGCCAAATTTTTCTAAGTTTTCTTTTTTCTTTTATTTTGTCTTTGATATTTTTAGGGTAGACATTGTGTTTCAGAGGGTTTCCTTTGCTTTCAGGTGTTCCTGTGTTAGCGGCTTTATGAATGATAATGTTTAATTCCTCGACGGCGTTTTCTAGGTCTTCGACCGTTAGGATCTTTTTATGTAGCTTAACTTCTGTGTCTATGACACTTCGATATATTTCCCAGTTTGTGTTTTTTGGATGGTAGATTCGTGTGGGGGGCTCAATTAGTGTCACCGTTGTATTGAGGTTGAGGACAACTGGAGTGTGATCCGAACTTAAGTCGGCACATGATTCCAATTTTGTGAAGTTTCTGTCAACATTTTTTGTGATAAAAAAGTCCAGCAGATCAGGAATCTTGTTCTTGTCAGTCGGCCAGTAAGTAGGTTCGCTATTGGAAAGCCAATCAAGCTTCATTTTATCTGCTACTCGTAGGAGTTGTCTACCTCTTGGGTTAATAAGTCGGGAGCCCCAGTGTGTATGCTTGGAGTTCCAGTCACCACCACAAATAAATCTGGAGCCCATTTTAGCAAAGAAACTTTTAAAGTCTTCTTCAGATATTATGTGTTTAGGAGGGCAATAAACTGCAGAAATTGTCATTTCAGAATGGTTGTCGGTGAGTTTTATAGAAGTTGCCTGTATTTTTTCAGTACAAAATTCCTCCAGGGGATAGTGTTTGATGTTGTTTTTTATAACAATCGCTGTTCCTCCATGACTGTTTCCAGATGGGTGATTTGTCGTGTGTATCGTGTAATTTTTGAATGATACATGGGATTTAGCTGTGAACCTTGTCTCTGATATTAAGGCTATATCTATTAACTCTGTTTCGAGGAAGACTTCTAATTCTTGACGTCTTTCCGTCAAGCCGTTGGCGTTCCAAGTTATTACTCGGAGGTTGCGTCCAATCATTTTTTGGAAAGACTGCTGACTAGCTGAACAATGCTATTTAGCATTTTGTCCATCATCTTTTCCATTACAGCCATCATTGTGTGCTGGACCTTTTCAAGCATAGTTTCTAGTAATTGAGAAATGTTCTGGATGTCTGTGCAGCTTTCCGCCTGTTTAGTTTGTGTCTTGGTTACTTCTGCATATGTCTTATTTGTGTTGTTGTCTCTTGGAGTATGGTATGCGTTGTTCTTTACTACTTTGTCAGTGATGTCTCTGATCTGTAGGTTTTCTTTGGCCTTTGGTGCAATTTTTAATATGTTTTCTTTATACTGTTTGTATGTTTTACAACCTTTGTAGCTGGCGGGGTGCTTTTCCAGGCAGTTAGCACATGTGGCCTCGGTATCTGGTCTTTTTTTGCAGGTCGCGGTAGGATGTTCTTCCCCACACTTGACGCACCTAAAGGGTCTGTAGCACTGGTTTTTTGTATGTCCGAATCTTTGGCACCTTTTACATTGCAGTATTTCCTTGCTATTTTTTTTGTATGGGGCTTCAAATGTGACTTTCAAGTTATTTATATGTTTCACACTAAAGATGTCTTTGTTATTATGTTTTGGCTCCAAGTCCACATAAAACATTGGTAGAGGATCTTTAGAAGTTCGGTGAAGCACGTTGACTACTTGCCTAACCTCGTGACCCATTTCAGTTATTTCTTTGGCAATTTCTTTAGTGTCTTCTGATGAGTGGAGTCCACGTAGTATAACTCTGTAGGCTCTTTCGCTTTTTAGCTGATACGTATAGTGTGATATATTACTGGAAATAAAATTTTCTCTAATGCACTTGTAAGTTTGTATGTCCTTTGGCATTATTTTAATTACATGACCTGATCTGAGAGTAGTCATAGTATACGAGGAGGTTTCAACGAACTTGTTCAGCACATCCTTTAGTGATGTAACGTTTAATACTCCTGTCACAAAGATAGGTTCTGGCTTAGGTACGTACTCTTTTTTAGTCTTATTTACGTCCTGCAGTTGCTCGTCTTCCAGTATATCAAAACTATTGTGAGTTGGTATCGCTATCTCGGGGCAGTTTTTTTTCTTCTTGTTGGTATCATTGAGTATTGGGCTTGTCTCCTTCCTTTTAAATCTCTTAAATGGAGTTTTGTCCTTTTGCCAGTTGTCATTTTCATTACTTTGGTTCTCAAATGTATTCGGTTGTATATCTATTACAATCATTTCACCTTCTTCATTTGTTATGCTGGTAGAGTTTTGTTCGTCACACTTTGTCGGAAGGATTGATTGTGTTGACACAGTTCTTTGTCTAGAGAACATACTTTTATTTAAGGTTTGCTGTATCATGTTATTTGGGTTAGGTTTGGTTTTTATTTGTTTTTCATTCATCATTCTATTCCCACGAGTGAGGTCGAAAATTAAAGTCGCCTGAGGGGTGACGCCTATTCCCTCAGGAAGGCATCATTCAACGACGTTTGCCAGGTCCGTCGAGGTCAGATCAACCAATTAAGGCAAGGCTAACAACTTAAACGTCTTTTTATCTTTTCCAAGTGACGGATAGGCGGCTTAGCTGGTACACAACCCGTATAGGCAGCGACCAGTGCCGTAAATAGCTTTTTATACACCTGGTGCGAGCTTCTATAAATGCGCCACTAGGAAAGAAATACAATATAAACCTCCTCGGACGGCGAACAATGGGTAGTTCACAGTCCAACTACCCGGTAGCCAGCTGTCTGGACCGAGCCCAAATCGTCAACGGCGCGCACTGTTCCCACGCGCCTCAAGGAGTTGTCAGCAGCCGTAGGGGCCCAGCTGGGTCGAAGCCTACTGAAGCTAGGGTCTGTTTCCGAAAGGGAGGTTCGGACTGGTATGAAAGGCAAGAAGGAACAGGAGGGTTTTTTTAGTCAGTAAGAGTCTGACACTATCTCCTGCTCCGCCCAGGGCGGGGGATGTCATTTGGATGATACTCACCGAAAAAAAAATAGCCTCCTCCTTGCGTCATAATTATATACTCAATGATGAGGGTCGAGACTTTGACAAAAAACTTTTTTGTATATTTCGCTACGCTGTCCTATCTTCGGCGATATGGATGGCAGCGCAGACTGGCCTCCAGTGTAGTATGGATATGTTCTGAGCAACGTGTCGGACTCCTGTCTCTAACCCATCTAATTTTCAATACGATCAAAAAGGACTTGATATAAATTTTTGGTGATCCTTCAGGGATTGCGCCCTGTGCCGGGGTCCGCTGGCACCGCTCTAGTTACGGCACTGACAGCGACCGTGCCTAAGCACAGTTAATCCGCCTAAGAATAGATTAGGAACGTCTTCAAGATATGGGTCACTCAGTTTAAGTGAAAGGTGTGGCTTCTTCAATCGCGTGTGGTGCAGTATTGTACGGGGCGGATTTTGGAGGACTTAGAGTTGTTTCCAGGGGTTAAATTACTTTCAGGAATTGGGCTCACCATCCGGCCGTCCGGTAATGTTCTACACGTGCCTCAAAGAGATGTCAGCAAAACTGAAAGGGGCTAGTAAGGTCGATGATTTCTGGACCTGCTAGAACGTTTGAAATTGTTACCGTGACCCTAGAACGAAAAGGCAACTTAACCCTTCAGATACCGTCAATTAGAGACACAATAGTAAGACAATAGATGCGCGGCCACCGGTGGTCGTTTGGGGATTCATGAATTAAGGACACAGTTTTAGTCAGTAAAAATCTGACACACCCTTTTGCTCCACCTCAGAGTGGAAGAAGATATTTGATGATTACCATTTTATAAATAAAAATAATAAACTATCAAAGATGTGGCGACTCTGCCGTGGTATAACTGCTCCTAAAAGTAACTAGCTGTTTTGGTTATCCACTGAGGTTTCAAACGTGTCAGTAATTAGTGCTCCACTTCTGTGGGTGTCTCTGTCCGATCGTCCGGTAACTCTCCGGACCGAGCCCAAGACGTCGACGGCGCGCACTGTTCCCGCGCGCCTCAAGGAGTTGTCAGCGACAGAAGGGGCCCAGATTAGTCGAAGCTTACTGGGGCCAGGGTTATCCGAAAGGAACTCGAGCCCCGGTATGAAGGCTAGAAGGAACGGGGTGGGGTTTTTAGTCAGTAAGAGTCTGACACCATCTCCCGCTCCACCCAAGAGCGGGAGTTGTCATAAGATGATTTTTGCCCAACGAAAAAAAAAAGCTATCTCTGTACCAAAATTAATCAAAATCGGTTATGCCATTTAGACGTGAAGACGTAACAAACAAATAAACAAACAAACTCACTTTCGCTTTTATAATATTAAGTAAGGATTTCTTTCAGGGTATAAAAACCTTTTTACAAAAAAAATATAACCGACTACACAAACACGACTACGGTGCTGTAGCTTCAAGGTTTGTACTTTTTCTGATGCTAGTACTTCCTGTCTCTACGTACTAAGTACGTAGTACATCCTCCTTTTTGGGAAGTCAGTAAAAAGGTAAACTAGTGTAACAGTCAGGAGAATACTACCAGTTTAAAAAAATTGAGTAGAGATTTAATGGACAGAATTTTGTTCTCATGAATGTGGCTGAGTAAAACCACGCGCGACCTTTAGCGGATTGAACAAAATAATAATTAATTCATATCAACGCTGCGTACCGGAAACCTGCGTTTTAATGGTCGAGGAGTAATTACATTGTATTAAGTAGGCATAACTGAAATACGCAGAAACGATCTTATCTTTTACAGCGTTGACGATTTTCGCTTGGATTGATTGTAATCTATGACATTATTTGTATTTCTTGTTCCGTATGATTAAGGTGTAGTAGAAATTATTACAGTTCAATGAATGAGCATAATATAAAGTAGTGATTGCCGGAGCAAACATTTTTTTAACCGGCTTCTAAAAAAGGAGGAGGTTCTCAATTCGGATGTCTGTATTTTGTTTTATGTTTGGTCGCGCGTATTTTCATCGCTTGCCAACTGATTTGGAAAAAATTTTTTTTTTTGAAAGGCCTTCCTTCCCAAATGGCCCAATGGTCACCAAGTGGGGATCTGATTATGGAATCTTGGCAAAATCGAGGGAACTCTTCAAATTCAATTCATTTTTTTAGTGAAGTCGGTTATTTTTTGTTTTTATATAATTTTTTTTTTTTATGTAATCGTCAAATGACTTTTCACCTGTGTTTTTCAGTTGCCTTTAGTGTTCTAGGACCCAGGTTAATCGTTCAGAAGCCCCTGCGGGCCAATGCCCGATGCCCAAAACCGTAGGGAACCAGCAAGGCCGATTCCTTGCTCGAGCCGATAAAACCCTGCATGGGTTACTATTGCCAGAATCCAGCCCAAGAACCTGTCAAACTGGCCATATAAGGATTGCATCTGATGGAAAATCAGGATGCCGTTGCGCCTATGTAGCCGTTCCTCAAAGAGGGGACTTACAAACGCTATTTTTATCATGTCCGAAGACGTAGACTTCCTTCCTGAATACGTTACCAGCGGCACACCATCATCGTGGAACATTAAGTTGCCTGACTCCGGCACGTTACCACGTCGTGCAGATACACTGTGTCCATTACGTTACCTCGTCGTACCACGACACCGTATTGTACAGTTGCTGTGTCATCAATAATTTCGCGATAAGTCTTCAACCAAAGTGTTTTGCACCATTACCTTGTCGTTTATACACACTAGGCGACACCGTATGGTGCATCCGCTCTACATGGCTTGGCGTCGTATACAGGGTTACTTGTAAAAAACTAACAACCTTGCAGGATTGTATTACTAACGCCATAAATAACAACTTTTGCTCTATGACTTTTTACAAAACATAATACATTTACCAAAAATAATCCTTCAATATTTCCTTGCTCTATTTGGCGGGGGTGCTTTACGCGACGTTAGCGCATCAAGCACCTCCGCCGACCAACCACCTCCCCTCCTATATTGTACTATCGCTTGCTTCGCATAGGCTTTTTAATATTTAGAACATTAATTAAATCATTTTTATTTTTGTATGAAAATTTATTGAACTAAAATTTGATAAATTTTTAAAAGTCATAGAACAAAAGTTGTTGTTTATGATGTTAGTAACATAGTCCTGAGAGGTTACCAGTGTTTTACAAATAACCCTGTATATGCACGATACAGCAGCATGCCACAGTCAGGCATTTCTCTATTTCACTTTAACGTTGCCGCACCCTAGTAATGTGCTACAGTAGGCGCGGACTTGTGAATAGCGAGCAATGGGGAGCTCGCCATCCGGTTTTATGATAACCGTCCAGACCGACACTGAGACGTCGTTGGAGAAAGAAAGAAAGAAAGAAAACTCTTTTATTTGGCATACACACTCGTAGATACACACAATGTAGTAACAACATGTAGACGCTAGTTTCTTTCTTTCTTTCTTTCTTTCTTTCTAATTGCTTAGCAAGTGTCAAAATATGTAACTAAACGGAGCATGAACGACCCTATCTTTAGATTGCGTTGGCAAGCATAGCTGGGTACTTGATATTAGTTTCAGCTTTATAACTCCACGTCTCCCTGAGAAAAAAAGTCTTGATAGACAGACAGACGGACAAACGGACATACAGACAGATGGACCACAAAGTGATCCTAATCCTTTCTTTTTTTTGACTGCGATCCCACCTGATGGTAAGCAGTGATGCAATCGTTGATGGTGAGGCGCACTAGTTTATTAAGAGCATTCACTCTAGCCTTGAAGACACCACCATTATATATAATCGGTTAAAATAAATAAACGGTTTTCTTTCTTTCTTTTCTTATTATATAAAAAGGAAGAGACAACTAACAATGTGTGCCTCACGATTGCGCCAAACAGGAGCGGAGTGTTCTACGCGCGCCTCAACGATAACACGTCATTAAAACTATAGCGGGTTGCAGGGCCAATGCCCGATAGGGGAATTTTTGATAAGGAAACCCGTGGCCCTAGAACGCATAGTGCAACTGATGGACACAAGTATGGTTTTAGTCTGTAAAGTCTGACATAGTGTTTTGCTCGACCCTAGAGCAGCAGAAGCCATTGGAGCATTTCTCACCTTTGAAAAAAAAAAACCTAATAATGTGGTCAAGCCACTTACATGATGTGTGTTTAATTTGTAATGTGTCAATCAGTTCTCTCAAAAAATTGTACGTACATATTATAAGGACCAACTCAAAGCAGGCTACAAAAACATCGCTATTTTTCTTTCGTCTGTCTTTCACAGACTTTTTCCTCGAAACCAACACAAAATAATAATCCCAGTTTTTTGTAGAAAAAATATTTGTGCGTCCCACACACGACTATACAGAACCTACATTCCTTATTTATTCAGTCCAATTTTTTAGGTCTATACAAAACCGAAAAATATTACATCCGGCCATCCGACCAGGCGACCTTTTTCAAGCCATGACAGTAGGTCAACACATTATAGTGAGGTCACATTAAAATTATAATAGAGACCGGAAATCGGAGTCCACCCGTGTGGAGCGGCCCTCTGCTAGCGATCGATCACCTGGTCTTACATGTGCCAGAAACTGAAATGGAATAAAATGGGTGCGACGACATGGAGGTAAGGCGGGTTTAGTTACTTACTACAATAGGCTTGGCTCGTGTATGTCGCATCTAGGTATGTGTACGATTTTATGTCTTTGAAGAAGAGTTGCTGATGATTCGGACACTGTGTCCGAATCAACGTATATTATTTTATTTTTAATAGTTTTTTCATTGAAGATTCGGATACTACCAATTTAAGCTGTTAAGTACAGTCAGACAAAATAAATAAATAAAAAGAGTTTTACTACTCAAAATTGTCGTCTTAAACACACCCTAAAATATTTTAGGTTAGTTTTATTTCCTATATATTGTATTTAAAAAAAGATCATCATCGTCATATCAGCCAAAAGACGTCCACTGTTGGACATAGGCCTCCCCCAAGCATTATCTTCACAACGAACGGTCCTGTCCGTCACGCATCCATCGGATTCCCGCGACCCTGACCAGGTCATCGGTCTACTTTGTTGTAGGCTTTCTAACGCTGCGTCTTCCAGTACGAGGTCGACACTCCAAAACCTTTCATCCCTATCGGCCGTGCAATGTGTCCTGCCCATTGCCACTTCAGTTTGGCGATTCTTCGAGCTATGTTGGTAACCTTGGTTCTCCTGCGGATATCTTCATTTCACGCAAGCAAACTCTGAACATAGCCCTTTCCATCGCCCTTTGTGTGACATTGAGTCTTCTTATGAGGTCCGTTCTTCGTATTTAAAAAATAATCTGACTAAACAATACGTGTCCGAATCATCAGTGAAAAATTATTGAAATAAAAAAGAAATGATGTACCTGGATTTGATTGCCCTTATATCGGACATTGCTGTAGCAGACAAATGTTGCTTTCTATGTCCAATAGTCTAATGTATTTTCTTATGTGAGTGGGCTCTATTTTGTGAATCGCTATTGGTTGCCTGAAATAGATGCTTTAATTTAATAAAAATGTGCCCATTCGGACACTGTGTCCAAATTTATTGTGGCCTAATTGTCAGCAACTCTTGAAAACGCCTAGTCATGGGTACATGTAACGTTTGAGATCACGGAAATTGCTTTTAATTTTAGAACGATTCTTATCAGAAATGTTCTGTTTGATTAGCAAATAAAACAGAAGGGTTTAATATTCATATAATTGCTTGTGTAGTAACTTCGTCTTACATGATCAAAATCTCGTAACAGGGGTCTTTTGGTGTTCCCGGAAAAGCTTTATGAATAATTTTGTTCAATTAATTGAACTACCTCGTTGGTTTCCATTTGCGAACGCTACTTTTTAGCATGATATCCTGTCTTCTATGCTCGGGTCAGATGACATTTGAATGACATTAAATATAACTGGTTAAAAATGGGGATTTTATGGAGCATATTTCCACCTTGACGCTATGTTATATAATTGGCACACTAAGTGAGATCTCCCGATTTTTTATTTGTATCAAAAATCAGTTTATCAAGCAAGTAATCAAGTTTAAATAATTTTTCAAATCCATTCAATGTCATGTGTCAAGTGAGTTGGAAACCTTAGAGAAGGAGACCTTTTCAAGTAACTGAATAAAGAAGTAGACACTGAAATGTGACGTCATGGCTACTAGGTTAAGTGTGAACAAAAGAGACGGCGTGATATCTCCACTACGCTTCTCTGTCTCTATTTGAAAAGTTTTCCGAAAAAGATTTATGCTTTATTGTCATTTCTTATTTATAAATAAATAGGAGACAGAAAAGTACCTAAATGCAAAACGAATCTACATATTATAAATCACAAGTTAGTGTTAGTAGTACATATTATGTAAGCTGTGATCCGTAAATGTAGATTCATTTTGCACAAAAAACGAACCAAAATTTTAATCACTGAAAAGCCCAAAAACACCTTATTGAAATCATATTTCATTACACAAGTTCTGTTTAATTTATGGCAAAATTTCCAAGTAGACGGTCGAGAGTTTAGCAATTTTGTGTTCCCCGATATTTGCATGCCTCGGCCGGGATTTCTTTTTCAATTTCGAAGTTGTTCGAGACTTTATTGGGGCCTTGTGTCACTTGGTCCGACGAGGCGGTAACGAATGGTAAGCGGTTTCGATGTTTTCATTCCTGGTACGAAGGAGATTAAATTTAGGTTTATTTTAAGGTGAGAAATCATTAAAAACGACTTCAAAATCTCAGGTGGAGTGAGAGATGGTGTCAGACTTTTACTGACAAAAACTCACCAGTGTTCCTTCCTGTAGAGACCCAGCAGGGTCGAAAGGGAGTCTCGGCCTCAGTATGAAAGACAACGAAGGAATGGGGTGGGTTTTTATTCAGTAAAAAATCGACACTATCTCCCGCTCCGCCCAGGGGCGGAATGCCATTTGGATAATTTTTACCCACCGAAAAAAAAATGTTCCTTACCTTTTCAACGGAGGTTTACGGGTCTTTACACCCTGTCCCGCATACCCCAAAACCGCTTATTACTTCAATGATCCTAGTAAATGTAATAATATTAATAAAACGAAAATATTAAAAGAAAGGAAGAAGAACAATTAATTATATTATATTCGTAAATACGTATGACACGACTGGGTTGGCGCAGTGGCTGACGGATCGGTTGCTGCGCTGCCTGTCGCGAGTTTGTTACCTTCCCGAAAAAAAGGCTTAAAAACAAACCCACGGTTACTACAACCACATATAAACATAACCATACTAGTAATTCCCCTGGTATTCCTAAAATTTACTCGTTTAAAAGAAAAATGATAACAAATTCAAAATAAACTAGCTCGCTTCACAATCAACGATTACATCACTGCTTGCCATCAGACAGAATCGCAGTCAAAAACTAGTTTATAACATTAAAAAAATACATGCTCTTTTCTTTAAATTACTGCTATTACTGTACAAATGAAATTAAGTAACTACAGTTTCGCTGAGAACGTTTTAATCACAAGAACTAGAGAAAGTGTCACTGTACCTTGTTAGTAGCGTTGTCTGCGGGTTAGAATTTAATATCATATACTAGGGTTGGCAAAGATTAGGGCTATTGGATTGTTGGAAAGTGTCTCAAGACAAAAGTCTATGACCAGTGCGTGTTGTCAGTGTTGACATATGGCTTCAAAACGTGGTCGTTTACAACAGGTCTCATCCGAAGGCTTAAAGTCACTCAAAGAGCAATGGAAAGGGATATGCTTGGAGTTTCCTTGTGGGATCACATCAGAAATGAAGATGCAGGAGAACCAAGGTTACAGACGTAGCCTAAAAAATCATCAAACTTGAGTAGCTCCCTCAAGATGGACCGATGACCAGGTGAGTGTCGCGGGAATCGGATGGATGCGAGACGCACAAGACCGGTCATTATGGTGACACTTGGGGAAGACCTATGTCCAACAGTGGATATCTTTCGGCTGAAATGATGATGATGACTGTTGGAAAGACTTACCATAGCCCTGGAACGCAAAGGGCAGCAGAAAGGACACACATGGGCCCACCCATGTGTGTCCACAAATAAAAGTCTGACATTAAATCTCGATAGATACGAGACGCACTGCACTGGTCGTTGTGGCGACACTTGCGGGAAGGCTATGTTCAGTAGTGGCTTTTGGCTAAATTGATGATGACGATCCGTTCCACTCAGAATGAAAGAAGCTACTTCAAAGGCGAAGGTAGAGAGATAAGCTTGATAATTACGGAAAGGACAGGCCCGCAATGGCTGAGAACAGACGTGTGTGTGGAAAAGGAAGAGGTACGCTTTCGCCTAGCAGCGGGACATAATAGGCTAACAACAACTAGTATGGGTCGAGTATACTTGAACAAATTACGGTAGTATTGTAAAGGCGAAAGTTTAAATGTATGTTGTCTGTAGATTTATTACTCATACGACTGTAAAAATTTGGATGAAATTAGGCACACGGTAAACCATGCTCTAAACTAATAGGATATAGGATATTTTCATCCTGAGAGTAAGTTTTTTAGGGATAATATTTGACTTTCATGCAGATGAAGCCACTAGCAGGAGCTAGTAAAATTTTTTGGAATATACTTCACTACAGTATCGCATAATCAAGATACTTATAAACCTCTAAATACCTAGCTCAAAACCAATTCAAAATATCTCAGCAACGTGATATTATAGGGTACTAACATAAATACTGTGGTACCTATTCTGTAGGCGATAATATTTGTAATTAGGCAAAAATGAGGTTTAATTTCAAGCAAAATTCGCTTGTTGTATTAATTATACTAAATTTTTCCCGCGGCTTTGTCCACGTTCATAAAATATAGCCTTTGTCACTCAGGAATAAAGCAGCTTTCTATCGGTGAAAACTTTTTTGCAATCGTAACAGTACTTGTAGTGTCTACTCCTACTAACAAAAAGAACATAAAAACTTATTAGTGTTGTACTAGTCTTTACATATAATGTAGAAATTTATAAATGAAAGGATTTTAATGTTCTATAAATAATGTTTAATAAAACACTTCACTAATTTAATATTATTTAAAAATGTTAAAAAAATATTACTTAAAAAGACTAATAAATGTTCTATAAAATGTTAATAAATGTTAAAATGTTACGAGAGTTCGGTGCCAAACGTACTACTGACGCACTTGTCTACGTGACGATACAGCAAACCTACTTTTACCCGATTTGCAATAATTACTAACTAGGTCTGAGTCCAATGTACGGACGATGACCGTACAAGTGTAGATGTAGATTATTAATTGCAAATTGATTCCTAGTAGATTCACTTCTTAATCGGGCACTCTTATCAGAGTGGTCGTGGCTGTTGATGAACAGGCCTGCGGCGTGCCGCCGTCGTTTGCCTCCAAGGCTGTGGCATGTCGAGCGATGTAGTAGATATTGTGAGGTAAATTGGCTTAGTTTTATATCTTAAGTGTCTATACAATTGGACAATAAAAATTTGGAACTGTAACTTATCTACAGTAATCAATACTGATTGACGACGGGAACGCGGCAGACCACGAGTGATGTTTTTCATAGAAATTAGGAAGAAGTGGCCCAGAGCCGAGAACAATGAAAGAAATGGAGGCAGAGTTTTGTCTAGTAGTGCGACAGTACAGGCCCAAACAGTTGACTCGAGCTACTAAATACTGCAAGCACATTAAAATAATAAATATTTTAAAAGATAGTGATGACTGTGTTCTGTTTCGGTAATAAAATAACGATAATAATAGTACATTATGATATAAGTGTGTAATGTTAGTGATTACAGTCGAGGCGGTATTTAGACCCGAGCCATGGCGAGGGTCTTAAGAAAGCCGAGAACGGTAATCATTAATTACTCACATGTATCATACGACGTTTTTAAATACACTTGTGAATAAAATAATTGTAAAACTAGTAAACCTTGGTGGCGGTAAAAATCTGTTTTCATATGGGTGCCCATTTTATTTTTCTTCGTGGGGGACGACCTACGCCCATCCTGATACGATAGTGTAATAAAATTATGGCGGTGGAGAGGTATAACAATAAGGTTTTAACCACATTATAGCACTTGTGCGTAATGGTAATCAAAATGTCACAGGTTGGTAACAAGTGCCATTATATACCTAAGTGCAGTGCAATAAGAGTCACTTTATGAGCAAGTGTATTGAAATAGTAGATTATGTAACAAGGCAATAAGCAGTGTATTAAAATCGCGGGCAGCATGTTAAATTCCGAAAGAAACTAAGATTACTAAGTTGTAATCCCGAACACAGTGAGGAATATATGAAATGAACTCCCGAAGACTGCGAGGGAGTTAAATTGTGTTTTATGTTTCCTAGGTGTCTTTTTATTGCAATTATCCGTAATATAAATACGTATTTTCTTTGACAACCCTGACCGCATGTCTTGTAAATCGTTTTTTACTGTCTTTGAGACACAAGAGAACCTTCTTCGAGCTAAAGTTTCTTTTGCGAGCGAAATAGTGATTACTAGGTGCATAAATAGTTATTAGCGAGTTCACTAGGGGCACAAAATGTATTAGAGAGCATGCTAGGAGTATAAAATCTGTGAATATTGCATGTTAAATTGTTAGTGCGAAGTGTTTACTGCTTGATGTTAATTACTATGTTTATATGAAACTAATATAAGGTAAGCGTAAGAGCATTAATGACATGTACTGCCGTCGTTATTAAAAAGGATATAACTAACTTTTTTTCGAATTTTTATAATATATTTTCGGAATCAGATTTTATTCTGATTCAGAATTATGTATTTAATCAATTTAGAAAAAAAAAGCAATTGTGCCCTTTTTAATTACAAAGGCAGTAAAAAAAGAAAAAAAAGGAAAAGAAAAACTTTTATTCAGATCTTTTTCTTCCTTTTTTCGGTCCTTTTTTTATATATGAATGAGTCTTCTAAAAGATATTTCAAAATTATGTGTACTTAACCCTTCAGATACCGTCAATTAGAGACACAATAGTAAGACAATAGATGCGCGGCCACCGGTGGTCGCTTGGGGATTCATGAATTAAAGGATATGATCGTCCGCGAAATTCATTTTGCAGGTCAGTATTGAGTTGCATGTTGATTAAAATATGATTGGCTACCGTAGTAATAGTAAACATGACATCTGACAGAGCTAAGTGTCTCAAGATAAAAGTCACCAGTGCATAGCAAAGCCTGTCCCAATGACTTGGTAAAGATCGCACAAATCCGATGAATGTGATTACCATAAGACTTTTTTGGCATTGTGACATTTGTAGCGATACCTGGAAGAGGTTTAGGCAGGGCGCAAACGTGGTCACTTTTGTGTCTTGTGTCAGATACAAGCTAACATTGAATATTTGATTTCTATAGAACCAGTATGAAATCATCCAC
Organism: Mythimna lalbum; assembly: GCA_949319445.1. NCBI lineage: Eukaryota > Metazoa > Arthropoda > Insecta > Lepidoptera > Noctuidae > Mythimna > Mythimna lalbum. The sequence continues at coordinate 5,373,626 of OX439359.1, read as the reverse complement.
TTCCTGCGCTAAGTAAATATTTTTTGTGTCCAGTTTCTTCCACCAAGACGATCAAAAATAGGCTAGTTACCGTAAAAAAATTAATTAGTCGATCTTTTAGATTATTCAAAAATAAGGGACACGTTTTTTTATTTGTAAAATTAAACCAAAAATTACAAATATATAGCCTATTAAAGTTACGTGTAATGTCACGCCATGCTGTATTTTTTGCATGGGGTGACGTCACATGGAACTTTAATGGGCTATATGTTATTTTTTGTTTAATCGAAAAAAGAAAAAATAAGTGCCCAATATTTTTTTATAATCTAAAATACGAACTAAATAATATGTAGTTATTTTGACCCAGGAATCTTTACCCTGGAAATTGTGTGGTGTTGGTAACAAGATCCATAAGCGGACATATTTCGTCTGAAATGATAAAGAAAATTATTTGTTGTAACGCTACATTAACTTTAAGCATAATTACAAAATTCCTACGTCGTTAAAAGAACTTTTCGGCCCTTGTAAATAAATAACAAAACATAAAAGTTTTACCTGTAAATTTGAATTTATACAATCACATTTTCATACCACAACAAAAGAAAACAGAAAAGTTATTTTCTGTAAAGTTCAACGAATTTATTGAACGCAATGGATAAGTTGGAAACTTGTTAAAACTTATCGCACGAACACAATCTCAGAACTTAAAATGTCGCATTGCTGATCTTCGAGTCAAAGAAAACATAAGAGGAACCCAATATAGGGAACGGATATTATTTTACTGGGAGAGTAGAGTGGATATCGGCACAGACTGGCTGAAAATATTTATGTTTTTATACGTCCTTACATAAATACCTACGTAAAATTAAACTGTTTTTTGAGCAATAAAAAATGTATACAAAAGTATACAACAAACTTGCATACAGCAAAAATTTGGTCTGACCAATGTATCGGATTCTTGCTTCTGGGTCTTTTTCCATCTATTTTATCCTGTCTGCAATAACTTTTCCAGGATCACCTCTCTTTTTTGGCGACGTGGTCAATGAAATCAAAGATTCATTTTTGGCACATGATGGTGAGTCCCATGGGTGATTTGAGTTCGACTATTATGGAGTTATTGGTTCAGTGAAACTGACTGCCATGGACATGACTTGTCTGTCCACAGACTTAATTTTTTTATTTTTTTTTATTGATAGGTTTGCGCTTGACCGCTTTCTCACCTGATGGAAAGCAACGATGCGATCGAAGATGGTACGCGCTTACCTAGAAGAAACCTATTCAGTCTCGACTTAAAGATTCCCAATGAATGGTTGTAGTTATCAGGAAACACAGATTCCGGCAAGGAATACCACTCCTTAGCTGCACGCACAATGAATGTGTTTCCGAAACGTTTTGTGCGTATAGGTGGGATGTCCACCATGTACCGGTGGAGCATCACCGTACATCAGGTAGTCCGATGATAGAACAGGCTAGGCGTAATCAGGTTATGCAATTCCGACGCACACTTTCCGAAATACAACGGGTAGAAAACCGACAGGCTAGCAACTCTACTCAACTACAACTCTAGACTTTGAAGCCTCGAATCGACGAGTGTACCATCGCCAATTATCCATATTGGCGATGATACACTCGTCCTTATAATAAAATAATTAATATTATTTGAGCCCAATAATGAAAAGATCAAAAAAAAAGGGTTGTGCCGATCCAAAGTAACAGGGTACGAATTCAGGAAGATAATTACCAGTAGGTTAAGTAAGTAGTTAAAGCAATAAGTAGTAGTATTCATAAGTTGATGATGAAGTGGCCTTACATTTTTTTAATAGACATGTAACATCCCACCCCTCCATACATCATCCAGCCTGTGTGGTGGATTATGGGTCTTTTTCTATCGTAAAAAGGACGTCCGGTGACCGTCCGGATCAAGTCCGAGTCATCAACAGTGCGTAGTCTTCCATGCGTGCTTCAAAGAGATCGCAGCAAAACCGTAGGGACCCAGCAGAACTGTAGTCTGCTGGGGCCACGGATAAATGGACTTCCGAAATTTAAACCCGGGGTCCTGGAATGTAAAGCAAAGTAGTAACATAGGTGTAGTTTTTGGTCGGTAAAATTCTGATTTAGAGTGGGAGAACTCATTGCATGATTTCGCACCTTAAAAAAAATCTGAAGAGGACGCCTGTGTCCTATTAGAAACATTAAAAACTAGCTGCTCCCAGCGGCTTCACCCGCGTGATAGCAGAAAATTACCCCAAGGGAACATAATTCCGGGATAAAAAGTACCCTATGTCCTATTCCAGGACATAGTCTATCCGTGTACCAAGTTTCATCAAAATCGGTTTTGCCATTTAGGCGTGAAGACGTAACAAACAAACAAACTCACTTTCGCTTTTATAATATTAGTAAGGATAAGGCTTATTATGTATACGTTAGTACGAAGTACTTACAAAACGTTAATTTTGAAGCGCTACAGAGACTCACAAATGAGCTACAAACAGATTCATTGACGAAACTCAAAGAAAACATCAAACAGCCGAATACGTACCTAGCAATATCCTAAATGGCACATCAAACAACCAGCACATATTGCATTTTAAAATGAAAAATTCTTAAGTAAAACGGCGCCCCTCAAAGGGGAAGGAATAAAAATTCAACATTAAACATTTCCCGAGGAACTTGGGTATAAATAAAGTTTGTGCTGAACTCTGTCTGTGAGGTCTCAAGTGGCGACACAGACGGAACAGTGATGTATAGAAACATAATAGTGTGAAAACTTGAAGATTGCTTTCTATCAGAACTTGTATTCGATGAAAATCGAATGTTTTCTTCGAACAAACTTCGTTGGTGTTAAATAAAGACGAGTTTTGTAAAGTCCCGGTTATATTTGTTCAGTTTTGTTAGGACAAAATTTTGCACCCAATTTGTTGGGCTCTTCAATGGGTAAGGGATCGTTGCCAACCTTTTTCGTATGGAGTTTTGTAAGTTTGAGGTCCTTGAATGTTTAAAGAAATGGTGTAAGGGTTGCCTTTGATTTTACGGTGTTTACCCATGCTTGTTAACAGCCCCGCATTTGTTTGAAAGAGTTACCGCGGCAACTGAAGGACCCCGGATGGGGTTTTTAACCGACTTCAAAAAAAGGAGGAGGTGCTCAATTCGGATGTTTGTATGTTTTTTTTTTATGTTTGTTCGCGCATAACTTCGTCGCTTGCCAACCGATTTGAATTTTTTTTTTTGTTAGAAAGTTTATACTTCCCAAATGGTCCCATAGTCACCAAGTTGGGGCCTGATGGAATCTTGGCGAAATCGAGGGTCTCCTCAAATTCAATTCAATTTTTTAGTGAAGTCGGTTATTTTTTTTTTATAAAAAAGTTTTTTGTCCGTTATAGTCGGAAATTTCCTCAGAGTGAGAAAAGCTGTTTATTTATTTATTTTATTCTTTATGCATGCAGGAGTTCAGATGCAGACGGCATTTAGCAGCATTTAACAGCTAACCTTAAAGTGATAAAAAACCGCGACCATAACAAGCTTTTAATGAAAATATTTTTTCATTGCAAGCTTTTATAGCTCGGTATGCCTATATAATTAATACTCGTCAAGACGAATCATACGAGTCTAAACTCGATGGGGTTGTGACGTTCAACTACCAAATTCCTATCGCCCGCTTCCAGTTCCATTATCAGATCAGCTCCATGTCATAATAATTTTGCAATGTCATCTGATTTACACATGGATGCAAAATTATATTTGACTAGCTTTTGCCCGCGCGGCTTCGCTCCCGCTCTTTCCTACTCCACCCTACTATACCCAACTCTACCCTACTCTACCCTACCCTACTCTACCCCACTCTACACTACTCTACCGTACTCTACCGTACTCTACCGTACTCTACCGTACTCTACCGTACTCTACCGTACTCTACCGTACTCTACCGTACTCTGCCCTACTCTACCCTAATCTACCCTACTCTACCCTAATCTACCCTACTCTACCCTACTCTACCCTACTCTACCCTACTCTACCCTACTCTACCCTACTCTACCCTACTCTACCCTACTCTACCCTACTCTACCCTACTCTACCCTACTCTACCCTACTCTACCCTACTCTACCCTACTCTACCCTACTCTACCCTACCCTACTCTACCCTACTCTACCCTACTCTACCCTACCTACTTTTCCATAAGAACCTTATCCTTACAATAACAATCACAACAAAAAAAAAAATCAGCCAAATCGGTCAAGCCGTTTTCATGCTATGTCGTGACAACGGAAAACGGGTTTCATTTTTATATACCTAATATAGATACATAGATTACCGAAAAACATCGGGATGTGTAAAACTAAATAAAAGCTTGTAATAAGATAGAATCTTTTAGGAATAACTTTCGAACAAGCTGAGTTTACAGATTTTAAAGTTATCTTTTTTTTTTCATACAAAATTCTACTGTGTTTAAATTCTCTATGAGATACGAATAAACGTTTTTTCTTATTTCTTTTTGCACATTATTATGTGGCATGTGTGAAATTTTATGAGTTTGAGGCGGACAAAGTCGCGGGCAACAGTTAGTTAAAAATATTATTACTGTAGCGGCTACTTTAACATGTTAACACAAAGGGAAACTTTCTTTGATGTAGTGATGGGACATCACTTTCTTACGGTTGAGTAAGTTGACTTGCCGCACAAGTTCTAACTAGTTTGTGGTAGAGATAGACACATACATATACTCGTATACTCGTATACTCGTATATTTATATGTGTGTACATTATTGTACTTCTTTGAAAAAAAATAGAATCGAGGAACATTGAGATATTTTTGTAAGTGTAAAAAAATATATTTAAAACAAGCTTCTGCCTGCTTCTTTCACGTGAAAGTAGAGAATGTATTGTCTATGTCACTTAGTACTCTAGAAGCACTTGGTGAAAGAATTTGAAAATTGGCTGGAGTAGTTTTTAAGTTCATTCATTACTATCTGATGACAACAGCTTCACTCGCGTGAAATAATAAATTGTCCCAAGAAAACAAACTCTCGAAATATGGTCTACTCTTGTACCAAATTTCAAATCTGTTCAGCCGTTCAAGCTAGTTAGATTTCGAGAGCGCAAATAAAATAGCGTTTGCGTGGAAGTAAGATTTTATTACGACCCGAGCTTTACAGAAGTTCATGTAAGACTAACTTAGCCTATCTTAATTTTATTACATAGCAAAACTTATCCATAGGCTGGTGCCGCTGGTGGCCGGCCACCTGCGGTCGCGACATACATCCTGTCACGTACGCCTCAACGCAAAGACGCTAAGTCAGCGTCTAGACTCTACCTCAGCGTTAGGTTGGGAACATAACTCCTCCCCCCTTAGATCAAAGTTATAGGAAAAACAGAGATTTTCCGAGAACTTTGCATAATTACAAATTAGAAACTTACGATTTATCGCTTATATATGAAATAATAAAGTGATCAAACTATTCCTATAATAAAATCATAACCTGAAAATTGTAAAGTTAATTACACTAATAGTATAGGTCTTTGATTAACTTGACCATCTTCAGGTTGAGCGGGATTATCTTCGATAGCTCTTAAACGACGATCTCGCTCTTTACACATTTTTCTTATATCATCCGAATACTTATATATAACTATAGCTAAAGACAATAAAATAACAACCGCGTATAAGACATAAAGGGCGACACTAACACTTTCACTTGTAATTTCACTTTTCACGTTATTATCACTATTCTTCAGAATATAATTCAGCTGGTGTATGTCATCCAAATTTACTCCTTTCAGATCTATAGGTTCGATCTTTGCTGCGTCAAGAGTTAGATCTCTCAGGTCAGGTAAGTTTAACAGGGGAACAGGCATATAATCTGTTTGTAGTGAGTAAGAGCGTCGTCCATGGATTCGGATATTATCTATAAAGACATCACATTGTCCTCCTACAGTTAGCAGGTATGTTCCTCGTATGCGTTCCTTTGTTTCATCGTTATTACAAATCTGTGATATGACTTGATTGCGTTTCGAATACACTATCCAACTATTGGGACCAATTCTTTGAAGTTTCAGGAACTCAGATAATATCTTACGTGGCAAACAGCGTGCCGGGTGGTCGTGGTACTTCATTAGTTGCTCAACGCACGTTTCCTCCACATATTGGATCAGTTTATCTTCAGAGCAGAGGTATTCTTTAGCTGTTATCTCTTGACACGGTTGATCAGTTGGACGATACTTTGACCCTTCTACTAGTAGGTAAGGGAATTCAGGAATAACAGCAAAGGTAAGGTTTAAGGAATCATCTGACATAGGAATGGAATACAGTTTATAGTAACTATAAGTTGCATTATAAATTAGTGGAACTTCGATTACAAATGTTAGTTCTTCATTCTTAATGTAAGCTTTTACAGATAATGATTCTTCTATATTAATTAAATTTCGTTCATTTACAGGGTACATTAGATTATCATATTGGCTTATATATTTTAACACTTTCAACAGTTCATTAGGATTCATTACAGCCTTATGTAAAACAGACAATTTACTGAATGCAATAGCCGTTTCAAGTTCACTGAGTTTTATATAGAGAGTTCTAAAATTTACAATAAATTGATTAAGTAATCCGAAAACATAGGTCATATAAATTGAATGATTTTCCTTTGTTGTGAGATCAGTTATAAGGCTTTCAAGTAATTTAATACGCGCGTCTATTATTTTTGTATTTTCATTGATTGTTTCGGTAGAGTTCAGAAAATGATCCAACATTTTAGATATCATCGTAAATTTGTTAGATATTGCTTGTTCCTGAGTCTGAATATTACTGATCAGATCGTCATATCTAACTGCGTCTTCATTGTCAAGATTACCCGTTATAATTTTGATGATTGACCCTAGAGGGTTGATAATACCACGTTTGAATCTTTTAGATGGAATTAATTGTTGTAATTTTTCTAGGCACTCATTTTTAATGTATTCCACCTGTATTTTAAGACTCTTGAACTCATCTGAATACGATTTGTTTGGGTGTAACATTTGGCTAAATTCGGAATATTTTTTAATATTAAAGGAAAGATCAGTACCAATGCATTGGAGGTTGATTATTTTAACAATAGACCATTTATCATATTGTAGAAACGCTTGGCCTAATTTCACCGGGAGAATCCCAGGGTTTTGGTTAATCTTTACCACTTGAAGGGCCTGGCTTGGGTGAGCCCAACTGGTCGTTGTCCATGTCACCAGGATCAAACACCACCTGTGGAGGACGTTTAACATTTTTAACTGGAGCTTTAGTATCTCTGTTTTTTACTTTTATCGGTACGATGTTACGTTCTATCTGACCTGTAACTACGGCCTTTTGATACTTAGGTTTATCTTTAGCTAGTCTTTTATTTACGGCTTTAGTGAAGATCGGTTGGCCTATTTTTAAGACTGGTCTAGATTCACCTCCTCGCTTTGCTACAATTCTTTCCTTATTACTTTTTACCTTTTCAGAAATATATTTATAAAGTGCTCGTGTTCTTTTCTTATGGTCCCTAATTAGTTGCTGATTGTATGCTTTGTCGAATTCGGAGTTAAAAGTAGAGTTTAATTCTGTATGACCAAACGCAGCTTCAAACGGTGTTAAATCAGTGGTACTGTGGATAGTGTTATTGTAAGCTATAACGGCGTAAGTCATAACTGATGCTGCGTCTGTAAATTTCTTTTCATATTTCGCTAATCGATATATTTCTATAATTGTGGAGTGAAACCGCTCTATGAGCCCCATAGAATTAGGGTTATTGGGTGTGCCTATGTGTAGTTTAATTTTATGTAAGTCTGTCAGCTCTTTTAGTAATTCATTATTAAATTCGGTTCCCGGATCAGAACTTATCTTTTGTGGTATGCCGTAAAAAGAAAAGTATTTCATTAATGCTCTGACCACATCAGGTGTAGAGCGGGATGCAATTTCTATGGCTTGTCCTAATTTGCTAAAGGCATCAATTAAAGTTAAATAGTATTTCGATTCTATACTAAACAAATCTATGAATACTTCCTGAAAGGGTTTGTTCTGAGTTTGTGTGAGCTGCAGTACAGGTTTAATTGGTTTTCTGTCATACTTAGAGGTTTTACAAAGATCACATGAATTGATTATGGCGGAAACGGTTTCGGATAAATTTGGCCAATGATAATAACGACGGATTCTTTTAACAGTTTCCGTAACGCCACGATGGCAGGTTTTGCCTTCGTGTAACTTAATCACAATAGCTTTCTGTTCCTGTTCATCTTCAACGTAAATAACGCGTTCGGTACATTCATAGAAATTAACCATATCTTTCTTAAATAGTGAAACTATAACATTACTAAAGTCTTTTCTATGTTCTAGATTCTCGAAATAAATGAAATACTTAATTTTCGGTTTTACATATTCTTTTAGAAATCTTTTAATATGATCTTGATTATGAAGAGGCAAAAACACTTCTAGCACTTTTTGTTTGTCTCTAGACAAGTCTTTTACGTGGAGCTCATTACGAAACCAGCTAAAAACTAAGATTTGGTTAGGCTTGGTATCTATTGCTTCCTTCAATATCGGTATTCCATGGGATTCGAGATCTCCGGCTGAATGAACTGTTTGTGTACTAGAAGATTCAGTCGGTATAGGGTAATTATTGGGTATTTCTTCCAGGTCTGTATCAGAATCTAAATTTATAGTCATTGGGCTAGCTGTCGCGGTCCTTTCAGAGTCGGAAATAGAAATAGTTCTTGAGTCATCAGAATTTAGTGTGGCCACGTCTTCTAAATAATTTTGAAGTCTACTTTCTTTCTCGTCTATATTAACAATCATGGAAATATCGTCAGAAACGTTGGCTTCTCCTAGTGCCTTAAGTTGAATTCGAGATAGCGCATCTGCAGTGACATTCTGTTTACCGTTTTTATATATAACATTAAAATCATATTCTTGTAATCGCAAGCGCCAACGCGTTAACTTGCTGTTGGGTTCCTTAAGTTGATACAGCCAGACTAACGGTCTATGGTCAGTGTAAATATCGAATTTATGTCCGTAAAGATAAGGTCTGAAGTGTTTTGTGGCCCACATGATTGCCAATAACTCGCGTTCAATAGTACTGTACTTCTTTTCTGTATCTGTCAAGGTCCGACTGGCATATGCTATCGGTTTGTCACTGCCTACAGGGCCCTGTGACAAAACCGCGCCAATTGCCACTTCAGACGCGTCAGTCGTTAATAAGAATGGTTTATTCATATCCGGGTATTGTAATATTGGTGCGTTTATTAGAAGTTCCTTGCATTTTTCAAAAGCTTCGGTATAATTTTGGTCCATGACTACCCTTTTACCCTTTTTTAAACAGGCTGTCAAAGGCTGTGTGATTTTGGAGAAGTCTTTAATAAACCGTCTGTAATAACCCACAAAACCTAAGAATCGTTTGATTTCTGTCTGTGTCCGTGGTAAGGGATATTTGAGAACTGCTTGTATTTTGTCGTTGTTTGGTCGTAGTCCGTTTTTAGTTAGTGTGTGTCCTAAGTACTGCACTTCCTTGCGTAAAAATTCGGATTTATCTAACTGAACCTTCAGGTTAGTTTGACGAAGTCTATCGAAGACAGAACGTAGTTTTTGAATATGTTCTACTATGCCATTTGAATATATTAGTATATCGTCCAAATAAACCAAGCAATGTATACCCTGTAGGCCTCTCAAGACATTATCGAGAGTTCTTTGAAAGGTGGCCGGAGCCGTTTTGAGGCCAAATGGCATACGGAGGAATTCATAATGTCCATTCTGTGTAGAAAAGGCCGTCTTCTCACTGTCAGATACTTCGATTTGGTGATACCCGGATGCTAAATCTAATGTAGTGAAGTAGTTGCTTTTGCCAAGTTTGTCAAATAAGTCGCATATATTAGGAAGTGGGTACTTGTCATCGATCGTTATGTCGTTGAGTCGGCGGTAGTCTATAACCATTCTATATTTAACCTGACCGGAGGCATCTGCCTTTTTTGGTACTAAATGAACAGGTGCACTCCAGGGTGAATGTGATTCTCGGATCACATTGTCCTTGAGAAGTTTTTCGACCTGTCGTTTGATTTCTTCGGCCTGTGCTGGAGCTTGCCTATAAGGTTTAATATAGATTGGATCTTCATTAGTAGTCCGTATGTGGTGCTTTACTTGATTTGTAAAAGTCAAAGGCAAGTCTTCACAGTAAAATATGTCCTTATACTCGTCGCATAATACACTAATTAGTTCATGTTCTTCTTGGTTAAGATGATCAAGTCTCAATTTCTGTAAGTTGGCTGTCAGTAACGAGTCAATGTCAGTTAACCCAGTTGTGTTATTTACTATACACTCTTCAGAGAAGTCGGTGACTTTGAAAGGAGCAGTTATAGTCAGCCTTACTTCAAAATCAGTTGCATTCTGAATTATAGTGGAGGCAAGGTAATTTTCACACTTTACAATTGCAGCTGGCATTCTAACACATTCGTGAAACTGTGTGTAATCTAATATAGCATAGCCGTCTTTCTTATTTACGGGTAGCTTCACCCTATGTTCCGTGCGAGGTTCAAGTTTAAGTTCATGGTCAGTGTTATAAATTATAGGAATATTAATATCGTTTATCTTTAAAATTCTATTCTTGAAACATATACTAGCATTAAGTTGAGACATAAGATCCATTCCTATCAATCCGTCATATCTATTATCCACATCATAAATATAAAACTTATGATAACCGTTTACTTTAAAAATTGAAAAAAGGGGAATATTAGCTACTTCATTATGTTCACTAGTAGCATGTGTACTTGTAACTGTAAATGGTTCGTAGAATTTTGACTGTGGGAAATATTCATCAACTTTCCTAGGGCTTATGAAAGATCTGGTGCTTCCTGTATCCAACATGAATTTACCGTTTATATCGGGAATGGTTATATAAGGATGTTTAAGATTAGCGTCAAACTTAAGTTCTATCATTTCGGGCGAACACAAACTAAATTTATTTGAAAATTTGGGACATCTTTCGAGTCTACTTTGTTTTCAGTTGGATGCGAATCATCAACTTTTTCAATAGCTTTAGGAATTTCAGAATTTAGGTTCTGCTCCCCGCAATCGTTATTAATATACATATTTGTATAGTCATAGTCATAGTATCCCACATTACATATGCCATAATCATTGTAATTGGGGTCATAATAGTACTGTTCATTACTGGTATAAAGTTCGTTTATAGGAAAACTTTGTGGTTGCTTAAGAGGTGCTGGAGCAGTTCTCATTGTCACATCACGGTCGCCTGATAAATTGTTAGGGGGACGGTAGCCCGAAGGTTGTGGAGCTCTATAGCCGAAATGTCCTACTTGAGGTCTATAACCGAATTGTGCTGCTTGGGGTCCATAACCAAATTGTGCTGCTTGGGGCCTATAACCGAATTGTTGAGGTTGTTTATTCCCGAGTTGTGGCAGTTGTGGTCGAAAACCTATTTGTTGATTCGGCATATTTGGACGTACAAAAACTTGGTTAGGTATACCGAATTTAAATTGAGTTTGATTTGTAAAAGGCCTGTAGTGATTATGTTGCAACTGAGGCGCTGTAACCGTAGGTTTCGGATTGTTCGAACCTAAAATAACGCCTTTTTCAGATGAGGGCAATAACTGATGACCCTGTGGCCGGTGTTGTAACATTTTACTGCGTAAATTGTATTGTTCCTGGAAGTTAACCTCTTCAAGAACGAATTGTAAGGCTTCTTCCAGGCTACTAGGATTTTTAATTCGAACAATCCGTACCATATGTTCTGGTAAATTGTACATAAAAACGTTAAGAGAAGTATTATTATAAATAACTTTCTTAGCTTCTCTTAGTGTAGCGGAACCGTTCTGATTAACCTTGGATATTAATACGGCGCGAATATCTTGAATACGGCTGCAAAATTCTAAATATGATTCATTTGATTTTATTTTTAGGGTTTCGAGCTCAATTGCCACGCATTCCTCACTCCTAGGATCACCAAAATGTTGGATCATCAAAGATTTGAATTCGGAATAAGTTTCAAGGTCGCCTCTTTCACTTAAAAGAGCCGCTGCCTTACCCTTTAATTTACTTGTAATATTCTGCATTAAAAATTCGTTTCGCTCTGAAGTCCCTTGATATTTTCCAATGACATATTCGCACTTCCGTAAAAATAAACTAAGTATATTAGTTTCACCACTAAATTCGGGAATTAATTTTAAAACATCTTGAGGTATCAAAGTGTCTGATGATTGCATTGGAAACGGTGTTTCAGAACGAACCGAAGGGGTCGCCGCGGCCGCCGTCGCGGTTAAAGGAACTTGACCTTGATTCATTTTATATAAAAATAAAACCTATATGTATAAAAATCAAAAATTAACGATGCAATTAAATTGTAAAATTTAAAACAAAAATAAATCTCAATTTATATGTTAAATCACACCATAGAGTTAACAAGAATAGAGAGAAACACTAATTTCACTTCTTTTTACTAACCTAACTAACTAAATTAAGCTACTAAAATACTAATTACGTCTAATCACAATTTTTAATGAAGGGAATGAGGAAGGATGTAGAAGGTTACTCACATGCCAACCGCTTGATATATTATCACCATCTCTGCTCACTCATATAATTTGCGCGTTATCTAAGCTTATTTATTTGGTTCGAAGATTGCCCAATATAGAATGTCTCACTGATTTTAAGCACGACGACTCTATATATAGTCAGTAACCACTCGCGAAACACAGTCCACGTGTTTTAATGTATTTCACAGGTTTTCGCACTTGACTTTTCGCGGCGGAAACAGTTTGCGACAATCCTACCGGCTGCGCCAGTTAGATTTCGAGAGCGCAAATAAAATAGCGTTTGCGTGGAAGTAAGATTTTATTACGACCCGAGCTTTACAGAAGTTCATGTAAGACTAACTTAGCCTATCTTAATTTTATTACATAGCAAAACTTATCCATAGGCTGGTGCCGCTGGTGGCCGGCCACCTGCGGTCGCGACATACATCCTGTCACGTACGCCTCAACGCAAAGACGCTAAGTCAGCGTCTAGACTCTACCTCAGCGTTAGGTTGGGAACATAACTAGCTTGATGTAGTAATAAACATACATACAGACACACAAAATCTTTCACCTTTATTATGTTAGTGTGAACAGTGACAAAAATAAAAATGTTTTTTCTTTAACCTTTCAATCGTGATAATTAGAGACACAATAGTAAGACAATGGATGCGCGTTTGCTTGGGGTTTAATGAATTAATACATTAAAGAAGTGTTTTTTATATAAAAACTAGCTTTTGCCCTCACGGCTTCGTTCCCGCTCTTCCCTACTCTACCCTAATCTACCCTACTCTACCCTACTCTACCCTACTCTACCCTACTCTACCCTACTCTACCCTACTCTACCCTACTCTACCCTACTCTACCCTACTCTACCCTACTCTACCCTACTCTACCCTACTCTACCCTACTCTACCCTACTCTACCCTACTCTACCCTACTCTACCCTACTCTACCCTACTCTACCCTACTCTACCCTACTCTACCCTACTCTACCCTACTCTACCCTACTCTACCCTACTCTACCCTACTCTACCCTACTCTACCCTACTCTACCCTACTCTACCCTACTCTACCCTACTCTACCCTACTCTACCCTACTCTACCCTACTCTACCCTACTCTACCCTACTCTACCCTACCAAACTTCACATAAACCATCTACTAAATAGTCCGAATAAAGCCAAAAAATTTGGTTTGGATACGTAAGCCCGTTCTTGAGTTATAAAATAACAACGAAAAGTGGCATTGATTTTTATATATATAGAAGACAACAGTGGGGCAGCAATGGCTAGAAAAAAAATATATAAACGTTGCCCCACACTAAGAATAAGTCCTGTATCGTGATTGCGTTCATAAACATTGTAAAGTCATACACAAGACACGCAGACCCGGAACACTTATTTGTGGGTCATACAAATATTTGTTCCGTGCGGGAATCAAACAAGAATTATTTCCATTCATCACAGACAATGCGCAGTTTAATATTAATTTCCTAAGGCCTCCTACAACGTAGACCGATGACCTGGTGAAGGTCGCGGGAATACTATGGATGCGAGACGCACAGGACTGGTCATTGTGGCGACACTTGAGGGTGGCCTATGTCCAACAGTGGATGTATGTTGGCTGAAATGATGATGATGATAATGACCTAAATACTTAGTAGCAATCTAAATATTATTATAGCAATTACGGTTACATGTTAACACAAAGGAAAACTTGCTTTGATGTAATGATGGGACATCAATTTGTTCCCGTCGAGTGAACTGACTCGCCGGACAAGTTGTTCGTAACTTGTGCTGGAGATAGAATTAGATATTTATTGACACGTATCTTTTTTTTTTTTAATTATTTAATCCCCTAGCTTGTTTCACATATTATTGCTAGAGTTGTGGCTATTTTTCCAGGCTACAATGGCTGGTTGGCAATCCTAATTACATAGAATGAAACTGGCACAATAACTCCCGTCAAAATAATATCCTTCACATATTAAATCGACGAACAAAAGACGCTCGTGAAAATAAAATCGATCGATATGACAAAGCTGTATCACCTGCTGTTTCCCATCACTATTAAGTGTATGACTGCAGTGTTCCTAAAGTTTAGCAATTTACTTTTATTCTCGCTTCCATTTTACATGACATTAAGCGTTAAAACTTGAGTTGCGGAGTTTAATTAAAGATTTAATGAGCTCTGCATTTCTTAAGTTAAAATTGGGTTTTAGAAAACAATTGATGTAACTACTTGTACATTGCAATTTTTTATGGTTAGATCCATATTTGTTGAGGTCTATAGCAGTCTTTTTTTTAGGTGGAAAAATCATCCAATGACATACCCCGCTCTTGTGTGAAGTGGGTGGGCATGTCAGATTTTTACTCACCCACTCCTGTTCCTACTTTGCCTTTGTCCCAGGACAACGCGTCTCACTTTCACACTGCCTGTGGCCCCAGTACGCTTCGAACCTGCTGGGCCCCTAAGGTTTGCTAAAATCTTCTTGAGGCGAGCGTAAAACACTACGCGCCATCGACGACTTAGACTTGGTCCAGATGGTTACCGGACGGCCCGACGGCGAGCTACACTTTGCTCGCTCCAGACCATGGCCTGTACCAAGGCCCGGCGTGAGAGATAGCTGCCGCCGATTCCGATTAGTACTAAGTTGAGCTATAGGCGTTCAGGGTTATTTGTAAAATACTAACAACCTTATTGGACTGTATTCTTTCTTCTGAGTTGGTACACTCATGCCAGAGTGGTCGTGGTCATCACTGTGGATCACGATGAGTGATCATCTTTGTAATGCGGCGCCATTCATCGCGGACTGCAGCTTTCCCGGTACATTTATAAACCGAGCACTTAGTTGTGGCCTTGATCTGGTCTGTCCATCTCATTGGTGATCTACCACGTGGCCTGATGGCTTCAACTTTGCCCTGCACTCGAGACGCCCTTTGTAGTCATTACTACGAATCATTATTAGGACTGTATACGTAAAAAAGGTGTTTGAAATTCTCTCATCATCATCATCATCATTTCAGCCGACAGACGTCCACTGTTGGACATATACCTCCACCTAGTGCCGCCACAATGATCGACCCTGTGCGTCTCTCATCCATCGGATTCCCGCAACCTTCACCAGATCATCGGTCCACCTTGTAGGAGGCCTTCCGCTGCTGCGTCTTCTAGTACGAGGTCGCCACTCCAGAACCTTTCGGCCCCAACGGCCATCTGTTCTGCGAGCAATGTGCCCAAATGGGCTCAAAGTCACCCAGAGGGCAATGGAAAGGGCTATGCTCGGAGTTTCCTTGCGGGATCGAATCAGAAATGAAAATATCCGCAGGAGAACCAAGGTTGCCGACATAGCACTAAGAAACGCCAAACTTAAGTGGCAGTGGGGAAATTCTCTCATTCTCTCTCTAATACCAACATCTCTTCTTTCTAGAAACTCTTCAAATGACAGTCAGACATTCTACCTAAATATAGGCACAAAATTGTAACCATAAACAAAAAAAACAGTGTTCGAAATTCAAACTCTCTTGTCCGATTCGCTCGTGGTCCCTCAATTCCCAGCACTACTTGTAGCGGCCGCTGTACACTTTAAGTTTACCAATTTACTTTTATTCGCACCTCCGTTTTACATGCCTCAGACTGGAAGTCGCCAGTATTTCCAATTTCAAACTTGTTCCACGAATCGAAGCCACTTCGGGGCGTTCTATTCGTTTTTTATTTGTAATGTCTTTAGTTTTATAGGTGTCAAACTTTTAGCTAGTAATTTTTTGGTTCTTGGTCTTTTAACTGGTAATTTTTTGGTTCTTGGCCTTTTGGGTATGGTAATATCACCTACTTATGTATCTTTTACTCCTTCTCTGTCTAATCCATACAAAGACTGTCTGTTGTCCCTTTTTGTGATAAGACCGCCCATTGTGACACTCTATTAAAAAAAATCTCACGTACAAAAGAATCTGTTTCTAGGTGTATTTATCTATTATAGATAAATTACACCTAGAAACAGAACAAATGATCATGCTCATTACGCAAACATTTTTCTTCGGATGGGAATCGAACTTCACCCAGCATAGCAGTCAGGGCTATTAACCACTTAACCTAACCAATAGGCCTATTTATAAAAAATAACCAATATACATACTCACAAACTTTTGCCTTTTTAATGGTAGTATTATAATTCCACCAAAATAAAAGTCTAATATAGAAATAATGTACTATTTTATTGATACTTTATGAATTTTATATTTAAGCTATTTAAAAGATTTTTCCTGTCCTGTCCATTGTCAGTGGAGGTTTAATTCCGGCGTCTATACAGTTAAATCCATAATGATTGATCGACCAGTGTTTGCACTCAGGGATACAATATTCTGGGAACCGAATGTAGGGTTGCCATAGTTTGAAAAAGAATCAGGACAGAGTTAAGGAAAGGGTTGTAGATGCAATTAAAATAACAAAAACTACTGTAAATGGACAGACAGTCAAGCTACATATCGCCATGCCAACATTTTATGTTGTTGTCAGAATTATAATAGTAATATTATATAGCCTAATTTCAGCCAGCGACTTTGCTCGCGTAAATGTCACTGAAACATCGCAATGGAACATATCCCCGTGGCTAAAAATATTTATAGGTTAATCTAGGACATACAACGTTAATGTTCTCCAATTGTCGATCTGGACCAATTGTTTGACTATATTAGTTAGGTATGTAGTTTATTAATTTGAGTATATATTGTATAATTGTATGATATATTTATATAGTTTATTAGTACTTATTTTAATTCTTGTACTCGTTTTCTCTTTCTCATTTATTGCACCTACCACTATTTTTCTCTGCATCACCCAAAGGTTGACTGGCAGAAAATGCCGAAGGCATTAAGTCCGCCTCTGTAATTTGTGTGCATAAAGCATTAAATATATAAATAAATACAATACTTATATTATTACTCTATACGTACAAAAAATTGTATAATAAATAATAATGTATACCACGTTCGAATTTTTTTTCTAACAGCTGAACTGTTAAAAAAAATAATTCTAAAGTCACTTTCCCTGACAACCGCTATGTTAATTTTTGCTTGCACTCGAAACGAAAACTTCAAAGGGTTTGGTTTGGCACTGCGCCGCAGAATTCAACCGATTTTTTTTTCTAGTGATCAGGCAGAAATGACGACGATGGTACATAATTAGGTCTCCTTTGCCACCTTTCATCTGATAATTTCACATGTAACAGAAAAAAGAAATTCTCACGTATGACGTAAAGCCTGGCCACCATACAGCGACACCAAATAAAATTTTAAACCTCGGATCATTGATCAAACGTTGATCGTCGCTGTCGGATTTTGATTGGCGGTCGCAAATGCACGTGTGAGCTTCTAACCCCTACAACGTTGATACATTTTGGACAGGCTTTTAAACGACCTTTATGTAGTAAACGTTTTAGTTTTGTCAGTTAACGTTTAACTGTGTTATTCAATTTTATTATAAATTTGGTAGGGTTCACCCAAAAGTTGTTGGGTAGATATCGCTGTCAGCGATTAGACCGATTTTAATAATATTTCACAACTTCTACACAACGCCATGTAGTCCCAAACTAAGCAAAGCTTGTGGTATGAGTACTAAACACCTGATATGCATACTTATATATTTCTAAATAGATACAAATTATAGATAAATAACACCCAGACGTCCAATGATTGTGCTCATCACACATACATTTGTCTTGGATTGGAATCAAACTCACTACCTCCGGAACAGCAGTCAGGGCTAGACCACTAGACCAACAGATCAATTAAAAGTTTAAGAATGCTATTTAATTTTACTATAAACTTTTAAATAATTCACTCAAAAGTTGTATGTTAATATCGCTGTCAGCGATTAGATCGCTACTGTACACATACTTAACTAGCTTCTGCTAGCGGCTACGCCCACGTGAAATACGTTTCTCTAAATAAACTTTAGACCCCGTTTCATCCTTTTAGGAGCAGAATTCGGACTACCAGACGTACGGCGATGCACCACCGGTACATGGTGGACATCCCACCTACACGCAAAAAACGTTTTGGAAACACATTCATTGCGCGTGCAGCTAATGAGTGGAATTCCTTGCCGGAGTCTGTGTTTCCAGATAGCTATAACCAGGGAATCTTTAAGTCGAGAGTGAATAGGTTTCTTCTAAGTAAGCGCGTTCCATCGTCGACCGCATCGTCGCTTTCCATCAGGTGAGATAGCGGTAATAATAAAAATAAAAATAAAAACAATTTTGTGAAATCCTTTCTTAGTCGTTTATGTAATAAAAGGAATCCTTGGGCAACATTTGACACTCTTAAATCTAGTCGGTTTGGCTGAGCGTTGATATGTCAGTTTTTCCTTTTATATATAGATAATAGGTACCTATATAATAAATTAGATAAGCTTGCCTAATAAGAAGTTTGAAAATTTGGAACAACCTTGAAACGTCATCTAGACATACAATAGCTTACTAAATATATGAGAATTTCCATAATTTCTAAACATAATAAGCCAATAATAATTTATCATAGACGTTTTATGTCTAGATTAGTTCTTTTTAGTATTATGATTATATTATGTGTCTAGTCCTTGGCTACAATTTATTTATTAGCCTTGTATCGTAGCCGTTCTAACATATATCATGATTTGGTTGAATGAAAAATGGCCTACCTACTCTGTAAAAGCCGAATTTTGCAGTTTTTTTTTTATTATGGATAGGCTTGCGTTTTACCACTATCTTACCTGATGAAAAGCGATAGCCTAAAAACAACCTATTCACTCTTGACTTAAAAACTTTAACTTAAATAGTTCAATTTCCAAACCGAGTCTCGAAGATTTTTCCGAGAAAAAAATGTATTTCTTTTTTGTGACGTTACTACAAATTTTCATTTTTCAGATTATTCCTGCCCTTATTCCAAGTAATATGGAATAAGCGCAGGAAGAAGAAGAAGATTTATCCTATACCTGTGCTATAGGACCTTACTTTATTCAACGAAAAAAAAAAAGAATACCTCCTATTCTATGAATTTTGATTCTCCTGAGATCGAAATATAAATATCTGGCGACATAAAGTGACGTATCTTTTTAACTTAGGAGTTTGATTTTTTTACAGCTTCAAGGGACCGTAGACTTCAGTACTTAGATTCAATTTCAACTCAATACCTCGACGCGTTCTCGAGATAAAGGGTCTTGACAGACAAACAGACACGCAGACAGACGAACGGACAACAAAGTGATCCTATAAAGCTTCCGTTTTTTCCTTCTGAGATACGGAACCCTAGAAACTATCGATATCAACGATACGATCGATTGACACAACGTCGGTTCAATAACCTACATTTACTATTTTTAAAACTACCGCATTCATATTATAAAGAGCGGCAGGAACGTGGTTTGGATGAAAAGATAATACCATGGTAGGCATTTTTCCTTTACTGAATTTGTAAGGTTAAAAGAAATAAGATTTTTCCCGGGAAAATGTCAGACTTCTGATGGATAGAGAGGTCAAATATAAGGTTTTTCAGACCCGAAACCGAAATCGTGTGAGATAAATCCTATCTAGATATTATCTTTTATAGAATTGAATATTTGTGTTTGAATATCTGTATATACAGAAGCTGAAAGAGAACTTGGAGATGATTTCATTTCAGCCGATATACGTCCTCTGTTGGACATAGGCCTCCCCCAAGTGTCGCCACAACAAACGATCCTGTGCGTCTCGCATCCATCAGTTTCCCGCAACTTTCACCAGGTCATCAGTCCACCTTGTTGGAGGCCATCCAACGCAGCGTCTTCCGGTACGCGGTCGCCATTCAGTTTCGCGAGCAACGTGCTCTGCCCATTGCTACTTTATCATCATAATATTCAGTAGAAATCAATTTGCGAATAATTAAAAAACAGCCAATGAACTTTCCTAGAAAAAATCCCACTAACAACTCGAAAAGTTTGTTGTGATTTTTATGAACCTTTTCTGCCTGTATATACTGATCCTTTTTACGAAAAAAGGTGCTAGTCCGAATTGGAAACGAACATGTTCATTGCCGAAAGTAGGTATGACTTTCGGCAATGAACAAAAAATGAAAAAGTTTTACGACCAAGTTTTAGAGTTTCAAGGAAATGTTGAGAAGGAAAAACGTTTTTTTCATCGTAGCCCAATTTTATATTAAAACCTATAACCTACCAATTGAAAAAGCGTGAAAAACTCAGAGTTTATGCGGGCAAAGTTCGTTATTGCAATTGAGGTGAAATAAATACGCGAGCCTTAGTCGAGGTACATTTGGAGCTTAGAAAGTGCAATCATAATTTTGTGACCCCCATATATAGGTATCGTCGTTGACTGGCCTGTTGGTCTAGTAGTTAGTGGCCCTGACTGCTATACTGGAGGTCGTGGGTTCGATTCCCACTCAGGACAAATGTTTGTGTGACACAAACATTACAAATTACACCGAGACACAGGTCTGGGTGTAATTTATTTATTTTATGTATGTATTTAGAAATATATAAGTATGTTTATCAGTTGTCTAGTACTCATAACACAAACTCTGCTTAGCTTGCGACTAGACGCCGTTGTGTGATAGATGTGGAATATTATTATATTATTATTGATTTCAAATCGATCCATAAACAACGGAGTTCTAAGGTAACAAACATAAAAAGAACACAACCAAATTGAGAACCTCCTTTGAAGCTACCCTACCCTACTATAGAACCTTTTTTGAAGTTAAAAAAAAATACCTCACTTTTTCTTTCTTTTAAAAATTTAAAAAGCATTTTGCAATTCAAGCAACTGGAAGTGGCACTCAAAACTTGGCCCAATTTTAAAACCGAACATTTAATTTTATTAATTCAAACCTCAGATAACACGAATAATTCATAGCCCTCGTTAATTAGTTGCTTTAAAAAGCGCTTCTTATTTTTAATTACAAAAAGAGTGGAAAAGGAACTTTGACCAATATATTTTTCATTAATCAATCTGACCCAATTTTGGGTGGCGTGACCGCGTGACCAAATCTTGACATTTTGCACGTTTTAGTAAATTATATTCCGGTTACTAACATACGATATACATATATTTAAAAAAAAAGGTAGACAGGTTTCTGTATGATAGAGGTATCAAGAAAAAAGTGTTATTTATTTTTGAGTTGGGAAATCATGAAAGAATTTTTCCCGCACTGGTTCAAAAGAGATGGAGTTTCAGACGTACTGACTTCAACCGACCTGTGTTTTTTCAATATTGCCCTGTGTGTTCTACCGCTTCGTTGACTCTTTCGAACAAGAGAATGGTCTAATTTATATTTTACATTGTCCTTTTTCGAGTGAAGTATTTTTAAGATGTTGGAACATGTTGATGTTTGAGCAAATGGGTTTATAACGAGAAGCTTGCATAACCTGATTTCGCCTAGGCCGTTCCATCATCGGTCTACCAGACATACGGCGATGCGCCAGCGGTACATGGTGGGCATCCCACCTACACGCACAAAACGTTTTGGAAACACATTCATTAGGCGTGCAGCTAAGGAGTGGAATTCTTTGCTTTTTCTAAGTAAGCGCGTTCCATCGTCGACCGCATCGTCGCTTTCCATCAGGTGAGATAGCGGTCAAGTGCAAACCTATCGACAATAAAAAAAAGCTTAACTTTGATCTATTTCTGCATAATCATACTAATAATAGGTACAGTTTAGATTGTACACAAGAGTCGTAACGGGCCTGGCACGCAAATCGAAATTGAAGGAATACATGCGGGTTTTTTTTTAAATTTAACCCTGACAATATTGTTCGCTATGCAAAGAGTGGATGAGATGTTATTTGTTATTTAACCACCATCAAAAAAAATTAAAGAAAGGTGTACTGTTTTCTTTAAGTAAAATATACAGGGTTTACTGTATTTTCTATACATAAACTAAACTGTTGTGCGTTATAACTTAAATGCTAAGTTGTTAATAAAATTATATAACTTTCTAACAAAAAGGTAACTTTTCCACCTTCAAAATCTATACTTCATGTAGGGCCATAGGTTCGCTGTTGAAAGGAAAACCCGGCCCTGGTATCAAAGGCAATGAAGGAACTAGGAGTGGGTTTAGTCTATAAAAGTCTGATATTAGCCTTCCTGCACCGCGTAAGGGCGGGAGATGTCGTTGAATCATTTTTCACCTAAAAAAAAAAAACTTCATTAAAAAAAAAAACAAAACACCCACAAAAATTAATAACATCATACAACAAAGCTCAACAAATGAATTTGTAACATTAACAAAAGACAATGATATCAAATCATAAATAAATCAAGACTTAACAAAATTCAGGTCTTAGTTGAATGCAAATCGTCGGCGTCGAACGAAACGGTTCAAGTACCAAAAAGTTTCTACAACGTGCGCGGCATGACAATAAATCAGAACAATATTGTGAAAATTCACCTTTTGTTTTCGCCCTTCTTCACTTTTTTCTCTTCTCGTAGCCGTGGTACACCCTGCAGTGGTACAAAAAGTTTTTGCGTTAAAAATTACCAGCCTCTTGCGGTGAGTTGTGTGTACGTTTTTATGGTCCAGTTTTTGTTTTAGGTAATTTTTTACAAGCTTTTATTTAGTTTCACCTGTCCCGATGTTTGTTTGTCATCAAATCTTGCAAATTAAATTTGACCCACTTCCCGGTTACCGATTGACCTGAAATTTTGCATGCATGTGTGAATCAGATGACAATGCAAAATTATTATGACATGGAACTGATCTGATGATGGAACCGGTAGGTGGCTTTAGGAACTTGATAGTTAAACGACACAACCCCATCGAGTTTGGGCTCGTATGATTCGTCTTGACGAGTATTAATTATATAGGTATACCAAGTTTAAAGAGCTTGTTACGAAAATTGATTTTCCTTAAAAGCTTGTTTTACCCCTTCTTCACGTTTTTCGCCCCTCATCGCCGTGGTACACCCGGCAGTGGTACAAAATGTTTTCGCGTTAAAAATTGCCAGCCTCTTGCGGTGAGTTGTTTGTACGTTTTTATAGTCCAGTTTTTATTTAGGTTATTTTTTTACGTTTTTTTATGTAGTCTAGAAGGTTTTACAAAACTGCTCATCTAAATGCTTAACTTAGTTTTCATGTTAGACTGGGGAATTCGAGGTTAGAACTAGGTCGATCCTTTAGTGCCATTAAAATGATACTTAATGATTTTTCGGTTTTTATTTTGTACAATACTACTTAATAAAATCACCGATTGTTTAAGAAATATGAAATGATGGTTAAATCAGATATCCTTGTACTCGTTTAAGTCACCGACGGTTTTCCAGGGGATTTTGGCAAACCATTTTGGCTACGGAACCCTATAAAAGGTACAATAATATTCTGACACTCCCTTTTTCAGCCAAAGCTGGAGAAGCCTATAACATGCCTGCTATAATATGTCTACTTTAAGGCAATAGTATTTTCTTATTCTAAGATATCATACAAACTTTGTAATTAACCCCAACTATTTGTCCTCAGTGCCACCTGACATCATGAGTGACGAGACTTCAGGAGACGTGTCAGTCCAAGAACTGGAGAACGCGACCCTGACCTGCAAAGCGACGGGTCACCCGCCTCCAAAGATCACGTGGAGGAGAGAGGACCATGAACCTGTGCTGCTGAAGAAGCCGCAGTCTAGGGATTTTGATAAAGGTGAGATTCTAAGAAAGAAATTCCTGACAGTCCAACAAGACTTCTTAGCTGTTCAAGAGAGTTGAATGAAAAATTACTCAGGAACTAATCAAACCACAGTGACCTGGAGCATTTCTGGTAGTCTCCCGGTTGATTCAGGCTTTTAGGAATTGTAGTGGTCAGGAATAGTGTACAAGCTGGTGGAATAAGGCGAAAATTAGTTCAAGAAGCTAGTGCACGGTTCCAAATTGGTCATTTCCCATGAAGAAGAACCAGCAAGAAACTTCATGGTTACTTTTTTAAGAAAAGTGGTTGAAACATTAATAGTTAATATTATTAGGGATCAAAAGTGAAACAGATTAAAAAAATAAACAATCTTTAATTTCCTTCAATTTGCAAGTTTACAAAAATATAAAGAGGAACACTGTGAGTATCGATCAAATAAAGTTTATACCAGCAACGTTGATTAGTGCCTACGAACAAAAACATATCCCAAAAAAAATAACTACACACGATAATGGTCAAATAGCACGTCCGTCCCGAACGCCGTCCAAACCAGCAAGAGGGGTTGCCTCGACGCGCACCTCTTTTTACCGACTTCTTAGAAACTACCATCGGACATCGGCCGATGACGTCACTTTAAGGTGTCGACTCGACTTCAGTTACTAACATGGCCTCTCCTGACGCTCTGACGTCCTCGTCAGCTCCAGAGGATGGTCCTGCCTGTTCTGTAGTGGGGTCTTCCAATAAGACACCTGAGTGTTCATTGTCTCCTGTAATCAGGCAGTTTCATTACGTAAAAAGATAACAGATTTAGAAGCAACTACATCCTAGATACTTAAAAGGTAATGCGCTTTACACACAAAATATGACAGACCGAAATGTTAGCTAAGACACATCAAGTACGTAACTTGGTCGCGTTGCAGACAGAGGCACCAAGTTAGCGTGTCTCACAACAGCTGTCGGCATAGGCACCTAGTTAGCATACCGCCCAGACTTCTACCAACACTGTAGGCATAGGCTCTTAGTTTGCATACCTCCCAGTGGCTGTTGACATAGGCACATTGTTAGCGTATCACCCAGACTTCTGCCAACACTGTAGGCATAGGCTCTTAGTTTGCATACCTCCCAGTGGCTGTTGACATAGGCACATTGTTAGCGTATCACCCAGACTTCTACCAACACTGTAGGCATAGGCTCTTAGTTTGCATACCTCCCAGTGGCTGTTGACATAGGCACATTGTTAGCGTATCACACAGACTTCTACCAACACTGTAGGGATAGGCTCTGAGTTTGCATACCTCCCAGTGGCTGTTGACATAGGCACATTGTTAGCGTATCACCCAGACTTCTACCAACACTGTAGGCATAGGTTCTTAGTTTGCGTACCTCCCAGTGGCTGTGGACATAGGCACATTGTTAGCGTATCACCCAGACTTCTACAAACACTGTAGGCATATGTCTAAGGATTCACCCCTCCAGGGTACCATGAACAGTGCAGCAGCGTGTGTGGTCTTCCCGTAGCCACCGGCTAGAAGTTGTAGCTAATAGCGGCCGTAGTCCAGGACTCCCTACGCGGCAAGGTCCGCGCATACCAGGATCAAGTTTCTCCGTAGAGTGGGAATACATGACAACGAAGACTAGGTCATCTTTGCTGTAGACACGTGGAGGCTGTCGGCCTTCATTGGCATGCCTGTCTTGGTCGACTTGATTTTTACACAACCGTTCGGCTGTCCTTTGTCTCCTTATCTCCCGTAGCGGTTCATGGTTCTCACCAGAAAACTAAAGCCCTGTCAACATCGTGAAACCACTGTTCAACATTATGCACATTTGAATCAAAATTAGAGATGTAAAAATGTTGGGTGCTTACCGACTTTAACGAGTGTATTTACCTCCACTATTTTAACCACAGATGGTTGCAGTCGAAAAATCAGTCGCAGTACCTGTAGTTTCGTAAACGTAAAGCCTTCAACCGCGAAACAATAGTCTCAAGTGATCTATCTACGGTGTAGGGGTTACGCAAGGCTTCGCGTCCTCACGCAGCTCCTACGATGATCTTGTTCGCGCCTGGAACGGCGATCGCAATCCCGAGACTTGCTACATGACCTCTACTCCGCTTAAGGCGGCTACGAGATCGCTTAGGACGCAGCTCGCAGGGCACTAATTTTTGAACGTAAACGACTCGATCTATCAATTACTAACTAGTACCCACTTTTATATGAAAAAAAAAAGAAACTTTGGAATAATTTGTGGGCGAAATGAATCTTTATCCCACTTCTGATTTTAGGGATCAGAAGTGAAACAGATTAAAAAAATAAACAATCTTTAATTTCCTTCAATTTGCAAGTTTACAAAAATATAAAGAGGAACACTGTGAGTATCGATCAAATAAAGTTTATACCAGCAACGTTGATTAATTAGTGCCTACGAACAAAAACATATCCCAAAAAAATAACTACACACGATAATGGTCAAATAGCACGTCCGTCCCGAACGCCGTCCAAACCAGCAAGAGGGGTTGCCTCGCCGCGCACCTCTTTTTACCGACTTCTTAGAAACTACCATCGGACACCGGCCGATGACGTCACTTTAAGGTGTCGACTCGCCTTCAGTTACTAACAATATTATTTAAAAACAAGTTAGACCAGTCAATATTGTACACGAAAGCACAATAAAAATAATCATATTAAAAAAAGTAAGTCGTAATTGGAAGTAATCTAAAAGTTTGTGGATGTATGATAATTCAAGCTTGTTTCGATCGAGCGGTTTAAATAATATGTCATCGCTTACGATGAGATAGTTGATAAGTAGGAGCTGATCAATAATATGACAAAAAAAAGTTAAGAGGGTCTTCTCCACTCGCCTATCGTAAATATCGAAAATGGTTTAAAAGCTTGTTACTTCATTTAATGCAATCCAACGCGATGTTTGACGAAAAGGCATCACAAAAAAAGAAAGATAACGCCTGAAAACTCTGTTAGTATTCGGTAATTCCGAAATTTACAAGAAAATTTCACAAAACTTGCTCCAGGAAATAACTGTTTTTTTAAACCCTTAAAAGTTTTTGGAAAAAGTTGTCGTTATTTAGAATCTTAATAAAATTTGCAAGGTCTCTAGAGGATTACTTTTTTGACTTTTTTGATTTTTAGGCAAATTATGAAGTGTCAAAGTTCATACAAAATAGGAAATTTTCAGAGGTTTTTACTGGATTCGTTTTACACAAATTTAGAAATCGGTTTCTTTAGAAACCTAGATAATATCCACAAGATACTGTGTTTCCAAAATATCTAATGAAAAATGTGTACTAACGTCATGATCAGTTATGAGCAGTTGTATGAAAAACAGTGAAAATGTGAGTCATGATGCACCACCTTAAAAATCGGATCCAATTCAAATAATTCTTTGCTCATTTGGAAGCTGGTTTACTGTTGGCGGTTGCAGAAATAAAATTCATTCATTACTCAAGCATATTTGTTTGAGTAACTTAGAAATCACAAAATTAAATGGCAACTTACTTGTAACGTAACCTATCAAATTAAGATGACAATTAAAACACACCCTTAAACGTTTGAAACAATTCATAACAACTTCCTACTCAGAACCAGATCCTAAAGCTCGCCACAAAACACAACAGTTCAGAACAGAACGTCTGTGTAAATGTAAACATAACTTTGTTTACATCTTAAAGTTTAATCTTAAGATTAAGCCCGACGTGTATGGGATATCGGGGCACAGGTGGCGGAACAAATTGGTAGGTTAGGGAAACGTGTTGCTTCCATTACTCGCGCCGTTGACTGTCTAAAATACTAGATAGGGTACACGAAGCAAAATCTGGTCAAAGCCTATACTCTTTTTGCTGTATATATGTCGCAGGGAAATGACGATATCAGGGATTTCGCGAAATGCCTAGGGATATCGGGGCTTTTTTTTTTGTCGACGGGGAAAATCATCTTTGACAAAACCCGCTCTTGGGTGGAGCGGGAGATAGTGTCAGACTCTTACTGACTAAAAACCCCGCGCCGTTCCTTCTAGCCTTCATACCGGGGCACGAGCTTCGTTTCGGACAACCCTATATCGATTTTTTTTCAGCAATATCCGGTTTTCTGACATTTTACTAGATTTAGTTTAGTGAAACGACATATCACTAGATACTTTTAGTAAGAAGACGTAATAAACAAGAATATTCGACATCTACCGGGATTTCGTGATATCCCTAGGGATTTCGCGAAATCCCTGATATCGTCATTTTCCTGCGACATATACAAGCTCAATGTTTTTTTTTCTTTTTGTGGTGTTAGCCAGTTTGATGCTGGTTCAGGAGATTTTTTTAAATAAATTTTTGTGTTTTCTCGAGTGGAAAGGAGTTTCGAATTTTAGGGTTTGTTTTTCTTTTTCTGTTGCTGAGGTTTTTAGGATGGAATTTAATGCAAACGATTTTACAAAAAGGTGCGGTGGTACCTTTGAGATAAAGTATAGATAAAATATTTTTGAGCTTCAACTACCTGTAATTATGAGTTTAACTCTTTTAAAAAAAATGTTAAATCTTTATTTGCTTGCTCTATATTTTATTCATGCTGAATATTTATTTATTTATTATTTATTTATTTATTCTTCATGCAACACAAAGTACATAGGCGGACTTAATGCCTTAGGCATTCTCTGCCAGTCAACCTAGGGTGGTGCAGAGACATTATGGTAGGCGCATATAAAGAATATGTCGCCACGCCCGGAGGACACGGTGGAGCACAGTCTAGGTGTGCCCTGCCCGGGCGGAGCATCGCCATGCCCTCGTGGGGGCGATTGGCGGCGGAAACCTCTCGCGCGAGGAGGAATGGCAGGCGGTCGCCTCCTTCTGCGAAGCAGTAATGCTAGCAAAGGAGGAGGCCGACCGCAAGCAATGGCGCCCTCGCCGCTGCCGCCGGGATTCCGATCCCGATTTCCGGCCACCATAGACGCGAAAAAATGCAGCACGGCGTGATGTTACACATACAAGTAACTTTAATGGGCTATATCTTTATAAGTTTTGGTTTAATTCATGAATCCCCAAGCGACCACCCGGTGGCCGCGCATCTATTGTCTTACTATTGTGTCTCTAATTGACGGTATCTGAAGGGTTAATTTACAAATAAAAAATACGTTCCTTATTTTTGAATAATCTAAAAGACGGACTAATTACATTTTTTACGGCAACTAGCCTACTGTATAAGATTCCTAGCTCTATGACTTGCCCTTGTTCTTAATTCAAAGTGGAAAATGAGCGGAGGTACAAGTCCCAACCAGACATATTTATAATGTCTCCTTACGTATGAAGGTACGTTTTGCTTAATAAGCTGGCGTCGTGCCGCGGTTTCGCCTCGTTTGGTTTGATAATTTAGTGAGATGAAAGGTGCGTATGTAGGTACTATGTTTGTAAATGTATATAATGTATTTCTGCCCTTGATCTATGTTGGTAACATGTTTTATTTTAATTCTCCAACATTCAACCTTCTCTTTGTCAATCAATACACTGTCAGTCACTCCAAAGGTTTTTTCCAAATAATTCCTCACACAATTCAAACTTCTTTTTTAAGTCTAAGACTCTATCTGTCTGTTTGTCCGTCTGTCACCAAGCTATATCTCATGAACTGTGATAAGTAGACATAAGGAATCAATTTGCGAATAATTAATCTCACATATTCAAAATCGGTTTGAAGGTCACAGTTCTAACCTAACTTAATCTATTTCACCCAGTTCAAAATAATGAATCTACCTGCGACTAGATAATTAGAAAATGGTGATAGTTCAATAGGTAAAACTTCAATTTTATTCCTAGTCGCTCACTTACTAATTTAGTCGCACGGCTACAATTTTAAATATCTAAATCGAATTAATCACAACCCACTTTTAGTATGCTCGTTCAGGATTTTATTGTTACTAAATACTTGTCGTTAGTTTAGTTAATATGTCGCTTACGCAAATTCATATCGCTCAATTTAACACAGCACAATTCTACACTACCCAATTTCTGCAGCACAATTTCTGTTTATTTTTAAACATTATCTCATCATAGTCGCTATTTTTTTTTTATTCGCTCGTTTTATAATTTCCGTTAAAAAATCTACTTAACTATGAGCTATTTTTTTATTATATATACATAATTTTGACAGGCTACGAAAACTAGTTAACAAATTAACGGTATAGCTATTCCTGCACCGAATTCGTGTGGAAGAAATGTCCTGGTGTCATCATTGTGTGGACCACCCGGAGAACAGGAAGGTTGAGCATACGGTGCTAGGTGTGCCCCACTTGGGCGAAACACCGCTGTGTCCTCATAGGGGCGATCGGCGGTCACGACCTCTCACGCCGGGGCCTGGTGCAGGCCATGAACCGGAGCGAATAGGAATGGCAGGCGGTCACCTCCTTCTGCGAAACAGTAATGCTAGCGAGGAAGGAGGCAGCACATGTGAGGTCACGGACATCCTCACGCCCCAGCTGTCGGGATTTTGACTCCGATTTTCAGCCACCGTAGGCGAGCAATGAGTAGCTCGCTATCTGGCCGTCCACTAACCGTCCGGACCGAGCCCGAGTCATCGACAACGCGTAGTATT
Organism: Mythimna lalbum; assembly: GCA_949319445.1. NCBI lineage: Eukaryota > Metazoa > Arthropoda > Insecta > Lepidoptera > Noctuidae > Mythimna > Mythimna lalbum. The sequence goes on along the minus strand of OX439359.1, from coordinate 5,342,897 downwards.
CCACGCGCGCGTCAAGGATACCTCAGCAAAATCGTAGGGGCTTAGCAGAGTGCCTAGTGAGTTTATTTTACATTAACACAATCGACACTTTTGTGACGATCGGCGCTCCAATTGGCCCGCTCCCAGCTCTTAACCAATCAGAGAGCCAAACGCGGCAAACGTTTCCATCCTCCGTCCTTAGTCGTTCACTCTTGACAGAGTGGTCGTGGTTGACGATGTTGCATTTTCGTCGGCGAGTGAGGCTCCATCACATAGACGTAAAAACAACTCGCACTCAGCGCACAGGGCCAAAGTCTACAGGAGCCATCGGTTTGCTTCTAAAAAGAAAACCAGAGATCTTGGAAAGCAAGGCAAAGATACTGGAGTGGGTTTAGTCAGTAAAAATCTGATACGTAAATTAAATCTATTCTCTAAAACTAAGCCACGATGTTAAATATCTACACAAAATACACCGGTTTATAAACTAATTTAGTCCATCAATAAACAGCTCCTAACTTTCAATGTTAACGTTTGTTAACAGGTTGTTAGTGGTGCACCAACCAAAACAGGTAATTCACAACATTACATTCAATTTAAAGCACTCTGCCTCAATGAACAAACGTTAGTATGAACTGTGATTTTAAACTAATATAATACTAGTGCACTTCACTATCATTACATCATTGCTTACCACCACCTGATGGTATGATGGTATATGGATTGACACGTCTTGTTTGACATTGACAGGTGAAGTCTAGTTTGCGTTCTAAAATGCTAGTGCAGAGTATCTAACCTGATGACGTCATTAGAGTTTTTCTAACCTGAAAGGATCATGGCGAAGTCCCGAACAAAATTTTTCTGGCATATTTTTAGCGTAAAGTAATAAAAAATATACAGAAGTATATAGATTAAATTTCCAAACAAGATGTCTTTTTCTAAGCCATGCCTATTAATAGAATCCGTGTATTAAAGATATTCCAGTTTCAAATTGATCAAATTACGTATATTATATCAATAATACCTATGTACGGAGGTTATGAATTTTAAAAACGCATTTTTGAACGAACGGCAAGATGTCATGTCAAATGTTATGTTTTCTTTTTCTTTATGCCATCAGGCTGGATGGCAGTTGAAGTGTTTAACCCTTCAGATACCGTCAATTAGAGACACAATAGTAAGACAATAGATGCGCGGCCACCGGTGGTCGCTTGGGGATTCATGAATTAACCCTTCAGATACCGTCAATTAGAGACACAACAGTAAGACAATAGATGCGCGGCCACCGGTGGTCGCTTGGGGATTCATGAATTAAGGCCATATTTTTTTCTGGTGATGTGATTCTCGATATTGTAGCCACTATATTCTAAGAACAAACAATTAGTTTTATTTTTATGTTTATTATCTATTTCGGATATGTATTTCCTAAGAATTTATTTATCAATAAATAAAACCAAGCATATTATGTTACTTGACCAAGATTTATATTAGTAGTAACATTAACCCTTCAGATACCGTCAATTAGAGACACAATAGTAAGACAATAGATGCGCGGCCACCGGTGGTCGCTTGGAGATTCATGAATTAAAACTTCAATTTAGCCAAAAGCCATGAAAGCATAAAAAAAAAACTAAGCCATGATAAATTTTTTTCGTAAAAAATCTAGTGAATTCAGTTTCGAGTTATGATGATTTTTTTGCAGTCCTTAGACTGGCCATAATCTTGATTAACTAAGCTTCATTTTGAGGTGGCGTTTTTGTGGCACACAACACAGCGTCAGCTGTTTTTTGCGGCGGCTTCTAGCTTTTTTTGTGGACGCTTCTAGCGTTTTTTTGTGGCCCGTGTACGGGGACACTAAGTAGATAAAAGAAAGTCAATTATTTCGTTGGTGAATTTATCCGAGTAAGTACTTATACAACGTGTAACGTTAAATGTGCAAAACCTGAAAATAGTTTGATCAGAATAACGAGCAGAATCAATTAAACCACTTTTTAATATAGGTTACATTTTAAAAAAAATCTTCATTTATAATGTCGCCCAGTCTATTTATGAATAAGTCAAACCATCACGTGCACAAACCCGTCGAAATAAGTAAACAAACACAAATGGTTATAGTCCAATCAAATTTTCTTATACACGGGATTATAAAAGTTCTTATTTCAATGCAAATATTAATTTTAAACAAACTAAAACTGCACATAAACCTTTTTTTTTAATGATTTTTTCTCACTATATTAGGTCAACTAAAAGTTAAAATAAAATTATTATTTTTTTTTTGTCGACGGGATAAATCATCTTATGACAAAACTTGCTCTTGGGTGGAGTGGGAGATAGTGTCAGACTCTTACTGACTAAAAACCCCGCCCCGTTCCTTCTAGCCTTCATACTTGGGCACGAGCTCCCTTTCGGACAACCCTGTCCCCAGTAGGCTTCGACCCAGCTGGGCCCCTCCTGCTGCTGACAACTCCTTGAGGCGCGTGAGAATAGTGCGCGCCGTCGACGTCTTGGACTCGGTCCATTACCGGACGATCGGACAGCGAGCTACCCATGGCTCGCCGGCCGCGAGCCCGCGTCTACGGTGGCCGGAAATCAGGATCGGAATCCCGGCGACGGCGGTGAGGGCGCCGTAGCCTGATGCGGTCGACCTCCTCCTTTACTAGCACTAAGCAGACACTTAATAATTTCATCAACAATTTTCTCGCCTGTGTTCTTTAGCCTTGGTGAATGGATGTTAAAAATAGATATTCTGAAAGTGTTTATTTCTTCAATAATAAAAGAGGCAGTATCAAAAATAGCCATGCAAGGCATAATAAAACGGTCCTATACTCCGCAATCCATGAATGATAAATGAGGGCTATTTATAGGAAATAATCAATAGATGGAAGCAATTGAGGGCTCGCGACGTGAGCGATACATTCGCCAATGTTATTCTGGTTTTATTTTTTTTCTATTTTTAGTGTTCTGTATCTAAAAGGTACAAATGGGACCTTAATACTAAGACTGCATGAAAAATAGACAAAAAAAAAAACATAAATATTTAAGTGCAGTGCATACAGCAAACTTGTTTTTTTGCCGATTTTTGCTACGGACGCTGCGTGAGTCTGACTCGCGCTTTTCTGCTCTTTTTATTAGTTTATATTGTATCCCAATGCTGCCCTTCTCCTTGTCCTTTCAAACCTGTCTGTTTTAGTCGATCTCTGCCCAAATTTGGCCCCGCAAACAAGATCAGATCGTCCGACCACCCTCGCCACTGTCGATGATGTTTATCAAATTTTTTTTCCGAAACTATGAGGTTCTGAAGTATTGCTTAAGGTAGAACTTTACTACACACTACTCACACGTGTGCGGAACACGCCGATCTAGGCGCATCGGTCTCCATACATTTCATATGGAAACTAGACTTGTAGAGCTACACTTGATACACGCCACGCGACGTCATTTTACGTACAAATCAGGCGTGTTACACGTGTGCGTCGGTCTAATGTAGTCCCCACTTTAAAATTCTTTTGAAAGCGTAGGTTCAAATAAAACTATGTCAAATAAACTGATAACTACAACCTTTACCTATATATAGCTACAAACTTTGTTTCATAATGACCAAAACATCATTGTGATAAAGCACAACTCATAGTAACTTGCGTGGGAGTGACCAATTGTGATATATTGATAAGAATGAATAAGTGTTTAGAAATAGACGAAAAATTCTTGAAAGATTGGGGTGTTAGATGAAGGAATCTCATCATCATCATCATTTCAGCAGATAGGCGTCCACTGTTGGACATAGGCCTCCCCCACGAACGAATCTATATTTTCTCAATTTTTACAAGAGACCCAAATTACTGGAAATTCACTACTTTCAACTTTACTAGTCTTGAATGCAGATTACTTATATATAATTGACAAAAGAAGAGTATATTCACCCAATATTTAGTATTTAGCTCAAATCCTGACATTTTGTCGGAAATTAAATTAATAATTTGATTGCAGCGCTACCTATCGGGTCTATTTATAATTTTTTAAAGCATCTAAAGGCCGACTTAAATATACCTACATACAAAAAAAATACATTTAAATTAGTCATGCTGTTTAAGAGGAGTTAACTGACAAATACACGTATAGAAGAATTCTATTTACAAAAATATATTGAAAGCAAAAATGTACGAAAAAAATATTTTCAAATATTGTTTCTAGAATTCACTGGTCGATTTACAAATAATTTAATTATTTTTAGTTACTACAAAATGTACAGGAGCGTAATAGATGTCGATTTCTGCCTTTATTTCCGTTTTAATAATTCAATCAAATTAAGAATGTCAATGACCGTTATTGAAAGTTCCGAAGATTTGATGCATATCTAAAGCCCTTCGACCATGACGACTTTTTGTAGCGATGTAGTCGCACGTTTCGTAAGCGCGCGACAGCATCGCTCCTATCGCGCGTTAATCTCATTTCCAAGCGCTATAGAAAAACATGACAACGCACAACTAACGCGCTACAGCATCGCGACTGTATCGATGCGAACGCGCTACAGCATCGCTAAAAAAAATCGCAGTGGGCGCGGGGCTTTAGATGTTTTTACTCATATCTTACTAAACTTGTTCCATTCTATCCTGTCACCCGTCATGCTATAACTGACTTCTTTTTCTTCTTGATCTTTTTTTGGCCTCCCTCTCCCTCTCCACCCATCCAGATGTATACTCATAATTCTTGTAAGTAACATGCGTTTCATCCCTCTTCTTTACATGACCATTCGAAGACAAACGATTCCCCATCAACTTTTGCTATAATAAAGTATTTATAATAATTATCTTGTTTCACAAGACTTGTACAACACACAATCGTACACGATGAACTTTCTCGTAATACAGGCCACTATGAAAAAAAACATAAAGAAAAAATAAAGACCTAGAGTAGACTTGAATTTATAGTCCTCGGGGATGACAGTAGGTAGTGACTAAGTTGTGTTAAGGCGCTGTTTAAGAGATAATGTCAAAGTAAAGAGTTTGATGGAGGCCTTTAACCCGTTGGTTCCCTAAGGAACTGTTGCCTTAGGAGTTATTGGACTGACAATAATCTACATTATGGTAGTATATCCGGTGACTTGATGAATTTAAATTTAGTTTTTTGTGTATATTTAAACGGGTTTCTGGATGGCTTGAAATTAAAATTGAACCTAGAAGGTGTATTTCAAAAGCATGTAATTCAAAACGATAATTTGTAGGCACTTTTGAATAGTCAAATGTCGGTCAGTCTAAAAAAAGTGCAGCGAAATTGCACGTTCCAAAGCGTACATCTCTATGGAGAAGAACGTTCAAGAAACTCCATGGGCACGATTTTAAATCATATTATGAGTTACATATAATCTTGATTACATATTTCTGGTTTCTTCTATTATGTGAACACAATTTAGTTCATTAAATAAATAATCGTTGGATGGTTTCCCACCTAAATAAAACACACGTACGTAATTCATCATCATCATCAGCCTTTTAAATGTTCCCACTGCTGGGACTCAGGCCTCCTTTCTAGGAGAAGGCATGGGCCGTAATCCACCACGCGGGCCCAGTGCTTGTTGGTGAATGCCACATGTCTTCGAATTTTTGATTTTAGGACACGCCGGTCTCCTTCACCGTTTCGAGAGCAGTGGTAAATAAATTACACAAAGTAATGCGCCTGGCAGGGTTTGAACCCGCGACCTACAACTCGTAAGTCGGCGCCATTACCACTCGGCCACCACTGCTCTCACTCTTACGTACTGAATTACGAGTATTTTATCTAAATCAGTTTGTGTAACCAGTGTTATGTACTGAGAGCGAGAAATATTGTCTCGTAATACAGTTCAAATAAGTTTATCGGTTTCGCAACAATCATAGTTGTGACTGTGTGTAAATGATTTTATGTAATGCATTTGTGTAATTATTCGTAGAAAATAAGTAAGCATTAGTTATGTAAATCCGATAAAGGTTGTTGTTGCTTTGTGAAATAATTACATCGATTGATTGATATAATGTACAGAATATAATTTAAGTATACCTATGGTTTAAATTTTTTTGGTTGGGTGGAGAGTGAGAGAGAGGCCAAAGAAAAGATGGATAGATTGTATGAAAAGTGATATGAAAGAAAAGGAAGTTAGTGATAGCGTGACGGGTGAGAGGATAGAATGGAAGAAAAAAACGTGTTGCGCCGACCCCAAATAACACGTGACGAGGGCAGGAAGATGTTGTTGATATGGTTTAAATTTCACCTCAATATGTCTACGCGTTCCTGAGATAAAGACATCTTGACATAGACAGACGGATGGACGGACTAATTTACATACAACAAAGTGACCCTATAAGGGTTCCTTTTTTTCCATTTGTGATACGCAACCATAAAACCAGGAAAAAAGTAATCATGTTTGTTTGTATTGGAGCCCCCAGTATTTTTTACACTAGCATATTTTTACCGACTTCACAAGAAGAAGGAGGTACTATGTTCGGCTGTTTGTATGTTTTTTTTAAATATTCGCTTAAAAAATTCAACTGTCTATCTATCACGGTTCATAAAATACATCCTGGTGACAAAGAGATGAACAGTTAAGTCTTAGCACCCTGAATGTCCTCGCACACGAGCCTCAAAAAAACGCCGCTTCAAGCATCATTTTGAGGCGGCCTTTTTTTGTGGCTCGTGTGCGGTGGTGCCGCCACAAAAAAATCGCTTGAAGCCGCTTCAAGCTTTTGCGGCCAAGGTGTTGCGCACTTCAACTGTTTTTTTGTGGCGGCTTCTAGCTATTATTTTGTGGCCACTTCTAGCGTTTCTTTGTTCCGCGGTGTTTTAGTATCCCAAAAACCACGGAACACAAAAAAATTATAAATTTGCACGCGGTCAATACGTCATTTTGACAGCTCACTTTTCACTTCTCAGTCTTCATATAAATATTCATTCAACATTAAAGCTTGAACTAATGGTTATACTTCGATACGGTGCTGGTATATTTTGGGAATATATTCTCCAGTCACGCGATCCTAACAGCATATTAAGCCATTTCCCTGCGTTTACTTTGGCTAAGTCTAAAATAAACGTTGTGTTTCATACGGAACCCTTTTGGCATACTAAAATGTTTGTTCTTCTTTAGGTGGGAGTGTCATGAGTGGGTTGCGTAAATTAAAGTTTTTGGGTGGCTGAACCAGTTGTAGTGGGTGACAGATTAGAATGTACTATAAATAGAATAGAATAGAAATACTTTCATTTGGTACAGACATAGCACAACGGTTGTAAACACAAAGTAAACAAGTTTTTAATGAAAATCATTTTTTCATAGCAAGCTTTTACAGCACGGTATAGGTAATACTTGTATAATTAATATTCGTCAAGACGAATCATACGAGCCCAAACACGATGGGGTTGTGTCTTTTAACTCCCAAGTTGCTATAGCCGCCTTCCGGTTTCATCATCAGATCAACTCCATGTCAAAATAATTTTGCATTGTCATTGATTTACACATGCATGTAAAATTTCAGCTCAATCGGTAACCGGGAAGTGGATCAAATTTAATTTGCAAGATTTGATGACAGACAAATATCGGGACACCTGAAACTAAATAAAAGCTTGTAAAAATAACATTAAGCACTAAACCTCAATATTTGCTGGGTGTTAGACACCCAGCGCTGATTTTCAGTTTGCACCCCGCAGTGACGCACTCAGAATGACACACAGTACTTGTCATACACCAACACGTACTGGGCATGTAGTGGATTACGGCCCATTCCCTCTTCTAGAGAGGAGGCCTGGGTCCCAACAGTGGGAACATTATAAGGCTGATTATGTATATGCTTTCGTGGCATACCACCGTGCCATGCCAATGACGTCATTCACCGCGCACATAATGTCGCAAATTCTAAACTAATTTGTGTCCCTTTGTTTTTTGATGTGGCTGAGAATGGAACAGGCTTGGCTAAAAGTAACCTATTACTACCTAAATCAAAGACCCTTAGGTTGTTTCAGAAAACCGAATCGCACTTGCCCAACGAAACGGTGAAGGAAACCATCGTGAGCAAAATGTCCTAGAATCTTAAATCCTAAAACCAAAACATCCACCAATCCGTACTGGGCCCGCGTGGTGGATTACGGTCCAATCCCTCTCCTAGAGAGGAGGCCCAGCAGTGGCAACATTATAAGTTGGCTCCCAGCGGCTTCGCCTGCGTGATAGCAGAATATTATCCCAAGGGAACATACTTCCGGGATAAAAAGTATCCTATGTCCTATTCCAGGACATGGTCTATCCCTGTACCAAGTTTCATCAAAATCGGTTTTACCATTGAGGCGTGAAGACGTAACAAACAAACAAACTCACTTTCGCTTTTATAATAGTATAAGGATGCTAATATTGTTTAAGATTTATTGCGTTCATAATATTATAACGACATAATTAGGGAAAAAAAAGCTTTTGGTAGGATACTTGTCACCTACAGTTTAACATCAAGAATAGATTGATAAAATCTTCAAGATAAACTTAATAATAGAGGTTTAATGATTGATAGACGCAGCGCGCTGAGTATTGTCGTATAAACGGTTACCATTCAATTGAATTCAATAGAGTTCCAAAGCGATTGTTCATTCAGGTTTGTATATAGGTAGGTTTGATCTGTATCAAGTCTACAATAGTTTGTAGATCTATATCTGTGTACTATTATGAAAATACTCATAGAATTTAAGTGATAATAAGGTACAAACTTTAAATGAAAACGAGCTTTATATTTGTTCATTACAAACACAAAAATGGGAATCGTTTATCTTGGTACAGTACTAAAAAAGTTTTTTTTTAATTATTGGTTTGCGTTTGATCACCATCTCACCTGATAGTAAGCGATGATGTGATCGAGGATGGAGCACGCTTGCCTAGAAGTAATCTATTCACTCTAGACTAAAAGACCCATATGTTGTCGCTTTAAGGAAACACAGACTCCAGCAAGGAATTCCAGTCCTTGGCTGTACGCACAATGAGTTATGAGTATACTCATAACTCGTGGATAGATGGAGAGAGCGTGGGAGATAAAATAAAAGATGGAGGAATTGGGTGAGAAGTGATATAAAAATAAGAGAGTTAATGGTAGCGTGACAGGTGATAAGACATAATGGAAGTAAAAAAACGTGTTGGCCGACCTCAAATAACTAGGGAAAGAATGGCAGAGAGATGATGATTATGAACCCAAAAAGGTTTTTTTTAGATTTTTGAAGAATTTGAATCATAAAGCGAGGTAGTAATAAATGGGAACATCACAATCATGGTGGTAAGTCTTCTCTTTGAGGAGTGGCTGAAGAGGCGTAACGGCCGAGGACTTGTGCCTTGCGGAGGGTTAGGACCCTCCGTATGGCGCAAGTTCTCGGAAAACATTGTAGCCTCAGGAAGTTTTTGCCTCATTCATGAGGATGTAACGCCCGGGTGTCACTGTTATCCAGACCGTCTGTAAGACACGGTAAAGCATACGGTGCAAGAGTATCACAATTGGGTGTCACCATATCCTGCTCTGGAACGAGAAAAAATGGAAGGCGGTAATTTTTTTTGCGAAGCAGTAATGCTAGCGATGGACAAGGCTGCACGTGTGACGGAACGGACATCCTCACGTCCCAGCTGCTTAAACCCTGATCTTGACTACCAGCAATGATAAACATGGGTTTATGGACGACAAGCAATAGCTCACCGTCCAGCCGTTCTGTACCCGGACCAAGTCTAGTACCTTAGCCAAGTTGCTAAACTGCAATAGTTAACGCAGGTAGAAAGCTTCAAATGTACGGGAACGACGTCGTCTCAACGCTCAGTCACGTGGTCAAAACAATTGGCGGTAAGGCCAACTCGAAGCGTTTGATGCCAGCGAAACGGTTGTAATTTTGCTAGGGAGGCTGGTCGTTGACGGCGCTTAGGGTTCTGTGTGCCCCTCAAAGAGATGTCAGCAAATCCCCTCCCCTAGGGTGACACGCCCTCCCAGTTCACTCTAAAGTGCGAGAATCATGGGATGATTTCCTACCAAAAAAAGGTAATAATAAATCCAAAACAATTAAGTATATGGTTTGAGTCGTAGGCGGCTATGATCGTAACCTTGATCGTCTTTGCGACATACAACAAATGGAAAAATCAATTTTATACTTATTATTGTCTGACACTAGTATTAAAATAATATCATTCGGTAATTGCTTATGTTTTCGTTGGTTATATTAATAACAGAGTTAAATGCCATGGTTAAGTAACGGTTTCCAAGGTCAGTTTATAGATGGGTGAGCATCTCAACGTACCAAAATTCCTCTCTGACTTGGAAAGTAGATTAAGCCGTTGATCCTGGCTTTCATTTGTCGAATTTTGACAGTAGTTACGGATAGTCCACATGCCAGGAAATCTGATACAGATCTTGTCAAGAAGTCGAGCTTGCAGACGGCGGGCAATCGGTAGTTCGCTCTCCGCCCGTCCGGTAACCGTCTGGACCGAACCTAAGTCTTCTACAGCGCAGGCTGTTCCCGCGCGCCTCAAAGAGTTGTCAGGAACCGTAGGGGCCCAGCAAGGTCGAAGCCTACTGGGGCCAAAGCTCTATTTCCGATAGAGAGGCTCGACCCCGGTATGAAAGGCAACGAAGGAATGGGGTGGGTTTTTTAGTCAGTAAGATTCTGACACTATCTCACGCTCCGCCTAAAGGTGGGGGATGTCATCTGGATGATTTTTACCCACAGAAAAAAGGCCCATTGTGACAATTGTTTTTTGACTACCTACTCCGGTGTAGTGTAGCTACTACTAAAATAGCTACTACTTCACCAGACCACTAATTACTGTTTTATTGTTTCTTTCAGTTTCGTTTATTTTAAGATCTTTCTCAAATGTGAAAACGAACGTTTTATTTTTTAATGAGTTTAGAATAATACAATGAAAGTCTTACTAAGATCATCATTTCAGCCGATAGATGTCCACTTTTAGACATAGGTCTCCCCCAAGTGTCACCACAATGAACGACCCTGTGCGTCCCGCAACCATCAGCTTCCCGTAACTTTCACCAGGTAATCGGTACCTTGTAGGAGGCCTTCCAAGGTTTTCCAGTACGCGATCGCCATTCCAGAACCGTTCGGACCCAACAGCCATGTGTTCTGCGAGTAATGTGTCTGACCATTGCCACTTATGTTTGGCGATTCTTCGAGCGTCGATAAGCTGGTTCTTCTGCGGATATCATTATTTCTGATGTGATCTCGCAAGGAAACTCCGAGCTTAGCCCTTTCCTTTGGATAATTTTAAATCATCTTATGAGGTCCATTGTAAGCGACCCCTTCCGGAGCCAAATTGATTACTACGATATCAGATACTATGCTATTCTTATCTGCAAGTAAAGTAAACATTACTTAAACGTACGTTAAGTAAAGTTTTTATTTTTTTTTATTTTTAGAATGTAATTTCTGAAAGTTCTGGCCCAATTGCTAAAATTTTGTCACCGATAGAAAGCTGCTTTATTCCTGAGTGACAATAGGCTATATTTTATGGCTGCGGGCGAAGCCGCGAGTAAAAGCTAGTTATTAATATAAAGCTTAGTTTTTTCCATGCAATTAAAATCGCGAGTAAAAACAACATTCACGATACTCCTTTCATCAGTAACGTTACTTCTAATATTTTCCTACAGAAACTTAAAAGCAAAAATAAATTTTCTACTTCTACTATTTAATATTTTCTGTTTTTCTTTTGCATTTCTATGTAAGGTTGACTTTCTAAGCTTGCGTGTAACCTACTTTAGTTATTAGTGTAACTAACGTAACGCTACAACGGTGATAATTACTGTAATATTGATCATAGGAGGGTTTCAATGGTAATATGTGAGTTATGTGGAGCAGGTGTGAATGTTAGCAAGTAAATAGTTGGAACTTGGAGCAATGACATTTTGAAAAGGAGCAGATTTGGTGGAAAATGTTTTTATAATGTTTGCAATTCAAATTCAAAATTCAATCCTTTTATTTCGTATAAAATATCAGATGCTAGTGTACGATTTCAAATAGGTCGTTTCATATTGAAAAAAACCGGCAAGAAACTCCATGGTTACTCTTTATAATAGATACTTACGAGTAGTTGTTGTTATTTCTTTCCCTCGATGCAGAATTTTGCATTTTATATCCTATGGGCTACAAACATTAGTAATAATAATATTTTTGGCTACACGCATTAGTAACATACTACACGCATTAGTAACATTTTATTTCACTTTTTATTATAAGGGTGTTTTTAATATCGTGCGGTTTTGAACACACGTGCGGGATAGGGGCTATCCCGCACACGTATCCCCCGCAAATGTTTTTTACATTTTGATATTTTCTAATTCTTCGTCATGAAATCCGCTCGATATTAAAAACACCCTAATGCCTTGATTACACGTACCGTGTAAAAGAGCGAGACCGTAAAATGTTGCTCGACCGAGACAGTGATGTAAGCGAGTTGTGTGTGTTATGATGTGAGAGAGAAGGAGACAACCAAGGAGTGGAATTCCCGCCGGAGTCTGTGTTTCCTGATAGCTACAACTTGGGGGTCTTTACGTCAAGAGTGAATAGGTTACTTCTAGGCAAGCGTGCTCCATCGTCGACCACATCATCGCTTACCATCAGGTGAGATGGTGGTCAAACGCGAGCCTATCAATAATAAAAACAATAAAGATAAGCGCTCGGTCGAGCACTCTGTGCTTTGTTTATACGTAGCGAGTATTCGGCCGAGAGCACTGTCTCACCTGTTTACTCGGTACGTGTGACCAAGGCATAATACTTCAGATAATGTCCGACTGGCCTGTTGATCTAGTGGTTAGTGACCCTAACTTGTATGCGGGAGGTCGAGGAGATTCGATTCCCACCCAGGACAAATATTTGTGTGATGAGCATAATCATTTGTTCTATGTCTGGGTGTAATTTATCTATAATATGTATGTATTTAGAAATATATAAGTATGTTTATCAGTTGTCTAGTACCCATAACACAAGCTCTGCTTAGCTTGGGACTAGACGGCGTTGTGTGAGAGCTGTGGAATAAAAAAAATAAAAAAATATGTATGTTACAACAATATTTGTTTCAATTTTGTAAGTGCTTACCTATAACAAACAACAACACGTTATGTCCATATTTACTTAAATCCAGTAACAACAGCCATTAAACCCATAACAATACTAGTTAGCGAGGCACTAGGCAGTCAGGGAATTACCAACGGTTTCATAACCACAGTTATTTCCCCTAGTTAAGTCTTACGACTTCCTCGGGGTAGTAAACGGCAAGCCTCCATTACGGCATACAAGTCTTGCCTGTAGGCTATTATGATTAACGACAGTGTTCAGGTAAAGTTGTAATCTGAAGCTCAGGGTGTGAATAGCATAGGTGGAATAAAGAGTGAGAGAAAAAATATCCTCACGCCCCAGCAGCGGCAAGGTACTTCCCGGACGTCCTGACCTCGTGTCAGACTGCCACTCATCATCATCACAATTTCAGCCGAAAGACGTCTACTGTTGGACATAGGCCTCCCCGAACTGCCGCCACAATGAACAGTCCTGTGCGTCTCGAATTCATCAGATTCCCGCAACCCTTACCAGGTCATCGGCCCACCTTGTAGGAGGCGTTCCAACGCTACGTCTTCCGGTACGTGGTCGCCATTCCAGAACCTTTCGGCCCCAACGGCGATCTGTTCTGCGACCAATGTACTCTGCCTATTGCCACTTAAGTTTGGCGATTCTTCGTGCTTGGTTCCTCTGCGGATATCCTCGAGAATGCCACTGCAACTGACTAAAACCACACCTGCGTTCCTACAGTAAAGGGCTTCCTACTGAGCTATTAACTGCCATGAGATTTACTCGTAGAAAATGAAGATGCATTGTTACATTGATTCCTCCTATATTCCACTGTACATGAAATTTCATAACCATGGCCTGAACCAGGGCCCGGAAAATATATTGTTAAAATATGATTGTTGAAGTCGGTTCTTAGATGGGTGACCGTCCATGCAATATTGAGACACAATAATCATGACTTTTTGCCTACATATTGTATCTAATGTTCCCCCCGAACCCTTCAACCCAAGGGTTCGAGATCGGAACCCTGTATGCGCGAATTCGACTCGCATTTAGCCCGTTTGTTTTGTTGTCTATTTTATTGTTTTAAAATTACTTTTATCTTTGTCTAGTGGAGAGCTTCACGGGCAGTTCCCTGCCCCTGTGGCGCGTGGACCGGCGGCAGATGGGCGCGTTCCTGTGTATCGCAGCCAACGACGTGCCGCCCGCCGTCAGCAAGAGAATCATACTTAATGTTAACTGTGAGTATATATATATGACTACTTTAAACAAATTTGAATATTTGCTATAATAGGAGGGATATCGTTCGTGTGAAAGTGATAAAACAGGGAGGTCAAGACCCTCAGCATTGAGGAGTACGACGCAAGGAGGAGGAGTAGCTAATGTCAATGGTTTCGTCCGCGTGAATGTCGATTATTACGGACGTGAATTTGTAGTCGAATCCAGACAAGAAGTACTTAAACACCACCTTAAAAAATACAAAAAAAATATTATCTGTCACTCTGTCCGTAGTCATGTAGATTGTGTAACAAGCCCCGCAGGTTGTATCCCTGATATTGTTTGATTTCGTGGTTGTTTCGGTTATTTTTTATGTTATTAGCTTAGCATAAGTTTACTGTCACGTCTTACAAGATTTGTTGAAATGTGACACGAGAACTACTGCCGACAAACTGTTTTACAGTTTGGCAGAATTTTTATAATGCATATTGTAAGCAAATTTTGAATAACCTAAATAAAAAAAAGAAAGTAGCTTACTCCATACCTAATTTAATCAAAACTAGGTTTCCCACAGTATTTATGTACTGTGGAAGGAGTGAAAGTCTCTGCCAGAGTCTGTGTTTCCTGATAGCTATAACCTAGGGGTCTTTAAATCAACACTAAATAGATTACTTCTAGGCACGCGTGTTCCATCGTCGACCATGTCATCGCTTACCATCCGGTGAGACAGTGGTCAAACGTGAGCCTAAGAGCCGGGGCATTACCTCGCCGCACTGAAAATATTTCGACAAATCAGCGGGCACACGAGTGACGCCACCTGATTCGCCAAAACAGTTTTCGCAGAACAAATGGACGATGGGGCTGAAAGATTCTAGGGAAGTGACTGCGTACTGGAAGACGCAGCGTTGTATGGCCTCAAACAAGGTGGATCGATCACCGGCCCTGCATTCAAATTTGAGTTTAAAGTTAACTCTAATAACGTCAAAGGGTAATGTCCCCCAAGATGACATTTTTGAACGCGAACGAGTTCAACTGTCAATGTCAAGCATATGGCCGCTTACTCCACCTTACCCTGCTCAGAGTAAGAGTTAGTTGGGTTAACTCTAGGGTAGCTACTCGAGTTACAAAAGAACGACACTGGGATGCAATTCTACATTACTCTGGCTCTTTTTGAACGCAGGGCTGATGAGGGTCGCGAGATGCATAAAGCCGGTTCTTGTAGAGACGGCGACGCTAACTGTCCCCGCACGGCCCTCAAAAAAACACTGCCACAAAAAAAAAATGCAAGAAGCCGCCGCAAAAAACAACTGAAGCGCGCGACAGCTTGTGGCCGGAGAAGCTTGAAGCGGCTTCAAGCGTTTTCTTGTGGTGGCACCGTCGCACACAAGCCACTGAAAAAGGCCACCTCAAAGAGAAGCTCGAAGCGGCGTTACACTTATGGTAGCCCTATATCCTATTAGAGTTGTCTTTTCAGTGAATTGATAAAAAAACTATGATACACATTAAAAGTGCATGCAAAGTTTCATGGTTTATTGCCGTGTCTCAGTGTGAGTGAACTGTAATCCTTAGCAGTGTTTGCTTTAGATTGATAATGTCTCGAATAAGCAATTCAGAAATTATCTTCAATTTAGATTAAGCCTGCCCAGCAGTGGCAATACAAATCTCAGATATTATATTGTGTTTAGACCTCGGTGAATACCCGATGACCGACATACCAGGAAAATACGCTTTCTAGCGGCGACGGTCAGATTCCAGATGTTATGAATCTACCGGCATAGTTTCAGAGATAGCTCTTCGGAATTATTCGTATTTTCGTCGTTTTATTATCGAATAGAGCTTCTGACAAACGATCGGACTTTGACGCTGAAACTCGAGGGAACTTTTGATGTGCATCAATTGTTTATTTGTATGTGTGTATTTCAACTGAAATGATGATTATGTTTTTATGCTAACTCTAATGTTCTTTCTAACGAAATATTCCGGTGGTTTGACCGATTTTGTATATTTTAAATAAAAGTACGGCCGAAAATTTAAAAATTAAAATAGTTATGAGTATACATGTGGATGGATGGAGAAGGGGACGGAGGCCTTCCAACGCTGCGTCTTCCTGTACGGCATGTCACTACTTTCATTCCATACGAGCAATGATTTAGAAGCGGGACGCTTACGGCGAGTTCCCCCCACACCAAATCTGGGTGTCGCCACTATGCGCCTCAGCCGCCATCGGAAATCCAATCCCGATTTCCGGCCACCGTAGACGCGGGCTTGTGGCCGGCGAGCAATGGGTAGCTCGCTGTTTCACCGTCCGGTGACTGGTCCTGACCAAGCTCGAGACGTCGACGGCACGCAATGTTCCCGCGCGCCTCAAGGAGTTGTCAGCAACGGCAGGGGCCCAGTTGGGTCGAAGCTCAACCCGCGGTACGAAAGGCAACGAAGGGACAAGAGTGGGTTTTTAGTCAGTAAAAGTTTGATACTATCTCCGGCTCCACCCAAGAGCGCGGAATGTCATTAGATGATTTTCCCACCGAAAAAAACCCCAATAATGAAAAGTAAAGTTAAAAGCCTAGAAGAGCGGAAATACTATCCAAAAGACTCGCGATAAAATACTCTAATATTTCCCATTATAGATAGACCTATCCTTTAACAAAACAACCAAAACTATCAACATCCCCCTTCCCCCCAAAAACCAATATAAAATACCCCAATTCGTTTGTTTGTCACTTTGAATAATATAATCCGTTCAGGGTTACTCCCGTCACGAATTTGGATGGCATCCAAAATGATATAAGTCCTCTATGTGGCAGTAACCAGCGAACGTGACTGCAGTGAACAGTTCCTACTGAATGAAAAGATACAAGATTTATCTATACTTTATAATATTACAAAATTGAACAGTTTTGTTTGTTTGTGTTACTAGTTACTTTAGTTACTATTTGTAGGGCTCTGTACCATCAAAGACACTTCCGCCTGATCACCTTTTACATGGTGGGGAAAATCACCCCAATGACAACTCCCGCTCTTGGGTCGAATCGGGAGATAGTGTCAGACTCTTACTGACTAAAAACCCACCCCGTTCCTTCTAGCCTTCATACCGGGGCTCAAGCTCCGTTTCGGATAACCCTGGCCCCAGTAGGTTTCGACCCGGCTGGGCTGTCACTGACAACTCCCTGAGGCGCGCGGGAATAGTGTGCGCCATCGACGACTTGGGCTCGGTCCGGACAGTTACCGGATGGTCGGACAGCGAGCTACCCAATACTCGCCGCCCGCAAGCCTGCACCTACGGTGGCCGAAAATTGGGATCGGAATCCCGGCGGAAGCTGCGGCGCTGTGAGCGCCGCCGTTGCCTGATACGGCTGGCCTCCTCCTTTGCTAGCATTACTGCTTCGCAGAAGGAGGCAACCGCCTGCCACTCCTCCTCGTTCCGGACCAAGGCCCGACGCGAGAGATCGCCGCCGCCGATTGCCCTCACGAGAGCACGGCGATGCTCTGCCTAAGCAGGGCACACCTCTACTGTGTGCTTCACCGTGTCCTTCAGGCATTCCGCACAGTGGCGACACCCGGGGTTCACTTTCACACGAATCCGGTGCAGGAACCTCCTGAACTTGCCATGTCCGGTGAGAAACTGCGTCATGCGGAAGGTGAGGACGCCGTGAGGTCTTTCCAGCCACGCCTCAAAGAGACGACTTACCGCCATAATTGTGGCGTGCCCAGCCTGGCCACCGCTAAGTTCATTTTTGCTTGCACTCCAAACGAAAACTCATAGGGTAGAGTTTGGCGCCGCGCTGCAAGATCAGGCAGAAATGACCGCGATGGTACCTCAAAAGGAAAAAACGGAACCCTTATAGCATCACTTTGTTGTCTGCCTGTTATGACCCTTTATCTCATGAATGCGTGGAAGTATCAAGTTGAAAGTAAAACGATATACTCAAGTTTGTGGTCTTTTGAAGCTCTGAAAAAATCAAACTTTTAAATTAACGAATAAAGGGAATCGAAATCCATAGGGTCGAAATCCATCGGTATCCAGTTCGTCTTGCTTCCACAATACTCCTAATAACTGTTCTAAACATTTGACACTTTATGAAAACAATCATAAAATTAAAAATGCTAACTGAAAGAAGTTTTGACGGCATAAGATTAAATGCAGTCAACACCGGCTTAGTGAAGTTGTATTAAAATTTCAAACAAGTATAAAACTAGAGATTTAATCGTATTCTATGAATTTTAATGAGTCATAATGAAAAGACAGGGCCTGGAAATTATCTTTTAGTTGCGGACGTTAAAAAGTTTTAGGTTTTTTGTTGGAGTCGTTATAGAAAATGGCACGGAAAAAATGTATAGAGCCTAAAGGGGTTTTTTTAAGTTGGGAAATTATCCAGTAACTTCTTCTGCTTTAGGTGGAGAAACATTGACTGACTAAAACTATACCTATTAGTTAGTTACATTCATGATCACCATCATCATTTCAGCCGAAAGACGTCAACTGTTGGACATAAGCCTAGACAAGTGTCGCTATAATGAGACGCACAGGGCGTCTCGCATTCACCGGATTCCCCCAGCCCTTACCAGGTCATCGGTACTCCTTGTGGGAGGCCTTCTAACGCTGCGTTTTCTGGTGCGTGGTTGCCACTCCAGAAACTTCCGGAACCATCTTTACCTATAATAATTTAGTTACATAGTTCTTTCTTTGCTTTGCGTTTCAGGACCATGGGTTTCCCTTCTAGAAGCTAACCCATGGCCATGGCCGCAGTAGGCTTTGGCCCTGCTAGCCCCCTATGGTTTTGGTGAAACTTTTCTTATTATGTGGAGTTTGTACTGGAGAAATTATAGACTAAGAGTCTATAATTAGAGAAATTATAGACTCTTATAGGATATAATTACAAGGTCAGTCCTCTGTCAACTGTTGAAATTCCCGGAAAATCGTTCGGTAAGAGGTATTGACTTTGGTTTGGCGTCAACTTCAGAAAAGTGGATATTTCTAAGAAAACTCCAGTTGGTAATTAAATTGAAGTAGCTCTTTATTTAGGTTGGCAAAGACTTTATATGTACTTATATTTTGGTTTCAGAGAAACTTAGTCGACGGTATATTAATAAAGTTAAAACTTTTTGTTTATTTTTGGTAAAGATTACCTTTTAAGTATTTTTTTAGTCTTAATAGGCTAGCTACAAGTCAACCACAAAATCTTAGTAAAGAAAATAGTAGCATGAAATGTTATATGAACACATTTATTGTGCTTACAGCTAGGGAGTGGAATTACTTGCCTGAGTCTGTGTTTCTTGATAGCTGCAACCAGGGGATTTTTATGTCAAAAGTAAATAGGTTACTTCTAAGTAAGCGTGCTTTATCATCAACCACATCATCGCTTTCCATCAGGTGAAATAGTCTCTCAATCACTATTTCACCGGATCGAAAGCGATGATGTGGTCGGTGATGTAGGACGTGCGCCTGGAAGTAAACTATTCATTTCTGACTTGAATATCCTCAGATTGTAGCAAACTCCAGCTGGGAATTCCACTCCTTTGCTGTACGCACTATAAATCTGAACATTTTGTTAGGTGTATAATTGATAAATTTTATTTATTTTGCAAATAGGCTTTTACGTCAGTTTGAACTAGATGAGGCCAGTATGATTTGGTATGACCTGGTGAATGTCTAATCATGTTTTTAGTTTATGTAGATCATTTTACGTAAATGCTGCTACTTCTTTGTCATGCCCATAGACTCACTTTTTTTTTTGACCGTTATTTTGCAACTTGTACAGCTCTGTTATTGAATTTTCAAAAAAACAGTTAGTTCTACAAGACGACCAGCATAGCAGAAGACCCATGTTCGGTGAAGAGGCTCCACAATAGCAATGTGGTGCTTACGGAATAAAATTTATATTTTTGCGCTCTTCAAGTACCATAAGTGATATAGCTTTAGTGTCGTTTGTCAAATCGGAGAACTAAGTAGGATACGTGTTTCCTGATTGCTACAACTTGGGTATCTTTAAGTCAAGAGTGAGTAGGTTACTTCTAGGCAAGCGTGCTCCATCGTCGACTACATCATCAGTTACCATCAGGTGACATGGTAGTCAAACGCGAGCCTGTCAATAATAATAAAAAAAAAACTTCAAAATAAGCAACTACCAGGGACTCATAAATGTCTAGGAAATGGTCTCGAAATATCTTCAACTTAGGCGTCCTTCGGAATGAATATCTTGATGCGAACAGCTGTTGCCTCAATAAAGGACTCGTTGTTAGATCATAAGAAATATCTGATTGTCCAAATGTGTCTACTTGGTTGATCTTATTCACCGCTAGAAATGAAATGTATTTTTTTATACCTTTCTGATATTAAGTTATTGTGTTCGTTGGGCTCATGGTCGTCGTGAACTGCCGACAAATAGTGCTATTGGGTTTTTCCATTAGGGATTACTCTGCATTATCAGCCCAAAGCTTGAAATCTGGTATGAAATGCAACGAAGGAACTAGGAGCAGATTTTAGTCAGTAAAAGTCTGACACGAAAGAGCGGAAGATGTCATTGGATGATATCGCACTTAAAAATAAAACCTAAGAACCATAATCAACAGTTCCCTTTGTCAACAGTTGCACCCACAGTGAAAGTGCCAAATCAGTTGCTGGGAGCTCCCCTGGGCACCGACGTCAAACTAAAGTGTTACGTGGAGGCGCATCCGAACACCATCAACTACTGGATCAAGAACAGAGGGGAGATGTTACTAGACGGGTAAGGTTTTAATTATTTTTTTATTAGTTAAATTTACTGCAGGAGAACCAAGGTTACCGACACAGCCTGAATTTCCAAACTTAAGTGCCTGTGGAATAAGACACATTGCTCGCATAACTGGAAATTAATGGGGCCGAAAGGTTCAAAAGCGGTAGCCGCGTACCAAAAGACGAAGCGTTTGAAGGCCTCCTGTAAAGTGGACCTGGATGACCTTGGTGAAAATCACGGGACGCACAAGACCGGTTGTTGAGGCATTGTTAAGGATAGGCTTAGATCCGATAGCTAGGCTTTCAGCAGAAATGATGGTATTGATAAAGTTAATAATGCCTTTTTCAAATCTTGAGATCATGGTCTCATCACTCGATGAGTTTCCACTCGGAAACTCTGAAATCTTAAGTATCGACGACGAGTTATTAGTTTGTTTATATTCCGGGAAGCGTGCATCGGAATAGCACAGTCTATAGCCACCAAGCCCGCGCCGTACGTCTAATGGTCTCATATAAGAACGCTTATATCGGACCACTAAATGTACGCCACCGCGGTGTTGTGTACATACTCCTAAGATAAAAAAAAAATATTGGTAGTATCCCAGGACATGTCCTAAACTAGGTTAAACCATTGTTTAAATTTCATTCAAATAAATCTGATTGAACTTTTGAGAATAAAGGAGCAATAAAAATACACACACATACAAATTTTTGCCTTTATAATACCTGATTCTAGACTTGACGGGCAAAATTCAATAAAGTCGTGTCACTGAATAAATGCATGGATATATCCATTTCACTTTATTTCACCAACATTGAAATTATTTATTTATACCTACATACGTGTTTGCCCTTAGCCAATACACAGGAAACACAAACTGATTCAATTACTTGGTTCAGTTGATAACGTGAAGCATGCCAATCGGTTCCCAGAAACATTAACCATGCGATTCTGAGTTTGGGCTTAGAGTAACTCTGTTCTCTGTGTTTCTTGATAGCTATAACCTAGGGCTATATCTATCGATAGCTATATCTTAGGTCAAGAATTAATTATAAGTTGCTTTTAGGCAAGCGTGTTTCATCATCATCATCATCAGGTGAGATAGTGGTCAAACTCGAGCCAATCCATAATAAAAAGCAAAACTAGAATACTGTAATTTTGGTTCAAATTCATTTATTTGGTACTTTTTGTTCACTGGTGGTAATTCAGTTCTTATAATTAATTGCGCAAACCTCAGTTGAAAGTGAGGTTTGGACCAGACGGGTGTTATGTCTGATCTGGGCAACTGCCCAAATTTTAACTGTTGATGTTTTTATCACACGGAAAACTCTGACACCGCTATGTAGGATTTGGGATTCAAATTCCTTTGTAGTGACATAAATGCCGCTTTAGTGGTTTAGAATTTATTTTTAACCGATTTCAAAAAGGATGAGGTTTTCAATTTATCAGAATCCTGGCCAACAAAGTGAATTAAAGGTTTATCTGTCACAAATTACGTGAAAAGTCTGAGTCCGTCTCTATATGAAAGGTTCCGTTAACGTTCATTGTATGGGAACCCCCTTTATTATTATTTTTTTGTAATGGCAATAGAACTACACTTCTTCTTCTTCTTCCTGCCCTTATCCCATTTTATTTGGGATCGGCGCAACACGTTTTTTTCTTCCATTCTGTCCTGTCCCTCGGCACGCTATCGTCAACTCCCTTTTCTTTCATATCACTTCTCACACAATCCTCCCATCTTTTCTTTGGCCTCCCTCTCCCCTAATAGAACTACACATTCTGTGAAAACAACTCGTCTCCATTAACCTTTTATGGTTTACTAGCTTTCCGCCCGCGGCTTCGCCCGCGTGGACTACAGTTTATATCGCGCGGGCAGAGACCCGTGCTCAGCAGTGGTATTATAGGTAGCCTATGTGTTATTCCAGTGTCTCTTCTACCTACCTACCAAATTTGATCTAAATCCGTTAAGTAGCAGTTGCGTGAAAGCGTAACAGACAGACAGACAGAGTTACTTTCGCATTTATAATATTAGTAGGGATGACGTAGAGCCCCCTGACAGACGGACAGACAGCGTAGGCTTAGTGAGAGGGTTCCGTTAGCACCCCTCAGGTATGGAACTCTAAAAGTATAAAGTTTAAGTTTATAAAAGTAAATAACGTAATAACCAAAGCTTCCCTCTTTTGCGGAGAAAAACGTTTATTTCAGTTCTTGTTTTGTTTTAGAAATACACCCGAGGGCCTGTTTACGCAAACCACTCATATGTTTTACGTTGTTTGTATCGATTTTCAGTCATACTGCCGTTTTAAATTACCGCACATTCATATTTATGTAAAGCGTTACTTTGGAAGCGTGATATTCTGGAAATGTAATCCATGGGTCACGAAATGATACGCTTCAAGCGAATTTAACTTGTGCTGCAAGCGTCAACGTTGAGTGTCAAAAACAAAATGTATGCCTAATGTCAATGTCTATTATCTACAAGGCCACAAAGTAGCGCTGCAAGCAGCAGCGAAGTTCGCTATAAGTGAATTTGCACGAGCGTTAGATGATCCGACGTGTCCTTTTTATGAGCGTCAAAAACAATTAATGAGAAAATTCCACAGTGTGCACAAAACAGTCACTCCACTTGCTCTGATAGAAGGGCCAAATTAAAGACTGGCTGAAAAGAAAAACATTCCATTTGAAGAAAATATGTTGAAAGCTGTATACGCCACAGGCGAATATTTAAAGTTCGTGGCCTTGATTTTGGCGCTTAAAAATTACGCTTGTAGCGAATTGATGTCTCAAGCGTGGCGTTGCTTTCGTGGTTAAACCATAAGGAAAATACTGTCATAAAAGAAGCGTATTCGTCATTATACGATTGGTGTACATCTGCTCATAAGCTGCTGAGCAGTGGTGGCCGAGTGGTAACGGCTCCGACTTACGAGTTGTAGGTCGTGGGTTCAAACCCAGCCAGGCGCATTACTTTGTGTAATTTATTTCATCACCACTGCTCTCAAAACGGTGAAGGAAAACATCGTGAGGAAACCGGCATGTCCTAGAATCAAAAAATTCGAAGACATGTGACATCCACCAACCCGCACTGGGCCCGCGTGGTGGATTACGGCCCATTCCCTCTCCTAGAGAGGAGGCCTGAGTCCCAGCAGTGGGAACATTATAAGGCCGACTATGCTATGCTATGCTCATAATTTACTACAGAACTACTACTACGTACTACTACTAACTCTGTCGACGAAGCGGCAACGATACGACGGTACAACATAGCCGCTCTGACGACAGTTTCATAGTTTTGTATGTAAGTTGTGTGCAGGCGTACACCAAGCGTATGATGACAAATTCTGTTGGTGTAGGTTAGCCCTGGTTGTTATCGCGGCTGTATAGAATTACTCTACGTCTTCCGGGAGCGAAACAATAACCAAAGATGTGGAAGGTATTTCTTTCGCTATTTTACAGGGTGCATTTTGCAGAGTATGCACAGAATTTACATGACTTGATTCCACCATCGTTTTTCTACCATCACACAACCCAACGAACGGCAAGTATCCACTGTTGCGTTGTTGAAACCTCTACGCTTCGGAATAAGCGTTCCGCCTCGTCGTTTAAACCGCGGTATAGACGACGAGGCGAAACGCTTAATCGAGAGAGAGGCGCAGCAGCAGTATCAGGCAAATTGTTCCAGTCCTTCGATGTATGCGTACTTCGAAGGACTGGAATAATTAGTCTGCTGCGGTTTTCACGTCCGATTATAATTTGAATGTTTTCAAGGCTAGAGTGAATAGGCTCTTAATAGACTAGTGCGCTTCACCATCAACGATTGCGTCACTGCATACCATCAAGTGGGGTCGCAGTCAAGTACTAGTTTATATTAATTTATTAACTCTTGGGCATTGGGCATTTAAGTAGTTATAAATATGGAATAATGGAAAAGTTGCTTATTTTCAATGTGTACAGACTTCTTTATGAAAAATTCTTATCTAAGTTCTTGGTTAAATAAATAAAACGCTCAATATTTTAATAATCTATGTGGACCTGGCGTTCACTTGACGTTTAACAGAAGGCGCGAAATCTCGCGAGAAAAAGAAACCACGGGGATTGCTAATTTTATAATACGAGCATATAGGAACAAATTGAAAATTTTCAGCTAGCTTAGAAACTACAAAAGATAGTTCTCAGATACCCTTCAACGAACCGTATACTTTCAACAAGCGTCTGGTGCCGCAGTAATTTTTAAACCCATACTACAATCAATCTCTGTTTTAGACATTTAAGTTGTTTTGGAAAAAGACTTGTTGAGAATTCTCGGGTTAAAATACCAATTCAAAAAAGAAGACGCTTTATGTTTTTCTTTCGTGTTAATTGGAAAAGTAGCTTATGCAAATTATCATGTCAGTAATCAGACCTACATAGTTAGTACATTCTTTCTAGAAAATTATTACAAAATCTAGTCTGTAGTTGGATGAAGTTTTAATAAAAGTTGAACAATTAGCGGTCTAGCAACGTTGGGCAAAATTATAAAAGTTTAGATTGAATAATGTGTGGAAGAATATTTCTGCTGCTATCTTGTGAGAGAGACCACGTCTTTATAGTCGGCCTTATAATGTTCCCACTGTTGGGATTCAGGCCTCCTGTTTAGGAAAGGGAATGGTCTGTATTCCTCCACGCGGGCACAACGCGGGTTTGTGGATGTCACGTGTCTTCGAATTTTTGGTTCTAGGACATGTGGTTTCCTCACGATGTTTTCTTTCACCGTTGTGAGAGCAGTGGTGATGAAATAAATTACACAAAGTAATGGGCCTGGTTAGGTTTGAACTCGTAAATCGAGGCCGCTACCACTCGGCCACCAATGCTCCATGTGGAAGGAGATATGACAGACTATAAAAATATCCAGACATTAGTAAAAAAAATATTTACTGCTGCCAGTAGCTTTGCCTGTGGTGTAATAGTAGAAATATATCCAAAGGGAACATACTCCTGGAATAAAAAGTATTCTATGTGCTACTCTAGCACATGGTCATCGAAACCCGTTCAGCCATTCAAGCAAAAAGAAGTAATAAATACACTCCTATTTTTTAATTGACCATGAAAACGAAATCCCAAAATTATCCACGAAAATTTGTCATAATGTGTAAATTCATAATAGAATCAATCAATTATACTCGTAACATTTACTACTAGTAAATTCGCAGTGTTTTTCTAATTTTAGCGCCATTCATTCATTCATTTATAATCTGCACAATATTTTTATAAATTGAATCACATTTTGGAATATAAATAAATGCGCATAAGTTTAGAATATTATTTATTGAGACTTTACTTAAATAATAACAAGATCTTTTCTTGTAAGCCCTTTAAGTATGTATTTGGTACTAATTAAAATTTAGTGGCGTATATCACACGTTCAAAAATTGTTGCAAATTGTTAAAATTAAATTAGTAATAGTAAAAGTAGTAGAGTCAGATAAAAAATATAAAAAATAAAGTTTTGACCAACTATAATAATTTTTTTTTAGAAACCCCCTTTGGGTTTCTAAAAAAAAACTTCTAAAACAAAATTTCAGTGTTGATGAAGAATTTTGTTACAGGCCCAAGTACACAATAACAGAAGAGAAGCAATCGTACCAGGTGACGATGTGGCTGACCATCAGACAGTTCTCCAGGAGTGACATTGGTACTTACAACTGTGTGAGTACCAACTCACTCGGCAAGAGTGAGGGGACACTCAGACTTTATGGTGAGTGTAACATGACAATCATAATTTCGACCGAGGCAGAATTTGCCCGAGCCTCAGGTGAGGGGGTTATGGCGCTAAGTGCTGCAGTGAAAAACCACGTGTATCAAAAGACTGTTTTCAATATACGTGATTTTAAATTTTATTCTTTTAGCTAATGTTTTGTCTATTTTAATAAAAATAATTTCATAGAAAATTATTGTTTTGTTCACAGAAATTAAACTTAACTCATACTCAGAAGATTTTGGCAATCAGATCAGCGTTGCTGGTGGTAAGTACCTAAAACTATCCTATAATAATATCGATACTATACAAATGAGGTGAAATGAGATACAGGGGTCAAACAGAGCAAAATTTTGAAAGGTAACTACTTCCTTCTTTTTTTTAATATGTGCATACATAATGCAGTATTGAACAGTAGACTCCAATTTACAGAATTGTATTAAAAAATAAAATCTATATTCTTTTTTAAGAATATACTGGTATTAAAGCAAAAAGTTCTATACAAAGTGTTGTCCCTTTTCACCCTTTCATCTCTGTTCACCTCGTTTGACGGTACAAAATGACTATTATTTATTTTGAATAAATTTCAAGGGATTAAGAAAATACCGACTGATGACAATTAACAGTTTTCACGATAAAAATAAATCAATCAAAAGAAAAAAACATACCCGCTAGTAGGTACTTTATCTATAGTTACGAAAACATAAAAGTATTTAAATTTTTTACTTTTTTATATAAATTTAAAATGAAAATAAAAATGTGCAGCTTTTAAATTAAATACTTTGCTTTTTTTCCACATATAAAACTGTTAATATTCATGAGTACTTTTAATCCCTGCAAGATATTCAAATAATTAAAAACCACCCTTTATAGTGCTGCAACGTTTCTCTTATAATGAAAATTGTTTGTCCCTTGAAAAATAATGTTATTTTCATTCAGATTTTCGCATTTAATTCAAGGGTTTATTATATATATAATATATATAAATATTTGCATATCAGAGTGAACGAAATACACTTACGTGGCCTACGTCATATTTTATTAAAGTGGTAGATAAGAAAACAACGTCCATATCAATAATGCACGAAATGGCATAGTCTGCACAGTAGTTGAACTATTGGCTGTTGTGTTGCGGATCGTGGGTTCCATTCCCACGTGGAACAAATATTTTTACCGCTGGGTATCTTGTGCATGTAAATCACTCAAACATAATATTTGTCTTGGGTGGGAATTGAACCCACGACCTCCGGCACAGCATTCGGAGCAACTAACCACTAGACCAACAGGCCAATAAAAATTCTCTCTAGATGTGTTTTTGCTTTAGTTTCACGTTAAATCAAAATTCAACAGAAGACCGTAACAATGAGCAATATTGTAAATATCCTAATTAATAAATACATCTGACAAAATATTTCAAACTGTTCAGATATTGGAAAACGGACTGATGACGTCACTGAATAGAAAGATTCTTTATTTATACTCGTAGCATCGTTTATAAGACCTATTCGCAAAGCAAATTGCGAGTCTCAAGTCTGGGCCTAATTTTCATCTTATTCACGCCTGAAGGCACACGGCGCCCTCTGGCGTCTTTTAAAAGTTCTTTGAAACTTGTTTTTATCGTATTTCTTACTACAGCTTTCTTGATTTAGTACGTAAACAATATTTGTCTATGATTTTCCAACTAATTCAGGTTATGGACCTAGGGGGCGAATATAGGGATGAATTAGAAGAATAATAAAACATCATCATCATCATCATTTTCCTGCCCTTTTCCCGTTTTATTTGGGGTCGGCGCAACACGTTTTTTTCTTCCATTCTGTCCTGTCACTCGTCATGCTATCACTAACTCCCTTTTCTTTCATATCACTTTTCATATCACACAATTAGAAGAATAATAAAACCTTGTAATAAAAAAACCAAATATCCGATTTCACTAAAAAAATATACTACGAGAAGTTCTCTCGATTTCGACAAGATTCCAAAAAAAAAATCTATCTATAACCTGGCATTACAATCCTGTTTTCAACAAAAACGTTTTTAGCCCTTATAGGACTAGCCCCCCTAGCCAAGTTACTACCGTTTCGCTTGCGTCGAACGCTTCGAGTTGACTTTACCGCCAATTCTGTAGTAACCACGTGACTGAGCGTCATTCCCGTATATTTGAAGCTTTCTACTAGCGTTAACTATTGCAGATTAGCAACTTGAAATTGAAATGATCAAAGGACCATCAGCTTGCACCACCAAAATGCAACTAAAACTTAGCCTTTTCTACCACAGGTCTGACTGAGGCAGCTAAGGGAGGCTGCCGACCATTCCACCAGGAGAGGACGATGCTAACCGTACTGCTGTGTTACATTACCTTGCTATACCTGTTCACGTAGTTATTGTGACTCTGTACATACTGTTAGGACGGGTTTCGGGTGTGATGTTGAAAAAATTAAAAAACTTATCTAATATAATAAATGAAAAATTACTGTAATGATAATTGGATATCATTATTAGAATAATTTTTCATTTATCTTGTCAGTTCAGTTGTTATTCCTAGACCTTTGTAAGGATCTTATATTTAGGGTGACTGGTAATTAGTGACCGATAATTTGTACACGTGATTGTATTCATGATTAAAGACAACTTTCCCAAAGAAACTTTTTTTATACTCATTAGTTTTATCACAATAACAAAATAGCTGCTCGCGTTAATTCCTCTCAGCTGTAAGCCGCGTAAGGGTCAGCTCACACCAAAAACCAGTCACCCTATATATGCTGATGACTTTTGACAATCGTTACAGGTTGTGAGACGCAGAAAGTTTAATTGTCAGTCTATACAAAAAGTATCGTTTTGTCGACCTTGAGGAAAGAAAGAAGACAGTGTTTTTTCTGCATAAACGGCTCTGTTTTGTCTTTTTGTCACTATATAGAAAGATGCTGTAATGCAACAGCAATGTAACGATATTTTTTCGTAAATCTTCTAAAATTGCTCTGAGATACTGTATTTTTTTAAGAAAGTGTCGCATTGAACATATCTTTGGTTGCCTTTAGATAAAAATAGTAATTCCTCATGTCCGCATAACCTTCTTTTACTGTGCCCGATAGGGTCTATGATTGTTTCTTTTGGCAAAATGTTTAGTACCTAAGCTTAACATTGTGGAATGCAATAGACAATTGAATATAAATATCAGAACAGTACATAGGTATTACTAAATGTATAAATGTACACTTTTTTGTGTGACCAGTACGCAGTATTTTAAATACAAAAAAAAAAAGATTGTATGGGAATTCAATTAAGCATGTAAGCGTCAGTTTTATTTTTAGAATAGAGAGATAAAAAAAACTTTAAATTTCATAAAACTAGAGTGCTGTTTCTGGTTTTGTGTGGTTCTGAGTGCTGTGCTTGGATTCATCGCTCACTGCCAACACTGTGCGGGTAGAAGCGGGTAGGTGTGCTTGCCACAACATTTTCAGGGTGTCGTCTGGCATCTTTGTCCCTGCGAGGTTCCTCATTCGGCGAAGCAACTGTGATGGTCGCTGATCGCCGAGCTCCATTTCATTTAGCAGTTTTTGTAGCTGAATACTCTCGCTATCTTCATATACCTCCAATAGTCTTCTTTTTGCAGCGTCATAACGGCCGGAGTTGGCCGGTGATAAAATGATATCGCTGATCTGGTCGATGTCCTTGATCTCCAGCTGAGCCACAAGGAGTGCGAACTTGCTTTCATCGCCGAGCTTCTGGTTGAAGATAATGACCTCAAATTGGGC
Source organism: Mythimna lalbum (assembly GCA_949319445.1). NCBI lineage: Eukaryota > Metazoa > Arthropoda > Insecta > Lepidoptera > Noctuidae > Mythimna > Mythimna lalbum. Next base: position 5,312,464 of record OX439359.1, on the reverse strand, counting down.
GAACCATAGTTTAGGTCTGTTACTCCAGAACTTGGGTATGCGCGACTGGACGCTAATGGCGTCGACGTCTTCTGGCGTAGTCTTGTCTGCTTCGGTTTGAGACATTTCAAACGCGGGGTCACCACTTTAGGGGAGCTTGTTGCGAATAAGAAGGCGAATAAAGATCTGTGTCATTTAATTGTGGAAAGCTACTTATATACAGTACAGGTCAAAATATATTAAAATAAATAAGGTACATACAAAAACTTAAGACTAACACAATTCGGCTATGTAGGTAGGATGTGCCGCGCTCCCTACATTATAGGAGCGTGAAGATACAGCTGACCGACCGCATTCCTTTCACCTCGGTAGCTCAGTATGCGCGGGCGCGCGGTGGCGAACGGCTGCGTGCGCTCCGCTGATAGTATGAGTTTCGTAAGTATGTGCCGCTACACTGACATAATAGCGTAATCAGCCTTTTTTAATGTTCTCACTGCTGGGACTTAGGCCTTCTCCCTAGGAGAGGCAACGGGCCATAATCCACCACGCGGGCTCAGTGCGGGTTGGTGCATGTCACATGTCTTTGATTTTTTTGGTTTTGGTTCTAGGACATGCCGGTTTCCTCACGATTTTTTCTTCACCGTTTTAAGAGAAGTGGTGATGAAATAAATTACATAACGTAATGCGCCTGGCTGGGTTTGACCAACTATAGAGCGCTGACACAAATTAATATTTTTACAGTGTTACGACTGTCGAAAATTGAAGTGGTAATTTCTTAAAAGCGAATATTTCTTTCCCAACCCATGTATTGTCAGTCCTTGCACACATGCACGATAAGCGCGTGGAGATGCAACGCCGGGGTGAAAGTCCACTACCGCGACAGGTCGAGGTATGGCGGACAGAGCTCCGGCGGGATCTCACGGTGAAATGGCGTCAGCGACTATCGCAACCCAGTGCTGGGCACGCCACAATTATGGCGGTAAGTCCCCTCTTTGAGGCGTGGCTGGAAAGACCTCACGGCGTCCTTACCTTCCGCATGACGCAGGTCCTCACCGGACATGGCAAGTTCGGGAGGTTCCTGCATCTGATTCGAGCGGAAGAGACGCCCGGGTGCCGCCGCTGTGCGGAACGCCCGGAGGACACGGTGGAGCACACAGTTGAGGTGTGCCCTGCTGGGCGGAGCAACGCCGTGTCCTTGTGGGGGCGATCGGCGGCGGAGACCTCTCGCGCCGGGCCTTGGTTCAGGCCATGGTCCGGAGTGAGGAGCAGTGGCAGGCGGTCGCCTCCTTCTGCGAAGCAGTAATGCTAGCAAAGGAGGAGGCAGACCGCACCAGGCAACGGCGCCCTCGCCGCCGCCGCCGGGATTCCGATCCCGATTTCCGGCCACCGTAGACGCGGGCTCGCAGACGGCGAGCTATGGGTAGCTCGCTGTCCGATCGTCCGGTAACTGTCCGGACCGAGCCAAGGCGTCGACGGCGCGCACTGTTCCCGCGCGTCTCAAGAAGTTGTCAGCAACAGGAGGGGCCCATCTGGGTCGAAGCCTACCGGGGTCGGGGTTATCCGAAAGGAAACTAGAGCCCCGGTATGAAGGCTAGAAGGAACGGCGCGGGGTTTTTAGTCAGTAAGACTCTGACACTGTCTCCCGCTCCACCCAAGAGCGGGTTTCGTCAATGATGATTTTCCCCGTCGACAGAAAAAAAAACCCATGTATTGTCAATCTGAGGATGGTTCAAAAGTTTACTGGTTCATTCAAAGCAACCCAACGCAATGGTTGTTGAAAAAACAACGGAAACAAGGAGATTACACCCAAACGCTGTGTTGGCATTCATATTTTGTAATTCTATCATACACTCGAAACAACACACAAAACTTGTTCCAGGAAAATCGTGTATTTATAAAAACCAGTTTTTGTTACAAAATTTCATCATTCAGAATTTTAATTTATAATGCAAAGTTTTTATAGTTACATTTTTTTTTATTTTTGAGTACAATATTCGGCCAAAGTTCATGCAAAATAGCTGATTTTAAATGGATTATTTCATACACAAATTGTTTTGGTTTCCTTTTCACCGATAGTGTAAGTAAGGTAAACCTGAAGATGTTTATATACATTACACGGCCATGCAAGCGTCAATTCAATCAATCATGAAATGAAATGAAAAAAAAAAAATATTGTGAAGTAGGTACAAAAAGTAAATACATCCTACCTTGAGGCATGAACATTTTTTATTATTACCTATAGTCGAACTAATTATGAAATAATTAAAAAAAATAAAAATTTAACTTATTTTCAAATTATTATTAGACAATAAAAATATTACTCATGCAATTTGTAAATTCATTCAGTGTAAAACAATGTCAAAAATAAGTTAATAATTAATCAATAATACAATGTTAAAAATAAGTTAATAATTAATCAATAATACAATGTCAAAAATAAGTTAATAATTGAACAATAATACAATGTCAAAAATAAGTTAATAATTGAACAATAATACAATGTCAAAAATAAGTTAATAATTGAACAATAATACACTGTAACATCATTCATGATGGTGAATGATGTTTTTCGTCAATTGGTACTAAAAACCATCATGGAACGCATTAGACGGTAGGTTTTTCGTCAATCTAGGTTTTGACTGTAGCAAAACCTACCTTGTAAAGTTCACCTATAATGAGTTACAAAACAATTTTGCGTATAGAATATCTTTTATCCCCGCACACGGGCCTCAAAAAAACTTTAGAAGCGGCCACAAAAAAAGCTAGAAGCGGCCACAAAAAAAAGCTAGAAGCCGCCGCAAAAATACAGCTAAAGCGCGCAACAGCTTGTGGCTGGACAACCTTGAAGCGGATTTAAGCGTTTTTTTTTGTGGCTGCACCGCCGCTCACAAAAGTCACAAAAAAGCCGCCTCAAAAAGAAGCTTGAAGCGGCGTTTTTTTTTTCAGCTCGTGTGCGGTCGCACTTATTTCATACATCACACCCAAAACGCCTCACGCTTATAAATACGAGGGAACGTAATTCAATTACATTGTTTCAATTCTTGTAAATATTGTCTTAAGATATATCTTAATGTAATGTAAAGTAATGACAACGATTAAAATAATTAATTGTGAGATTAGATCGTGTATTCGCTTAGACAAAACAGCCAAATTGAAATATTGTTTACGTATAAAAATAAAATGTGAACTCATCGCTCGATTATAAGACTGTTTACAACAAATAAAAACGATTAAAACAGAGATGTGTTTTCTTATTAACATTAATAAAACATTTTTATTTTTCACTATTATCACCTTTTTAGTATTCGGCGGTAAGCGCGGATGCGGGTGGACGCGGCGCAACAATCTGAAACATAGAATCTTCATTTGAGTGTCTATACTGGGCACGTGGACGCGGGAAGGAGCGCAGGCTGTTCATAGTTAGGGTCGCGAGCGGGCAACTCATGCCATAGCTTGTTTATATAAGTGGCCAGTTAATACAGTGAGTAAGCGGGAGACGAGCGGCAACCTTGCCTCTGCAACCACACCGCCCCCGTATCAAGCTACCAGTAGTGTGGCCAAGTGAACCGCGCGCATTCCCGCACCCGCGCCGCTGCCCGCACCGCGCTGCCAGTGTAGCTAAGCAAATCGCGCGCGTTCCCGCACCAGCCCCGCTGCCCGCACCGTGATGCTGGTGTGGCTGAGCACGTTCCATATCCAAGACAATAACAGAATCGTAATAAGATCACTTTGTTGTCCGTCTGTCTGTGTATCCATGTATCAATACCCTTTTTCTCAGCATCTGGAGATGGATCAAAAGGATGCTTAAAGGAAGAGTCGGGTAAACTAAATTAAGTTATCTTCGATGGTGCCAAGTACGGCATGAATCCAGACAGCTTTTCTCTTACAAACTGACCTGGACTCTTAAATCATCTTATCATCATTTTCTCGTATATAACAAAGATAGTTTACTAGACGACAGTTCAGTGGTTCGCTACTGCGCTTCGGGTCACGGGTTCTCTACCCGCACAAAAACAGGATTTGTTTTCCAGATCTGAGTGTCTTGTGTAAGTGAGTTCACAAGTTTATGAGCGCACCATGGAGTTTCGTGCACATTTTTCTACATAGAGATCGCTTTGGAATATGCAATTGGCTAAATTTTTCTGACTTACTTCTTGACATTTCAAAAGTGTATATTATAAAGAGGTATAGTTTTTTTGCCTGTGCTGTAAGCTGCTTTGATCCTGAGTGACAAAGGCTATATTTTATGTACGTGGGCGAAGCCGCAAGCAAAAGCTAGTTTGAAATAAAATGCTTTGAATCTTTGAATACACTATACAGGAGTAATACCTAGTGTTAGCCAATTTTATTTTTCTTTTAAATCGACATCAAAATATTTTCTAAACTACACACATGCTTGATCAAGTTTCAAATCCAGTTTTAGCACACAAATTGATTTTGGTTGAAAAAGTAAACAGTTTGGTCGTTTATTCGCTTGGACACTAACTAGATTGAGTCTAACGCGACATCGATATGTTGGCCTAGCGCTGGTGACGGAAATACATTCTCTGCACGTGTATCAGAGATTCAACAAACAATTTTAAGGCTTAAAATAGTTGGTCATCCGTTAATAGATGACTATTTTATCTGATTTTTAATGAATAACCTCAAAACTATTGCAATGAACACGAATAGAATGCTACGTGGGGACGATGTGGATTACTCTTTCATTTTCTTTAATTTTCACATAATGTCTGCCAGTTTTGAGTTCTTTTTGCAGCCTACCCAAATGTTCTTTGTTACGGATAAAATTACTTAAGCAGCACATCATGGTGGAACGTGGTTCTCCCTCTGCAGTTCGACTCGAAGCGTCACCGCGTCAGTTTGTCTCGGCACCCTAGACTCGTAATAGCTGCCCTAGATCCTAGATTTTCTGAGATTCTGAGTTATTTTCTGAGATTCTGAGTTATTTTAGAGTCAGTGAAAAGGTATTAAATGTCGTCACGTTATGTGTTTAAGACTCAGTTTGTGTAACGTATTTCCAGTTATTATTTTTTTTTGTCGACGGGGAAAATTGTCTTTGACAAAACCCGCTCTTGGGTGGAGCGGGCGATAGTGTCAGACTCTTACTGACTAAAAACCCCGCGCCGTTCCTTCTAGCCTTCATACCAGCCATCCCCAGTAGGCTTCGACACAGCTGGGCCCCTCCTGCTGCTGACAACTCCTTGAGGCGCGCGGGAACAGTGCGCGCCGTCGACATCTTGGACTCGGTCCATTACCGGACGATCGGACAGCGAGCTACCCATGGCTCGCCGTCCGCGAGCCCGCGTCTACGGAAACGTATTTCCCGTTATGTATAACGTATTTACTGTGATGAAAGTTTGTGATCGTTAAATAAATACGACAAGTGACTTTCAACGTGACTATTTTATTTTGTTGTTATATTGTGTACCCCTCTGTCCCCAACATTCTTTCTTTGGTATAGTTCGTCAAGTGGTTGAGCTCCTTAGTAGTTCTGAGTTAAGCAACACGCTTACTGGCAAATGCTTGCACTGACTGTACAGGTTTACTCAGAACTGTGTGATTATTTCTTTAAAAGACCATCACAGACTTCAATCTGCATGCTTCTTATATGATTTGACTAGTACATGTTTGCTGTTTGGACTTTAAAAGAGACTGAGTTTGTTTCGGTGTTTCTTCTCAAGGTAGCCAGTTAGGAAACACCGGCCTCATCTAGTTTAAATTGACGAAAAAATTTACAAAAACAAATTATGTGTTTCAAAAACCTATTAGCAAAACAAATAATATTTATCATTTAACCATTTTATCATTGAGTGACATAGAGATAAGAAAGAAAGAAAGAAAAATAATTTATTCGCGTCAAATAGATGGGGGCGAAACCGCTGGCAGAAGCTAGTAGGTGTATGAAGAAATAGTATATTTGAAAATCTCTATCAATACTTACAGTGGAAGAATTTAATCGCCTAATCGCATTGATGACACAGGAATAATTCCCAATGTGAGACAACGTAACATAAGAAAAAAAACAAATTAAAATTGTTATACCAAATTTTTACGTAGGTGCAGTTAAAATAGAGTCATATTTTCTACATAATAACAATCACCTTACAATTCTAACTGTACAAGAAATGTCACTAAGAGAAAATCATAAGACAACCTTCACACCGAGCGACAAAAGCGAGATCATTAAAACATAAAATGTCAAACGCGAAGAACACACGTTATATTATATTTTCGCACGAAACATTCGAATACTTTAGAATTTCTGAACGTGACCGCGCTAAGGAACTGCAAGATTTCTCTTTTGTTTTAATTTTTTCCCCTATTGAAGTATGACTTTACATTTTGAAGTCCTTTGAAGTGTGTAGCCATTTTGGTTTCGAAGTGAATGAAAGTATGTTTTGAGATACTGAGTCTCCGATAATTTGAATAATAATGTATACTCTGTCCAAAATAACATTACACATTTATGAATACCCTTTATTACTGTCCGTTCAATCGATTTTGACTTTTATTACGTTGTTGGTATGAGAAATGGCGGCTGCAGTAAATAGTTGGTATTGTAACTACTTTTTTGCTTTTAATGCCTACAAAATGGAAGTTAAAATCGATTGAACAGACAGTAAAAAAAAATCTTTGAATTCCTAACGCGAATAGGGTATAAATATTGGTAAGAAACGCTGGTCGCTGTCGTCGGTCATAACATGCTGGCTCGCAAGTTTGTGGTCATGGAAGCTACTCTTTCTAAAGCATATTGGTAATCTTTTTGGGTCGTGGGGCTCTTTGGACCGGGACCACGGTCGTCAATTTCCATCTATAAAAATAATATTTTTTTTCTTTTTAGTAGCTGTTCTATGCTTTTTCTTTGTGGTCCCAAAACATTATTAAAAAAAAATTGTTTTATAGGTGGAAGTTAAGACCGTGGTCTCAGTCCACAACCCATTATTTTACAGGTTCATAGATAAAGAACCTTCGTGCTGCCTATGATTATGACCTTATAGTTTTCAAAATTTTGATGCATCGAGGTAGTGAACTGTCCCGCTTATAATTTCATCGATTTCAAGTACTGTTGAGTCCACGTTTTCGAGCATGTTATTCAAGCTAACGTTATCGATTTCAAGTAGAAAACTGTCTTTTTACGCTTACAGGTCGACTATTTCAGTGACCTGTGTGTCTAATACCATTGCACTCTGGGTACCATTGGGGCTGCCATGGTGATATAGTGAGTCAGGGCTGTTTGCTGACTTTGCTGGTTTTGCCACCATAACCAGGAAAAGATGCACCTCTCTAATCGCACACTCACAGAGACAAGATACTCGTTTTTGCATGTAGTGGGAGACTCCATGCTGCAAAGATGGGTGCGGCTTTATATCATAATGTTACTATTCAAAGTTAAGCAATATATGATATAATATTCCAGAACTAACACACAATGCCGTCTAGTCCCAAGCTAAGCAGAGTTAAGTGTATTTGACAACTGATAAACATACTTATATATTTCTAAATACAAACATATATAGATAAATGACACCCAGACACAGAACAGATGATCATGCTCATCACACAAAAATTTGTCCTGGGAGGGAATTGAACCCACGACAGTCAGAGCAGTCAGGGTCACTAACCACTAGACAAACAGGCTAGTCAATCAATCGTCAGCAATGAATGACGAAGTCGGTCTATGGACGATCATCTTAACATACCGGGATAGCGCCATGCCTGGAAATGCCAGCGTTAAATTACACTGCCATGTCCTCGTAAAGGCGATCCGATGGTGGCAGCAACATCTTAGGTCCAACCCTGGTTCATGCCATAGTAAAGAGCGACAGAGCATGGGATATATCCTCTTACCTTCCTCTACAAACCTCGGTAATGTAACTGAAAATTCAGTAAAATATTTATATAAAGTTTGTGTGTGTATGTTTATTAATTCTTCGTAGTCGAATAGCTAAACAGATTTCAATGAAACTTGGCACAGGGGTAGAGCATTTCCTGGAATAGCACATAGAACTTTTTATCCCGGGTGAATGTTTTTTTAGGATAACTTTCTACTATCACGTCAGTGAGCCACTGGTAGCAACTGCTCACTAAATAATTCTGGAGTATAATTAGACTTTTGCTGACCAAATTCCTTCAGTAACCCTTTAAATTTCAAGGCATTTACTCTTTCGAACAACTCCGCACATGTACAACACACATTTGCTCAATATTTCGAATACAGAAAATAAGAAAGCAAATAAAACAGCACATTCTCACACAACTATTCCATATTTTCTCTAAAAAAAGTCACAAAAATAACAATTTTACAGTACAGTCTCACCCGGCAACGGTGGCGATGCAAAACGAAGAAAACGCGATTTATTTGATAAAATATTCAGTTGCACAGTTTTGTTTCGTTCGCGTTGTAAAACTATGCAGCTGAGGCAGGTTTAGTTCCGTTACTGTTTGTACTTTAGACTCCTTGGTGGTTCCTTTTGTTTTAGTAAATTTAAGGGTTATAAATGTAAGATTTCTGTAAGATTCACCGGTTCGCCTTCCTGTTTCCAGACCATGACGTGTTAAAATGTAAGGCGTGCAAGCGAGAAACAGAAAGGAATGGAGAAAGGGATGGAACTATATAGGATGTATAGCTCCATCCCTTTAACAGTCCAGTTTAGGTCGTCAAATGGACCGTGTTAGGAGCTTGTGGTAGAGCTTAAAGGTGACATTCATGAAGGTAAGCTTAAATGGGGGTGTATGTATCTCCAAGAATTGCTGATCAGATGTAAATATTACATACTTACAATACATGATCAGATTAAATTAGATAACGGAACTCTACAAATGAGATGGGTTTTCATCACCATCATCATTTCAGCCAAAAACGTCTTGTGCATCTCAAATACATCGGATTCCCGTGACCATCACTAGGTTACCAACCAACTTATGGGATGCCTTCCAAGTCCAACGCTAGAGGTAACGTTAGAAGACTTTGTATCGGTCGAAAGACGTTTCAGTACGCGGTCGCCACTGTGAATACCATATAATAATATGCTGCATCAAACGTAGCCATATGATGGGCCCAAACTAGTTTAAGACGTTTACTCTACTAATCTTCTTACTGAAAAAGAAAAAGCAGACTCTGGAACCTTTCGGCCCCTCAAACTTCTGTTCTTAACATTGGGATAACTTAGAGCGAAATGAAAAGCTCAACATCAAACGGGATGGCGGCGCACTGTGGGCGCCCTCTGCTCCATCTACACTGAAAAAAAAGAATGATTGATTTTACTAAATTCCGCGTAAATTTTATCAAATCCGCGGGATATATTGGTCCTACACACGAAATTGTTGATTTTACCAAACAGAACTGGTAAATTATGTAAATCAACAAAGTGGATTTTGTTAAATTCACTCTTGTTATAGTAAAACTAGCTTTTGCCCGCGACTTCGTCCGCGTGGAATAATGACTTCCGGCAGAATTTGGGTTTTTCACTTAGTTATCGCCTTTTCCATGGTCTATCGATTACGTGTGTAAACAAAAATTTAAAAAATCAAATTGTCTCTCTTTGTAATATTAGTACACATACCTACAGATTTAGAAAAGCTAGGTCAGACAATTTCTGCGGCAGATTTCTATCCTGGCAATGTATTTTCTAAGAGTATTTAGACACCACTGACAGGCGGTGAAGAAACACATCGTCCATGAGATGATACACCCGTCCTTCAATTTTAAAAGTAGGCATAAAATTACCTTCCCTAATTTCTTTTGCGCCAAAAGAAGTCATTTGAAAATGACTATTTTATTTACGTATATTTATTAAAAGATTTTTTATTGGTTGTGGTGGCTCCTGAAGGTTAGGAAGACAAACTTTACCTGAAGCACAGCACATACCATTAGGTTCGTCCGCCCATTTCTTGGCAGAGCAGTTATAGCAGATCTTATTCATGACTTCGATTTGGACGGACGCTTGTTGTGCATAATCAACCTGCGGATCATAATCTGAAAGACAGTCTGTTGCTGTTAGCTAAAATTCGATTGCGAACTCTATTTGAGGACAACTGCTGTCTCTCTGCTTGAGCTCTAAATCGCTGCGAACGCTCGACACTTGACTCTCGTTTTTTTCTTTTTTTTTCGGTGGAAAAAAATCATCTTATGACAACCCCCGCTCTTAGGGGGAACGGGAGATAGTGTCAGACTCTTACTGACTAAAAACCCAGCCCGTTCCTTCTAGCCTCTTCATACCGGAGCTCGAGCTTCTTTTCAGATAACCCTGGCTCCAGTAGGCTTCGACCCAGCTAGGCCCCTCCTATTGCTGACAACTCCTTGAGGCGCGCGGTAACAGTGCGCGCCGTCGACGTCTTGGGCTCGGTCCGGACAGTTACCGGACAATCGGACAGCGAACTACTCATGGTTCGCCGTCCGCGAGCCCGCGTCTACGGTGGCCGAAAATTGGAATCGGAATCCCGGCGGCGGCGGCGAGGGCGCCGTTGCCTGATGCGGTCGGCTTGCTCCTTTGCTAGCATTACTGCTTCACAGAAGAAGGCGGCCACCCGCCATTCCTCCTTGCTCCGGACAATGGCTTCGACCAAGGCCCGGCGCGAGTCTGAATCCGAAACTGTACTTAGTGATGAAATAATTTATTTTGATAAGGATTAATAGCATGAGTAAAATAAATGCGTTTAAATGTAGCCCAAAAAAAATTCAAGATTTTTAGACAAAAAAATAGTTGTTGTGCCTCACTCGACATAGATAGGTATAGTGTTTCGCGGACTTTTTTTTAGATATTTATAAGATCTACAATTAATTTTAACATTTTATGGTTCTATCTTGTATCGTTTAGGCAGCGTACGCAAAATAAGTAACTTTTCTGGTTTATTTTTTCCGAAAAACCCAAATATCTTACGGAACCCTATTTTTTTCCAAAATAAAATTTAGCCTATGTCACTCGTGAATAATGTAGCTTTCGAATGGTGAAAGAATTTTTAAAAACGGTTCAGTAGTTTTTAAGCCTATTCATTACAACCAAACAAACAAAGTTTTCCTCTTTATAATATTAGTGTAGAAGTGTAGATTAACTATGAAAAGGGTTGACTATGGCAGTTCATTACTCAACCTACGCTACTTTAGTACATTCAACAATTCTTTTTTTTTCAGTGGAGGGACCACAGGCACTAAACACAAGTAAGTTAACCTTGGTTGGTTGGTGAAGAACAAAACAACGGAAAAAAACAACTAAAACATCCCACTTAACTCCCATCAGCCGTTGACCCCATAGTAACTAGTAATTAAGTAACGACTTGAAGTTGAGAATGTTTACCGTCATTAAAAATTTAAAACAATCACGTTCTAGGAGTTTCATGACTATTTATGACCAATGAAACTTGACCATGAGCCAGCGACCTTCACCAGGTCATCAGTTCACCTTGTGCGAGGCCTTACTTGCCTCTATTTCTTGAAATATATAAACACGTACCAGTTAAAAAACTAAAACAATTCGTTTAAAATTCTCGACACAGTTCGGCCGTCCGGTAATCAACCAGACCGAGCCATCAACAGCGCGTAGTGAACTACGCGCTCCTCAAAGAGATATGAGAAACCATAGGGGTCCAGTAGGGCCAATTCCCGCTTGCTAAGACCGCAGGTAATTTCTGAAAAGGAAACCCGTAGTCTTGAAGCGCAAAGGTTAACCGAAGGACACAGATGTGGCACAAGAAGTCATTAAATGATGTCCACCCTTAAAAAAAAGCTCGATGGGCACGACAATACAGTTTTCAAGACACCACCTTTATTGAAAGGGCGCAACACTCACAGAGCAACGATCTAATGGACATTAAGCCTTCCCGAGGTACATTATCATGCATTCGTTCTTCGTGATTATGATGTCATTGGACATATTTTTTTAAGTACTTTGGAATTCCAGATATATTTTGGATATTATCTAGGTTTCTAATGAAATCAAATTATTTTGTCTAAGGCTAATCCAGTAAAAAACCACTGAAATTCGGTTCTTTTGGGTAAATCGAAAAATAATAATTTTGCACTTTAATCAAGGCGAGACAAAAAGGTATAGAGAAATAATAAAATGGACTTCACAAGATTGTTCAATAGAGTAACCCCGAAACGCAAAGAGAAACTAAAGGAACACACGTGATTTTAGTCAATAAAAGTCTGACACAAGGAGTGTTCTCTTACTCCACTCAGAGATAGAGAAGTGATTTGATTTTTTCCATTTCAAAAAAGTATCTAGTCGTTAACTGCTAGCTTGGCCATTCCATGGTCTGTGTTACTAACGTCTACTACCCACGCTTTTCAAGGCTCTGTGGGGCCTACAAGCCTTTAAAAGCTACAGAAAAAGGAAAGGGTGTGTATATACGTTAGCGTGACACAAACAACCGGACAAACGGTCTGTTCATACAATATTCAAGTACATAGTTAAATGTTTTGACCTTTCGGCTAGCTATTGATAGTGATTACTCATTCATTAGTTATTGGTAGGAGGTTTAGTTTGGAAATAGGGCACGGAAGGGTGTCGCAGTAGACTTTGATTTCAGATCCATCCATTGTAGCAGTTTTTGAGTAGATTTTGAATTATTATTTGTATGTATCTTGTAGTAAATAATTAATTAACAGTATATACTTAATTTTCAATTGTTTAACTAGTTTTTAAACGCACTCTGTCCATTCCAGGTTGCCTGGATGAGATCGCAAAATGCGATAAGGTGCAATTGTATATTTTAGATTGAAGGCTCAAAAAATAATATTTTCTTATGTTGTGACGTGATGACCCAATAGTGTGTCGTGACGGCCCTGTGGTATGTCATGTTGGCCTAGTGGTTAAGGTACCCACCTCTCATGCATGATGTTGCGGATTCAAAACCGCGCAAGTGTCAATGGGAATTTTCATTTTATATGTACATTTCTAATTTTATCTAGGACATTACCTACTGACACCAACTGCCTCGGAAAGTACGTAAGTCGTTGATCTCGATTGTCATTTCTAGATTTTTGATAGTCGTTACAGGTAGTCATACCACAAAATAGGTCGTTTGAGCCGGGACTGTTCGACGAGCGGATTGAGGCGCTCGTGTCTGTGAGTGGTGTCTATGTGTGCGTTGATCGAGCACGCTCTGTATGTAGATTGACTTGTGTACCTATATATTTTGTGGTCATATGCTAGAAAGTTTGACCATCAGTCTATCCGAGGAGTATGGGGTGTTGCCCTGCAACTGGAATGTGAAGATTTGATAGGTCGTTGTTATATGTAAAACACGGGTAATCAGCGGCATCCGGTTAGGCTGAAAGCTGATCCCAAGCTAGTTGGGAAAAGATGAGGAGGATGATGAAATAATCAAGAATTTTCTAGTGTTCATGAATGTAGAATAAAACTTCAATACTACATATATCAGCTTCTTTATTACTTTTCGAAATTAGTGCAGTAATACATATCGTTCCTACACTCTCAATATACGTATTATATGCTGAGGTAAATAATTTTGTAGCCTCGCTCAGGCATTTGGTTTTTATTTTATGTTGTTATTTTAGTAAACCATTTATTTTAATTCTTGCGAAAGTGCCAATTTTAAATTCGTAGTCTAGTTTTATTTCTTTCTTTCCGCCCGCGGCTTCGCCCGCGTGGACTACAGTTTATATCGCGCGGGCAGAGACCCGTGCTCAGCAGTGGAATTATAGGTAGCCTATGTGTTATTCCAGTGTCTCTTCTACCTACCTACCAAATTTGATCTAAATCCGTTCAGTAGTTTTTGCGTGAAAGCGTAACAGACAGACAGACAGACAGAGTTACTTTCGCATTTATAATATTAGTAGGGATAGTAGGGATGTAATGCCAAATCATCGGCACTAAATCAACCCTAAATCAGCAGCGTCAATAAACAAAAATGATACCAGCATCAAACGCGCCACTGTTACCGTAAATCAGGGTGACATACGTCGATTCAGACGTTCCCATGGGCGGCGAATGAAATATTACCGCAGTATTACTACCGCATTACCGATACTGATGTAACTGTGATTAACCTATGCTTATTGCATGGTAAACGGGTGGTGATTTTAGTGTACTTTATTAAAATGAACTATAAAAATAAAATTATGATATTAATTTTAACCCTTATTTTACCCGGTAGGTCCCTTGTACTCCACTGAATACTTTCGGTGTTCATAACTCTGTTCATCATCATCATCAGCCTTTTTTTTAATATTCCCACTGCTGGGACTCAGCAGTGGGAATATTAGTGGTGATGAAATAAATTGCAAACAGTTTACGCCTGTCTGGGTTTGAACCTGTAAAAACTTGTAAGTTGGGGCCGTTACCACTCGGCCAACACTGCTCAGATAACGTATGCAGTTGCACATATCAACTGCGCGCAGTTGCTGCGATGCAGTCTGTCTGCTGTAGCCTTAGCAACAAAATATTAATAAATCACAAAACAAAACACTATCGCTCAATTTCTTCATACACATTTATTACGTTATCACTAATCTGTGTAACGCTAATTGTTCAGACATGCCGCGGAACATGCTCGCTCGGGGCGTCTTCATCAATCTTCTGGCGGCCATGACAGATGGCATTCAAGGCGGGAGATATCATTATGGGGAGCGATGTCGATTACTTTTGGTTTTATGGTTCATGAATTCCTTGGTGTGAGCGCTAAGGAGGATTATTGCTGTATGAAGCTAAGTTTTTCTTTTGAGGTCATTAATCGTTCAATAATTTCCCCCGCTCTGGGTGGGTGAGAAGGGATGTCAGACTTTTACAGAGTAGAACCCGCTTCTATATTGTTTCTTAATCTTGAGTTCTAAGACCCGGTTTCACTTTTGGAAGCCAACCCATGGTCCTGCTGGTCCTCTATGAATTTCCTGACATCACTTGAGTCTCGCGTCGAACATTGCACGCTATCAATGAATCGGGCTCGGTCTGTACGGTTACGGACGGCGAGCTACCTATTACTACTATACTCGTCGTCCGCAAGCCTACGCCTACGGTGGCAGGGAATCGGGATCGGAATTTGCTGCTGTGTAACAACCTTGCAGGACTGTATTACTAACATAAAAACAGCAAAAGTTGCTGTTTATGATGTTAGTAATACAGTGCTGCAAGGTTGTTAGTGTTTTACAAATAACCAATAAACAAGACAGAATATTATATTATCTAGAGTCTATAGGTATTTATAACCCACTTAACCAGTACATATTAACCGAAGCACCCTTCGATTCCCGAACTATCTATGAAATCTTGAAACATGCATGAGAGTATTTCTGTAAACTGCAATATACAAATACTCGTACATTCGAGTGTGGTGGGACACGAATAGCAACTGAATTGCTCTCCGATAGGATTTAGGAGATATTGTTGCAGAAGGTACAGGTCTGAAGATCATACAAAAAGCGGTAGAGGCTCAGCTGGGATACTGAATGAGGCGTTTGAGCCTGTTTTTGTCTTGGATATTCTGCGAACGAGAAACCTCTACACTTTAAGTACCTTGCACTGTCAGAGACACATGTATGCACGAGTATATATGGCAAAGTGCAAGATTAGCAAATTGTATGCGCGCAAGATGTATGCTTTGGAACGATCAGTTACTGCGTACTGATTCGCGCGAACGGTTTTCTCTCTAGGATCACGCGAAACAAATTCGGTCAAAATAATCCAATTTTCATTACTCCAGAACCCCGATCCAGAAGGAGCAGGACTTACTTAAAGAAGGGATTACTGTGAACACCTATGTTGCATAATGTCTAAACAATTTTATGTATTTTTGTTTGAGGGGGTGAGTAAAAGTCTGACGCTATCCGGGAGATAGTGTCAGACACTTACTGACTAAAAAACCCACCCTGTTCCTTCTTGCCTTTTATACCGGGGTCTAACTAAACCCTGACCCAGTAGGCTTCGACCCAGCTGGTCCCTTACTGTTGCTGACAACTTCTTAAAGCGCGCGGAAACAGTGCGCGTCGATTACTATTCTAGCCTTGAAGACCCCTACAAAGGCAAATTGTTCCAGTAAAACATTTAGAGAACTGAAGAAAAACTTTTTTAAACTCAACTCGCCCAACTTCCACTATCCTTTATCTTACCCTAATTTTTTTTTTACAAAAATGACTAGTGTAAACCAAGGAGCCGTTGCGACAGCCACTTATCTGCAAGATTTATAATAATATCATGACAGTTAGAATTTCTCGTCTCCACTAACAAAGACAGGGAAAAATTCGCAGAGAATGGTCGATTTTTTGTAAAAAAAAATATTCGTCTTTTGTTAGGGTCGTGATGAAGGGGGTTCGTGAGATGGACGGAGGGTTGTTTACACGATGGCCTATGCTGAACACACAATGGTGAGTCAATTCGTCATTATCATTTATATTCATGAATAATAAACCTTTGTTGAATCTGTTTAAGAAACTAGCGTCTGCTTGCATCCTATTTTCACGCGGGCAAAGCCACTTCTTTGCCCGCGTGAAAATAGGATTCTTCATAAAATCTTTGGAACCCCGTTTCATTCTTATATGAGGTGAATTTTGAAAAATACACATATGATATTTCAGTCATACAGTTTTTTTATTAGATTATCTATTTTTATTTGGCCAGGCATAACATACATAGCTGTATGTTATGCCTGGCCAAATATCTATCGTAACCTCCTATAATATTTTACATCAGTTTCGGTTGCGGATACTTTTTATTTCGGATATCCGATAGTATCGGATATGGGAGCTCCATAATATCGTAGTTTTTCACCGAACCACTCATCTATTGATTCACTTAGTAACCTGGATAGGTCACTTAGTGATCAATGGGGATTTTTAAGTCAAGAGTGAATACTTTTGACTTAAAAATCCGCATATTGTAGCTACAATACATTACGAATATAGACTCCGGCAAGTAATTCCACTCCCTAGCTATACACACAATAAATGTCATTATAAACTTTATATTGTTGTAGAGATTTTTTATTTCGGATATCCGATAATATCGGATACGGGAGCTCCAAGTTTAAAGATAGACCTCACTAGTTTGGAACCAAATTAAATGGCAAAAACGTTCTTCTGTGGCTTGACGGTGCTTCCAAAAATACAACCCAAAACGTTGCCAAAATTCTCCGTGAGAGGATACAGTGCATAGCTATTTAATTGAGTGCTTTTAGAACAGTTTTGCAGGTAACAATACGACAGACTAAAGAATTTAGATGTTCTAGCACAAGAAGGGACTAATCAGCTTACTTTAATATATTTTACTGTAGGGAAAAAGGCTTAAAGTCACCCAAAGGGCAATGGAAAGGGCAAAAATGAAAATATCTGCAGGAGTACTAAAGTTGCCGACATAGCACAAAGAATTGCCAAACTTAAGTGGCAATGGGTGGGGCACATTGCTCGCAGAACAGGAGGCCATTGGGGTCGAAAAGTTCTGGAGTGGCGACTGCGTACCGGAAGACGCAGCGTCGTATGGCCCTCTACAGGGTGGATCGATGACCTGGTGAAGGTTGAGGGAAACCGATGGATACCAGACGCACAGGATCGTTCGTTGTGGCGACACTTGGGGGAAGCCAACAGTTGAAGTATATCGGCTGAAATGATGACTGTAGGGAGAGAAAATAATGCTTTTATATTATTTTATTTTAAATGACTCACTTTTTCAAAGCTTCAGCTGATTTATTTTCTTTTCTGATGATAGGCTCGCGCTTGACCACTATTTCTCCTGATGGAAAGCAACGACGTGGTTGACGATTGAGCACGCTTACTTAGAAGTAACCTATTCACTCTTGACATAAATAGCCCCAGGTTGCAGCTATCAAGAAACACAGACTCCGGCAGCTAATTACACTCCCTAGCTGTAAGCACAATAAATGTGTTCATATAACATTTCGTGCTACTATTTTCCTTACTACGATTTTGGGGTTGACTTGTAACATATCAGAATTTTATTCGGAGCGTCTGACCATCCTAACCTAATCTCCATAGCCCTCCAGTATACCTGACTGTTCAAACACACGGGCTTTAAAAAAACGCCGCTTCAAGCTTCATTTTGAGGCGGCCTTTTTTTTGTGGCTTGAAGCGTCTTCAAGCTTCACCGGACATAAGAGATGTCGCGCGCTTCAGCTGTTTTTTTGCAGCCAATTTTAGCTTTTTTTTTGTGGCCGCTTCAAGCGTTTTTTTGAGGCCCGTATGCGGGGATAGTTACCGAATAATTTAAACACTCACTGAGCTTCACGCGAGTAAAGCTCACCAAAAATAAATATTATGGTTTCACACAGTCTGCTCATTTAGCCAGTGTCTAGTTAAGAAAGTATTTAGTTTTCACAGTCGCTTTGAGTAACTTTGAGCTCTATTAGAATGCAGATGTAACACATTCCAATGTTTTCACAATATTTGACAGCAAACGTATTAGCCATTTTGGCAAGTTTGGCTGAGGTAGTCAATATTACAATAAAATTCTCAGCTCCATTTTACCGAAATAGCACCTATTACAATAATTCCACATATTTCTTAGCTCTGTAAACCTTTCAGATACAAAGTTTTGTAAAATTGGCGTAGTTACACCAATTTTATTATCCACTAGGAATCAATTTGCTAATAAACTAAACAGTTGAAGGGTTAGATGGACAAAGGTGTTATCTGTCAAAACTAAAAAATCTGACTTTTTTGCATGAATATAGGTTTTAGCTGATGGTAAATCGATTCATGGATTTCAAACACCCCAATTCTTATTCGTTACATAGTTACAGATGCTAGGGAAAGTTTTAACTGGCAATCAAGTATATATTTCAGATTTGCAAATGTGCAGAAATATTACCAGAGAATCTTTTGTCCACATACCCCTTCAGTTACGAAACTTCACGCGAAAAAATCTCGAAAATAACTCCAATTTCTTTAATATTCAAATTTCGAACTAGAATTATTATCTTTTTTATTTATAACGTGCCAGTTCTAGATACTGCAAACAGATACTGATTGAAGAGGTTTTGTACTATTCAATAAAAGCATTCATTTTATTCATTTGAAAATTATGTTCTTCACAAAAATCAAGGGGATTCAATTTTCGAAGCTATATTTAACGCCTTTTCATTGACACTTCAATATAAAAGTACATTTTGTATGAATGTGACGCTGTGAACTATTTGAATACATGAGGTAAGGGTGTACACACAATTTGAGCAAACTACGGTTTGGTTTAAAGTTTTACGTTTTTTACTAATATTCTACTCAAACTCAAAAACCATCATACCGATTTCAAAAATTCTTTCACTATTGGAAAGCTACATTCACCCTGAGTGACATATTTATTGCCCGTGTGAAGCCGGGACGGGCCGCTAGTCATAAATAAATTCAGAAGTGCGTGGAACAGTACGTACTGTCGACGACTTGGGTTCGGTGCGATCGATTACCGGACGGACGGACGGCAAGCTACCAATTGCTGGATTTCGCGTCTACCGTCGCTGGAAGTTGGGGTTGGAGTCTCGGCGACTAGGCCATGACGATGTCGGTTCCTTCACACACTTGACCATCTTCTTCGCTAGCATTATTGTTTAGCAGAAGAAGGCGTCGCCTGCCATTCTTCCTCGTTCCAAACCAGTATGACATTGTCTGTAGCACGGCTAAAATAAGATCTGTCAAAATGAGAAATAAACTGTCCGGTCAATGGCGCTCACAGCGCCTCAGCCGCTGCCGGAATTCCGATCCCGATTTCCGGCCACCGTAGGCGCGGGCTTGCGGACGGTGAGCATTGAGCAGCTCGCTGTCCAACCGTCCGTTAACTGTCCGGACCGGGCCCAAGTCGTCGACGGCGCGCAAGTTACCGCGTGTCTCAAGTAATTGTTAGCAACAGCAGGGGCCCAGCTGGGTCGAAACCTACTGGGGCCAGGGTTATCCGAAAGGGAACTCGAGGTAATCGAGTAAAGGTTAATCAACATATGAATTTCTTAACAAGTCACTATAGTGACAAGTTTATGTTTTTTGACACCAACATTTTTGTTGGTCATTTAAGGTCGACTAGAGGTACAACGTATCTGCCAACTAGAATAAGACACACAATAGCTAAGCTATTAGTTTCTTTTATAAACACAGACATAAGTAGTATGTCAAAGTCATTTTTAGTCAAATCCACAATGTTTAGTATTAATACTAATAACCCTGTGGACAGCCAAATTGATCATAGCTTAATTGCTATTAATTCTTTTGTAAACTGTACGAAGGAGGTTCCATGTATCACTATGGAAAATTCTTTTGTAACTCCGGATAGTAGTTTAAACTAATTTATAGGACAACAGAGGGTACCAGTAACACCATAGTTATACCAAGTAATAACGAGGTACCTTCTTGCTTTCAAAAAGTTAAAATCCAAAAAGGGGCTCAGCAGCATGTCTTGAAGTTATTTCATCAAAATATTCAGGGTATCTCTTCCAAATTATTAGAAATTGAAATGTTTTTAGAAAAAACAATGTTTGATGTCATATGTTTTACTGAACATTGGTTGAAAGATTACCAAATGCAACTTAGTTATGAAAATTATAGTGTAGGCAGTTGTTTTAACCGTAAATCTATGCTGCGGGGTGGTTCCCTGATCTTAATAAAAAAATGCTTAAAATTTAAACAACGTAATGATATAGTTAGCTTGTCAAATGAACATTGCATTGAACTGTCCTGTGTTGAGCTAGATGAGCATGTTGTAGTGTGCGTGTACAGACCCCCGGACCCTCAAAACTTAAGTTTATTTGAAGCAACAATGGAAGATATTCTAACAAAACTTGCAGACAGTAAGAAATCCATAATTATTTGTGGAGATTTTAATATCAATATTTTAGAAAATAATTCAAATAGCTGCAGATTTTTAAGCCTTTTTAAATCATTTAATCTGTCTAATGTTTTTACAGAACCAACTAGAGTAACTCCAACCTCTGCAACTTGTATTGATAATATTTTCTGTGATTGTGATTATTTAGATAAAGCCATAGTGAATTATCTTCCGTCTGATCATAGTGGACAAATGGTGTCTTTTAAGTCTAAAGCAACTTTGGAAAAAACTCAAATTCAATTTAGGCCAATTACACTTAGCAAATTAATAAAATTTAATAGTAACATACAAAATAAGTTAAATGTTCTGGGCCATAGTATTGATGATGCTAATAAATTTTATAATAATTTCTTTTCAGTAATACTTAATGAATTTAATAAAAGTTTTGAAAAGAAGTCAAAAAATGTTTTCCCTAAGTTTGTATTTAGTGACTGGGCGACTAAAGGTATAAGGATAAGTAGGGAAAAACTATATGAACTATATGGCCTTAAGCCATTTTTTAACTCTGAAAGCTTTAACAAGTATGTAAATAAATATTCTAAACTCTTTAGAAAAATTTGCAAAGTAGCGAAGGCCCTTTTCATTAGCACAAAAATCAAATCGGCAGACAATAAAATAAAGACCGTTTGGAAAATTATTAATAGTGAAACGGGTAGAAATAAGGTACGAAACACGGAATTTTTATTGGAGACTTCACATGGTCCCATAAATTCTAACATAGAAGTAGCCCAAGAGTTTGTGAATTTTTTTACCAACATACCTCTTAAGACAACGGAAGCTTTAAATTCCTCACCAGAGGCCTCAATTGCTTTATTGAAAGAAAACGTGCCAGGCTGTCCGGTTGAATTTCAATTCAAACATATAAACCCCATGACAGTCATAAAGGCTTTCCGGCAAATAAAAATAAAATTAACCGAGGACCTATGGGGAATCTCTGTTAAAGTTTGTACATCTATAATCGAGACCGTAGCACCATACTTGGCTTTAATTTTTAATTTGTGTGTGGACCAAGGAGTCTTTCCAGATGTAATGAAATTCAGTAAAGTTATACCTCTTTTTAAATCTGGCGACCATAATGACACCAATAATTATAGACCTGTATCCGTGTTGCCGGTTTTCAGTAAGGTCTTTGAAAAAGTTATGCTCAATCAAATGCTTATTCATTTTAACAGTAATAAAATCTTACACGAACAGCAGTATGGTTTCACCAAAGGACGTTGTACGACTGATGCTGGTGTCTCCTTATTAAAACACATATTTGCAGCGTGGGAGGAAGCCCAAGATGCTATTGGAATCTTCTGTGACCTCTCAAAGGCTTTTGATTGTGTTAATCATGAAACCTTACTTTTAAAGCTAGAACATTACGGATTAGGTAAACTTGCACTAAGCCTAGTGAAATCTTATTTAAATGACAGGCAACAGCAAGTTCAGATAAATGGTGTAAATTCACGGGGCTTAAAAATAAAAATGGGGGTACCACAGGGCTCTATATTGGGTCCTTTCCTCTTTCTGGTGTACATAAATGATCTACCGCATTTATTGAAAAAACAACCACATATAGTATTGTTTGCTGACGATACGTCCTTAATATTTAAAATCAATAGACGTTCCACACGTATTGATGACGTAAACAACGCTCTACAGCAGGTCCAAAACTGGTTTACTGTTAATAATTTAGTACTAAATGAAAAAAAAACGAAATGCATAAGATTTGCGTTGCCGAATGTTAAAAGTAATGACTTGGAAATAATATTGAACAAGGAGAAACTAGAAATCGTCGAAAACACGGTTTTCCTGGGAATTACGCTCGACTCGAGGCTACAATGGGGCCCTCATTTAACATCTCTGGCAGGACGGCTTAGTTCAGCAGCATATGCTGTCAGAAAAATCCGTCAATTTACTGATGTACATACCGCGAGGCTGGTCTATTTTAGTTACTTTCATAGCATCATGTCTTACGGTATTTTGCTATGGGGACGGGCTGCAGACATAGAGTCTATTTTTATTCTGCAGAAAAGAGCTATCAGAGCCATATACAATCTTCGCAGGCGCGATTCTCTTAGGGAATTATTTAAAGATATAAACATCATGACGGTACCTTGTCAATACATTTATGAAAATATAATGTATGTCCGGAAAAATATTCATCTTTTTACTAAAATAAGTGATAGGCACAATTTTAATACTAGAAATAAGGACAAGTTAGATCAACCTCGATTCAGGTTAGCTAAAGTAGCTAGTTCTTTTATGGGGTACTGTGTAAAATTTTATAATAAAATTCCACTAGAAATTCTCCAATTAAACGAGTCAAAATTTAAAACTTGCATTAAACGCACACTATGTAGACAAGCATATTATAAATTGGAAGATTATCTCCTTGATAAAAATGCTTGGCTAAATGCCGGTCCTGCTCCACAGCCACATACTTTTGTAGCTACAAATTAGTCTTTATATATATATTCGAAGAGATGCTGCTGCCCTTTTCGTAATGTTGTTTTCAGTATTTTATTTTTATTTGATTAGTTTATTTCAATAGGACTTAGGATTCTTTACATGTTATATCTAAAAATAATAGCATTGTATAATGTAGAAGCACTTTTTTTCCAAATTTGTGAATGTGAAGTACCATGGAGCATTTTTATTAAGTTACAACTTTTTATTATTTTATTTTTTGACATTGCGAGCATGGCAGTTGAGAGTTTGACATGCTCACTCAAATGTCTCGCTGTTGGTGGCGCGTGTTATTGGGTCATTCGGTTCCCTTCAAAATGGTTGAGCTGAGTGGGGCTGATGCACGCGTCATGCTCGTGAACGGGTGCCGTCAGATGAGACTGGTCATCTCTTAGCTGCCAGTGGCTTAATTCAGTTTTTATCTTTTAATATTTTTTTATTATTATCTACATTGTGCTCACATAATAGAAGCAACAAGAAATATGTAACCAAACACTATATGTAACACATATGATTTAAAAGAGTGTCCATGGAGTTTCTTGCACGTTCTTCTCCATAGAGATCTACTCTTTGGAACGTGCATCTTAGCTTCACTTGTTTGTTTGACTGACCGACATTTTGACAATTCAAAAGTGCCTGTAATTGGTCTATTTGAAATAAACGTTTTTGATTTTGATTTTGATTTTGATTTTGAGGCTCGGTATGAAGGTTAGAAGGAACGGGGTGGGTTTTTAGTCAGTAAGAGTCTGACACTATCTCCCGCTCCACCCAAGAGATGATTTTCCCCGCCATAAAACAAAAAAACCTGTCCGTTTAATAACTGTGGTAAATAGTTTACATTGATCGGTATTTTCAAATCCTATATTGAACGCAACATATCTGACAGTTTGCCACAACATGTTCCCAAGGAAATGTGTCCACAGCCTTACACCGGCGTAGACGTGTCACGACGACTTGAATACATGAAATAAACGATAAACATTGTGTTTCCCAAGAAATATTGGAATAGGACAGGATATTTCAAAAGAGATTGAATTTCTGTCGGTATGAATGGAATGAAATTATTTGTGTTGTGATGTTTACAGTTTTGACTGTCCTTTTCCAGAAAATATTAACCCTAGAAGCCCAATCATATTTTGCTATATAAAAAGCCCAATCATAGGTCAAATTTACCTACATAAATAAAAACACGTATAGGATAGTTAATGATGTTAAATTGACTAGTTTTCGTTATTATTTATTTTTATTGGTTATTCATGAAATTAAAAAACGCATAATTATATTAATATCTGTTTATTATATCTTTGAAAATACAAAAATACGTAAATATATAAAAATTTGGCACAAAATGAGACCCTTCCGGTTTTCTTCTTATAAACTAAATATATAAAGAAAAATCAACATAAAATCTTCTCTTTTTAACTAATTAATAAATGTTTCAAAACAATCAACAAGTTTCGTACAATAATTATCACATTATAAACAGTTTTGACACATGTCAATATTGTGCTCACGACAAATTGCTCGTTTGTATTTTGTACACTGCGAATTTGTCTTTCGCTGTTTTGTATAAGAACAATAACCACAATAACGACGCTTTTTTGGCTCTGGTTCTTCTGTGGTATTCTCTGGCAATGGCTGCGGCTCCTTTTGAAGGATATTCGTGATATTGTCACGTACTGAACGCTTCAATGTAGGGGCTTCCAGACGCTGTTGCATCCATGGCCGAGTCAAATCAGTGCTCAATTTTTTCATAAAATTTTGCGACTTAGCGGTTTTTCTTTGTGTACGTACAACATTGATTGAAGAAGTCCTACCTACCGCTAGATCTACCCTTCACAGTGCTCCAAATATGTTTGTTTTTTTGAACGTTGCGGTATTACAATGATTCTACCTGATGATGACTGAGGTATATCTGTATTAGTTGATTCAATAGACGTACCATCATTTTGAAGAGTTTCTTGGCTAGTTGACTCGTTTGAACACTCAACATAGTCCACAACCTCGTCTTCCACGTCACTATTGACTTCGTCATGAGTCACGCAATCTTCTTCTCCCGAGTCTGAGTCGCATGTCTCCGAGTCACTTAGGTATATTTTCTAAAAAGGACGCTATCTCGTCAGTTCCCAGTTGTCTAGAGGACGCCATCTTGTTTTTCTACCTAAAACAATATTTATTTTTTAAAAACAAACTAGAACATAACGTTAAATCCTGCTAAAATAACTATCTCCAAAAACTCAAAACCAGTGTAAAAATTACACAAAGCCTAAACATAGGCCAAATTGACCTACAACATTACGATATCTACAATATAGAGGTACTTACCAAGGCAATACGGCCGTCTCCTGTTGGCTCGCAGGCTGTACTAAGTTGGTTCGATCAATCACGGCGATCGAAAGAAGTGCGCGAAAGAGAAAGCAATTATTAGTTTTCGTATAGGTAAAAATTACCTAGATTGGGCTTCTAGGGTTAAAGCAAAATATTATAATAAATATTTTTATAATCTATATGGTTGTAGCGACATCTATGGCGCTACATAGAAACTAAACATTCGAAATCCTAATTTAATCAATTCAAAAATTGCGTAATTGGTGTTCTGCGCGTGGTTTGAACATATATAACAGCCCAAAATCATCGATCGGACAATTGCCCGGATCAGACATAATGCGTCTGGTCGAAAGATCTTTCTTTTACGAAGGAGATATGTAGGGCTGTACACTCTGTTTTGCAAACCTCCAAAAGATTGGCCGACAATGTGATAACAGAAAAATAATCGTAGTACATAAAACGTAGTAAAAAATTTCTTTATATTCGACTAATATTGCATCAGTGGTGTCCCAATGATATTGGGTCCTCTGGTCCTCTTCATATATCTTTGAACGTTGTTATTATTATAGTTAAGCGCCCGCAAATCTGGTACCAGTCTTGCTACAGGATATTGCGTTGCCCAATTACCTACTGGGTTGTGGAGTTCATATTGGCAGTCGCTCCATGTAATATGCTGGTGTCAATATCATCCAATTTGACTGAAAACCGAATCCGACATACTTGGGAAATGGTTAGTCAGATGAAAAGTTGTAAGGATTCATGAAAGATTGGCCAGAAGACAAAGAAGTACAAAACACTCCTTACCTATTATTTGGGTGGGAATCATTTTAAATAACTCTCCATTTTCTGGGTTTAAGCGAGAGTGTTGTAAGACTTTTACTGACACAAAGCCACCCGTATTTCTCCAGTTGACTGGCCTGTTGGTCTAGAGGTTAGTGGCTCTGACTACTATGCCGGAGGTCGTGGGTTCGATTCCCACCCAGGACAAATGTTTGTGTGATGAGCATGATCATTTGTTCTGTGTCTGGGTGTAATTTATCTATAATATGTATGCATTTAGAATATATTAGTATGTTTATCAGTTGTCTAGTACCCATATCACAAGCTCTGCTTAGCTTGGGACTAGACGGCGTTGTGTGATAGTTGTGGAATATTATTATAAGTTGCCTGTTGCATTCCAGGACGATGGTGAATCTTCCGAACAGTCCTAAACACAAAGAGTGTTTGGGATACATAGCTAAAGTATTTCACCTTTAGAATATAAAGTCATTCTCTATGACAGATTGTAAAGAAAATGTCAAACATTAGCTTTACATTCCGTAATTTCAAACGCCATATTGCGCGGAAAGTGCATTTTATCATACTGTAGCTTTTTGAACGGATTTGTCGTCTAGTTTGGTTGTGTGGTCTAAGTTATGAAAGTCGTTAGGGACTTTTTTTACGTAAAAACTTAATGACTGAGGAGAGTCATCTTAGAATTTGGGTTGCGGAATTTATTGAAGGAGTTGCTGTCGCTCTTGAATGCAAAGAGCAATTGAAAGAATACAGGTGAGTTTTAGTCGGTAAACTAAAAATTTGATATGGTCTCTAGCTCAATTCAGAGTGGAAAATTTCCGTTGGGGCCGAAAGGTTCTAGAATAGCGATCACGCACCGGAAGACGTTACGTTGGAAGGCCTCCTACAAGGTGGACCGATGACCTGGCAAGGGTTGCGGGAATCCGATGAATGCGAGACGCACAGGGCCGTTAATTGTGGCGAAGCTTGGAGGAGGCCTATGTCCAACAGTGGACGTCTTTCGGCTGAAATGATGATAATGATGATGATGAATATTTTCCTACCTCAAAAAAGGATACTAATATTTTCTAATATAATTAAACATTGTGTTTCTGTGAGAAGTAATTTGAAGCAATAATATTGTATTCTGGGCCCTGATTACAGCAATGTGGAGGACTATGAGAAGTACAACTTCAATTCTTGGGTGTATTTGTTTTTGTATAATATACATAATAAATTATGTTAATAATTAGGCTTTAAATATTTATGGTACATTCATAGTTAAGTCATTTATAAACTTATATTTTGCTTTTTTGTATTGATTGAGGTTATTATGTAATACTACTATTAAAACGCTGCAATTCTTATATCGTTAACTCGACGCTGAAGAATTTCCTTTTATGATTTTTTTATCAATACGAAAACTAACTAACCGATCTGATAAAAATATTTGAACACATTTTAAACTTGAAAAAAAAAATGTAAAGAATTTTTTCAGACGTTCCAAGATATTGATCACCATTCGCTTATAACTTGACACATAACTAAAGCCGTCAGCGCCAAGCGCCAGCTTAAATAATAACTTTCCTCTAGCTCGCTCTTAGAGGAAATAGGGGCCCATACTTGTATGGGATTACCCAAATCGAGGGTCTGACCTCTACAAGATTATTAGTGTGGCTAGGAGAATAATTGTTCCTCATCATGTTTATTAAACCTAGCCTGTATTGTTCATGACTAAGTCATAGTATAGCATTATCAGCCTTTTAATGTTCCTACTGCTGTTACTCAGGCCTCTTCTCTAGGAGAGGGAATGCGCTGTAATCCGCCACGCGGATCCACTGCGGATTAGTGGATGTCAAATGTCTTCGAATGAGTCATTCGTCATTACTTCCAAATTTTTAAGGAAGACATGTAGGTCGTCCAACCAACTCTTTAGTGATGAGGCACCGATATAGATTTCTTCTAAGTAAGCGTGTTCCATCGCCGGCCACATCATGACTTACCATCAGGTGTGATAGCGGTCAAAGGTGAGCCTATCCAATTAAAAAAAAAAACAGACTTACACTTATTGCGTTCAGTTTTCTTGCGTTCTAGGACCACGAGTGTTCCTAGAGTGGGCCACGAACTGACGGTCACGGATGGACGGTGTTATTCACCGTAAAGATTGTGAAAAACACAGGTGGGAATTAGTCAGTAAAAGTATGACACAACCTCTCGCGACTACCCTATAGAGCGGAAGAATTCATTTGATGTTGATTTGATTTTCGATGAAGATCTACTCAATAAAGGTATCTAAGGACGATGATGGCGCGTATTCCAATTTTTTCTTAGCTTTTTTTTTGTCTACGGGGAAAATCATCTTTGGCGAAACCCGCTCTTGGGTGGAGAGGGAGACAGTGTCAGACTCTTACTGACTAAAAACCCCGCGCCGTTCCTTCTAGCCTTCATACCGGGGCACGAGCTCCCTTTCGGACAACCCTGTCCCCAGTAGGCTTCGACCCAGCTGGGCCCCTCCTGCTGCTGACAACTCCTTGAGGCGCGCGGGAACATAGATTGGTTTATCATTATTTTGTATAAATAGCAAAAAATCACAAAATAATTGTTGCTTAGTCAATTCATTCAATTATACTTCAGGTTTTCTTATATAACTCCACCAATCAAATTAGAAGCCATTCAATCAATTTTGTATTTTAGACACTTACTAAAACATTGTTATAGATATTTTTAATCCATTGTAGTATTGTGGTCTATTAATTAATAAAATTGACTAGATCAACAATGTGAATTGCAAACAAAATCTACAAAAAAAATATGGATTAACAAGCTTTTAATGAAAATAATTTTTTCATAGCAAGCTTTTATAGCTCGGTATATCTATATAATAAATACTCGTCAAGACGAATCATATGAGCCCAAACTCGATGGGGTTGTGTCGTTTATTTACCAAGTTTCTATAGCCACCTTCCAGTTCCATCATCAGATCAGCTCCAAGTCAAAATAATTTTGCATGGTCATCTGATTTATACATGCTTGCAAAATATCAGCTCAAACCGGGAAGTTGATAAATTTGCATGATTTGATGACAGACAAACATCGAGACAGGTGAAACTAAATAAAAGCTTGTAATTAGATTCATCACTCTAAATATGAAACTGTGTAATAATAATATATTATATTGATTGTACTTACAGTTTACTAATAATACTTTGTATGGTTTACACCATAGGGTTTACACATATTAATTAAATAAATGCATATTGTGCTAAGGAGTGGAATTTCTTGCCGAAGTCGGCGTTTAGGTTACTTCTAAGCAAGCGTGCTCTATCATCGACCACATCCGCGCTTACTAACAGGAGAGATAGTGGTCAAGCGCGAGGCTATAAGCAATAAAAAAACATAGATGGGTACATTTACCGCAGTTTTGTATGCTACTGGCTAAGCACAGGACAGGTCGTCGTGTCGACACTTGGGAGAGATTTATGTCAATCAGTGAAAGACTTTCATCTGAAATGATGACAAGAACGATTCATGTATTTCATCTGGTATTGGTCAATAATGCGATTGCGCACAAAAGCATATAATACAATAATCAAAGGGCAGTTATTGCGTAGACCTTTGAGTGCAGTGGTGGCCGAGTGGTTACGGCCGACTTACGAGTTGTAGGTCGCAGGTTCAAACTCAGCCAGGCACATTACTTTGTATAATTTATTTCATCACCACTGCTCTCAAGACGGTGAAGGAAAACATCTTGCGGAAACCGGCGTGTCCTAGAACTAAAAATTCGAAGACATGTGACATTCACCAACCCGCACTGGGCCCGTGTGGTGAATTACGGCCCCTTCCCTCTCCCAGAGAAGAGGCCTGATTCTCAGCAGTGGGAACATTTAAAAGGCTGATTATGTTTGTGTGTATGTATTGCGTAAAGGCGATTTTAACACAAAATTTTGGTCGTTGTCCCGAAAGGAAACTCGGGGCACATAAGGCAAAAAAGAATATAGGAGTGGGTTTTAGTCAATTATATCAGAGACGCCCCTTCCTTTCCACCTTAGAACGGGAAAAGTCATTAGATGATTTCCCACCTAAAAATATCTTCATTAGGTATACTAGGAAACTCATTTATGTATTTGATATCGTCTTAAAACTCTTCCGTGTCCCGAAGATCGATTTCCTTCATTTTGAACAGAGGAACTTAGACTGTACGTATAATAAAAATAGTGTATTTCTAAACTGGTATAGACAAGAAAGAACATAGGTACAGTAGAACGTGATCGATGGGGTTTGTTACGGGTTCTATGCACGGTAGTGTTACAGGTAAGACAAAGGAAACATGCGACTAACTCCATTAGTGATAGGTCGGGAGCTGGGAACGCGGATTTATTTTTTTAGATTATTAACGGTTGGAGAAAAAAAGAGTTCTGAGTGTACGTGTAGATGGATGAAGGGGGAGAGGAAGGCCGAAGAAAAAATGGATGGATTGTGTGAGGAGTGATATAAAAGAAAAGGGAGTTCGTGATAGTTTGACGGGTGACAGGACAGAATGGAAGAAGAAAACGTGTTTCGTCGACCCCAGGTGATATGGGATAAAGGCAGGAAGAAGAAGAAGAAGAAGAAGAAACGGTTGGAGAAAATTGGTTGCTCAGAATATTTCACTTTACTTAATAATGTCTGAAGACATATTGATATTGGGTGTATTTTTTTCCGGAACACGCAGCGTCGAAAGATGGACCCATGACATAGTGACAGTCACGGCAATCCGACGGGTGCAAGACGCACACGGATGGTCATTATGGTGACTTTAGGGGACCTATGTTCAATAGTGGACGTCTTTCGGCAGAAATGATGATGATGGTGATGACGATGATAATTCTGTTGTCAAAAAACATGAAATGCTTGTTTTTTGTAGGCACTTCGTAAACATTTTTAAATAAAAAAATAGTTTACAAAATATCGTAACACTATTTAAGTCTTAAAAGAACAAATTAAAACAAACCTTTGAGTATTTATTAAATTAATATTTGAATTGCAAAATCTTAAAAGTTTTCATAAGTGCGTAATTAAATCTTTAAAAATGCTTTAACATAAAACAAACAAGTCTTAGATTAAGCTAGCTAAGTCAAGATTTAATTAATGATCTTAAAACATAATTAATGATAATAAAAATCCATACTTTAGATCGTACAATTTATTTAGCAATTAGTTAACTTAATTTTCAATCAAAGAGCTTTTACGAAAAACATCAAAAGATTATTTCGCCACAAAAACTTGATCGTCTGCGTTAAAAATGTAATTAGGTCTTACTTATTAAATACTGTTGAGAATATTTTAACACGTTTTTTTATGGCAGAAAAAAAAAATGGCACGCGTAAGTAAATATAATAATGTTAAAAATCTTTCAATTCAGCGTGGCAATGCCGCCAGTCTTTTGGTTTTTTTTAAATTATTTATAGACTCGCGTTTGACCACGATCTCACCTTGACTTAAAAACCCCCAAGTCGTAGCTATCAGGAAACACAGACTCCGGCAGGGATTTCCACTCCTTGGCTGTATGCACAATAAATGTAAACACTTGGGTACCCTACATTGCCAGTCGACAGCGCCGTACTTTAGATTGCATTTCTTGGTTCTTTAGGGCTTTTATTTTGTTAGTTTTAGCTAGGTTAAGTTAAGCACATTAACGTAAAATTCCAAGTTGTAAATAAATAAAGTCATCTTAAAATCTTAAGTAATATGATGATTCACATAATTGCTTTCAGAGTTTTAAACTTTTTGTTAGATACCAACGACCAACCAAGTTTGTTCTGAAATATTCCTAAAAACTAAAAACCAATTCCATATTTAGATTTATTTTTATTCTTACTCCTGGTCTAACACAATTTTCGCTTGATAGTTTTGCTTTTATTTATTTATTTACATATTTGCTGACATGTAAAACACTTGATATAAAGCATGCATTAAAATTTCATGACACAATATTAACATGCACCCTGGAAGGGCACTGCAAATTTCATATATAAGATTATTACATTTCATTATATTCTAATTGATTCTTATTATTATTACATTTTTAAAATCTCTTTTTATTACAATTAAATAGAGAAACAATATATTTAGCTGGTCACTCAAGCATTTGTATTTTATCCTTAAAACATAATCACTTGTATTTCATCATTTTAGTGTATGTCATTTTAGTTGTATTATATCCTTATTTTTCACGCATTTGTA
The DNA here is from genome assembly GCA_949319445.1 of Mythimna lalbum. Classification (NCBI taxonomy): domain Eukaryota; kingdom Metazoa; phylum Arthropoda; class Insecta; order Lepidoptera; family Noctuidae; genus Mythimna; species Mythimna lalbum. The sequence continues at coordinate 5,279,933 of OX439359.1, read as the reverse complement.
ATTTTTTATCACTTTAGTTTCTACCTTATTGCAGATTAGAATCGTGTTTATTTTGACAGATAGATAAACAATTCAAAATTGCACATATAATGAAATTGTTATTAGTTTTAGTTTTGAAACATTGTATGAAAAACAAAAAAAAAATAATGGTGATAGGAACATAAAAAATAGGTAGAATTATAATGCGAGCCTAAGGGCTGGGCTATAAGACTCGTTGCGGCGCCGCATTGCAAATATTTTAACAAATCGGTAGGCACACGAGTGACGCTACTCCGTTTGTCGAAATATTTGCGTTGCGGCGCCGCAACGCATCGTGTGGCCTGGCTCTAAATAAAGAAAACCTCAGCCTCAAAAGTGAATATTGTCATCAAATTAAGCTCAACTTCCCTGCAATATTTACCTTTTACCACACCATCAAGAAATAAAATATGACAACATTATGTTAAAAAAAAGTAAATAATTGGTCCCGGCTCCCGGTCTATATATATCCCGGTCGCTTCACTTAGCGGAACAGGACGATATAAAGTGGCTTACTATCTCATTACATTGCCTTCTAATGGAAAACACTTATTGACTACAAACTGGATCAAACTAGAATAGCTGTAAAATAATGTTTATTAGATTTTCCTTTTTCTTACTGTTGTAGGGCTTTTTTTTGCTACTGTGTTGTTGCGATGATAGTGAATCCTATGAGTTCAATATGGGCCTATTCACTCTAGCCTTGAAGACACCTGCATTATAATAGGATAGGAAGACCGCTGCAGGCAAATTGTTCTCCTCCTTCGATGTACGCGGTGTAAATGACGAAAAGCTAAACTACTCCTGGCTGTAAAGGTGTCAACAACGTAACGGTGGACACCCGCCATACGTCTGGTTGTCCGATGGTAGAAAGGTGATGGTGAAGTCATGTAATTTCTACGCACACTCTCCAAAACGCATCCTGTAAAATACCGAGAGGCTGGCTACGCCTCTGTTCCTTACGTCTGTGTTCCAGGCTTTATAGAAAGGTGTTAATCAAATCTGGATCATTAATTAGCTTCTTTTCATCAAGTCCAAAGCACCAGTCCATATGTCGTTCTGTGAAAGTAAGAGAAAATGTTTTAAGTTCAAACCTATCAATAAAAAATGTAATAAGCCATCATCATTTCTGCAAAATGTTCTCGTCAAGCAAGTTTTTTAGTATCTATATCATTTGAATAGTTTAATTTTAACTTCTGATAAAAAATTTAGAGTAAGTATAATTAGAATGTTGCAAACATTACCTGTGAGCTTCTTGGTCTTAGTTTGTTCAAGTAATTGAAACACGTATTACGTGTTCATCACTCTACTTATAGCATAGTCGGCCTTATAATGTTTCATTGCTTGGACTCAGGCCTCCTCTCTAAGAGAGGGAATAGGCCGTAATCCACCACGCGGGCCCAGTAGGGTTGGTGAATGACACACGTCTTCGATTTTTTGGTTCTAAGAATTGCGCGTTTCCTCATGATGGTTTTTGTTCACCGTTTTGAGAGCAGGTAGGTATGAATAAATTACAAAAAGTTTTGTTTTGTAATTTGTAAGTCGGGTTCGATTCCACTGGGTAGCCATTGCTCTTCAAGCAACCTTTAATAATTTGAATAGTTAAAATTTAACCTCTATTAAAAACTGTTTACAACTAGAATATTGAAAAAATACCTGCGAACTTCATGGTCTTAGTTTGTTCAAGTAATTGCCACACGTATGCTGTGTACATCACTCTACTTACTTAGCTCTAATTTGATAACAACCAATCTTAACGGTCGTCTACATAAAAGCATAATGATGTACACCGTATGTATGACGTACGTAGCACGGCTTGATACGTAGGAGGGACGTGAATGAAGCGTGGGCGTGGCGTAGGAGTGCCAGGAGTTACACAGAGATTTCAATAAGGTGCCATTACTATTTTTAAAACGGTTTTTTTTTACTATACAACGTTTTATGTTGTGATTTATTTAAACGTAAAAAGGAATTTTTGACTCCATATTTTAGGTAAGTTATTGTGTATGCAAGGTGTAAGGGACAGCCCTCCGCAAGCTTTAAAGGCTTGCTCAGTAGACGAAACTGAACAACTTTTCACCAATTTTTTTTTTAGGAAACAAAAAAAATCAATCGAATCGAATCCGTAAAATAAGTTTAACATTTTGTATGGTGATGCTGTTTTTTTTTTTTCGTTTCCTGAAAAAAAAAATCTACTTACATAATAGGTATATAAGTAGGAATTTGATGGTAAAAGTAAGTCTTCTCGGAAAACAACGCTGAGGTAGTCGACACTACAATGAAAATTTCAGTTACATTTTACCGAGATGGCGGTTATTTCAATGATTCCACAAATTACTACACCACGTTTACATCACAACAGAACAGGAGGCCATTGAGGTCGAAAAGTTCTGGAGTGGCGACTGCGTACCGGAAGACGCAGCGTTGGAAGGCCTCCAACAAGGTGGACTGATGACCTGGTGAAGGTTGAGGGAAACCGATGGATACCAGACGCACAGGATCGTTCGTTGTGGCGACACTTGGGAGAAGCCAACAGTTGAAGTATATCGGCTGAAATGATGACTGTAGGGAGAGAAAATAATGCTTTTAGATTATTTTATTTTAAATGACTCACTTTTTCAAAGCTTCAGCTGATTTATTTTCTTTTCTGATGATAGGCTCGCGCTTGACCACAATTTTTCTTGATGGAGAGCAACGATGTGGTTGATGATGGAGCACGCATACTTAGAAGTAACCTATTCACTCTTGAAATAAATATCCCCAGGTTGCAGCTATCAAGAAACACAGACTCAGGCAAGTAATTCCACTCCCTAGCTGTAAGCACAATAAATGTGCTCATATAACATTTCGTGCTACTATTTTCCTTACTACGATTTTGGGGTTGACTTGTAGCATATCAGAATTTTATTCGGAGCGTCTGACCATCCTAACCTAATCGCCATAGCCCTCCAGTATACCTGACTGTTCAAACACACGGGCTTTAAAAAAACGCCGCTTCAAGCTTCATTTTGAGGCGGCCTTTTTTTTGTGGCTTGAAGCGGCTTCAAGCTTCACCGGACATAAGAGATGTCGCGCGCTTCAGCTGTTTTTTTGCAGCCAATTTTAGCTTTTTTTTTGTGGCCGCTTCAAGCGTTTTTTTGAGGCCCGTATGCGGGGATAGTTACCGAATAATTTAAACACTCACTGAGCTTCACGCGAGTAAAGCTCACCAAAAACAAATATTATGGTTTCACACAGTCTGCTCATTTAGCCAGTGTCTAGTTAAGAAAGTATTTAGTTTTCACAGTCGCTTTGAGTAACTTTGAGCTCTATTAGAATGCAGATGTAACACATTCCAATGTTTTCACAATATTTGACAGCAAACGTATCAGCCATTTTGGCAAGTTTGGCTGAGGTAGTCAATATTACAATAAAATTCTCAGCTCCATTTTACCGAAATCGCACCTATTACAATAATTCCACATATTTCTTAGCTCTGTAAACCTTTCAGATACAAAGTTTTGTAAAATTAGTGTAGTTAGACCAATTTTATTATCCACTGGGAATCAATTTGCAAATAAACTAAACAGTTGAAGGGTTAGATGGACAAAGGTGTTATCTGTCAAAACTAAAATATCTGACTTTTTTGCATGAACATAGGGTTTAACTGATGGTAAATCGATTCATGGATTTCAAACACCCCAATTCTTATTTGTTACATAGTTACAGATGCTAGGGAAAGTTTTAACTGGCAATCAAGTATATATTTCAGATTTGCAAATGTGCAGAAATATTACCAGAGAATCTTTTGTCCACTTACCCCTTCAGTTACGAAACTTCACTCGAAAAAATCTCAAAGTAAACTCCATATTCTTTAATATTCAAATTTCGAACTAGAATTATATTTATCTTTTTTATTTATAACGTGCCAGTTCTAGATACTGCAAACAGATACTGATTGAAGAGGTTCTGTACTATTCAATAAAAGCATTCATTTTATTCATTTGAAAATTATGTTCTTCACAAAAATCAAGGGGATTCAATTTTCGAAGCTATATTTAACGCCTTTTCATTGACACTTCAATATAAAAGTACATTTTGTATGAATGTGACGCTGTGAACTATTTGAATACATGAGGTAAGGGTGTACACACAATTTGAGCAAACTACGGTTTGGTTTAAAGTTTTAGGTTTTTTACTAATATTCTACTCAAACTCAAAAACTACTATACCGATTTCAAAAATTCTTTCACTATTGGAAAGCTACATTCACCCTGAGTAACATATTTATTGCCCGTGCGAAGCCGGGACGGGCTGCTAGTCATAAATAAATTCAGAAGTGCGTGGAACAGTACGTACTGCCCACGACTTGAGTTCGGTGCGATCGATTACCGGACGGCCGGACGGCAAACTACCAATTGCTGGATTTCGCGTCTACCGTCGCTGGAAGTTGGGGTTGGAGTCTCGGCGACTGGGCCATGACGATGTCTGTTCCTTCACACACTTGACCATCTTCTTCGCTAGCATTATTGTTTAGCAGAAGAAGGCGTCGCCTGCCATTCTTCCTCGTTCCAAACCAGTATGACAATGTCTGTAGCACGGCTAAAATAAGATCTGTCAAAATGAGAAATAAACTGTCCGGTCAATGGCGCTCACAGCGCCTCAGCCGCCGCCGGAATTCCGATCCCGATTTCCGGCCACCGTAGGCGCGGGCTTGCGGACGGTGAGCATTGAGTAGCTCGCTGTTCGACCGTCCGTTAACTGTCCGGACCGGGCCCAAGTCGTCGACGGCGCGCAAGTTACCGCGTGCCTCAAGTAATTGTTAGCAACAGCAGGGGCCCAGCTGGGTCGAAACCTACTGGGGCCAGGGTTATCCGAAAGGGAGCTCGAGCCTCGGTATGAAGGTTAGAAGGAACGGGGTGGGTTTTTAGTCAGTTAGAGTCTGACACTATCTCCCGCTCCACCCAAGAGATGATTTTCCCCGCCATAAAACAAAAAAAAACCTGTCCGTTTAATAACTGTGGTAAATAGTTTACATTGATCGGTATTTTCAAATCCTATATTGAACGCAACATATCTGACAGTTTGCCACAACATGTTCCCAAGGAAATGTGTCCACAGCCTTACACCGGCGTAGACGTGTCACGACGACTTGAATACATGAAATAAACGATAAACATTGTGTTTCCCAAGAAATATTGGAATAGGACAGGATATTTCAAAAGAGATTGAATTTCTGTCGGTATGAATGGAATGAAATTATTTGTGTTGTGATGTTTACAGTTTTGACTGTCCTTTTCCAGAAAATATTAAAGCAAAATATTATAATAAATATTTTTATAATCTATATGGTTGTAGCGACATCTATGGCGCTACATAGAAACTAAACATTCGAAATCCTAATTTAATCAATTCAAAAATTGCGTAATTGGTGTTCTGCGCGTGGTTTGAACATATATAACAGCCCAAAATCATCGATCGGACAATTGCCCGGATCAGACATAATGCGTCTGGTCGAAAGATCTTTCATTTACGAAGGAGATATGTAGGGCTGTACACTCTGTTTTGCAAACCTCCAAAAGATTGGCCGACAATGTGATAACAGAAAAATAATCGTAGTACATAAAACGTAGTAAAAAATTTCTTTATATTCGACTAATATTGCATCAGTGGTGTCCCAATGATATTGGGTCCTCTGGTCCTCTTCATATATCTTTGAACGTTGTTATTATTATAGTTAAACGCTCGCAAATCTGGTACCAGTCTTGCTACAGGATATCGCGTTGCCCAATCACCTACTGGGTTGTGGAGTTCATATTGGCAGTCGCACCATGTAATATGCTGGTGTCAATATCATCCAATTTGACTGAAAACCGAATCCGACATACTTGGGAAACGGTTAGTCAGATAGAAAAGTTGTAAGGATTCATGAAAGATTGGCCAGAAGACAAAGGAGTACAAAACACTCCTTACCTATTATTTGCGTGGGAATCATTTTAAATAACTCTCCATTCTCTGGGTTTAAGCGAGAGTGTTGTAAGACTTTTACTGACAAAAACCCACTCGTATTTTTCCAGTTGACTGGCCTGTTGGTCTAGAGGTTAGTGGCTCTGACTACTATGCCGGAGGTCGTGGGTTCGATTCCCACCCAGGACAAATGTTTGTGTGATGAGCATGATCATTTGTTATGTGTCTGGGTGTAATTTATCTATAATATATATGCATTTAGAATATATAAGTATGTTTATCAGTTGTCTAGTACCCATATCACAAGCTCTGCTTAGCTTGGGACTAGACGGCGTTGTGTGATAGTTGTGGAATATTATTATAAGTTGCCTGTTGCATTCCAGGACGATGGTGAATCTTCCGAACAGTCCTAAACACAAAGAGTGTTTGGGATACCTAGCTAAAGTATTTCACCTTTAGAATATAAAGTCATTCTCTATGAGAGATTGTAAAGAAAATGTCAAACATTAGCTTTACATTCCGTAATTTCAAACGCCATATTGCGCGGAAAGTGCATTTTATCATACTGTAGCTTTTTGAACGGATTTGTCGTCTAGTTTGGTTGTGTGGTCTAAGTTATGAAAGTCGTTAGGGACTTTTTTTACGTAAAAACTTAATGACTAAGGAGAGTCATCTTAGAATTTGGGTTGCGGAATTTATTGAAAGAGTTGCTGTCGCTCTTGAATGCAAAGAGCAATTGAAAGAATACAGGTGAGTTTTAGTCAGTAAACTAAAAATTTGATATGGTCTCTAGCTCAATTCAGAGTGGAAAATTCCCGTTGGGGCCGAAAGGTTCTAGAATAGCGATCACGCACCGGAAGACGTTACGTTGGAAGGCCTCCTACAAGGTGGACCGATGACCTGGCAAGGGTTGCGGGAATCCGATGAATGCGAGACGCACAGGACCGTTAATTGTGGCGAAGCTTGGAGGAGGCCTATGTCCAACAGTGGACGTCTTTCGGCTGAAATGATGATGATGAATATTTTCCTACCTCAAAAAAGGATACTAATATTTTCTAATATAATTAAACATTGTGTTTCTGTGAGAAGTAATTTGAAGCAATAATATTGTATTCTGGGCCCTGATTACAGCAATGTGGAGGACTATGAGAAGTACAACTTCAATTCTTGGGTGTATTTGCTTTTGTATAATATACATAATAAATTATGTTAATAATTAGGCTTTAAATATTTATGGTACATTCATAGTTAAGTCATTTATAAACTTATATTTTGCTTTTTTGTATTGATTGAGGTTACTATGTAATACTACTATTAAAACGCTGCAATTCTTATATCGTTAACTCGACGCTGAAGAATTTCCTTTTATGATTTTTTTATCAATACGAAAACTAACTAACCGATCTGAAAAAAATATTTGAACACATTTTAAACTAGAAAAAAAAAATGTAAAGAATTTTTTCAGACGTTCCAAGATATTGATCACCATTCGCTTATAACTTGACACATAACTAAAGCCGTCAGCGCCAAGCGCCAGCTTAAATAATAACTTTCCTCTAGCTCGCTCTTAGAGGAAATAGGGGCCCATACTTGTATGGGATTACCCAAATCGTGGGTCTGACCTCTACAAGATTATTAGTGTGGCTAGGAGAATAATTGTTCCTCATCATGTTTATTAAACCTAGCCTGTATTGTTCATGACTAAGTCATAGTATAGCATAATCAGCCTTTTAATGTTCCTACTGCTGTGACTCAGGCCTCTTCTCTAGGAGAGGGAATGCGCTGTAATTCGCCACGCGGATCAACTGCGGATTAGTGGATGTCAAATGTCTTCGAATGGGTCATTCGTCATTACTTCCAAATTTTTAAGGAAGACATGTAGGTCGTCCAACCAACTCTTTAGTGATGAGGCACCGATATAGATTGCTTCTAGGTAAGCGTGTTCCATCGCCGGCCACATCATGGCTTACCATCAGGTGTGATAGCGGTCAAAGGTGAGCCTATCCATTTAAAAAAAAACCAGACTTACACTTATTGCGTTCAGTTTTCTTGCGTTCTAGGACCACGAGCGTTCCTAGAGTGGGCCACGGACTGACGGTCACGGATGGACGGTGTTATTCACTGTAAAGATGGTGAAAAACCCAGGTGGGAATTAGTCAGTAAAAGTATGACACAACCTCTCGCGACTACCCTATAGAGCGGAAGAATTCATTTGATGTTGATTTGATTTTCGATGATGATTTTCTACTCAATAAAGGTATCTAAGGACGATGATGGCGCGTATTCCAATTTTTTCTTAGCTTTTTTTTTTGTCTACGGGGAAAATCATCTTTGACGAAACCCGCTCTTGGGTGGAGCGGGAGACAGTGTCAGACTCTTACTGACTAAAAACCCCGCGCCGTTCCTTCTAGCCTTCATACCGGGGCACGAGCTCCCTTTCGGACAACCCTGTCCCCAGTAGGCTTCGACCCAGCTGGGCCCCTCCTGCTGCTGACAACTCCTTGAGGCGCGCGGGAACATAGATTGGTTTATCATTATTTTGTATAAATAGCAAAAAATCACAAAACAATTGTTGCTTAGTCAATTCATTCAATTATACTTCAATGTAACTATTATATAAGGTTTTTTTATATAACTCCACCAATCAAATTAGAAGCCATTCAATCAATTTTGTATTTTAGACACTTACTAAAACATTTTTATGGATATTTTTAATCCATTGTAGTATTGTGGTCTATTAATTAATAAAATTGACTAGATCAACAATGTGAATTGCAAACAAAATCGACAAAAAAAAAATGGATAAACAAGCTGTTAATGAAAATCATTTTTTCATAGCAAGCTTTTATAGCTCGGTATATCTATATAATAAATAGTCAAGACGAATCATATGAGCCCAAATTCGATGGGGTTGTGTCGTTTATTTACCAAGTTTCTATAGCCACCTTCCGGTTCCATCATCAGATCAGCTCCAAGTCAAAATAATTTTGCATGGTCATCTGATTTACACATGCTTGCAAAATATCAGCTCAAACCGGGAAGTTGATAATTAATTTGCATGATTTGATGACAGACAAACATCGAGACAGGTGAAACAAAATAAAAGCTTGTAATTAGATTCATCACTCTAAATATGAAACTGTGTAATAATAATATATTATATTGATTGTACTTACAGTTTACTAATAATACTTTGTATGGTTTACACCATAGGGTTTACACATATTAATTAAATAAATGCATATTGTGCTAAGGAGTGGAATTTCTTGCCGAAGTCGGCGTTTAGGTTACTTCTAAGCAAGCGTGCTCTATCATCGACCACTTCCGCGCTTACTAACAGGAGAGATAGTGGTCAAGCGCGAGGCTATAAGCAATAAAAAAACATAGATGGGTACATTTACCGCAGTTTTGTATGCTACTGGCTAAGCACAGGACAGGTCGTCGTGTCGACACTTGGGGGAGATTTATGTCAATCAGTGAAAGACTTTCATCTGAAATGATGACAAGAACGATTCATGTATTTCATCTGGTATTGGTCAATAATGCGATTGCGCACAAAAGCATATAATACAATAATCAAAGGGCAGTTATTGCGTAGACCTTTGAGTGCGGTGGTGGTCAAGTGGTTACGGCCCTGACTTACGAGTTGTAGGTCGCCGGTTCAAACTCAGCCAGGCGCATTACTTTGTGTAATTTATTTCATCACCACTGCTCTCAAAACAGTGATGGAAAATATCGTGAGGAAACCAGCATGTCCTAGAACTAAAAATTCGAAGACATGTGACATTCACCAACACGCACTGGGCCCGTGTGGTGAATTACGGCCCCTTCCCTCTCCCAGAGAAGAGGCCTGATTCTCAGCAGTGGGAACATTTAAAAGGCTGATTATGTTTGTGTGTATGTATTGCGTAAAGGCGATTTTAACACAAAATTTTGGTTGTTGTCCCGAAAGGAAACTCGGGGCACATAAGGCAAAAAAGAATATAGGAGTGGGTTTTAGTCAATTATATCAGAGACGCCCCTTCCTTTCCACCTTAGAACGGGAAAAGTCATTAGATCTTCATTAGGTATACTAGGAAACTCATTAAAGTATTTGATATCGTCTTAAAACTCTTACGTGTCCCGAAGATCGATTTCCTTCATTTTGAACAGAGGAACTTAGACTGTACGTATAATAAAAATAGTGTATTTCTAAACTGGTATAGACAAGAAAGAACATAGGTACAGTAGAACGTGATCGATGGGGTTTGTTACGGGTTCTATGCACGGTAGTGTTACAGGTAAGACAAAGGAAACATGCGACTAACTCCATTAGTGATAGGTCGGGAGCTGGGAACGCGGATTTATTTTTTAGTTTATTAACGGTTGGAGAAAAAAAGAGTTCTGAGTGTACGTGTAGATGGATGAAGGGGGAGAGGAAGGCCGAAGAAAAAATGGATGGATTGTGTGAGGAGTGATATAAAAGAAAAGGGAGTTCGTGATAGTTTGACGGGTGACAGGACAGAATGGAAGAAGAAAACGTGTTTCGTCGACCCCAGGTGATATGGGATAAGGGCAGGAAGAAGAAGAAGAAGAAGAAACGGTTGGAGAAAATTGGTTGCTCAGAATATTTCACTTTACTTAATTATGTCGGAAGACATATTGATATTGGGTGTATTTTTTTCCGGAACACGCAGCGTCGAAAGATGGACCCATGACATAGTGACAGTCACGGCAATCCGACGGGTGCAAGACGCACACGGATGGTCATTATGGTGACTTTAGGGGACCTATGTTCAATAGTGGACGTCTTTCGGCAGAAATGATGATGATGGTGATGATGATGATAATTCTGTTGTCAAAAAACATGAAATCCTTGTTTTTTGTAGGCACTTCATAAACATTTTTAAATAAAAAAGTTGTTTACAGAATATCGTAACACTATTTAAGTCTTAAAAGAACAAATTAAAACAAACCTGTGAGTATTTATTAAATTAATATTTGGATTGCAAAATCTTAAAAGTTTTCATAAGTGCGTAATTAAATCTTTAAAAATGCTTTAACATAAAACAAACAAGTCTTAGATTAAGCTAGCTAAGTCAAGATTTAATTAATGATCTTAAAACATAATTAATGATAATAAAAATCCATACTTTAGATCGTACAATTTATTTAGCAATTAGTTAACTTAATTTTCAATCAAAGAGCTTTTACGAAAAACATCAAAAGATTATTTCGCCACAAAAACTTGATCGTCTGCGTTAAAAATGTAATTAGGTCTTACTTATTAAATACTGTTGAGAATATTTTAACACGTTTTTTATGGCAGAAAAAAAAAATGGCACGCGTAAGTAAATATAATAATGCTAAAAATCTTTCAATTCAGCGTGGCAATGCCGCCAGTCTTTTGGTTTTTTTTTAATTATTGATAGACTCGCGTTTGACCACCATCTCACCTTGACTTAAAGACCCCCAAGTCGTAGCTATCAGGAAACACAGACTCCGGCAGGGATTTCCACTCCTTGGCTGTATGCACAATAAATGTAAACACATGGGCACCCTACATTGCCAGTCGACAGCGCCGTACTTTAGATTGCATTTTTTGGTTCTTTAATTTTGTTAGTTTTCGCTAGGTTAAGTTAAGCACATTAACGTAAAATTGCAAGTTGTAAATAAATAAAGTCATCTTAAAATCTTAAGTAATATGATGATTCACATAATTGCTTTCAGAGTTTTAAACTTTTTGTTAGATACCAACGACCAACCAAGTTTGTTCTGAAATATTCCTAAAAACTAAAAACCAATTCCAATATTTAGATTTATTTTTATTCTTACTCCTGGTCTAACACAATTTACGCTTGATAGTTTTGCTTTTATTTATTTACATATTTGCTGACATGTAAAACACTTGATATAAAGCATGCATTAAAATTTCATGACACAATATTAACATGCACCCTGGAAGGGCACTGCAAATTTTATATATAAGATTATTACATTTCATTATATTCTAATTGATTCTTATCATTATTACATTTTTAAAATCTCATTTTATTACAATTAAATAGAGAAACAATATATTTAGCTTGTCACTCAAGAATTTGTATTTTATCCTTAAAACATAATCACTTTTATTTCATCATTTTAATGTATGTAATTTTAGTTGTATTATATCCTTATTTTTCACGCATTTGTAATTTTTTATCACTTTAGTTTCTACCTTATTGCAGATTAGAATCGTGTTTATTTTGACAGATAGATAAACAATTCAAAATTGCACATATAATGAAATTGTTATATGAATAGTTTTGAAACATTGTATGAAAAACAAAAAAAAAATAATGGTGATAGGAACATAAAACATAGGTAGAATTATAATGCGAGCCTAAGGGCTGGGCTATAAGACTCGTTGCGGCTCCGCATTGCAAATATTTTAACAAATCGGCGGGCACACGAGTGACGCTACCCCGTTTGTATGGCCGGCCGATTTATCGAAATATTTGCATAGCGGCGCCGTAACGCATCGTGTGGCCTGGCTCTAAATAAAGTAAACCTCAGCCTCAAAAGTGAATATTGTCATCAAATTAAGCTCAACTTCCCTGCAATATTTACCTTTTACCACACCATCAAGAAATAAAATATGACAACATTATGTTAAAAAAAAGTAAATAATTGGTCCCGGCTCCCGGTCTATATATATCCCGGTCGCTTCACTTAGCGGAACAGGACGATATAAAGTGGCTTACTATCTCATTACATTGCCTTCTAATGGAAAACACTTATTGACTACAAACTGGATCAAACTAGAATAGCTGTAAAATAATGTTTATTAGATTTTCCTTTTTCTTACTGTTGTAGGGCTTTTTTTGCTACTGTGTTGTTGCGATGATAGTGAATCCTACGAGTTCAATATGGGCCTATTCACTCTAGCCTTGAAGACACCGGCATTATAATAGGATTGGAAGACCGCTGCAGGCAAATTGTTCCCCTCCTTCGATGTACGCGGTGTAAATGACGAAAAGCTAAAATACTCCTGACTGTAAAGGTGTCAACAACGTAAGGGTGGACACCCGCCATACGTCTGGTTGTCCGATGGTAGAAAGGTGATCATGATGGTTTTTGTTCACCGTTTTGAGAGCAGGTAGGGATGAATAAATTACAAAAAGTTTTGTTTTGCAATTTGTAAGTCGGTTTCTATTCCACTGGGTAGCCATTGCTCTTCAAGCAACCTTTAATAATTTGAATAGTTAAAATTTAACCTCTATTAAAAACTGTTTACAACTAGAATATTGAAAATACCTGCGAACTTCATGGTCTTAGTTTGTTCAAGTAATTGCCACACGTATGCTGTGTACATCACTCTACTTACTTAGCTCTAATTTGATAACAACCAATCTTAACGGTCGTCTACATAAAAGCATAATGATGTACACCATATGTATGACGTACGTAGCACGGCTTGATACGTAGGAGGGACGTGAATGAAGCGTGGGCGTGGCGTAGGAGTGCCAGGAGTTACACAGAGATTTCAATAAGGTGCCATTACTATTTTTAAAACGGTTTTTTTTACTATACAACGTTTAATGTTGTGATTTATTTAAACGTAGAAAGGAATTTTTGACTTCATATTTTAGGTAAGTTATTGTGTATACAAGGTTTAAGGGACAGCCCTCCGCAAGATTTAAAGGCTTGCTCAGTAGACGAAACTGAACAACTTGTCACCAATTTTTTTTTAGGAAACAAAAAAAAAATCCAGGCCAATCGAATCCGTAAAATGCAATCAAGTTTAACATTTTGTATGGTGATGCTGATTTTTTTTCGTTTCCTGAAAAAAAAATCTACTTACATAATAGGTCATCATCATCATCATAATAGGTATTAAGTAGGAATTTGATGGTAAAAGTAAGTCTTCTCGGAAAACAACGCTAAGGTAGTCGACACTACAATAAAAATTTCAGTTACATTTTACCGAGATGGCGGTTGTTTCAATGATTGCACAAATTACTACACCACTTTTACATCACAATATCCACCTGTACCTCTAGCCAAGTTGCAAATCTGCAATAGTTAACGTTTGTAGAAAGCTTCTCTCAGCGCTCAGTCACGTGGTCAGAACAAAAGAATTGGCGGCAAGGTCAACTCGAAGCGTTCGACGCAAGCGAAATGGTTGTAACTTAGCTATCAGAAATCAATTCTTCGTTCGGGGAAATCCCACTAAAAACTAGCTTCTTCCGCATTGCGTGTGGATAAAATCAGGAAAGTAATACATAATTTCAAAAGCCCCACTCACAAACGAGATAGGACAGAAGTTTCTATAATTGTTTTAATTCGTGTACAGTTTTTGTGCACTTCCCTGCACGGAAGTGTAACCACAAAATAGATAGGTACAGAAGACAATCTTATGTATGTACTTCACTTTTTATACCTTCGCTCGGTGGACGCACACTAATGAGCGTTTGAGCCGGAACTGTTCGACGAGCGGGCCGGCGCGCTCCGAGATATCGTGTCCGTGAGCGGTGTCTATGTGTGCGTTGCTCGAGCGCTCTTTATATGTAGATTGACTTCTGTACCTAAATATTTTGTGCTTTTTCCGCATTGTGTGTTGAAAAAATCCAGGAAAGTAATACATAATTTCAAAAGCCCCACTCACAAACGAGATAGGACAGAAGTTTCCATAATTGTTTTAATTCGTGTACAGTTTTTGTGCACTTCACTGTAAGGCAGTGTAACGTCGACGTTTTTACATTTGCAAACACGTAGTTCATTTGCAGTGTATTCAAAATGACCCAGTTCTATTTAGTTTTTAAAGGTGGCCTAACTTCCAGACGGGCGGTATTTTTATTTTTAATGTTCCCTTCGTTGGCCATTTACATGTGTTCGCAAATGAGCTTTTAGTATAAAACCTTTTTTATAAAACTTTTTTTGAAACTGAATGAATAATTTACTCATTATTTTTGTAATATTTTTTTAAACTTTTGCTAGTCACAACATAATCAGACTTTAGTATTCTTACAGCTGGTTATTTCTGTAGAAGAATATTTGAGAGACAATTTACATTGATGTGCCCGACAGGGTCCATATTGATTCTTTTTTTTATACCATCATAAACACATATGGAATGCAATAAAGTATTGAGTATTGAGTATTGAGTATTGATTCAGCAAGTTGGTGTATTTCACAGTCATAACAAGTCTTTGGATCCTGAGCGAGGAGGAGTGGCAGCCAGGAGGAGGCTGATCGCATCAAGCAACAGCGCTTACGCCCCAGCTGCCGCGAGGATTCCGATCACGATTTCCAGCCACCGCAGGCGCGGGCTTGCGGATGACGAGTAATGGGTAGCTCGCCGTACGAACGTCAGGGTTTACGCTCAAGGGATAAGGGGTAGTCGAAAAGAATCACTGCAGGCCTGAAACATAAACGGTAATTGAATGAACTCGGAGTGAAAACTGACACTCTCTTTCGCACCAATAAGCGCGGGAAAAGTAATTGCAGCAACAACCTCCCAAACCGAAACGTTTTTACAGACGGATACATAGAGACATTATGTAAACAATTTATGCAGATTATTATGCGCTATAAAAACTGTTTGGAGTTTTCTATCAGTCAACTTAATAATGCTGAAACATAACATAACCAAACAACATAATATTAATACTTTAAAGTTTGACATCAAATAAATTACAACATTATTACGAGTATCTAAGTTTCTATTGAAATAAAACAAAAATTAAAACTAAAAATCTCTGAAAATCTTCTACTTTTCGTTAATTTTGGGCCTTCTAAATGGACTCATAAATAATAAAAAAAATAGATTTAACAAAACCTTGCACATTTATTTTAAATTCCGAACTATGATATTTTTATCTTATTGACTTTTAGTGTATAAATAAACACAATTTCTTAGATTAACGGAATTACCGAAAATGCCAAAATCCAACCAGTATTGGACAGACTTTTGTATAAGCCTAGGTGAAGCAATAACGCCAACAACCTTTCACCATCCTACGAGACAGTGTATTAATATCGCGCAAATTCACGAGAAACGCGATACACTATTATACATAGCTTATTTCCCTCTTGAGTGTAAGTTTATCTTAAACGTGACGTCGTGAAAGCTCCATGTCAGGTGTGGATACGTCTGTATATGCATGCTAATGATCTTGAGTGCATAGACTTCATCCAGATGACATCCCCTGCCCTTGGGCGGAGTAAGAGATAGTGCTAGACTTTTACTGACTAAAAAACCCACCCCGTTTCTTCGTTGCCTTTCATACTGAGGCCGAGCCTCCCCTTTCAGAAGCAGACCCATGGCCCTAGTAGGCTTCACTCCAAGAAATTCCTGGGCTCTACGTTCAAGGCACGGGAATGTATCTGGAATATGAGCAGGGGGCAAATCCGCTACCTGATGGGTGCCTTTACAGGGCACTTTGGAACCAACGACATGCTCATGAAAATGGGTCTAGCCGCGACTTCCATGTGCAGGTTGTGTGAGGAACATACAGAACGCATGGAGCACCTGCTGTGCACATGCGATGCTTTGGCTAACAAGCGAATGAGTCTTCTAGGGGTAGGATATCCAAGACCAGAGGATTACAGGCTCTTATCCCCGCATCTCGTTGTGAAACTTATGAAGGAGATTTTCAGCGAGGGTGGGGAGGAGTAAGCTATCTAGGGGACCACAAAAGATCCACATGGGTC
Organism: Mythimna lalbum; assembly: GCA_949319445.1. Taxonomy (NCBI): domain Eukaryota; kingdom Metazoa; phylum Arthropoda; class Insecta; order Lepidoptera; family Noctuidae; genus Mythimna; species Mythimna lalbum. The sequence continues at coordinate 5,263,292 of OX439359.1, read as the reverse complement.
GAAGTGTCCGAGCTGTATCTCGGCCCCTTAACAGGATAAGGATAGTAGGCTTCGACCCCGCTAGGCCCCTACGGTCGCTGACAACTCCTTGAGGTGCGCGGGTACAGTACGCACCGTCGATAAGTTGGGCTTGGTCCGGATGGTTACCGGACGGTCGGACAGCGTGCTATCCATTGCTCGCCTTCTGCAAGCCCGCGCGTACGGTGGCCGGTAATCGGGATCGAAATCCCGGCTGCCACGTGAGCGCCGTTGCCTTACGCGGTTGGCCTCCTTCTTTGCTAGCATTACTCCTTCGCAGAAGGAGGCGACCACCTGCCACTCCTCCTTGCTCCGGACCATTGTGATACGTATAGTCCCGTTTTCATTAATTAGGACGGAATTCTGAAAATGCTAGCCAAACGCTACCAAACGCTATCCAATGAATACTTTTTGGACACCACAGACGCTAAGTAAAACACAGGTCAGAGCAAGTCATAGTGGGCATTAGGCGCCAGCAAACAGCTGGTTGCGGGAGCAAAACCACCTCGTCGCCAGTCACCCGGATAGGTCGGTGACTTTGTGATTTTCATGGTAGGTACAGTTCTATACATAGATTCTTTACATAAAAATAATAGATACGTGTTTCGACTTCGCATATACTAAAACTATAAATGTTGTACACACTTGTAGTATCTACTCTGTGTATTTACTTCTCTTATATAATAGTAAAGCCGTAAAACATCTATACTAACAAAATATAAAGAGTTAAAGATTGTTTTTATGTTTTTTTGTTTATAGGAGGTAATCTCTGGAACTACTGGTCTGAATGCTAAAAATTTTTTACCGAAAGAAAGCTGCCTTATTCTTGAGTGACATAGGCTATATATTTTACGTATGTGGCCGAAGCGACGGGCAAAAGCTAGTTTCTTAATAAGGCTATGGTAAAAGATAGCATACTCTAAATCGTCGCAGTAGTTCCGCGTCAAACGTCAAACATAGGAAATGCTCGTAAATACTTGGACCAAGACCCTGCCTTCGGGAATACTCGCCTTTGCTCGGACAATATTCGGCTTGAGAGGTCCGACTGCTCATTTTGTGACGAGCATGACGATGAATATTGCAATGAGGTCAACGACACCATTACTGAAATATTACTGAAACTAGCTCTTTATTTGCCTGAAAGGAAATTCGGCTTCAGAAAAGCTTTTCTATTATTAAAAGAATTTTTCAAATGGAATAATTTTCAAAAGTAACCTGCTCGCGTTGCGCCTATAAGTATTTGTTAAAATTAATGTAGACTATAATAAAAAGCAGTGGGAACATTAAAAAGGCTGATGATGATGATAATGATCTTTTTTAAAGAATGTTGCCTGCGTGTCGTGTGTGTGTCGAATTGATATTTTATATGCCATTCCATTCCATTTCATTTCATTCCATTCCATTCCATTCCATTTCATTCTATGCAACTCCATTTTATTCCATCCCACTCCATTTCATTCCATTCTATTCCATTCTATTCCATTCTATTCCATTCTATTCCATTCTATTCCATTCTATTCCATTCTATTCCATTCTATTCCATTCTATTCCATTCTATTCCATTCTATTCCATTCTATTCCATTCTATTCCATTCTATTCCATTCTATTCCATTCTATTCCATTCTATTCCATTCTATTCCATTCTATTCCATTCTATTCCATTCTATTCCATTCTATTCCATTCTATTCCATTCTATTCCATTCTATTCCATTCTATTCCATTCTATTCCATTCTATTCCATTCTATTCCATTCTATTCCATTCTATTCCATTCTATTCCATTCTATTCCATTCTATTCCATTCTATTCCATTCTATTCCATTCTATTCCATTCTATTCCATTCTATTCTATTTTATTCCATTTTATTCCATGCTGTTCCATGCTGTTCCATTCTATTCCATGCTATTCCATTCTATTCCATTCCGAATTTCGCGTTTACGCAGTGTCATCGTTACGTCTTATAGTTTTGACGAATACCTACTAACCTATGCTAGTTAAAAAGACTTTCAAAGTCATTTACACAATATTTTGCAATGATCGTGTGCCCCCAATAAGTACCAAAGTGAAAAAAAATAAAATACGAAACAATACCCCAGGGTCCAATACATATTAACAAACTCGCAAAAACTATCTAAATCTTAGTGCTTTATATAAAAGTAGTGTATTTAAAGGACTCGGACAAAGAACTTGGGAGCACGGCTAGCACCACACATTATAACTTTAGTGTACTGGTCAAGGACATAACGTGGTAAGTAGCAAACTCCAGTACAAAAATATTGTAAGCAAGGCTTATTACTTATTTTTATTAAGGTTACATGTAGTGGAGATGAAAATGTTGAGATGAAGGTTTTGAGTGACGCAAATGGATAAGTGAGAAATGTAGGTACTCTGCTACATTAGACGAAGTTTGAAAGTGGTACCAGTGACTATTCTAATTCTCGTGTCGATTTGACTCAAATTTTGTCCAACCAATATCTACCCACCTGTACAGCTCTGTCGTTGGCTTCGTATAAGTCATGGAGGGTGCAGGTAAGGAGGTGACACATATCCAGTGAAGGGGCTCCATACTGCAATGTTTTTGCAATGGGTCAAGGAAACACCATTTGGCCAGATTATCTTTGCAGCGGCCAACCTGAGTCCGCAGTCGGTTCAGATATTTCCAAATCGGCCGCAGCAGTTTGGAAAGTTGAAAGGAATTCGTTTATGTTCGTATGGTCATGTGAAGAGGAGAGATGAAACGAATGTTACTAAAAGAGTTATGAATATACATGTGGATGGATGAAGAGGGAGAAAGGGAGGCCAAAGAAAAGATGGATGTAGTGTGTAAAAAATGATATGAAAGAAAAGGGAGTCAGTCACTGCTGTCTGGACAGATTGGAAGATAAAAACGAGTTGTGTTAACCCCAAGTAATATGGGACAAGGACAAGAAAATAATCATGATGATTTTAAAGATAAAATGAATGGTCTTTTAGTACTTAAAATAATTTTAATGTTTTTACTAGTACCTTATTTGACTGTTTTTTAGTTAGTAAGAAATCTTTTAGTGTTAAAAAGTTCAGAAAATGAAATTACCGACGAGCGTGACAGTTTGTGTTAAATATTTCTTTATTCATAGGTGACGTGAGTCGACACACTCATAAAAAAATCATATTAGTGATCGTTACGGACACGAAATGAAAATATTAAAAGCCAAGAATTTTCTAAATAACTATCATTTTATTTCGTCTCTTCAAACCACGCCATGGCCATTTTTGCTGGAAAATATCTCACCGACATGACTGTTTTAAATATTCCGGACATAACTTCCAATATTAAAGTATGTTTTAACGTTTTATGGAAGAACATTATTATGATGAAAATAGTTTAACTGGCAATGGTTCTGAGATAACTTTTAGAAATTTCCAGCTAAACTCATCATCATTTCATGTGAAAGACGTCTACTGTTGGAAAGCCTCCCCAAGTATCGACATAACGACCAGTGTTATGCGTTTCGCATAGCTAAAAACTTTAGAAATTCTAATTTCGCTGGATAGCCTTTCCTTTTCTTATGGTGGGCAAATCATCCAATGACAACCCCCGCTCTTGGGCGAAGCGGAAGATAGTGTCAGACTTTTTCTGACTAAAAACCCACCCCGTTCCTTCTAGCTTTCATATCGGGGCTTGAGCCTCCTTTCAGATTACCCTGGCCCCAGTAGGCTTCGACCCAGCTGGGCCCCTTCTGTTGCTGACAACTCCTTGAGGCGCGCGGGAACAGTACGCGCCGGCGCCGACGACGTGTTGGGCTCGTCTCTTCCGACTTAATCTGAAACAGGTACCTCCCGAACGTGCCATGTCCGGTGAGGACCTGCGTCATGCGGAAGGTAAGGACGCCGTGAGGTCTTTTCAGCAACGCCTCAAAGAGGGGACTTACCGCCATAATCGTGGCGTGCCCAAGATACAACTACCTGAGAATTGAGATGTTTTGAACTTGATTGAATTGATGAGATAACATTTTTTTTTCGTATGTCTTATTTATTAAAAACACATGTTATAAATACATACGTATATAAGTAAAAAAGAACGTTGATGAAACACAAGAGTTGTCTATTCAATTAGGTAACAATGGCATAAAGCCATATGAAATTATGAAAAAGTAAACGAATTTAAATAAAATATCGGTCAATAATAACGTGCAGATGCCCAGTTATGCCTCAGACGAGTGTGGTATGTTCAGGCGCCGGATATTGCAGCTTGTCGGTCCGACTTGTAAGCGCAGACACCTCACAACGATGTGACCATCGAAGATATTTTGGACTTGATTGAGTAGTTTTTCTAATGGCAACTATTTTTATTATTGTTCATTTCCAATATAGAAACAAGTAAGTCTTTTCATTACCAACAACCTTGGGAAACGTGTTTTCTTAAAATCATGTATGTATCAGAAGAAACTTAAGTGGCAATGGTCAGGGCCATTCCATGCAGAACATATGGTCGATGGGAATGAAAGGTTCTGGAGTGGCGAAACGTACTGGAAGACGCAGCGTTGAAAGGCCTCCAACAAGGTGGACCGCTGACCTGGTCAGGGTCGCGGGAATCCGATGGATGCGTGACGCACAGGACCGGTCGTTGTGGCAACGCTTGGGCGAGGCCTATATCCAACAGTGGACGTCTTTCGGCTGATATGATAATGATGATGTCTGTATCCATAATTGGAATCTCACTTTGGAGACAAGCCTAATCTGGCTTCCTCTATATTTTCCTATTCTTTATACTGTTACATGCTCACCCTGAAAACATCGACTTTTCTATTTGATTGTGTTTTCATTGTTAGAATGATTATGTGTGACCAAAGTGACCTGACATCCTACAAAGACCTCATGAAGTCTTCGTGATTTCATTGTAAAGGTAAGAGACAGAGCTAAATTATCCCTTTCATACAACTCCGTAGTACGGCCTCCGTAGAAAGAAATAGTTTATTTGCGTCAAACATGGCGCATACCACAAAAAATAAACATAACAATAACAACTCTATAATATTTAGTTATGTGGCAATGGGCAGGGCACATTGCTCGCAAAACAGATGGCCGTTGGGGCCGAAAGGTTCTGAAGTGGCGACCGCGTACTGGAAGACGCAGCGTTGAAAGGCGGACTGAACAAGGTGGACTGATAACCTGGTGAAGGTTGCGGGAAACCGATGGATGCGAGACGCACAGGAACTTTCGTTGTGGCGACGCTTGTGTAGGCCTATGTCCAACAGTGGACGCATATCGGCTGTAATGATGATGATGATGACGTAGGTAGATAAGTCACCTACCATCAGGTGAAATAGTGGTTAAACGCGAGCCTATTAATAACAATAAAAAAAAAACAACGAAAAAACATCATCTAGCCGTTATCAAACTAAAAATATGAAACAACCACTAACTCCCCCATGACACAAATCCAAAACGACAAAACTGTCAAACCGATAACAAAACCGAACCACGAAAAGGTCGAGCAAAAAGCGGAGCTTCAAAATAAATTCGTATTCAAACAAAACTACAATGTCACTAACAGATTAATCGACACAAAACTAAACTCTAAATCGATGCCATTTAAAAAGCGAATACGATGTGACTCTAAAAGAAAACTAATTCGAACAAGTTTAAAGTACCATTAACATATTTTGCGTTGAAACTGTTCCATGGAACTTAGTTTTAACACAATCTGTTTCTTCTACCCTCCGTTAAGCCGACAAGTTCTTCATTCATTCATTGTAAGCGAGGTGAATGACGCTTTTGAAATGGTACGTTGTTCATGAGAATGTTTTTTGGGTGAATGACTTTAGTTTTACTTTAGGCATCATCTTCCTACCCTTGTCTCGTGTTTCTTTTCTATAAATATCTATAAATATAAATACCAGCGCTGCGTTATGTATATTCATAGATATCGCAGCATATGCTGAGTTAGGTGCCTTTTTGACCTTGCACAAATTCTTCTGTGTTTATTGTATTTCTTAATTTATATTTTTAATATGTGTGAGGTTCAAATAAACGGTTTTCTTTCTTTCTTTCTTTCCTTCTTTCTTTCTTTCTTTCTTTTTTTTTCCATTATATCTTGACGATCGTCATTGTTTTTTTTTAACAATGTATAGGCTCACGTTTGACCACTATCTCATCTGATGGTAAGCGATAATGTTGCTGACGATGGAACATGCTTGCTTAGAAGCAATCTATTCACTCTTGACTTAAAGACCTCTAGGAAAGTTAAGAAGACAATCCCTCTAATTGACCTCTAGGAAGTTTATTCTATTCTAGGGAATTCCCTAGAATAGAATAAACTTCCTAGAGGTCAGCTAAGGTGAGGAATTCCTCACCTTAGCTGTACGTATAATGAATGTATTCCCTAAACGCTTTGTACTAATGTCAACATTGGAGATTGCAAATGGAATTATAGACTGTTATTATCATCATTATCATAATAGTCAAAAGACTACATCTGAGGGCTTCATACGAGTTTTTAACTCATTCGATCGTTCACTAATATGATCGATAATGTGAATAAAAAAGGTTTTGCTTAATTTTCACCAGGAGGTGCTTAATCAGTTTTTAGTAAAACAATATTTTTAAAAGTGATACGACTGTATAATCTCATACTTAGGTAGTACTACCTTACCCTAGGTCTCATACTACCTTAGTATGAGATTACTCAGTCATATTACTAATCTACACTAGAGATGTAGGCCGAAAGGAACGAATTAGCTAAAGATTGTTATGGAAAATTATTGGCATCTCCACTAAGGTAAATGCTGGCCAGGACTGCAAGATGGTTTCAAAGAAATAGTGGTCCTGGAACACAAAAGGCAGCCGAAAGATTATAGGTAGGTTTTAGTCCGTAAAAGCCTGATACTATCATGTCTTGCTCTACCCAAAGTAGGAGGAGTTATGTGATGATTTCTCAGTAACAAAAAAAAGACGTGTGGCACTTGGAGACTGCCGCGGTAAATCTATTGCATAGCATTTTTTATCAACTTATGCAATTATATATTTATTTTATTTATTCATTTTTTTTTCTTTGATATTAATTCAAGTTACACTTTGAGCGTGATGACCGATAAAAAAAAGACTCGCATCAAAATCACAAATAATGATTGAAGTTGACAAGTTGCCATGACAACCATTTAGTGGGGGGTGTTCGGTTTTTTTCGTTACGGAATTTCTGGATTCGGTCTCCACGCTCAAGGCCCGCGATAGCAGCTATGGAATAGCTTAAAAAAAAACAGGTGTTATGATAACCTCACTAAGATAACTGTGGTAAGACTTCGAACGCTTGAATTGGCCAACACTATTCGAACAATCCTCACATTTCACTCTTTTACGATCATGAATCTTAAACAAAATACTCTATCTTCGAAACTGCAGTCCAACTCTTTAAACTCCAATACGCTATTCCACCGAAAGATTCTAACCTCAAAAGTAATGCTGGACTAAAAGCCTTCCAGTCGTCCACACTAAGATTTATGTAGCGCAGTGAAACAAAGTCGCTGGCCGTGACGGACTACCCGTGAAACGGAACGAACTACTACTCGTTAAAAGTTGGAATAAAATAGTGTTGGGAAACGTTAGGTTTTGAAGATTTTCAGTTTGTCTTTGTTCGTGGTTTCAGTTTCTTTAGGAGTTTTTTTACTGATGTTTTTCGGTGTCAAAATGTTTAGTTTATTTTTTGTTATTGACAACCTTGCCTAACTCTCTTTTTCGGTGGGAAAATCATGTAATGACATCCCCCGCTCTTGGGCAAAGCAGGAGATAGTGTTTTTTACTGACTAAAAACCCACTCCTGTTCTTTCGTTGCCTTTTGTACCGGGGTTAACTACCTTTCAAAACTAACCCTGGTCCCAGTAAGCTTCGACCCAGCTGGGCTCCTGCTGTAGCTGACAGCTCCTTGAGGCGCGCGGGAACAATGCGCGCCGTCAACGACTTGGGCTCGGTTCGGACAGTTACCGGATGGTTGGACAGCGAGCTACCCATTGCTCACCGTCTGCAAGCCCACGCCTACGGTGGCCGGATCGGGATCTGGATTCCGGCGGCGAAGGGGAAGCTATGAGCGATACGGTTGGCCTCTTCCTTAGCTAGCATTACTGCCTCGCAAAAGGAGGTAACCACTCCTCCTCGCTCCGGACCAAGGCTTGTACCAAAGACCGGTGCGAGAACCATCATACCACCTGATGGTAAGCGATGATGTGGTCAATGTTAGAGCATGCTTGCCTAGAAATAACTTAGTCACTCTTGGCGAAAAGTCCCTTAAAGAAAATCTCTCTCTATCTCTCTCTTTACTGCTGCTAAAGAATCCTAAAATGCACAAAGCATTTCAAGAAGCCACCACAGTTCATTAGTGAGTGAATAGTTTATTAGTGTGTATGAATAATATTTATTTATTTGAAAAATACTTCATGTACCGTAGTGGTACATAGGTGGACTTATTTTATTTATTTTATTTTATTTGAAAAAAAAAGTAAATCAATGTAATAACAACACCATTTTCCACACAATCACTTAAAGGTTTACTATGATAAGAACTCCTCGGTGAGCTAGATATTAATTCAGAAAGCACTTTATTTATATATGACTTAATGCAACAAGTCAACCTTTGGGTTAAAAGAGACAACTGCCATAGGTGTGCACAGTAAATAAATAATAGATATTACAAATAGAATGAAGTATCATTACATTAAGTGGCTTAACTTTTCAGATAGCGTCAATTAGAGAGACAATAGAATAGAATAAAATAGTAAGACAAAGACAGCGCGAACGCTTTCGCTTTGGGTTTAATGAATTAATAATAAAATACATACAGGGTGTAAGGGACAGCCGTCCACAAACTTTAAGGGCTTGGTCAGTAGATAAAACTGAACAACTTTCCACAATTTTTTTTTTCATGAAACGAAAATAAATTTCGGGCTCGCCATACAAATTGTCCAATCAAGTTTATCATTTTGTATGGTGAGGCTAATTTTTTTTTTTCATTTCTTGAAAAAAAATCTTGTTGAAGGTTGTTTTGTTTCATCTGCTGAACAAGCTTTTAACCCTTCAGATACCGTCAATTAGAGACACAATAGTAAGACAATAGATGCGCGGCCACCGGTGGTCGCTTGGGGATTCATGAATTAAAGTTTGCGGAGGGCTGTCCCTTACACCTCTCACATGTACAAAAATAACAAATTAATAAATACTATGACAAGTATCGAATCATTACAATTAAGAGAACTTAAAATGTAACAATTACGACGAAGACCAAACTAAAGTTCTGAACTTCAAGTAGGAGTTCCTAATATTATTCTAATGAATAAAGTCGTATCGTACACAATCATCATTAAACTCCGCGGCATTTGACATGCTTAATTTTATGCGCTATATTAGTTACATAGTCGTCTCTTGATATTCGTTAAATTGTAAAGGCACAAACAAACATTAGAAACTTCGTTTTAAGGGTCGCCGCACAGGAGCCACCGGTCCCAACCACAAAACGCTGCCACCGGTATATTTTCTGAAGATTTCATACATTTTATATGGTCTCACCGCACACGGTTGACGCCGGTGGCCGCCACATGCTACAAATTGCTGTTACTCGCTTCTTGTGGCAACTTAACTCGCAACTTAACGTCGATACAAAACGCCGTCACGCGTCACTCACGCATTTAAACCTTCTTCGTCAGTGTCCATTACAATACTGCGCGTATGGATTAAAACAAGTTAAAACCTTTTTATTAAAAAAAAAAATAACCGGCTTTACTAAAAAATTTAATTGAATTTGAAAGATTTCTTGGCGAAATCGAGGTCGAAACTAACTTGGTGACTATGGGACCATTTGAGAAGTATACCCTTTCCAACAAAAACATATTGTTTTCAAATCGGTTGGCAAGCGACGAAGTTATACGCAAATAAACATTAAAAAAAATACAAACATTCGAATTGAGAACCTCCTCCTTTTTTAGATGTCGGTTAAAAAGTAGCGTCTCGCGCTTCAGCTTCCTTTGTGTCTGCTTCTAGCTTCTTGTGGCGGCATTTGTGACTGTGGCATGTGATCCATGTGCGGCGACACTTATTCTAGCTTAGCTGGAATATAAACTGGCTCATATCCTGTATCAACAACTTGCAGCTTTCATCACAAAGCTACTTTCATTGTTTTAGTTCCGACTACTTACTCGAGACGAACCATGTACTAAGCGTTATTGTTACGTATATTTTTATTTAAAATGTTTACATCTTTTTGAGACTTTGGTAATCAACTAATGGCGTCTCTCGCTCTACAGTGGAGTGGAAAGGAGTGTCAGATAGTGTCAGACTTATAAAAAGACTTATCAAGATTGTAACAGCGTGATATGTAATAATTTGCCTTTCTTGATGGTTCATGTACTTAGGAATTTTATTGAAATAAAATGTTCCTTTCCAGAGGTCAAGCGTATATTAATAAAAAATGGCGTCTAACCAACGTTACAATATTCGAGGAGCAGGGATGTGGGAATAATATAGACAACCACTCAATATTTCTAGATCGAGATCGCGCAATATTTCTAGTATCTTATTGGACGACGATGACGATGATTATTTGACGTAATGCTCCTCAACAAGATTGTTTATGTTTAGTTAACTAACTAAACACACATAAGTATAAGTCATACCGGTTTTGTCATGACGTTTTTCTTGACCGATGGTGATGAAATAAGTTACAGAAAGTTATGCGCCTGGCTTACTTTGTGTAATTTATTTCATTACCACTGCTCACGAAACGGTGAAGAACATCGAACATCGTGAGGAATCCGGCAAGTCCTAGAATCAAAAAATCGAAGACGTGACCCGCACTGGGCCCGTGTGGTGGATTAAGGCCCATTCCCTCTCCTAGAGAGGAGGCCTGAGTTCCAGCAGTGGAAACATTAAAAAAGGCTGATGATGATGATGATGCGCCTGGCTTGGTTTGAACTCACGACCTACAACTAGTAAGGGGCTACCATTGCTCTACAGACACGAACAAACCAGACGAATCAACTTCTAGTCTCCCAAACTTAGTTATATAGGTCAGTATGATACTAAGCTGCGATTATACAATAGTCTTCGCGAGGGAAAAGTTCGTGATGTGGAAGAAAAGTAGTCGTATCTCAAGCGTAATGTGCCAGTAATAATGTTCATAACAGGGCTGAAGCATCTCTCTAGACTTAAACTAAGTTATGAGTTGTAGAAGTGGTACTTTTGGTGGAAAGAAAGATGTAGGGTAGACTGTAAGATTGTTCGAAAGATCCTTTGCCACTTTTCCTGGCCTTGCAACGCTAATGGCAACTGCAAGAGCACGGTTAGGTTTATCATCATCATCATTATTCCAAGTGAAAGTCGTCCACTATTGGACATAGACGTACGGCGATGCGCCACCGGTACACGGTGGACATCCCACCTACACGCACAAAACGTTTTGGAAACACATTCATTGTGCGTGCAACTTAGGAGTGGAATTCCTTGCCGGTGTCTGTGTTTCCTGATAGCTACAACCCGGGAATCTTTGAGTCTCGTATCAATCGGATTCACCAGGTCATTGATCCACCTTGTGGGAAGCCTTTTAATGCTGCACTAATGCCTTTTAGTGTCTCTACTTTAAGTCCTTTTGTCCCTATTGACCATCTGTTCAATGTGCCCTGCCCACTGCCAATTAAGTTTTTGCGATTCTTTGGGCTATGCCAGATGTCAATAACATTGGTTCTCGTGCGGATATCTTCATTTTTGATGTGATCACGCAAAATCTCCGAGCATAGCCTTTGTTTTCCTGGTGGGTTTAATAAAGTAAAGTTCTGAGACTTCCCCTCTCTGGGGGCGCGAAAAATATGGGTGGTAGTGACCAAATGGCATATACATTAGAATCACCTTAGAATATTCACACTGCTAAGACTCAGGCCCTCTAGGGGTCTAGAGTGATCTCTAGGATAGGATAGAAAAGAGAGAGAGAGAGCAGTGCTAGCCCAGTGGTAACGGCCACGACTTAAGAGTTGGAGGTCGTGGGTTTAGACCCAGCCAGGCGCATCACATTGTGTAATTTATTTCATTACCACTGCTCTCAAAACGGTGAAAGAAAACTGAAAATTTAAAGACGTATGACATCTACCTACCCGCACTGAGTCCTCATGGTGGACTATGATCCATTCTCTCTCCTAGAGAAGAAGCCTGATTCCACACAGTGGAAACATCATAAGGCTGATTATGCTTATGCTTACATATTAGTACGAATCATAGTACTCGTAATAGCGTAGTAAAACATTGTGATTCAACTATCCACTGTCTATCTAGATATACTTTTTATTGTACAACATAAATAAAAATACATTAGGAGTTTAAAATTAATAGGGTGTCAAAATGGGTGGTCTTATCGGTAAAAGTGATTTTTTAGAAAACCAATACGGATAGATTTGACAGAGAAAAAGATGACATAAAAAATCTGTAAATCCGATCAACAGAAGAGTTCCTGAACTATGAAAATAAAATTGACTCTCCGCTTCCTGTCTACACCTGCCAAGCAAGAAAATAATACAACCACACGTGAACGTGAACATAACATACATATTTCTGTACCTTAAGAAAAAACAGGTAAAGTGATTCATGCAAATATTCCTGAAAAATATTCCCAGTTTCACGTATGAACAAAGGAAAAACGTGGAATACAAAGGTTGATAGCGACCCCTAATAGACAGGATGTCATCAAAGGAACCAAACATCAGCTAAACGAGGTAAAACATTCGAAAAATAGCTCCGCCAAAGATGATAAGTTGCCACATAAAATTGCACGGGGGTGTACCATTGGTTTGTGTACTCGCTTTGTTCTCGACAGTGTAATTAGTGAATAGTTCAAGTCATATTTTTTCTTATTTTCTGTTTCCTATTTTTTTAGCTAGTAAATGTGATAATCTAAAAAACAATAGGATCGACGATAAAATTATGATGATGAAGTGGCAATATGTGATCATCATATGAGATTTCTAAAAAGTTCCTTTCTATTTGTAAAGAGTTACAGAGGCCCTTGCAAAGAGCAACTGAAGGATACTATGGATTTTAGTCAGTAAATAAAAGTTTAATACATATATCCAATTGAAACATGTTAAAAATGCAAAATAATATTTTATTCAAATGTAGTCTTTTTTATAATTTATAATAATTTAATGACGTTTAATTAATGGTTAATAATCTAATGATGTTTTAATAATGTTTAAGCATTTTAAATGACATAATTTTACTATAATAACCTAATATTTGTATATTGGTATACTTTGGTGAAACATATAGAACTTATAAACTGTACTCAACATCCTCATTACCATGTTTCTGGCAAATAAAGTACTTTGACTTTGACTTTTGACTTTGACTTTGAATACTCCCTCTTGCCTAAGCCAGAACGGAAGAAGTCATTCGGTGATTTTCCATATAAAAAAGAAACAAAAAAAAAGGAACATGTGAAATGTCAACACGATGCATTTTGGAATTTGTTATTTTAAATTGTTATTTTGTCTAGAGCTGCTTGTAAACTTGTCAGTTTGCTATTGTATTCGTGAAAAAATTATCCTAAACTCACAAAGCCAAAATATTCCTTTTTTATATAAACTAACGCACCTGTGGAAAAATTCCAAAAAAGAAACATGTTTCTGAGAAGAAAACTAAAATTTTACTTACCATCGTATTTTAAATGTTATATTAATTAACCAAATAAAATAATAAAATTTTAATGACCGGATACTTTTATTAATTACGTACTTAGTTGCTTCGTCACAAAGAAAGCTTGTGTAAATTAGTTTTAATTAGTTATCTGATTTCACGTAAAACCATTTATTACGTCCACTTTTTGTGGAAATTATACAGCGTGTAACTAAAAGAGGTAGTTATAATATTTAAATACTACTTCTGTCCCAAAAAATATAATAATTCGAAATCTTCCATACTAATTTTGATTAGTTGAGCATGGAAAATTTAGATTTTTTTTGTAAGGATTTTTTCTAAAACTTATTTGTTATTGCTTTTAACAAAAACGGTATTAAAAATATGATCACTCATTTATGACTAATAATTTTTTATTGACTCAGTTTTGTGATCTTTTCAAATGAAAATTAATAATGTCAAAAACATAAAAGGTTACGGATGAAATTAAAAACCCGAACCGCCCAAAAAAAAAATTTTGTAGTATACACATGCGTTAAGCGAATATGGTCTTTATGTATAAAGTACGAACTACATTCATAAATCAAGCTGTTCACAACACTACCAGATTAACAGCACAAATCTAACAAAAAAATTCGTGCACAAACGAAACAAGAGTAAAATGGTCCTAATAAAGTACCAAGAGAATCATTTTCAGGCAACCTCTCTTACCTCGCTACGCGGATTTAGTCCTTATGAATTAAGCATCATTCTCTAAAGAACCACTGGAACAATAGGCAGAGGCGGGAGCGAAAACAAAATGACATACCATAGTACCTCCCGCGTTACGCGAAAATGGTCCTTATGAATCAAGCAAGATCCGCTTCCATACATCAAGCGGTTGAAAGCACCACTTAATCCACTTCACGGGTAAGTGTATGTGTGAGATATGACGTCATTCGTCACACAACTCTGCCACATGTGATACTGGCTGTGACGATTCACGTGTTCCGTGTAATTTGCCGTGAGAGCCATATTTTGCGGCCTACTGAGGTATTGTACGATATAATGTTGGTAAGACATGAAAAAGAACAATGAAAAATGAACTCCTTGATGCGTAATTGTTCTTTATTCTTTAGGGATGAATGTATATATGTATATAATGTATTATGTGTACATTCAAGCTGAAAATATGTACCATAAATGATAAACAAATCTATAATAACATAAGCAGACTCATTTTTTTGTTGTGGTTGCCGTGAAATTCTGATGTAGATAATAAATAGAGTCTATAAAAAACTTTTATACCAAAGTCAGTGATCCGTTTCATCATGTTTTGGACTTCCGAAATAAAAGGTTTTTTTTTTTTGTATTTGGTTTTTAAGTCAGTATTTTTGGTTTTGTATTCCACAGCTAAAACTAAATTGTAAGCAAGTTCTCTGTTAAGCTACCTTCCAATTCTCCTATTCTAGGGTGAAGTGAGAGGGTATGTCAGACTTTCAGTGACTAAAGCCCACCTATGGTCCGTCAGTAATGGGATTACTACAGAAGTTATAGGCAACTTAAGCTAACACAAAAAGAATCATCAAAATCAGTACCGTAATGTTTTCCTAGGAAATGTTATTAACCCTTCAGATACCGTCAATTAGAGACACAATAGTAAGACAATAGATGCGCGGCCACCGGTGGTCGCTTGGGGATTCATGAATTAATAACAAACAGACATGCGATTGCAGCAATCCTGAAATATTTGCTATCAATTATATTTTCATCCCCGAAGATCTTCATCAGATCATCACCAAATTTAAATAAGATTTCCTGGGCTGACAAACTCTTCAAAACCTATAAAGTTCTCAAAATCGATAAACATTTGACGAAGATATCGCTGAACAAGTCGACTTGAGAAAGTTTTCTTTTTTAGAAGTCGGTTAGAAAACGTTGTACTTACATAAATTTTGAGTGTAGTCGCTGTAATGTTATTTATTGCTCAAAAACTACAATATTTTATTTTAAAAGTGTGTTACCTCTAATAAAATCACTTTTAAAAGAATCAGATGACTTGAAAACTCTCTCCATTTACAAGCTTTTATTTAGTTTCACCTGTCCCGATGTTTGTCTGTCATCAAATTTTGTAAATTAAATTAGAACCACTTACCGGTTACCGATTGAGCTGAAATTTTGCATGCATGTATGTACCAAGGAACTTGGTAACTAAACGACACAACCCCATCAAGTTTGGGCTCGTATGATTCGTCTTGACGAGTATTAATTATATAGGTGTACCGAGCTATAAAAGCTTGCTATGAAAAAAATGTTTTTCATTAAAAGCTTGTTTAGAAGTCGGTTTAAAACAACCTACGTTCATTTTAAGTGTCATCACTGTCACGTCATAGCTCAAAAACCACAACATTTTATTTTAAAGGTGTGTAATATTCTTACTCGTAATAAAAACCTTTGGAAAGTGCACCTCATGCAGTGGTAGTGTTAAAATTTTTATGATCGCTGCTTGTCACCGCGTGAAATGGCAATTAAACTTTATGACGTCAGCGCCATTTTAGAATAGACCACATAAAATCCTTTGTGTAGTTCTCACCATACAGCCAAATAAAGCTGGAGAAAGAAATTAATGTGATGTTATAAAACATGGAGCATTGGCCAAATGGAACTCCTTTACGATTTGCACGTTGACGTCGTGTGTTCAAACTCAGATAGGCGCTTCACTTTTTTTTGCTAGCAGATCAGGTCAAATTCCCAATTCACTGACGGTGCGTAGTATCCCACACGCGTCTTAAGGAGATGTCAGCAAAACCACAGGGGCCCAGCAGGGTCGAAGCCTACAGGGGCTAGAGGTGATGCAAAAGAGAACCTCTGGGCCCTGGAATAAAGGCAAAGAAGGAACAGGGTTTTTAGTCAGTGAAAGTCTGATACACACTCTTGGACCGCCCAAGAGCGGGAAATGTCATTAAATGATTTCCCACCTAAAAAAAGGGCGCAGCTTTATGCTGAGCGTTTGGCCGTATTGCGTGGATGAGACGCATAATATCTTCCCTATCAATAGATGTTATGTTTGTTATCTAATTTTAAGATTGCGTCTTTTTTCGCGTAAATTAACTGGATTTTTTGGCTACTTCTAGGTTTGGACCTATTGCTAATTATTAAAGCCATTGTTAGTTTTATTTATAATCAATTTGATCAAATAATTTATAAAACACTGTATACAGTATACGTCAAATAAATTATTATTCATTTTATTTACTTTGTGTAATTTCTTTCCTCACCACTGCTCTCAAAACGATAAAGGAACATCGCGAGGAAACCAGCATGTCCTAGAACTAATTTGAAGACGAGTGACGTCTATCAACTTACAGTACCCTGCGTGGTAATTTACGGCCCACTCCGTCTCCTAGAGAGGAGGCCTGTTTCCCAGTAGCGGGAATATTATAATACTTTTTATTACAAAACTTGATATCGCTGCTACGAACTTATTCTTTCTAGAGAAAAGACCATGACCAAGCAATTTTATGTAACTTTATAATATTAAAAACCTGTCAATGTTCGAAAAGTAATTTGATACTGGCAACACCAAGAGGAAACAACTCGAAACTAAGTTGAGTGACACCCACAATCTTTATCAAACTTCTTATCGTTTTGAACAAGTAATTCAACTTATAATAGCTTAACCAAGTCCAGTCCAGTGGTCCTTAGGGACTGTTAATAATTACGGTATACCTACTCTTCAGCCTCTCATCTACATCAAGTAGATAAATGCAGAAAGTCGGATGTATACAGGGTTATTTGTAAAACACTAACCACCTTGTAGGACTGTTTTATAAACATCATAAACAACAAATTTTTGTTTTATAACTTTTTATAAAACATGATTAATTTAGCAAAAACAAACGTTCAAGATTTCGTTGTTCTATCTAATACATTTCAACTTTGTATTTTGTTATATCTACCTACGTCTGTATGACGCGATGCAAGCGTATCAAGCACCCCACTCGGTCCCGCTCCCCTACGTTATTGTACTATCGCTTTTTCCGCAAGGATTTCGTAATATTTAGAATGTTTAATTTAAATATTTTTATTTTTAATTCAAAAGTTGTTGTTTATGATGTTAGTAACATAGTCCTGAGAGGTTGCCAGTGTTTTTCAAATAACCCTGTATAAAGCCACAAACGGAAACCGATTCACGTATATAAAGACGCGTGCGTACTGCGGCGGCGATCTCAAACAAATGCCGAATATAAGTGCAGCACTCGCTGTTCGTAAAGCGTGTCTATATGTGTATGCGGCCATACCCACATAGACACGCTATTGAGTTGAGTTAACCTTCTGTATTTTCTAGTTATATTTCAGGTTAGACTAAAATTTCGTGCTATCAAAATTTATAGTCTGTTATTATTTTTGATGGGTCTATCTTTGAATTTAATCTGACAATTATGGGGAAATTATTTTCGCGTTGATTTGAAAATGTTTACGATTGAAGAAGGTAATAGGGAAAAGTTCACAAAATAGATTTTCATTTAATTTCAGTTTCACAACTGAAGAGGAATGAAAATGAGTTAGATCTTTCTAGGTTAATAACTTACGATTTCTGGGTTGATTTGATCAAATTGTTTTTACTGAGAGATATAATGATGAATATTGATAAATCAGAGAAGAAATGGTATTTTCTGTTCAAAACACTACGTGCCTGGAAAGTTGTCGTTGGAATTATATAACTGAAAAAAAAAAATTGGGTTTTCCAAATATTTAGTCATCATATTATACTTATTAATACTATGTTGCCATCTTGTGTTGGACTTTTTTTTTTTTGAATTACCCATAATATCATAAAGAGGTATAGTTTGTTCTTTTTTGTGTTTTTTTGTTTGAAGGTAATTTGTGAAATCGCTGAATTTTTTTTTTTCACCGATAGAAAACTGTGTATTTAGTACTTATTTATTATATACTTTATTGTACACATCATAATGTGGACAGGATAAAAACAAAGTTAAATAATTGTAAAATAAAATTTAGCTTTTTTTTAATTTACGTGACAAAATAAACGACATATTACGCCTTCTTTACACTTTTTTCTACTGATCTATTGTCAAAGCAAAAGAAGGAAAACCCAAATAACTTTTTATGTCTTTTTCATTAAAATGTTTTTTAATTTAAACGCTAAACATATTCATACATAAAGAGACCACTAAACAAATTTACAGGAAAATAATCTTAATAAATAGACAAACATTGCCATGCAAATATATTCAAACTCAGTTACGGATAATGCAATTCTGCAAAACACCATTTCCCGTAAGATAATATCATTTCATAATGTCCTAACTCCGGTTTTAATGAAGCCTAATATTGTTGCTAATAGTCTATTAGCGGGTACATTGACAGGCAAAGCCCAGCCAATGAGACAGCTAACGAAATCATAGTTCCAGCGTGATATAGAAGATGATTTAGTTACAGGTTGTATATTGAATTACTAGTTTGGATCATTGGCAATTTTAATATTTGATATGAAACGGAATGCTATATGTGGTTTTGCTTGCGTGAATGTGGAAAATAATTCCAAGGGATAAAAGGTATCCTTTGAGCTATTCCAGAGAATGATCTACCCCAGTATCGAATGTAATACAAATTTTGTTTGAACACGAAGGAATAACAAAAATATACATACACAAATAATCATACAAACTTTTAACTATGATGTGATAATGTGAATATCATATCATACTTAAAAGTTTGTATGATTGTGTGTGTGTATTATATTTTTGAAATAGCAACTCGATAATAATAAATTTAACAAAAGCTTCCAAGTCACAGGGGCCTGATTTAGCAGAACACCAAACTGCGCTAAAACAATCCATACATTAAGGAGTCAAGTGGCGTGTTATCCATACTCGCTACGAAAGCGTAGCATAACAGGTACGCCGTAGCAAATTCGTAGACTTCCTATCTTAATATTGTTAATTCACGCAAACTCTATCTAATCCCTGACAGAATGTTATAAATAACCCTTAATGCGACCAAACAATGTTAATACGTAAAATACATTTGTTCAATCACCGTCTACCAAAACGCAGCGGAATAATACAAACAAAGGTTTGATTTAAGAGAATACGACATTGCGCCAATAAAATCCATGTATTATGCAGTCAACAAATTTACCCTTTTTCTTAACATTGTTAATTCACGCAAACTCTTTCCAATCTCTAACAGATTGTTATAACCAACCCACAAAACGTACAAAAACGTTATAACATAAAATACCCCCGTTTTTCCAACAAGAAAACTTCAGAATCACCGTGTAACCACAGCCGTGTACCGAAACTATCCCCAAGCCGCAAAGGTACAAGGGTCCGATTTAGCAGAACACCAAACTGCGCCAAAAAAATCAATACATTAAGGAGTCAAGTGGCGTGTTATCCATACTCGCTACGAAAGCGTAGCATAACAGCTACGTCGTAGCAGATTCATAGACCCCATATCGTTAATTCACGCAAACTCTATCTAATCTCAGACAAAATGTTATTACTAACCCAGAATGCCAAATAAAACAAATGAATAAAATATTAATACATGCAATATATTTGTTGTGCTACATAAAACGGTACCCAAAGTGGCAAAAACATAAACAAAGGTTCAATACATTATGTAGTCAACAAATTGAACCTTTTTCTTAACATTGTTAATTCACGCAAACTCTTTCCAATCTCTAACAGATTGTTATAACCAACCCACAAAACGTACAAAAACGTTATAACATAAAATACCCCCGTTTTTCCAACAAGAAAACTTCAGAATCACCGTGTAACCACAGCCGTGTACCGAAACTATCCCCAAGCCGCAAAGGTACAAGGGTCCGATTTAGCAGAACACCAAACTGCGCCAAAACAATCCATACATTAAGGAGTCAAGTGGCGTGTGTTTAAAGGAGCGGCCGTCACGACGGGTCGCAGACTTATTGCTTCGAGTTAGCTACGATTTCTGAACTAACAATTCACGCCAAGTTTTTGGGGTTTGGGTCAAAGTTGTGGCAGTAGAGTAGGTTTCTCATTTTTGGTCTTTGAAATTACTATAGTGTATAAATATTTTCCTTCATTTGGATTTTGTTTAAATTAGGACATGTTTGAATTTGGACATTGGTTTTAGGAATTGGAAGTCTTCTTAAATAATTCATAAAGATTATAATTATCATATTATAATTAATTATATTTGACTTTTTCGACCATAAGACAGTAATATAGAACAAGAGTAGGAAACAAAGCGGGAGGAAGAGAAGAAAGAGCAGGCCTGTGTACTTTTTGTTGTATGAAGATTTAATAAATAAATAAATGATGATAACTCACGATGACGAACCCATAATTAAACACCCATTCACCGAAACATTTTGTTTTTTTTTTTCTAATAGAGAAGTCATCAAATTACCTTTCCCACTCAGGCTAGAGTGAAACAAAGTCAGACTTTTACTGACAAAAACCCATTTGTGTTCTTTCAGTTGCTCTATGCATTTCAGAGTCGCGGTAACTATTATTAAACATTTTGGTTTGGCAAGATACGTACTAAGAACAGTTACTACGTTTGTAATGACATATGTTGTTGTCCAATTAGAATGAAAATTCAAAATCCGTGGTATTAGAGTTCACCGCATAATTAGAACATATAATATAACAGTTCGAAACCAACAATCGGGCAGTTGTCCGGACCAGACATGCATAGGACGCCAGGACGAAGGATCCCTCGTTCGCACGTTTGTGAGACTTCACGCCATATTCCAGCATACCTCTAAACGGGTGACCCAGACGTGGCGTGGTAAAAAATCAATGCATATCTATAAATATCCTCAACTAGCTTTTGCCCGCGGCTTGACCCACGTACATAAAATATAGCCAATGTCACTCATATATTAAGCAGCTTTCCACCGGTGAGAGAATTTTAGCAACCGGACTAGTACTTTCAGAGATTACCTCCTTCAAAAAAAACTTTACCTCTTTATTATATTATAGTGTAGAAGTGTAGATAAATGAGTCTCGACATCTTTTAACTTGCACCACCCAAAACGGACGGAAAATGTCGGAAATACGACGAACACTAGGTTTTATTTGGCGACGCATATTGCTAGTCCTCACCTATGTGGCGTATACGACGCTATATATTCTTGACACTTGAACCACCTTTACCAAACTGTACGTCCTTGGTCCTTTGTGGATTATTGGAGCTTATTTATCTTTATACCCTTTTTTTGGAGAGGTACTAGGTAGGCTGGAATGAGTGAGACATTGTTCAGATAATATTAAAGATGGATTACGTATAGTAGAACTATTTCTACGTAGGCAATACTTGGTACTTTGATATCTATTTTATTTGGTTCAGATATAAAATATTTAAGATTGTACTGACTTTCTTCTTCACTTTTCGTGATCCAATGGCCTTGGACAGAACCACCGTTGGTGGCGACCTGGACATCAGGAGTTGTAGAACGATTTCTGGCTGCCGTAGACGCTCTCGACCACTCGCTCGAGGTGGATTTTAATTAGTAACAGTCTGATACACTGTCTCGCTCTGCCCTAGTACGGTAAAAGACATAATAATATGATAATTTCACTGATTAGAAGTTGAGTATTTTTCAAACACTTCCATAGTCTGTAAACCTATCAAAAGACATTTAAGTATGGTTTAACATGTCTTTAACTCAAAATATGCAATTCAGAAGCCCGCTGTCTTGAAACTTTGTATTTGTTAAAAATCTTGGAATATTTAACTTCTATTAAAACAGCCATTATAACTTTATAAGGTCCCAAAACAAAACTTATAAAAAGTTATTGTAATGTCCGTGTTCTCACAAAACCAGGAAAACGTTTTACTATTTTAGTCCCTTGACGTCACTTTTCCGGCCTTGACCTCAGTATTTTTCCTCATCACTCAAAACTTAGACAAACCTCAACAATAGTTTACAACTAAACATTTAGAAACACCAACAAAATTATAACTCAACTTGTAGATAACAAGAGAAATAATTAATGTTATACCCGTTAATTTTCCACAACAACAATTTATCAAGGGTTGTGAGTAGGCACGACAAGAACGCAAGAATATTTAAATCCCGGTATTTGCGGGACGAGATCTAATTATGAATTACATGGGATCCTAGTATTTTCTGGATCTCATATTGTTAGTAATAGTTCCCAAATAACTAGTAATATTAAATTTAAATGAAGAAGTTCAACTTTGGAAGGTACCTAGTTAAATGAAACATTTTGTTTTTTTTTTTTGTATTGTTGAAAGGCCTGCGATTGATCACCAACTCACCTGATAGTTAGTGATCATGTGAAACTAGTAACCTATTTACTCTTGACTCTTAGATAATAACTATCAGAAAACACAGAATCCGGCTAGGAATTCAACTCGTTGGCATAATAAATATGTTTTCAAAGCGTTTAGTGAATATGAGTGGAATGTCCACAATACACTATGGTCGAACAGAGCCGTACGTCTGGTGGTCCGATGATAGAACGTGTTTAAAGGAACTAAGTTATTTATTATTATTTATCGTTTATTTCAGACATTAATTAACCCATAGTAACATTATTGAATTAAATTGAATTGTTATAGCATAATAAATAAATTAAAGAACCAAAAGATTAAACTGTAACATTTATTATTTTCCACAAATTCCGCGCGGAATCTAGTCTAAATTAACACCGAGTTTACTTCTTTAAATTTTTTGCAGGATCCCGGTATTTCGGGATCCCGGTATCCCGTTACTTCCCTAGCGGTGAGATAGGACAAGATCTCACGTTCGACTAATAAACTTTGGTTACGACTGTGATCAATGGTGGGATTGGTGGGCTATTGTAATTGCGATTAGTAATAGACGGCATGTGTTGGTGTTGGCGGGTCTTCAATGTATATGTCATCATTTGGGTATGGTGTGAGTACAACTGTAACTCATGGAGTAAACAAATTATTACCAAGTCTTGGTTAAATAGTGCCAAACAGAGTTCAAAGTAAAATTACACCTGAACGCTCTATTGGCATTCAGTGATTCCTTCATCTACTACAATATTCCACAAAATACGTTTCTTTTTTAACTTTAAAAGTATTAATAATACCTATTTTTGCCTGACACAGGCTGAGCTGGACTCGTTTCGGAAATCGTTTGTCTTAGTATGGTCATGTAAAGTGGAGAGATGAAACGCATGTTGCTAAAAGAGTTATGAATTTACATGTGGATGGATGGAGAAGGAGAGGGAGGCCAAAGAAAAGATGGATCGATTGTGTGAGAAGTGACATGAATGAAAAGGGAGTTAATGATAGCGTGACGAGCGACAGGACGAAATGGAAGAAAAAAACGTGTTGCGCCGACCCCAAATAAAATGGGATAAGGGCAGGAAGATGATGACAGGCTGAGCTGGACTCCCATTGGTGCAGCACGACATGCACTCCGCACTATCATGGGTCTATTTTGGTGTTTCTTTTTTTGTCTAAGTCTACATATTGTGTTTTTATTATTTTTCTTTTCTTTGTTGTTGTATATTAGTATAAGTGCTTCGTTTTTATAATTTGTGATTTGGTGCATGTTTTGTGTTGTAGCCAATAAATGCTTTATCTATCTATCTATCTATTTTAATAATTCCAAACACGCTCAGGTTACAGTGATTTATTACAGAGTTCCGGTTCCTATCTTCCGGTTTCATAATCAGTTCGATATATCGCCTCCCTTCAGTCAGTCACTTATAAACAAAGCAATTTTACTTGTTACGACAGTTCTGCTATGGTTCTATGAGGAGTTCCTTTCCATATCTTCGAAGTTCAATATCAGATCATAACAATGTTTCTATGGGACTAATTTGAAAGTCATCGTCACCATCATCATTTCAGTCGAAAGGCGTCCACTGTTGAACATAGGCCTTTCCCAAGTGTCACCACAATTAACGGTCGTGCGCGTCTCGCATCCATCGGATTCCCGCAATCCTCACCAGGTCATCGGCCCACCTTGTAGGAGGTCTTCCAACGCTATGTCTTCCGGTACATGGTCACCATTCCAGAACCTTTCGGCGCAAACGGCCATCTGTTCTGTGAGCAATGTGCCCTGCCCATTGCCACTTAAGTTTGGCGATTCTTCGTGCTATGTCGGTAACCTTGGTTCTTCTGCGGATATTCTCATTCCTGAATTTGAATTTGGAAGTATAACTTTTCAATAAAAAAAAATATATTTTTAAAACCGGTCCTCAATTGACATGAACATAAAACATTAAAAAATACATACAGCCGAA
The DNA here is from genome assembly GCA_949319445.1 of Mythimna lalbum. Taxonomy (NCBI): domain Eukaryota; kingdom Metazoa; phylum Arthropoda; class Insecta; order Lepidoptera; family Noctuidae; genus Mythimna; species Mythimna lalbum. The sequence goes on along the minus strand of OX439359.1, from coordinate 5,238,379 downwards.
CTTAGAACCTCCTTGTTTTTGAGGTCAGTTAAAAATAGTGAAAATGTGTTTCGGGTTGAACACTCTTGAGCCATATGTTTGTCATTCCTTTCCAAACAATTGAGTCAAAATAGATATACAAAGTCATCTTCAAATTTAATATCAAACAATTTCTTTTTACAACCAAACTACACATCGTCCATCAAATAGCAGTAAGAAAATTTTCGACGCAGACAAATTTGGATACAGCAACGCCATATTGAATTTCGACCGAATTTCTACATTGAAGTAAGTATAACAAGGGAAACACAATTGTGGTACACACTACACTTTATGACATCCTATACCTTGGAATATGGGATGAAGGAAGTTTATGGATGAATAAATTTATGTACTGTACGAAGACGGGCTTTCCTAGAGAGATGAGAAACTATTTCGCTTCTAGAACTTTGTTTTTATACCCTTTACGGTAAATTGGGAAGTGTTCTGGTGGTAAGTGGCGGCAGAAAAAATGTGGCTGGCTTGTATTAGATGGTAAGTGAAGTGGAAGAGGCAAGATGAAGTACAAATGTTGTAAAGGGCTGTTCTCAAGGATACCAAAAAAGACAGCGGTCCAATGAGCATCTGATCTGGTGACTAAACCGCCTCTATCATAATAATATTACGAAAACGAAACTTTGTGGGTGTGTGTTTGATACTTCTTCACGCTTACATCATCATCATCATCATTTCAGCCGATACACGTCCACTGCTGGACATAGGCCTCCCCCAAGCGTCGCCACAACGAACGCTCCTGCGCGTCTCGCATCCATCGGCTTCCCGCAACCTTCACCAGGTCATCAGACCACCTTGTTAGAGGCCTTCCAACGTTGCGTCTTCCGGTACGCGTTACGCTTAAATGGTTGAAGAGATTTCGATGAAACTTGGTACACGGGTAGACCAGGTCCTGGAATAGCACATAAAATACAGTTTTTGGGACGGCAGTTTATTTCCTAGGGACGATATATTATTTTCACACGGGCAAAGCCTGCAAAGATAGTAAAAATTTATTTTTTAGGTATGAATTCATCTAATGACATCTCCCGCCCTTGGACGGAGCGGGACGGCGTGTCACTTTTAGTGACCAAAACCCACTCCTAGTGCCTTTGTTGCTTTTAACTAGTACCTATAGAAATGCATTGTATTGCATGATAACGGATTGGTTTTGGATATGTGTGTAGATTCACATACACTATTTTCTAGTACGCATAAGGTATTTTCTATGACAATATGCACTCGGCACATACGCATAATGACAAAACCGGTGATACTAAACACACACACACCATCACACTCTCACTCTTTCTAACACATACTACTCATGCATGCGTGCTCACATAAATTATTGTTATTGTTACACGTTTGGTCATTAAATTATAGTAAATTTGTAATAATGGGCGAATGAATGTCTCCTATAACACAGGACTTTCCTAGCATAGGGGACATTGTTCACAAATTGTGTAAAAAGAAAATAACTCGAACTGTTAAGTAACATGTTACGTATTTTAATTTTCTTTGGGCAATAAATTTATTATTATTTATTATTATATAAACCGGTTTCGGTGAGAAAGAACAGTACACGTTATTCCATTTTATACAGTGTGAACTACGCCTTAGGGAGGGTGGAGTTTATTGTATTTGGTTCCTAATCAGTAGACTGTTATTTCAGCCTTGAGCTAAGCTTACTGTTAGAGCCTATGTATGTTCACCCACTTTGTCATAACAACATGTAGAATTGAACATGGTTTATTGTCTATCTCAATAGTAGTGTATGAACAGTGGTGGTGAGTGGTAACGACCCCCATTTACGAGTTATAGTTCGCGGGTACAAACCCAGCCAGGCGCATTACTTTGTGTAATTTTATTTCATCACCACTGCTTTCAAAACGGTGAAGGAAAACATCGTGAGGAAACCGGCAAAGATCCAAAAATTCGAAGCCATGTGACATTCACCAACCCACAATAGGCCTTTCAGAGGAGGCCTGAGTCTCAGCAGTGGAACATTAAATGTCTGATTATGCTATGCTATATGAATAGTCTTGAGTGGTTGCAAGTGCGACTGCTCGCTGTGGGTTCTTTCCCGGCTAGGAAAAAAGTGGTTTTCTATTAACAATAACTCTGTTACAGCTGAGATTTTGGAAGTGCGTGCTGTGATACCTCTGTGCCTTGGAAAGCACGCAAAGCCAAACAATCTTTTCGTTTCGAAATTTTTGTTACAGTCGGTAACGCCTCCGGTTCCTTTGTTCTGAACACGCGATTTAATGTTGAGATGATGTCATTCCTATAAAGAAGTTTTCTACTGGCGTTTAAGATTGTATATTATCAACTTAGCTAAGCATGCAATTCAGTGGTGGTCTTGCAAGACAAATGTCACCATAAAAACAGTATCACTACTTTCATTCAAAGAGTGACAATGAACCTAGATTGTAAAAGGCAACGGTTCTTAGATTGCCACACACACCGCCACAGGCCCTTTGATGATTTAAAAAAACTGTCAATAATATTTACCTCCTAATAAAGATAAAAACACTTAACTAATTAAAACTAGGTATACACCTAATAACCTAAAACTAACTTACAAAATAAAAATAAAAGCCCTAAAGAACTAAAAAAAGCAATCTCAAAGTACGGCGACGAAAAACTCCTCCGCATCTCTGTCGACTAGTATTGTACCCAAAAGCGGCATTAACACGCAGATTGGCAATGTAATTTGTCCAAACAAAAATCCAGCTCTTGGGTCACAGGATTCAGAACACAGGTGGGTTTTTGTCAGTAAAAGTCTGACACACTCTCTTACTCCATCCTAGAGTGGAAGAAATCTTTTAATAACTAGCTTTTGCCCGCGGCTTCACTCGTGTTAAATTCGAGGTAACAAGGTTCTCCTGGGAAGTGTGGGTTTAGAAAGAGACGAAAAGTAGCCTATGTCACTCTCCATCTCTTCAAATATCTCCACTTAAAAAATCACGTCAAATCGTCGCTCCGTTTTGCCGTGAAAGACAGACAAACAGACACACACACTTTCTCATTTATAACATTAGTATGGGTTTTCCATCTAAAAAAAAACAACTTTCACAAAGTTTTACATTTTACATTATGTAATTTACATAATGTAAAAATATAAAGCTACTTTACAATATGAACTCGTTCATTTCAACCCGTTTTGCAGGTACTCAATATTTATATTCATAACTAGCACACCTTTGTTGTCATTTAAATTATTGGCTCCACGTGGATACCCAAGAAGTGCTTTGTGAGTTGAATAGGGTTTCGAAAATGTCAGTATATTTTAAAAGAAATTTTCAACGTATGCACTGGCTGTTGATTTTAGTACAAAAAGTTTAAAAGGTTTTTTATTAAAAAAATAGAACGAAAAGTTCTATACTTGTCATATTCCAGTAACTATGACTAAAAAATAATTTATAAAAAAACTTTTTTGCGATTGCAAAAAATCTTCGTAACTCAATTCGGGAATAGATTTTCTCATAGTTAAGTATGTACAGCAATACACTCATCACGCAATGAAAATAACTAGTTAAAAAAGTACAAACGTTCAGAAATAATTTTGAATCTTATACAAGTCATAAAGCCTCAAATTGTAACTTCTTAAAAATTGAACTTTAAAATTAATTTCAAAGTTCAATTTTTAAACACTGAAAATTTTCTCATCAAACTGAACGACATGCCACTACATGTTTCCACATCATCCAATCCCAAACTTAATACCGCAGTCGTCTAATAAAAATATCGTAAGCGCAACAGCTTGGACTATAAACTGGAGTAAACATAGCCGATATGACCCAACTTTGGCCAACCGAATACAAGGCATACTCTACGTCAGTTATATGTGATGGCAAACTTTTGGCCCGCGATTCGCTGGTCATTTTTAACAGATCCGAGATCTGCAACTCGTCCTTAAAATGTAATAGCTAATGTTTAGCGATATTTTAATTTTAATTTTGATTCCAAAATGGACACTTACGTCACAATATTTAGATCTCAAAATAATCAAATATTTATTTGGAGTCGTAAATTATGCAATCATAACAATCTAATCGCCCTGGAGATGAAACAAACGAGAAGATAAACTAAGGTAGTTTTTAATATCGCGCGGTTTTGATTATACATCTGGAATTGTCCCACACGCGAACCCCCGCCAATGTCCTTTTTATACAAGTATTTAGAAAAAGAGTTTATGTGCGTCAAACATGCTGCATACCTTAAAATAAAACAATAACAATATCGACTTTAAGGTGGTGCATCATGACTCACATTTTCACTGTTTTTCATACAACCGCTCATCATTGATTATGACGTTATTACACACTTTTCATTAGATATTTTGGAAACACAGTATCTTGTGGATATTATCTAGGTTTCTAAAGAAACCAGTTTCTAGTTTTCACAAAACTAATCCAGTAAAAACCTCTGAAAATCTCCTATTTTGTATTAACTTTGTCACTTCATAATTTGCCAAAAATTAAAAAAGTCAAAAAAGTAAACCAATAGAAACCTTGCAAATTCTATTAAGATTCAAAATGACGACAATTTTTTCCAAACACTTTTAAGGGTTTAAAAAAAAACAGCTATTTCCTGGAGCAAGTTCTGTAAAAATTTTCGAGTAAATCTCGGAATTACCGAATACTAAAAGAGTTTTCAGGAGTTATCTCTCTTTTTTGCGTTGCCTTTTCGTCAAACATCGCGTTGGATTGCAATAAATGAAGTAATAACCTTTTAAACCATTTTCGATGTTTACGATAAGCGAGTGGAAAAGGACCCTCTTAGTAGCACTTTAAGTAGGTTATGCGTCACATCCGCGCAAAACGGTCAGCGCTCAGCAAAATGCTGAGGCTCGTGTAAGACAGAGCCACAGCGCTGATTTTCAGCACCAGCCGTCGTTGACACGCTGATCGGCCAGCAAGGATTACATGTTTTAAAAACTTACAATTCCACATCTTTTACTATATTACTTATTTACGTATAGTGATTGTAATGCGTAGCTAACGCACAACCCGATTTAGCTATTTAGCCGCTCCGGGCAAAGATAATTTTCGCCCCCCTTATACTTATATTAACCATATAAGTCATGATGAGTCTTAAGTCTTAAATATTTCCACTATCCAACCTGAAGTAGGTTGGAAGGTGGTACATAAAATCTCAACCTGCCAACTTGGGTATGGATGGCTAATGGCTTGGTTGGAATATAGGAATAAGCAAATTTTGCCGCCTCTTTTTTTGCCGTTCTGGACAAATACCCGGCTCACCCCCCCTTTGATCGGTCCTTGCATACAACAGTACCTCTAGCCAAGTTGCTAATCTGCAATAATTAACGCTTGTAGAAAGCTTCAAATGTACGGAAACGACGTCGCCTCAACGCTCAGTCACGTGGTCAGAACAAAAGAATTGGCGGCAAGGTCAACTCGAAGCGTTCGACGCAAGCGAAATGGTTGTAACTTGGCTAGGGGGGCAGATCCGTGCCGTTGTCGTCCATTATACGCAACCACAACGCACAGCAGCTCGCAGAAAACTAGACAATGGACAAGCGTATCACACGCTCGGAGAAATTTTCTGCATGCGGGGTAGCCCCGCATGCGGTGATTCCTTCAAAAAATCTCAGGGCCGCAGATTTTTATTAGTAGTGGTAGGGGTCGGAACTAACTGGGCCTATCAAGTTTTAAATAGCCCCGCGGTATATCAAGTTGGCATCCCCTGCTCTGCCTTCTACTTGGTCACCGACTTATATAAACAGCAGTAAGTTTGTATTTATGTTCCGGCATATTAATCCTGCAGTTTGCAATGATGGGGGTTTGAGTTTAAGTCCAGTTTGTAGACATTAATGGTGCAGAATATGTTAATAAGTTAGGAAAGGTTTCATAGAAGATGTGAACAAACAAATATAGTACAAAAATAAATTGATTAGTTGATGAACTTCTGAATGTCTCAAAATGTTTGCGTTATCTGTATTATAGAGAGAAAAATATATTTTTAATATTTTTTGTTTGTATGAATTAATTCAAAAATAATTGAATCGATATTAATAATATTTTCACCAGTGCTACTTTGTTACTGAGTGACATAGACAAAACCTACTGCAGTATATTCAATTTCATCAAAATGCCAATGCGCTACAGCATCGCAATTGTATCGATGCGAACGCGCTACAGCATCGCAATTGTATCGATGCGAACGCGCTACAGCATCGCAATTGTATCGATGCGAACGCGGTACAGCATCGCTACAAAAGTCACCGTGGGCGATGGCCAGCAACACAAAAATCCTCTAAAAGTAACATGTAACAAAAGTAATAACTTGTCTTGGGTTCCAAAATTAAATAAAGGGTTCAAAATTATGAATGCCAATCTACTTCACAATTAGCCAAGGGGTTTAATACCTTTGTAAACCTTACCTTGAAACATTTGCAATTTAATTTAATTCTGTTCAACTTTCCTCACATTATTTGAGTTTCGGGGTTAAATTGTAGTTATTGTACGAATATTATCCGTAACGCAAACAATACGTAAATAACAAGCCGTGGTTTCTATATATTTATTTAATATGGACGGTTTGATTAGGAACTCTGTATTGTTGAGAGTTTTCATGCAAAGATGAATGGAGGAGGAATATATAAATTTACATGCGCTTTGAATATGAAAGGCTAATGAGGGAAATGGACTAATTTGTTGTGTCGGACTAACAAGCTTGCGGTTTGAGCTGTTTTGTTTATCTTATGGAAACGGCCAATTTAGTAACATAAGGGAAATTTTATGATAATATTCTGTGAGCGTTATTATCTACACCGGGCGAGGTCGGTCCATGCATGAGTGACCCTTACAACTTATCGAGAATTCTTGGTGCCACGGAAAGGATGTGAAACTGTTGATCTTGGCTGTCATTTGTAAATAATAAATGATCTTTATTTTGTAAATAGGTTTTCAAAAAACATTTTCACACGTCAATTTTGTTTTCTGTCAGTTTTAACGAGATGAGGCCGGTGTTTCCTAGCTGAGAAGCAACACCGAAACTAACTCAAGGGTCTCTTTGAAAGTCCATACAGTAAAGAACATTTAATGGTCAAATCATATGAGAACCATGCAGATTAGTGTCTCAGATGGTCTTTTGAGGAAAGAACAACACAGATTTGATTGGATCTGTCCAATGTAAAATTATTGGTAGTGATAATGAGTATTATGAAGACAGGATATCTGACTAGTCTTGTCTAGTGGTATCGTGTTGGCCAGTTCCTGGGTAATGGAGATTTTTTTTTGTGGTGAGGAAAGTCATCCAATCCCCGCTGGTGCGGTTGGCCTACCGAGCGAGCTACGTGGCTGAAAATCGGGATTGAAATCCCGGCGGTGGCGTGGGCGCCGTTGCCTGATGCGGTCGGCCTTCTCTTTTGCTAGAATTACTGCTTAGCAGAACGACGCGACCGCTTGCCACTCTTCCTCGCTCCGGACCATGGCCTGTACCAAGGCCCGGCGCGAGAGATCGCCGCCACCGATCGCCCTCACGGCGATGCTCTGTCCAATCGGGGCACACCTCTACTGTGTGCTCCACCGTGTCCTCTGGGCGTTCCGCACAGGAGTGACACCCCAGCATCACTTCCGCTTGAATCCGGTGCAGGAATCTCCCGAATTTGACATGTCCGGTGAAAACCTGCGTCATGCGGAAAGTGAGGACGTCGTGAGGTCTTTCCAGCAACGTCTCAAAGAGGGTCTTACCACCAGGGTAATGGAGGTTATAATAGGAAGTTGCTTCATGTAGAATACTAGCACGCAGCTTCATCCGGTTTGACTACAAGGAGGTAGGGTATAGGGATGACGAATAAAGTCATGTTGCCTGTTCACAGTACATAAATAATAATAATTTGGACATTCATTTATTTAATTCTTTACGCACACAAAAGTACAGAGGTGGACATAATGCCTTAAGGTGGTGCATCACGACACACATTTTCACTGTTTTTCATACAACCGCTCATAATTGATTATGACGTTACTACACCTTTTTCATTAGATATTTTGGAAACACAGTATCTTGTGGATATTATCTAGACTTCTATTATTGAAATCAATTTCTAAATTTGTGTAAAACTAATCCAGTAAAGACCTCTGAAAATCTCCTATTTTGTATGAACTTTGTCACTTCATAATTTGCCTAAAAAATAAAAAAGTCTAAAAATTAAAACTATAGATGCCTTGCAAATTTTATTAAGATTCTAAATGACAACTTCTTTTTTCAAAAACTTTTGGGTTTAAAAAAAACAGCTATTTCCTGGAGCAAATTTTGTGAAATATTCGGGTGAGAAAGAAAATCTCGGAATTACCGAATACTTACAGAGTTTTCAGGCGTTATTTCTCTTTTTTTGCATTGCGTTTTCGTTGAAAATTGCGTTGAAAGAAAGAAAAGAAAGAAAGAAAACATGTTTATTCTGCCCGTATGGACACACAAATAATTTTCAAAAAACAAAAAATAATAACAAATTAAAACAAAAATTAGTTGCCCTGTGAGATCACGTGTGAACCGGGCTTAACTTGCTTGAACCATAGACAACTCAGCTGCCTGGGTTGTCTATTAAAACAATAATTTTTTTATAGTCTATGCGACACCGGCCGGCACGTGCCTGAGAGAGACAAACACCAAATTATAAACAAAAATAAAAGAAAAGCAAAAATAAAACAGATACAATATAAATACATTCAAATTGTGCGTCGCATCAAGGCAAGAATAGGCCGTTGCTCAGCTTATACTGTGACGCTGGACGAATCCAGCAATCTACAGTTCTGATTTTCAGCAACCACCGCGAGTGACAAATTGGCGTCCCTTCCGAAAGTAAACAATTATCCAATGCAGGTTAGTATACATTCTTTTAAGATTGAGTACATACATTGAATAACACAAACATAAACTAAACATGGCCATTATGAAAACAATATTAAACACACTTGATTGGACAATACAAAATTTTAACCAATTATTACACTGATACACGAAATATTGCAATTACTTTGTCACTGTAAAAAAACCGTAACTGATTCACCCACAATTATTTATTTCTTGCAGCTAACATTTTGGATCTATGGCAGAATACAACAACCTATAGATAGCGCCATAATATGGGAAGGCGGCATGATTGCGGTCACTCGCCTGGACGGCTTGGCGAGAGCTAACCACTCCGGAAAGAAAGACAACATTGCGACTCGTTAGGAACCATTCAGTGTCACGCCTCCCCACAAAAACAAAAACAACACCAAGAATACTGACCAAAGAGAGCGGGATAAAGTCGCAGACCATCACCACTGAGGAAGACCAAATCCATTACCTGAAGTCCATAACCGAAAAGGTAAAACGTTTAAAATAATTAAATTATTATTTTTTCGTTGGATTGCATTAGATGAAGTAACAAGCTTTTAAACCATTTTCTATGTTTACGATAGGCGAGTGGAAAAGGCTCTCTTAAGACAATGTTAAGGCATTAACATATGTTGGACATTTGGACTTTAAATCCATAATAAGTGACATTATAAGTTAATCGTCCATGTCTCAAAATGGCATTTCTTTTATACAATTGTGACGTAATAGCATTAAACAAGGTAAAACAGATTTACCCCACAGTTATTGGTCCTTTTTTCCTCAAACTTTTTTCTACATATAAATCAAATTAATACAGTAATAAATAACGCCCAACATTGAAAAATAACTAGGTACACGTATTTTAAATCTATCTACACGGTATGGCGCAAAAAGTATTGTAATATTCACGTAATTTAGATGATTCATGAGCCATTAGGTTAGCGTTATTGAACTTTCTCGAAAAAAGGTAAGGATCCTTCACGACTGAGGGCAGAGGACCAATATTAAGTCTTAGGGCTGGTCTTTTTAATAATGTTATAAGTTCATTTTATTCGTGTGGTGATTTGTGAATGACATTGTTTATTTATTTTTTTTCAGAAAAGGAATTGAGCATAGATTACAAACAACATTTGAAAAATAAAAGTGCTTTATAAATTAAAATAATTATAAAACAAAGCAATTTTCACAAAATGTGAAAAGCACGCTAAAATAAAATTACTTAATTTTACTGAAGTTATAAACGTGTTTACTGGTCGGTGTTTCGAACAAGAAGCGTTTTTACTTGACCTTCAGGCTACTCGGCCACGTCCGATAATCGGAGGCCGATTTTTTGTAGGAGAAAAACTAAGACACACTGATAGCAACATAGACCAGGGTCGATAATTTTTGAAACGAAATAAAATCATAGTAGTATGAAACTCACTGGAAACGAAAGAGAATATAACAAAAATGAAAGGAAAAATAAATTACAGGCGATCTGAGGTCGGGAAAAGGATGGGTGTGCGTTTTTAAGGGTAAAAACCGTTTATCTCGATTTCCGACAAAACTACAAGTTCTATGTAAAAAAGTTAACTTGCAAAGTTGTAGATAATAAAAAGATCTACAACTTTTGTATTTACACTTTTTTCACATAACTTCAAAATGTATGTGAAAAATTCAAATAACTAAGTTTTTTATTTTTGATTTTTATCTTTTACAAAAATTATTCTTTTTCCACGAAATTAAATGGAAACTTACTTTTTTATATCCCAGACACACTGTATTTTTTTTGATTTAAAATGTTTGTTTTTTCACCTTCATTTTAACTTAACATCGAAAAAGAACTCTAATTTTCAATCAAAAATTCTCACGTCAAAATATCTCCTTTTTTAATAATTTCGCTTGGTTTTTTTTTTGTTAAAATCTCTTGTTTCTGATGGTGTAAAAAAAAGTATCATTATTATGCTAAATTTCTCAGAAAAGCCAAAAAACTCGAATCCAAAAATTCTTTTTCATAATAAATCAATCTTTTTCACTTTTTACCATTAACAACGGCTTCAGCACTGGTCTAACAGTGCAATGCACACGTCCTACAAAAAATTAGTCAGAAATACAGAATAACGTTACAAATATACAAAATCGGCCCGATTAACTGTTCTACAAAAAGTTTGACGTGGGCAGGTAGCGTCAAAAAGAATGCCACTAAACGCCACTAACTCGTAAACGAATTTAACAAGCTGTTAATTAAATGACATAAGTTTTACTCTATTTAAATCAATAAGGGGCCAGATACAAGCAAACAAGATGAGTTCAAAGATAAGGTTTATTTTTTGCGGCCACGTCGCAATTGCACGTCGCACTTCATGATGCCAAGAACCGTCACAAATGGCAAAACATCATCAGAAAGAAGCTAATCTTTACTTCTAGACCCTCAGTAATGACGAATACGACTCCAAGAGGAGAACAAAATCAGCTGTATCAAAGCCTCAATGAGTTGTCAGCAACAGCAGGAGCCCAGCTGGGTCGAAGCCTACTAGGACCAGGGTTAGTTGCGTAAAAGTAGCTCGAGCCCCGGTATGAAGGCTAGAAGGAACGGGGAGGGTTGTAAAGTCAGTAAGTCTGAAACTATCTCCCGCTCCACCCAAGAGCGGGGGTTGTCATTGGATGATTTTCCCCACCATAAAAAAAGCTGTATCAAAGCCTCAAGGAGTTATCAGCAACAGCAAGGGCCCAGCTGGGTCGAAGCCTACTGGGGCCAGGGTTAGTTTCGAAAGAGTAGCTCGAGCCCTGGTATGAAGACTAGAAGAAACGGGGTGGGTTTTGTAGTCAGCGACACTATCTCCTGCTCTGCCCAAAAGGGGGGTTTGTCGTTGGATGATTTGCCCCACCATAAAATAAATAAATTACTGCTTTAGTTTAATATCTAAAAAATTTCTTACAAAAACCAATAACTGACTTCACTATAAAATTGAATCGAATTTGAGAAGTTTCCTCGATTTTGCCAAGATCCCATTATCAGTCCCAACTTGGTGACTATAGGACCATTTAGGAAGTAGGTACACCCTTTCCAACAAACAAGCTTTTTTTTTAAAATCGGTTGGCAAGCGATGAAGTTATGCACGTACAAATATAAAAAAAAATATATGCAAACATCCGAATTGAGAACCTCCTTCTTTTTTAAAAGTCGGTTAAAAATATCAAAGCATTTTAACAATGAAGCTTCGTCACACAATTTCAACCTTAAATCCGTCATATTCATATCTGAATTCTCACTAAAATGCCTTACAAAAATTCCTCTGCTTATACCGCATTTTCTAGCTAACGCTACCTAAAGTTATGAAAGTACGGATGGCCGCCAATCTAGTGCTGTCTTCAATCATTCCGGGATTTTGTCGCGACATCCCATTTCCGAATTCGTGACTCTCTTATATATATCTTTAAGTAGGTAGCTGTTATATGTAGCTAGGGCTTGGTGGTATCAAGGTGTGTAGGTTCTATTAAGAGGTGGGATTTTATATATATGTGTTTTTGTATACCTGTGTTTTGGTGTATTAAGGTTAGCATAATCTATCTTCTACACTAATATTATAAAGATGTAAAGTTTACTTTTATGTTTTTTTTTTATTCTTTAAAAATTTAGGGCCTTTTATAACACACAGCGTATGTCAGTCCCATCGTACCCTAAGACAATAATTGCCTACCAAATGAGATCAATGGATCAGGGCCATAAAGTCAAACAATTTTCTCGCATCATCGGAAGTCGCCTTAAACTTACTCCTATCAGCCTCATACTGAACACATTCCATTAACAAGTGATGCATATCTTCTATAACTCCACACACCTCACAATTGGGAGAGGTTATCTTTTTCATCAAGAAAGCGAATTTATTACATGGAAAATGTCCTGATCCGAGTCTGTGAGCTGTAACCACTTGTTTTCTACTAGGGTTAATATTTACAAACCAAGGTACACGAGCAGGCTGACACTGTATGTTTTTATACCAAATTCCTTTTTCTAATGAAGTTCTGTCAAAGTATTCCCTTCACGTTTTTTTGTTTGTAGGAGGTAATCTCTGAAAGTACTGGTCCGATTGCTAAAAAATTTTCACCAATAGATAGCTGCTTCTTAACTGAGTAACAAAGGCTATTTTATGTACGCGGACAAAGCTGCGGGCAAAAGCTAGTCTATTATATTAAACAAAGACAACAGAAGGTTTTAAGTCACCCAATCTCAAGCATCCACCGGATTCCCGTGACCCTGACCAGGTTATCGGTCCACTGACAGTCATTTATCTATCCGAATCAATTTCAGCTTCACCGATGATAGCAGGCACTTGGCGAATTGTTGTCAATTATCATTCCGTTATTCCCCGACCAATATGGAAAGTGTGACAACACAAGTTATTGATATATTTTATGTATAAAAATATATCCATTTCAGACTCGTGTGAAGAGAGAAAATTTAAATTCAACCAGCCTGCCTGTCATTCGCCACCTTTGACGTTGTTGGCTTCAACCGGATGCAAATATACAACATTATTTTTATGCAAAACCTGAATATAGTTGGTTCAGAATCAGTAACTGAATGGATTCCAATAATTTTTACACAGTGTTATATTTTTTTCCCAAAAATATTTAAAAAGTTTACAAGTTTGACACCACCGACACTAAGTATAACATAGGTCACGGCAGGTCATAGCGGGCATTAGATAATGCAAGTCAAAAACCACCCCTCAGTCGCTTAGATGGCCCGTTGGCTATGTATTTTTGCTGAAATAACAAGCTATAACTTTGTGATTTTTCATAATACAGTTATGAAATTCTTTACATACATTCTTTACATAAAAATACTAGACAGGTCTTTCAGACTTCACATATACTGAAAATAAGGTTGTATATAAGTATTTTATGTAATGCCGTCGCCTATCGGATCATCATCATTCATCATTTCAGCCGAAAGACGTCCACTGTTGCACATAGGCCTCCCCCAAACGTCGTCACAACAACCGACACAGCCTTGGAAGGCCTCTAAAAAGGTGGACTGATGACCTGATCAGGGTGCTGTGCGTCTCGCATCCACCGCATTCCCGTGACTCTCACCAGGTCATCGCTCCACCTAATGGAGGGGGGCTTCCAACGCTGCATTTACCAGTGCGCGGTCGTTACTCTAGAACCTTTAGGCCCCATCAACCATCTGTTCTACGGCAATTCGTAACAACTGTTAAAGATCTACAAACATACTTTACGAGGCATGGAAAAAACTCAAATTTTTTAAATGATCAGCTATCTATGGAAAGACTTCGAAAAGTTTTGATCGATCTTGAAGATGGTTCTTCCTCTCATGTTGCTGTGATATTTATTATAGACTAGAAAGAGACTAGAACATAAATTCTTCAAAGTGTGTGTTAGGAATTTATTGGTCCGATTACTCTTGTATAACTGTTTCTTTGGCGCATTATAACAAATATTTGTCACTACCATGTTATACATCCCTTGTTTTTTTTTTTTTTTACAGCGGGAAAAATCATCCAATGAAAACCCCGCTCTTGGGTGGAGTGGGAGATAGTGTCAGACTCTTACTAAAAACCCACCCCGTTCCTTCTAGCTTCTTCATACCGGGGCTCAAGCTTCTTTTCGGATAACCCTGGCCCCAGTAGGCTTCGACCCAGCTGAGCCCCTCCTGTTGCTGACAACTCCTTGAGACGCGCGGGATTAGTGCGCGCCATCGACGTCTTGGGCTCGGCTCGGACAGTTACCGGACGGTCGGACAGCGAGCTACCCATGGCTCGCCGTCCGCGAGCTCGCGTCGACGGTGGCCGGAACTCGGAATCTGAATCCCGGTGACGGCGGTAGGGGCGCCGTTGCCTGATGCGGTCGGCCTCCTCCTTTGCTAATACATCCCTTGTTCCATATTTGTTGTTCTATATTAGCATCAAACTCATTCTAGGACTACGTACCTACCAACCAGCAATAGACTCAATATTCCCTAGTGGTGTACTACCGCCCATTCCCTCTCCTAGAAAGATTTCGCAACACAAGTTATTAATACATTTTCTAATATTCACCAATCTAACATTCAATAAGTGAGGCGTGAAAATTAAAAAAATGCCAACGGAATATTATTAATGTGCATATCTAAACGTAAAATTCCGCCATGTCACGCCGAAATGGCAGCCATTTTCTAAATATTCATGAATTTATATTTATTCGCTTACACGCCGTTGCTACGTGTTTTGATTGTTGTGGTTTAAATTGGTTTTGTATCTGATTTTTCGAATATATTTCAGTGATTTTCTTTTTTTTTTTTGACCTGATAAAAGTCACGAAAATGCAATGTATGCAATGCATTAAGACCGCCTTTGTACAGTTCTTGTGCATAAAGCTTTAAATAAATAAATGTACCTACAAAATTGTTAATTGTGGTGACCTTCGGGAGAGGCCTATGTCCAGCAGTGGACATTTTTTGGCTGAAATAATGATTATGATGATGAATCATTGTAACTACCTAAATAATATCTACTCTGCGTGGGTACGACGCTACTTTGAATTATAAAAATATTGAGGAGATTGATGGCGTATTAGAAAAACATGCTGTACATGATTTCTTATTTAATTATGTCAATATCAAAATACATTTTTCTATTGTCCTTTTTTGATTAGTGACATGAAACAATTTTGTTTACACACATTCTAAAAGTACATCAAAATTTCCAAATTTTAATTTTTGTGGTTTGACAACACTATTGCTTATTCAAACATTCAGATAACTGGATATAATAATAGGTATAGGTAATAGGTGGCCAAATAATGATGAAATTAATAATAAATAATAATAATAATTATAGTTTCAGTAAAAGTATTACTCTTCAGTACAAGACTCGAGTATCATCAGAAACAATACTTCTACTTATTTTTGAAGTACGCTTTCAACTGCGAAAGTCAAATATTAGATTACAAGAGGCTTGAATTAACAAGTGGTGAGCCTTAAACTAAAACAGCTTTTGACTTTAAGTAATAGGTACCTGTTTTATACCTACTCAGGTTTTGGATTTCTTGGTATTCCCTTAGCTGTATCACAAAATATCACACAGAAGTCAATCTACATACAAAGCGCGCTCAAGCAACGCACACATAGACTCCGCTCACGGACACGATATCTTGATAGTTTCTCGGCCCACTCGTCGAACAGTTCCGGCTCAAACGCTCATTAGTGTGCGTCCACCGAGCGTAGGTATAAAAAGTGAAGTACATACATGAGATTGTCTTCTGTACCTATCTATTTTGTGGTTGTATCGATACGATACTAAGAAAATCTCGAGGAGAAGTAAAACGAAGCTATGATTAGAAATAAATTCTCTTTAGTTACCAAGCGGGGCATTGCTCCCGAACATTTCTGGTACCAGTACCTATTTAGAATTTATATTTTATACACAATAACTCTTACCTAAAATATAGCGCCAAAAAGTTCCTCCGCATCGCTATCGACTGGAAGTGTGCCCAAAAGACTGGCGACATTGTATGGCAATGTTTAATATTATATTAATATCTTTATAAATTTATCGTTTTTAATATTTTTTATTGTTTTTTTTTATAACTTGAATTTTGTGTTAAATTACTTAGCTTTCATTATTATTATTTTTTTTATGATTTTTCATTTAGTTATAATATTTGTTGTGTTAAAGATTTGGATTATGTTGTGGGTATTATTTACAAGGGTATAATTTAGATTTTTGTGTAACCGTTCATTATTAAGATTAAAATATCTAATTATACATTTGTTATTGAATATATAAGTAATAAAACATCACAATTTAAGTACAGAACGAAAGTAAAAAAAAATATTTGTACTTCCAACAATCGCACAAAATGTAAAATATGAAACAAAATAATATATCGTGCGAGGCCAAAAAGGTGCCTAATTGAGCACGTGGTGCGATATTTAAAAACCATATTTTAGTGTTCTGTTTGTGCCTGCTGTGAAGTCAATGACACACTCCCGGAATTTAAATAGATTTATCAAAATAAAATCTACACTAATACTCGTATTATAAAGAGGGAAGATTTGTATTTTCGTTAGTATGTTTGTAATTAATAAACTCAAAAACTCCTGTGCTGATTTCAAGAATTTTTTCACAATTGGAAAACCATATTCACCTTGAGTAACATAGGCTATATTTATTGTCTGTGCGACGCCAGGATGGACCGCTAGTGTGACATAAAGAGGTAAAGTTTGTTTTTAATGTTTTTTTTTTTGTTTTTAGGAGGTAATCTCTGAAAGTACTGATCCATTGATCGATAGAAACTTTCTATATTCTTTTTTTTTTATCTGATATAAACTAGTACTTGACTGCAATCCCACCTAGTGGTAAGCGGTGATGCATGAGGTGCACTAATATGAGTGACATAGGCTATATTTTATGTACCTACGTGGGTATAATCGTGGACAAAAGCTAGTATTTAATGTAGAGGCTGATAAACAAATTAAACACATTGATTACAACTACGACGACTAAGCGACTTATTCCTAAAATGCAACTATCCTCCTACATAGAAAAGCCTTTATGCACAACAAAATAAAACAACAATATACTATTACGGTTCACTACTACTTTATGCTCTTTAAATTGTTTATTACACGTTAAATTACAGTATGCAAATCCTTCTGGTCTATCGCGCGATATCCCGTGTATCTGTTCCATGCACCGCAATAAATAACAAATTTTACAACCCCGCCTCTCGTTTTGAAAAGGTGTAAAATTTTTACGACCAGTTAAGTTTAAACTGTACTCTTGGACATGTTTAAATAAATATTTTTAAACCGTTAACATGATTTTTGCGAGTTATATTTGATTTATTTCATGAAATTATGCGAAATTAAATTTTAATTTGTTTTAGTGGGGGTTTATCGACAGCTATGTACATAGGCAGGCCAAAATATGCTTACGTTTTGCCAATTAATTACTGATTAATTACTGGGTTACGGTTTTGGCTTACTACTGATTACATGAGAAACCAAATTTACGGTCAGTATTCAGAACTAGCTTGCATATCTCATCATCTTCCTGCACTTGTCCCTTATTACTTGGGGTCAGCGCTACAATTTTTTTATTCTATTCTATCTTGTCAGCAGTCACGCAATCATTGACTTCTTTTTCTTTCATTACATTCCTCACACAATCATGTCATGTCTATAGCTTTTTTATTTATTAAGAATAATTATGATCGTATAAAAAAACTATGGATTGTGTTCAATCTTAGGTTTCTCTTTTTCGCTTCACCAATATTAACTTAGATAAAAACACGTTTAAATAGGTAAACATAATCATCACCATCTTCCTGTCCTTGTGCAATATCATTTGGGTTGGCGCATTACGTTTTTTTCTTCCATTCTATCCTGTCAGTCACTCTATCATTGACTGTCTTTTCTTTCATATCACTTCTCATACAATCCATTCATCATATTATTATACGCGGGCTCGTGGACGGCCAGCCATGGGTAGCTCGCTGTCCGATCATTCGGTAACTGTCCGAGCCCTGGTATGAAGAGGCTAGAAGGAGCGGGGTGAGTTTTTAGTCAGTTAGAGTCTGACACTATCTCCCACTCCACCCAAGAGCGGGGGTTGTCATAAGATGATTTTTGCCCACCGAAAAAAAAAAACATTTTATTATCTTTCGCCTCCAGATGCCTGTTTATCCGTCCAAATGTATATCATAACTCATTATTTCTCTTCACACGACCATAAAAAGATAAACGATTCCCTCTTAACGTTTCAGTCACAGACAGACAAACAGATGATTATCATTTAATATAACTAACAGACAAGAAAATCTATTAGATCTCTACTTCAATACATTTATCTCAGTTACAGTCGCATCTTTGAATACTTTTCCTACAAATACGAACTACATAATATTTAAATTCTTCCGTTTCAAGAAAGCGGAGACCAGATAGTGAAAAACTTGCACAGATATTGTCCGTTAGTTGAATGCAGTTTTTAGCATTTATATTATGAACAAGAATAATGTTTGTTTCTTTGATTCAGACTTGGTAAAAACAGTGGTTGACTTACGAGTTGTACCACGTCGTGAATTCAAACTTAGATAAAGTAAAATCTATATACACAGGTATATGGTTATCATTTTTTTTCATCATTTCAGCCGACAGACGTCCACTGTTGGACATAGGCCTCCCCCAAGTGTCGCTACAATGATCGATCCTGTCCATCCCGCATCCATCGGATTCCCGCAACCTTCACCAGGTCATCGGTCCACCTTGTAGGAGGCCTTTCAACGCTGCGTCTTTCGGTACGATGTCGCCACTCCAGAACCTTTTGACCCCAACGGCTATCTGTTCTGCGAGCAATGTGCCCTGCCCATTGCCACTTAAGTTTGGCGATTCTTCGTGCTATGTCGGCAATATAGTATATGGTATAGGTAATAATAATATTCCACAACTATCACACAACGCTGCCTAGTCTCAAGCTAAGCAGAGTTTGTGTTATGAGTATTAGACAACTGATAAACATACTTATATAATTCTAAATACATACATATTAAAGATAAATTATACCCAGACACAAAACAAATGATCATGCTCAATACCCAAACATTTGTCCTGGATGGGAATGGAACCATCGACCTTCAGCATAGCAGTAAGGGCCTCTGACCACTTGACCGACAGTCCCGTCAACGTCAACAGGCCAGTCAATATGGTTAGTTGATAGGTTAGTATAAGTTTGTGGTTTTGAAGGATCTTTCTTATAAAACGAGGTGGTTCCAGAAGCACTGATGTCTGAATCAAGCCCTTGATCTAACCGCGTAATGAGAGCAGAAAGTGTTATAATTATACGAGTTCTTTGCAACCGTGTTGTTTTGGATAGATAGAGAGTTGCTGCTTACAAAATACTTATTGTATTCAGCTGCATCTAGTTAGTCTTGAAGTCACCCCGGAAAAAAAAGCAAATATTTACTGTTACGTCTAAAAAAAAAAAAAATTTTTCGAATCGGAAAAATTTTTAAGACTCCATTTGAGAATTGAACTATTTACAAGTTTGCACTGAACCCTTATTGCGCGAGTCCAATTCACACTTCATCATCTTCATCATCATTATCATGATTGCAGCCGATATACGTCTACTATTGGACATAGGCCTCCCCCAAATGTCGCGACAATGAACGGTCCCGCATCCATCGGACTTGTCGCACTTGTCCAGCTTTTTAACTTCAGAAATCAGAATCAGAAATCAGAATTATTTATTTGTGATCCATAGGTACAGTGGTTATTCATGTTTTAAATTACAGTTCGCGCTTCAAATACAAGAAATAATTAGCGAACCAATTTTGATGTTACTTTATCACTATATTAAAATATCCGAAAGAAGCCGCGCCTCTCAACTAGTGCATCTTAATCTCCGGTCATAATTCCTTCACGGTGGCATTCATGTTCTCAAGTGGAGCATAAGTCGCACATAATGAAATAAGTTTCAGTACTACGCTTAAAACTTGAGATTTTTAATGCTTTAATATCCTGTCGCTATCAAAGTTACTCTTCTTACTTTATGACGATGATACTTCTTATTACTTTGAGAGAAAAATGGAATTGTTTTTTTTTTTGGAATTGCTTTACTTTTTAAACTTCATACCTACCAAGAAGATACCTATTTTTTATGATTAAATGTAGTTTTGAAATATTTTAAATTTATTGAATTATTATTACTTCTTGTTTGATTTTTATTTTTGTCTACATCTATATCTACACTAATATTAGAAAGAGGTAAAACATGTTTTTTTAATTTAGTTTTGTTGGAGGTAAATTTGTTTCATTTTATGTTTTCACCGATAGACAACTGTTTTATGCCTGAGTGACATAGGCTATATTTTATGTAGATAGGTACGTGGGGGAAACTGCGGGTAAAAGCTAGTTTGCAATATTTTTAATGCAATGTATTGTATGTATCAAAAAATACTATTGATACTTTTGCGCTTAACCAATAGCTCACCTCATAGAGAACGATATTGTCGACAATGGTACTTGCTTGTCTTACTTTCTCATAGGTTGTCCGAAAGGTAAGTCCGGAGTCCTAGAACGCAAGACTCATAAAAAACGCAGTGGTGTTTTAAGTAAAGGAAAACTCTGATACGCCCCGCTCCGCTCTAGAGTAGCAGAAGTCATTGGAAGATTACCCACCGTAAAAAAGGAGGTAGCCACTAACCACTTTTTCCTCAGAAATAAACTGGGCAGCGTTCAGGACGCGGTAACTTATCGCCCAACTTACCAGTGTCTTAAGTCTAATATGTACCAAATAAATACTTATTATTTTTATCAAGCCCTTGAAGACAAATAAACTCGATAAAAAAAATACTCGTCATCACTTTCATATGGGCCGTTAAAACCGGCTTGTCAAAACATACTGTCAATATTTCTCATAACAATTCCCAGCAGGAATAATTCGTCGCAGAACTGATATCCTCGAACCGAACCGGGTTTTGTACCACTCAGCGTAATGAAAATGTTATTTTCAATTGTCAGGGGAGGATCACGTTTCAACGATACTCCGAGATGTATCAATAATATGAAATTATTTTGTAGAAGTATCGGTGAAATATCTCAGTTCATTGTGGAGGTTGTCATATTTTGTGGCGAATCATTGCAAGAGTAAATATGGATTAACTATGTAAAATTATAAGCATTATTATTATATACGAAATGACTGGCCTGTTGGTCTAGTGGTTAGTAGCCCTGACTCTACACGTCGTATGTTCGATTCCTATCCAGGACAAATGTTTATGTGATGAGCATGATCATTTTGTTCTGTGTCTGGCTGGGTGTAATTTATCTATAAAATGTATGTATTTAGAAATATATAAGTGTATTTATCAGTTGTCTAGTACCTATAATACAATCTCTGCTAATGCTGCTGAAAATATCTGTCATAAATTTTTAATGAATCCTTTTACATCTTAACCTAGAAAATTATAACACCAATTACACTCATTAAATGAGCTAGAAAGCAGCCAATTTAATTAGCATCGCTTACAATTAAATTAGTTATCACGGCGCTAATTTGGCATAGTAATTCCGCACAGCTAATTCCTCCATTTGTGTTGGTCCACATATTAATTTGACAATATTAATCCGTTATTAATGCGGCCAGTTGATAATTATATAATATTTAAGCTCCAGTATTCAGGTATATATTCAGTATCATGAAAATTAGGGATCATGATAATGTTTTATGCAGAAAACTTTGCTCCAGATGATTAATATTTTAATAAGGTATGTACAGTACAACATTATTTTTAGTTTTTGCGTAACCTGAATATAGTTTGTTCAGAATCAGTAACTGAATGGATTCCAATAGTTTTTACACTATGTTATATTTTTTTCCCAAAAATATAAAAAGGTCACAATTCGGACATCACCGACACTAAGAACAACACTGGTCGAGCAGGTCGTAGTGGGCATTAGGCGTCAGCAAACAGCTGGTTGCAAGTGCAAAATCACCCCTCAGTCGCCTGGATGGCTCAGTGACTATGTATTTTTGCTGACATTACCAGCTTAAAACTTTGTGATTTTTCATGGTACAGTTATGAAATTTTGTATCTAGATTCTTTACATAAAAATACTAAAGTTCTCATACACTAAAATTAATGCTGTACAGTTATTTTGATCATGTTAATTGTATTAAAATGGTTTAGGTCCAGGCGATATCTCTTTGGAATGCACTCACACGAAACATCAAGATGACGACCAGCCGGTTTTCCTTCCAGGTGAAGGCACGTGGATACACGCAAGCAGTTGATAGATTCATCACAACATGGATTGGCTGGATTTGTTTTTTACAATAACATAACATTAGTTTTTTTTTTCTGTTTGTCTATTTAAGTTGTTATATTTCATGCCATCATGTTATATTTCAGCACCACCCTAAGGTCAATTGGTAGAAAATTCTTCAGGATCAACTCTAATTTTGTTGTACATTGTTATTTACCAGTGTGTAAAGTTTTAATAAATAAAATAAAAAAATATTGTGATTTACGTTGATACAATGAGTTTTTATCTCAACAGTTTTCTACCGGTTCCATTTCGGGGAGTGTGCGTCGAAATTTCTTAATTTAATTCTTACAAGCCCGGTCCAACATCGGATCATCAAACTTGCACGATGCACGACCGATAGAAGTTGGACATCCCATCTATTATGCACAAAATCTTTTGGGAACGCATATAATTTGCGTAGCATACAGCTAAGGAGTGAAAAATAATTTTAGAATCAATCAAAATCAATAAAAAAAAATTGTATTAGTGTTTATGCAAAAACAAAATGAATAGGGAGCAATTTTTACCGTTTTCAAACTCGGAAATGCCTTCTTGATTCTAAATGAATCCTTTGAAGTCCGATTAATTATTATATTATATTAACTATATTATAGTCTGTCAAAAAAGTTAAACGACTTGAGAATTTTGTATAATATTAATCATTTATCACTGATCAAGATCTCATAATCAACCTTGAACCAGCGTTGACTATATCAGATTTCATTTTACCCAAAAAAATACCCAAGTTGTTTGACTTTTTAGACAGACTCCACTGCTTTCGAAAAGCTATTAGAAAAAAAATTATGCATCTAGATAGAAGGCTAATACAATTGGTTGAAAACAATTCATCCGTTTAGTAAGTAGGTAACCAAGCATTTTACACTCCAATTCTTTTATACAACTCAAGACATTGTCGGCAACAAATTCAAACTCTCTCAAAAACTTCTCGAATCCAAAATTCTAAGCACTTTAACTGAAAATTCTTAGGCAAAAACAAAAGAAAATGCCACCCATTTTAATCTCATCCCAAGATATACTATGGGAGCAACTCCTTTAAGTCACCGGGCTTATTTACGTCTCGTACTTTAATAACAGTACTTTAAATGACCAAAATTCCGTTTTAACGATTAAAACAGGAAAGTTTTCAGACAGAAATTTATCGTAAGGACGCTCAGTTATTTTTCAATTTGGTAGATCGCGGGTAGGAATAAAGCTAGCGGCGATTATGTTTGGAGAACTTTCAGGAAATATTGTCGGAGATGCGAATTGTGTTCGGAGTTAGGCCTGCGTGATTCGGCTTTTGTTTTTTGTTGAGTGGAGCGTTTTTGAAACGGATTTTTTTTTTGACTGCCTGAGTTTAAGGTACTAGGTTTTTTTTTTTGTTACACCGCAGACATGGTAGTCTGCGCCATTGTTTGAAAATGTATTATTATTTGATTTCAATGTTTTCATTGCAATTGTTGTGCTCCTGTGTCGGACATACATTTTCCTTACTTCTGATTATTATATTTATTATTGTTATGTTGTTGTTGCAAGGTACTAGGTTAGGTTCCTGGGTTAGGGAATGTTTTATTGTATTTTTTTCATTAGTCTCAGAGTCTAGGTTTGAATCTGGATCTATTATAAACTCAAAAGTGAGGATTATGGGATCATCATCCCTACTTTTGAGTTTAGGAGACTTCCTTTAAGAAGATCGATTATAGAATCGATTTAAATCGAAGCCTAAAGAATCGATTAAGTAATAAATCGAGTTCTAAACTTAAAAGCTGATGATTCATAATACAGAGGAAAGAAATACGCCAACACACAATTGGTGCGTCTCTTTCTCTTGCATGCAGTCCAACAGTGACCGCTCTGTAAATGCGTTCTTAAGTTTTCTTACACAAAAAATAATTAAGAAGATTAAAACGAAAACTTTCTATAGGAGAAATACAACTTGAATCACTTTGTTACTGTTTCGTATTTAAAAAGCTGTTTCGATTCGTTTCAAGTGTTTTCTGCAAGTAGCTGTTTTATTCATACCGTTTTATAGTTCGGAAACTGCAGTTAATTTTTATTACAAGCTTGAATTGTTCCGTTTAAAAATGGTAATTCTTATTTCTATGCAATTCTGGAATCGGTTTGCTTTAATTTTTCTTTATTTGTATTTTTCTATATGCATTTTCTTTTATTTTATAATTGGCTTTGTGGGTATTTAGGACTAACTTTTGCCAGCGGCTTTGCTTTCGTGAAAGTAGAAAATTACCTCAGAGGGATATACTTTCAGGCTAAAAGTATCTTATGTCCTATATCAGGACACGGTCTAGTGGTCTACCCGAGTTCCAAATTTCATCCAATCTGTATGTATGTATTTAAGTAAGTCCATAAATTCAAGAAAATTTACTGCGGCAATATATTTATTTATTAAATATACCCTGGTGAGGGTCACGGGAATTTGATGGATGTGAGACACCCAGAACTGTTCGTTGTGGCAACACTTGGGGACCAATGTCTAACAGTGGACGTTTTTCGGTTGAAATTATGATGATTAAAAGTAAATATTTACAACATTAAATGACAAAACCGGACTTGATGCATTAGGTATTTATATTGTTCATCAATGAACAAAGACTGGTGGTGAATTAACATGACAGATGCATAAAAAATAGTAGACCAGTAAGCCTAACCAAGTTACGACCGTTTCGTTTCAAATCTTTTTCCACAGTCAGTCCGATGTCTTTGTTCTGACTACATGACTTAACGTTAAAATGATGTCATCCCCGGCAGTGGTGGCTGAGTGGTAATGGCTCCGACTTACGAATTGTAGGTCGCAGGTTCGAAATTTATTTCATCACCACTGCTCTTAAAACTGTGAAGGAAAACATCGTGAGGAAACTGGTATGTCCTAGAACCAAAAATTCGAAGACGTGACATTTACCAACCCGTATTGCGCCATAACGGCCCATTCCTTCTCTTAAGAGAAGGCCTGAGTTTATCTTGGGTATGGTCATGTAAAGAGGAGGAATGAAATGCATGAATAAAATTATGAGTATACATGTGGATGGGTGGAGAGGGGGACTTACGAGTTGTAGATCGCAGGTTCAAACTCAGCCAGGCACATTACTTTGTTTAATTTATTTCATCACCACTGCTCTCAAGACGGTGAAGGAAAACATCTTGCGGAAACCGGCGTGTCCTAGAACTAAAAATTCGAAGACACGTGACATTCACCAACCCGCACTGAGCCCGCGTGGTGGATTACGGCCCATTCCCTTTCCTAGAGAGAAGGCCTGAATCCCAGCAGCGGGAACATTAAAAAGGCTGATGATGATGATGATATCATTCCCATATATTAGAAGTTTTCTACTAGCGTTAAAGGTTGTAGATTATCAACTTGGCTAAGCTAAAAATGTAGAACGTTACGACTTTGGAATAAAAAATGTTATTTTAATGTAATTTAGTTTTTTCTATAAGCCAAACCAATACAAATGCGATAAAGAGTCTGAAACCATAAATAACATTCTCTAACCAAATCAGCTCCAATGACAATAATTCCAACAAGTAAATGTAACAAGACAACTTGCCATAAATCTCAATACAAATGACATAACTAAACAAATAAGTACAACAAGTCTAGAATATTTCTCTCATACATTTGTGTATCTCACAATTTATCTGTGATATTTTATTTTCTGCATAAACCTGGAAATTTTCCCATAATATTTCACTGGAACAACTGCACCTGCGTTTTACGTCTTGTTGGGGAGAATTTTAGAACAATGCTAGTGAAATGGGCTGTTCATCATTTTGTACTATTTTTGGGGTGGTACTTTTGCTGTGCTAATATGCTTATTTTTTAACTGCCTCGTGTATGTTGAGCAAGCCTTGGCTTGATTTCGAATTCAACAATAATTTAACCTTTCTATTGTGTCTCTAATTCGCGTTCGCAATACTTTCGCTTGGGGTTTAATGAATTAAATTAAATCTGAAATGAAAATAATAAGTTCAGTCCAGTAGTGTAAAAACCAATCCAATTGCATTAATTTACAAATCTTATTATATAAAAGGCGAAACTGACTGACTGACATTAGTTAATTTATTTTATTTTATTTATTATTAATATTGGTTGATTATGGAGGTAAGTGATAGTGTGACGAGTGACAGGACAGAATGGAAGAAAAAACGTGTTGCGCCGACCCCAAATAAAACGGGACAAGGGAAGATGATGATTAATTTTTTGATTGGCAAACTTAAGAAGCAAATGAACTAAACAAATGAAGAATACTTTTAAATATGACACGAAAGAAAATGAAGACACGGGAAAATCTAATAGTCAAAAATCAGAGGATACGATGGAGATGATGTTTTAGACGATAAACAATTAATTTGCCAATCAATCATATCAATCTTCCTGCCCTTATCCCATATTACTTGGGGTCGGCGCAACACGTTTTTTTCTTCCATTCTGTCCTGTCACCCGTCACACTCATCACTAACTCTCTTTCCTTTATATCACTCCTGACACAATCCAGCCATCTTTTCTTTGGCCTCCCTCTTTTCATCCAACTACATGTATACTCAGAACTTTTTTAGTGATATGTGTTTAATCTCTCCTCTTTACATGAACATACCAATGCAAATAGTTGCCTGTTATGCTTTCAGTCACTGGCGCCACTTTCAAACTCCCTCTAATATACTCAGTTCTCACTTTATCCATTCTCGTCATACCGCACATCCAGCTCAACATTCCACCATTTACCAATCAGTAAGGTCCGATAAATCAGCTCTATTCAAGCATGTCACTAAAACTCAAACACATACAATTTTCCACAAAAATCAGAATGTTATTGGAAAAATACATATTATTTTGACATGGAGCTCTGTTATTTGAATTCGTGCGCGCATCTGTCGCGGGCTACACACATTTATTACATGTTTGTCGGCGAAGCGTCGCCTGATAGTATTCGGATAGAACTGACGTTACGAAATTGGAGATAATTTTAGTAGAGGCTGAATCAAAACAGTGATAAAATGAAAAAAAAGACTGTGATTTAAATTGACTAAAAGAATTTTATGCAGTGAATGATCTCCCTTTTAATTTTTTTTGGTCTGCCACAAATATGTACAAATTCTTTCGGGAACACATTTATTGTGCGTACAGTTAAGGAGTGGAATTCTACAGACACACACACAATTCTGTCTGTGTTTCCTGATAGCTACAATCAAGGAGTCTTTGAGTCAATAGGTTACTTCTAGGCAAGCGTGCTCCATTGTCGACCACATCATCGCTTACCATCAGGTGAGATAGTACTCAAACGCGAGCCTATCTATACATATAATAAACTAGCTTTTGCTTGCGACTTCGCCCTCGTATATAAAATATAGCCTATGTCACTCTGAAATAAAACAGCTTTCTATCGGTGAAAAAATGTTAGCGATCGGACCAGTGTGTACTGCCATCTTTGTTATATTAGTGTAGATCTATAGTATATAATAATAATTTAAAAAATCTCCCAATCTATACTTTTTTTTTTTGTCGACGGGGAAAATCATCATTGACGAAACCCGCTCTTGGGTGGAGCGGGAGACAGTGTCAGAGTCTTACTGACTAAAAACCCCGCGCCGTTCCTTCTTGCCTTTATACCGGGGCTCTAGTTTCCTTTCGAATAACCCCGACCCCGGTAGGCTTCGACCCAGATGGGCCCCTCCTTTTGCTGACAACTCCATGAGGCGCGCGGGAACAGTGCGCGCCGTCGACGCCTTGGCTCGGTCCGGACAGTTACCGGACGATCGGACAGCGAGCCACCCATAGCTCGCTGTCCACGAGCCCACCCCAATCTATACTCTATTAGCCTATTTTACTGACCGCTCAACTGATTTTGACATCTATTTCAAAAGTATAAGGAAGACATTAAAAGCAAAAAAAAAATGATCTCTTCAATACGTTTCTTTTTCAGGAGACGATTTGTATCGTTCTTCTGTAAAGTTTTATGATATACTAGCTGCTCCCAGTGGCTACGCCCGAGTGAGAGCAGAAAATTAACATTCTTCCGGGATAAAAAGTATCCTATGTCCTATTACAGGACATGTTTTATTCGTGTACCAAGTTTCATCAAAATCGGTTTTGCCATTTAGGCGTGAAGACGTAACAAACAAACAAACTCACTTTCGCTTTTATAATATTAAGTAAGGATTCCTACGAGGTGTTGATGGTTAAACAACGCTATGCTAAACAGCACCTAATAAACGGATGTGTAAATAGAATTCTAACTTCCTAACTATTCAAATCACAGTAACATTACCACAAACATAATTTCCTTACCCAAGGCAAAAGTTCAGTTAAACGGTAGACGTTTACGAGGTAATACATTTCTGCTTTGAACATGCAAGTAATAACGACACAAAACCGGTTCCTGTTTTTACTGTCATCGCGAACAGCTCAAAGTTTTCGCGGCAATTAGTAATTCCAGTTAGATTAGCATAATGCAGGCAGAGTGTGGGCAAAAACCAAATGTAGGAGGCAACTCTTCGAGTTTCGGTTACTCAGGAAACCGTTTAGTTGGCACGCTGAACTGAGTACAGGAAAAACGAAGTGATTTAGTTAGGTTTTAGTGTTTTGCTTTTGGTGGTAATTGGTGTTAATTGGTGTTGGTTAGTGACATTTCGAGTGTTTATGAAAAACGAGTTTTCTATAAAGTTTATTAGGTTGTTATTCGAGTAATCTTTGGAGATATGTATGTAGCTGGTAGAAAACAGTTTGCTGAGAGTATTAGAGTATCGAAATAAAGGACTTGCAATTAAAGAAGCCTGAGTGCAGCGATGGAAAACTAAAAGCTGATTGTCATGTTGTACTGGACAACTTCTTAGTTTAATTCGTAAATTGCTACAACCTAACTCAAAAAATAACTTCTATTGTTATCCACTTTTCTATAACACCATCATAATTATTTTAGCCAAAAGACGTCCATTATTGGACATAGGCCTCTCCAAATGTCACTACAATGATGTACGATGCACGGCCCTGTGCTTCTCACTTTGTATTCCTACGTCCCTCCTCCTTATATGAGACTTACCAACGCTGAGTCTCCCAATACGCGGTCGTCATTTCAACCTTCTTTCGGCCCCATGGACCATTTGGTCTGTGAGCAATATACCCTGCCCACTGCCCCAACATTTCTGAACCACAATCTAAGCAAAACGCTGTCCTCACCCGCTATTTAAGCAAAACAATTTCAACGAAAACGTCCTCTACAAAAACCGCATTGAACCTAAAACAACCAAACAAATTATACGAAACCAAATTCAGCAAATTGAAATCTATCCGCGCAATTTACTACGAGCACTCGTACCGAAAAAAAAATCCTTACCCTGAAATCCAAGGGAACCGAAAAAGAAAAACAAAAGCGAAAGTCACTCATAATAAGGCCCGTTTATTCCCCGTTAAGGGTCAAGCCACACCTGAAGTAAATTGAATTCCATGAATAAATTTCCCCCTGTGCAACATTGAGGTGTAAGTTATGAACTGAAGCTTTGTTTGGCTTTGGGTGGAATTGGGACTACTTTGAATGACGTCATAATAGATTTGATGTGCCAATTTCGGTATGATTCCGTTGTGGACCCACACACGAACCAGTTTACTGTCAAGTTTGCAGTACGCTTGAAGCGGTGTATGGACTTGATCGTGTGTGGCATCCATAACGTCTTTCATGACCGCTCACACACACAGTAGACTTGTCAGGCATCCTGATAGCCATACACGATTGAGTTTAACGTCAAGTTTGCAGCACGCTTATCAGAGACATCTGTTAAACTTGATCGTATGTAGCGTCCTTAGCATTATACGTACTTAACCGCTCATACAAGCAGTAGATTTGTCATGCATAGGTACTGATAGTCAAACACGATACAGTTTAATGTCAAGTTTGCAGCGCTCTTGAAGCAGCGCCCGGAAACTTGATTGCATGTGGCGTCCCTAACGCCATGCATACTTGGTAGTGTCTATACGAATGGTCAAGTATGACTTTTTATGTATACTGATAGCCACACACGGTCAAGTTTACCGGACGCCACTTCAAGCGCACAGCAAACTTGACGGTAAACTGGATCGTGTGATGCATTCATTGTAGAAAACGGATAGTGCTACTTGACTTGTGTAATTCTATCTCTTTTTTACAACGGAATAATGATAGCAAAGGTAGATGATAAGAATAATATACGAGTATCTTCTTTTAACCAACAAACATAAAATGTATGATCCTAACGTCATAATTATACCTAGTCATAAATATTGCCTCAACATAGTCATTCGAACCTTGTACTACAAGCATACTCAGTGCATGTACAACATATTATAAGATCCTAACATTATAAATTTTAATATATTTGACAGTAGAATTTAACTTTTTCAGGTAAGACAAAAAAAAACTGTCCAAAATATTGCCTCAACGTAGTCATTCGAATCTTGCACCACACGCAATCTCGGTCCACAGGCAACATTTCATCGGAAACAAGAACTTATTGCCCCGTGGCCCGTAAATAACTTAATATTATTAGATTACAAATCAAATGTGAATCCTGTTACAGCTATTTTTTTATGTTATTTCAACAGAATATCCTACTTTTGTTTCTGTATCAACATAATTATTATTGGAACTTGATATTGCAAATTGTGGGTAGTTTGACACCAAAATACGTTTTGTGGTTTATGTGAGAAACTGTAAATATATTTAGTTATCATTTTCTGTGGTTATGTGTTTATTTTAGTAGTAATGTCAAAATTAAGTAAATTTATTATTTGGTTTATGAAATGACAATAGCAGAGGAAGTGATAATTTCAGAAAATGATTTATTATTTAAAATAGTAGGGCTACTTGTTATTGATTAATTTAAAAAATGCTTCGCAGTTGGAATTATTTCCGTATCGAGAGGATACACAAGACACCCAGACACGGCTGTGTAAATATTTATCCCGTCAGGAAATCAAACCCACGACACGCAGCGTAGCAGCTCATCGCTAAATCACTGCACCAACCGTCGGGTTTTGTCATAAGATGATTTTCCCCGAAAAAAAAGGACATTGACTTATCAACTTTTTCATCTCACTTTTAATAGACAGTAACTAGTTTCAGTAGAAACAAAATAATATTAATCAATTATCACTACATAGTATAAAACAAAAGTCGCTTTTTCTGTCGCAATATCCCTATGTACGTTTAACCCTTCAGATACCGTCAATTAGAGACACAATAGTAAGACAATAGATGCGCGGCCACCGGTGGTCGCTTGGGGATTCATGAATTAAATCTTTAAAACTACACAACGGATTTTGATGCGGTTTTTTTTAATAGATAGTGTTCGGGATTTCATCGGGTTTATTTAGTGGGAGATGTAAAAAAATACGCCTTGGTCGTTCAGTAAAATTGTATAATGATAAAACATACTACTGTCGGTAGAAGAATAAAAAATAATAAAATAAAAGGTAGGTACGAGCTAAAACACACGTAGCTGCAACGTTGGTGTGAAGATGTAGGTGTTTGCGCAAACATACCCCCGGGCGTTGAAAGCCTGTCTTTCAACCAGAATAATCAGTCTCGGGGTAGATGGGTAACGGACAAATCTTGCTGAACGATCTGCGGAGCAGACCGGTAGAAGTCTTGACGTCTGCGACTCTGATTACGCCATCCGGACCTGGATAGGTAGCGACAATCCGACCCATTTTCCACTTCAGTGGCGGCATGTTGTCTTCCTTCAGCAGTACCAGGGAGTTCAGCTTCAGAGAACCCTTACACGTGCGCCATTTCGTCCTGAGTTGGAGCTCCGATATATATTCCTTGCTCCATCTAATCCAAAAATGTTGTCGGAGCTGCTCAATACGTTGAAATCGAGACAAGGAACTGGTGGAATGGTCTTGGTAATCAGGTGCCGGTAAAGATGTCAAAGGACGTCCAATCAAAAAATGTCCTGGTGTCAATGGGGCCAAGTCTTCAGAATTTGATGAAAGTGGAGTCAGTGGTCTGGAGTTTAAAATGGCTTCTATTTGCACCAGCGTAGTATAAAGCTCCTCGTAAGTAAGGTTACAAAGGCCCAACACCCTGACTAAATGATGCTTCGTTGACTTGACACCAGCCTCCACAAGGCCAGCAAAATGAGGAGAATATGCAGGTATGAAGTTAAAGTTAATGCCTTCTTTAGCCATCTCCTCAGATAACGAGTCGCAATTAGCCTTAAGGAATTTTGATAAGTCATTGTATGCACCAACAAACGAAGTGCCATTATCCGAATATATATTAACCGGCTTACCCCTACGCGAGATGAATCGCTTTAACGCCATGATAAAAGTATTGCTTGTTAAATCACCGACTAGTTCAAGGTGTATTGATTTTGTAGTAAAACAAACAAAAATCGCAATATTTAACTAATTTACAGCCACGACCCTGTCGAACAGCTGATTGTATCGGACCTGCATAATCCAAACCAATACTTTCAAAAGGGAAACCTCCAGTTAGTCGCTGTCGTGGTAAATTGCCCATGATCGGTGTGACGGTTTGACCTTTAAGACGACAGCAACGTACACAACTACGGTAGCACGACCTGGCTAAATTGCGACCTCTTATGGGCCAGTATGTATCCCGTATGGAAGCTAACAGTAACTGGGGTCCAGCGTGAAACAACCTTTTATGTTCATACTCGAATAATAATTTTGTAAAATGATGGCTAGATTGTAAAAGAATAGGACACTTCTTATCATATGGTAAATCCGAATTTTGCAATCGACCTCTAACACGCATTACTTTTTGTTCGTCCAGGAAAACGTTAAATTTCAATAACCCACTTTTCTTTGGCAATTGTTTCTTATGAAGTAACAACTTATATTCACTGAAAGACTCGTTCTGACATAATCGAATTATCAAATTTAACGACTTTTGCAATTCGTCATTACTAAAAGGACCACGAACAGATAGTTTATTACACGTAGCAAAAAAACGTAAAACATAAGCTACTGTGCGTTGAAGCCGTAAAAAATTAGAAAATCGGTTGAAGTTAATAAATTCACTAGACACATCATTGTCAACTGCACTATGTAAGGTAACATTAGGTTTAATTTCAGGTAAAGTTTCATTAATGGATTTTGTAAATCTAGAAGGCCAACAAGATTCGTCATTCCTTAAAAAACTTGGACCAGACCACCAATCTTCTAACGAAGGTAATAAATTAATGTCTACTCCTCGAGTGACATGATCAGCAGGGTTCTGGTCAGTTGGGACATGTCTCCACTCACAGTTGCCAGTCTTCTCTAAAAGTTCTGCAACTCTGTTGCGAACGAAAGGCTGCAGCTTATTTGGCAACATTTTAAGCCATCCTAGGACGACAGTGGAGTCTGTCCAAAAGAATGTACGCGGCTTAGTGTTTAATCGTAATGAGGCGACCACCTTTTCATAAATTCGAACTCCGACAAGAGCACCGCAAAGCTCAAGTCTGGGAATGGTGGTTGGCTTCAGAGGGGCAACACGACTTTTAGCTATCAATAAACGTACTAAAACTTGACGTTCATTGTTGACACTGCGAACGTATAAGCATGCTCCGTATGCTCGTTCAGACGAATCAGTGAAAACGTGAAACTCTAGAAAGTCCATTGCATCAATCAAAACACGACGTGGAACATAAATTTGATTTAATTTTGGTAAATTCTTGACTAATTCAGTCCAAATCTTCATAATGTCCGGCGGTAGCTGTTCATCCCATGACAGTTTGTGTAACCATAACTTTTGGAGCAACATCTTCATCACTATAATACATGGAGCCAAAAGCCCCAAAGGATCAAAATTTTGTGATATGATCGAAAGCATGTCACGTTTTGTATTGTTACTAATAATTGGTTCACTAATGGAAAAATAAAGCCGATCAGATTGTGATTGCCATCCTAGACCTAAGGTTTTGGTAGACTCAGATCCGCCAATATTCAAGTCAAGTGAAGATTGGGGACAGTCAGAACCAATCACCAAACGCATATCATTTGACTTCCACTTTCTTAAATTCATTCCAGCTGAAGCAAGAGTAGAAGTAACTTTATGACGCAAATCATTGACTTCACTGAAATCATCTCCGCCCGTTAATAAATCGTCGACGTAAAAGTCGCGAAGAATGACCTCAGCAACTCTTTTATCAGCGCACTCTAAACCTAACTGCTTCAGGCACCTCGTTGCTAGGAACGGAGCGCTGGCCGTGCCGTAAGTCACGGTATTTAGCTGGTATGTTTGTAACTGAAGTGACGGGTCATCACGCCAGACAATTTGTTGGAGATGTCTATCATTGGGATGAACTACTAACTGCCGGTACATTTTCTCCACATCACCAGCGATAATATATTTATGTTGTCTAAAACGTAACAGTATTGACAAAAGATCATCCTGTACTACAGGTCCAGTCATCTGTATATTATTAAAAGAAGTACCTGTAGTAGTGGCGCTGCTGGCATTAAAAACCACTCTTAATTTAGTGGTGACACTACTATCCCGCAAAACTCCGTGGTGTGGGAGGTAATGAGCAGAATGTTCAACGTCTTCACATTTCGTCATATGACCTAAAGATTCGTACTCTGCCATGAAGTCTTTATACATCTTGGACAGTTGAGGTTGACTTTTGAACCGACGCTCTAAAGAAGAAAAACAATGTTTAGCTCTAAGAAAAGATTCACCCAACATATCAGGGGAACATTTCAGTGGAATTCGAACACAAAATTGACCGTTCTCCAGACGTGTAGTATTATTTACAAAATGTTCCTCGCATAACTTTTCTTCTAGAGAATACTCTGATGTAGTGCAAACCTCCTCTAATTGCCAGAACCTGGTAAGTTGATGATCCACGCTATTATTTAATTCATCATTACTGTCTGAAATAATATTTGTGAAATTACAATTTACTATTCTAGTCGGGTTCGATACAAAACTTAATTTAATTGGGCCTGAAACCAGCCATCCCAATCTAGTCTCGCAAAGAATGGGTTGTCCATCTCCTAACTTAATTCGTTGGGATCCCAGTAAATCCCAAAAGATGTCAGCACCGAGCAACATATCTATCGGGGCCGGTGAGTAAAAGTTAGGATCAGCTAGACAAATGTTAGATGGTATTTTTAATTTTAATAAGTCTACCCGCCTACTCGGAATATCATCGGTAATTGATGGTAGAATGAAACAATTAATTTTAATGGAAAAGTTATCGTCTAAAGATTTGAATGAGACCGGACACATTTTATTGATGTGAGAAGAGGAATTGTTAATACCTAATATGGAGTTGTTTACAGTATTGGCAGTTAAACCTAGTTGGTGGTATAGCCTTTCAGTCATGAGGCATGATGTGCTGCCACTGTCAAGCACAGCACGAGTAACGTATTGCTGACCGTTTTTGCCTGTAATCTTAATTAATGCCGTAGATAACAACACGTCACCACGTTCAACATTCGCAGAAAGGGACAAGCTTGCACTAGGAGCTGACGGAGCGGGGGCACTGGTCGCTTCATCACTGTTAGCAGAACCAATAACCAAGTCAGACTTCTTAGAATGATCTGCTACATGCACCAGAGTGTGGTGCTTGCGCCGGCATATTTTGCAACTTGCCTGTTTACAATTATTAGCGTAATGTCCTGAAGACAAACAATTGAAACAAATTTTATATTTCGGTAATAATTGTAACCGTGCTTCATTACTCAACGCCAAAAACTGAGGACAACTGCTTAATTTGTGCTCACCGTTACATTTAACACAACTCTTAGGCTTAGAACTCACATGATTATTCTTGTCTATTTTATTATTGGAATCCTGTATTACCATTGACCTAACTTTAGAAATTTTGCAAGTGTTTGAATGTTTGTTCGTTTTTGAACCTGACATTTCTAATGTTTCGATTAATTCAGCACGATTCTTAATGAACATGAGGAAACCAGTAAATGTAATCTTGCAGTCCTTGTCAAGGCGACCCTTATGCTCTTCCCATTCACGGTAAGTTTTACTGTCTAACTTGTCGGTTATAAAGTGAATGAGCAAAGTATCCCAGTGTTCAACAGGTTCTCCAAGGGATTCTAAGGCACGCAAGTTCTTATTAATTTGATCGATTAAAGCCTTTAAATTCACTGACGACTCCTTGCTGATTGTCTCAATATCAAATAATGCAGTAACATGGTGTTGAATCAACAGATGTTTATTATCAAACCGATCACAGAGTAACCTCCAAGCGACTGAATAATTAGCAGCAGAAAACTGAATGGAGTTTATCACCACGGCGGCTGAACCTTCTAGCGATGACCTTAAATAGTGGAATTTATTTATGTCGTTCATGTCGTCATTAGAGTCAATGAGACTGACAAATGTATCGTGAAATTCCAACCAATTCACATAAGAACCGCTGAACTTTGGTAATTGAATAGTCGGTAATTTAACAAACTTGTGATTATTAGAACGTGAACTTACCTCGCAATCAATTGAATCCCCTTTCCTATAATCATCGAGCACTTTCTGAGCTTCAGATAGGGTTTTATAATAGAGAGACTCAAACTCGCTACGTTCCAATATTTGACTATCCAAATTATCAGTACTACACTCCAATGCTAATTGCACCTCGTCATATTGGCTATACAACGACTCAAGCTTGTTATAACGCAATTGCAACTCGTTAATCTCAGAAGAACTTATAGAAGGTTTTATTGAGTTCAAATAATTCATAAATACTGTTACCCTTCCCTTGTAACTCGCCCTTTTTCTAATGAGCTCCTTATCCTCTGGCATTGCGTAAGCTGGTGTAGTCAACCTGGAATGTATATAATTCAAGTTTAAATAATGTCTAAAATTATGACAATACTTTCCGTACCAATACCTACATACATAAAAAAATTAATTTGCTGCTAGTTTTATTGTAAACTTTTTCCTATGCTTTTACAATAATTAACGATTATACACTTTAACAATAACAAAAGTTAATACAAAACCTAAACAACTATTTCAAATAAATGAAATGAACCTGTTTTAATGTGATTACATGAATAAATGATTCAGTAACTGTTACCTACCTAATAAAGCTGTAATAATGCAGCTATGTTTATAACTACTCTTTAAAAGGTACAAATAACTATGATTATTAATCTTAAGTCTGATCAACTATAACAATTTGTAATCACTAGGTAATAGGGTTCTGCAAGTTAAAGTTTTACAATAGGTATGATTTTTTAAATTTGTACTAACCTGGCTATAATGCTAGTTAATCCTAAATACAACCTGATAATAGAGTGTTGGGTGGAAATAACGATGATTGATTGATTGTCCAGACCACGGAAAATTCCAAATCTTCACAGTGACACAGCAAAATGTACGGCACAACCAACTTCACTTTTAATTATAAGTTATCCACCAATTCTCTTGAAATCCTTTATAATAATAGCTGATCGAAGTTTCTGCAACGTGAAATCTTCTAATCCAGGCTCGATAGGACCATGTTCGGGATTTCATCGGGTTTATTTAGTGGGAGATGTAAAAAATACGCCTTGGTCGTTCAGTAAAATTGTATAATGATAAAACATACTACTGTCGGTAGAAGAATAAAAAATAATAAAATAAAAGGTAGGTACGAGCTAAAACACACGTAGCTGCAACGTTGGTGTGAAGATGTAGGTGTTTGCGCAAACAGATAGAGTGATTCAAGAGGAAGGTGTATAATATTGCACCCGAACGAAGCCGGGGCGGGTCGCTAGTATATTATAAAACAACAGTAGATTCCGTATACTATTGTTTTTGTAAAAAAAGAACAAGTTAACATATAGCAGTATAACTTGTGTAAAAAAACTTGCCTCATTATGAAATCTGCACAACTTCAACTTTAAAAAAAAAAGGAAACATTTGAAATAAACAATATTCCAACAGCCAGTATACGAGACGATTGTAAATGATCCACGTGCTGTATAAACGAATGTCCGCATTATACAAATGTTGAGGAGCAGTTCAGTGCAGACCTCTTAATGATGGACATACGGGGGCGGAAAATGGACGGGAATGCGGCGGTTGTGTCAAACATTGATCGGTTTTAATCCAAACTAATTTAGCTAAGTTAAGATTGACTTATAAATCCCAAAAATGTAAAAGTTCACGTTATTTGATTTAATTCTTGTTTTTTTACTTTATTGTATTGTAATGTAATTTAACCCTTCAGATACCGTCAATTAGAGACACAATAGTAAGACAATAGATGCGCGGCCACCGGTGGTCGCTTGGGGATTCATGAATTAAATTGATTTAATTACTATTGTGTCTCTAATTGACGGTATCTGAAGGGTTAATTTAATTACACATTAATGTATTTTTAAACATTAATGTGTAATTGTAATTTTTATACGTAATGTAATTATCAATTTCCTTTTTTCTTTATTGTTCTGTGTTTTTGTGTCATTGTTACTGACATAATAGTAGTTTTTATTTTACTCATTGACATTTTATACAATGGTAATTAACTTATCTTATGTGCTTTAAAATCAAATGTTTTGTGTTTATGTTGTGATTGTCTCTAAGTGTTGCAGCACTTGAAAATTATTATAAAATGAAACTATATATTTCAAAACTTGCCATTCGAGCCTAAAGAAGTAAAGAACATTTACTCGTACCACATACTCACACACTTTCGTCTTTATAATATTAGTCAATGTCAAAGTCAAAAACGTTTATTTCAAATAGACCAATTACAGGCACTTTTGAATTGTCAAAATGTCGGTCAGTCAAATAAACAAGTGAAGCTAAAATGCACGTGTGATGTGAAGTGTGATTGGCAGAGATTTTTCAGCATTAGGATTATTGTGATACACTTATATCCAACAAAGAAAATGTAGCGTTTTAAGGAAGCCTTTTGGCCATGGGTTGAAAGGAAAACCCGTGATCCTAGGACGCAAAGGATAACTGAAGGAACGTCAGTCAAAGTCTGGCAAGCCCTCCCGCTTTACCCTACAATGGGAGAAGTGATTAAATTATTTCCCACTCTGATGGAAGAGGTCAGTGTCAGTTACAAAGCAGCTAAACACGTTTACAATTTTGTAATTTTGATCCAAGCAAATAGGACACAACAAAAACATTCAAATGAAGATTTACACAGACGGAATAAGCGTGCCCGCTCCAAACTTCACCTCCCGTATGTTTACCACTCTGAAACTTCCCACTGAGCATTTATATTTGGCAAGTGTGCTTTCAGGTTCTTGCTGAAAACGGCAAAGTGGTTATAACGACCGTCTACAAAGTTGTTTAGTTAGTACTTCATTTATAATAAACGAAATAAGTTTCAAATTAATCTTGAGCAAGAAGTGAACAAAAAATTCTGTATGTTTTTGTTCCCTAACAAGTTACTTTGTTCATAGTTTAATTAAAGTTTGGCAAAGAAATTATGTCCTAATACTTTCTGTATAGAACTTTTTTGTTACAGAATTTTTTTAATGATAACGATTTATTAATTTATACTAAACTGTAGTAATTGAGAGTGATTGATTGATATTTAAAGGTTTAAATAAAATAAATTAACTAAAACTAAAGATATAAATTAACATCAAAGTAAAGAAAATGTGAGTTGAGAGCAGTGGTGGCCGAGTGGTAACGACTTACGAGTTGTAGGTCGCGGGTTCAAACCCAGCCAGGCGCATTACTTTGTGTAATTTATTTCATCACCACTGCTCTCAAAAAGGTGAAGGAAAACATGACAACAAACAACGTGAGGAAACCAGGATGTCCTAGAACCAAAAATTCGAATACGTGTAACATCCACCAACCCGAACTGGGCCCGCGTGGTGGATTACGGCCCATTCCCTCTCCTAGAGAGGAAGCCTGAGTCCCAACAGTGGGAACATTATAAGGCCGACTATGCTATGCTGACACGCTCTCCCACTATACCCTAGAACGAATGAAATCTTTAGATGATTTACCACCTCAAAAACAAAAAATGCTCATTTAATTGCGAAGTTGCTACGACTACCTTTCAGCTCCATGTCATCATAATATTGCATTATCACGCAATTTACCAGTTCAATCTGTTGGAAGTTAATAAAAACCTTGTAAAAACGGTCAACTTCTTCACTATAAAGAGATCCAGCTGGGTCCAAGCCTACTGGGGTCAGGGTTAGTCCAAATGGTAGCTTAGCCCCCGGTATGAAGGTACGCAGGAAAGGGGTGGGTTTTTAGTCAGTAAAAGTCTGACTCTATCTCCCGTTCCGCCCAAGAACGGGGGTTGTCATTGGATGATTTTCCCAACCATAAAAAAAAAAAATTATCACTGTACTCAAAATATACTCTCTACATTAAAACCGTAGTCACAAAACAGTAGATATAATGAAAGCAATTTAAACGGAAAAGTTACAAATATAAGCGTGAATTTAATTTAAATTCAACTTGTATCAACGAGTAGCGTTTATTTAAATTCAACTTGTATCAACGAATAGCGTTTATTTAAATTCAACTTGTATCAACGAATAGCGTTTATTTAAATTCAACTTGTATCAACGAATAGCGTTTATTTAAATTCAACTTGTATTAACGAATAGCGTTTATTTAAATTCAACTTGTATCAACGAATAGCGTTTATTTAAATTCAACTTGTATCAACGAATAGCGTTTATTTAAATTCAACTTGTATCAACGAATTGCGTTTATTCAAATGTAGCACTTCGTTGCAGTAGCCTGTTACTGTGAAGATTCTAAAAATATACGCTGCAGAACTAGGATGCACTTCCACGATAAAATGTTTCATGAGAAACAAATTGTTTGTGAGTATTTACTAATCACTGTGAAAAATATTGGTGTTTTTTTTTATCAAGAATTGTGTATTCCATTTGATATTATTGTGTGTGAGTTTTTTTTAATCAAGAGTTGTAGCAACTAGATTTGTAATTTCTTAATTTATTTCGAAACTCCGACGAATAGTTCGCTGATAAATTTACAAAATAAGTTATTAATATACAATTTCACGCTTTTTAGTGAAGAGTTCAGTAAAGTTTTTTCTATTTTAAATTAATTGTTTTATATATATTCACGTTTCCACATATTGCATTTGTCAATGTAGAAACATGTGCACGTTAAAAGCGTCCAGAATAATAATAATAAAAAAACAATTCACGAAAAAGTTAGTCACTATGATTTATCATTTACTAGCTGCTCCCAGCGGCTTCGCCCGCGTGATAGCAGAAAATTATCCCAAGGGAACATACTTCCGGGATAAAAAGTATCCTATGTCCTATTCCAGGACATCGTCTATCCGTATACCAAGTTTCATCAAAATCTGTTTTGCCATTGAGGCGTGAAGACGTAACAAACAAACAAAATCACTTTCGCTTTTATAAAATTAATAAGGATAATTTGTTCGTCAGTCGTTTCGGGCAGTTAAAAGTCTTGCAGTGTTATCGTGTTATCCAAACTCTGAGTCACAAAGATTAAATCGGCCTGAAATCATGGGTTCTACAAAGTGGTGTACCCCGGGGCCCTGGTACGAAGACAAAGTAGGAACAGGAGTGGGTTTTCAAAGTTGGGAGTAAAAGTCTGACACGCCCTCCCACTCCTCCCAAGAGTAAGAGAAGTCATTGGATGATTTCCCA
Organism: Mythimna lalbum; assembly: GCA_949319445.1. Lineage (NCBI taxonomy): Eukaryota > Metazoa > Arthropoda > Insecta > Lepidoptera > Noctuidae > Mythimna > Mythimna lalbum. The sequence goes on along the minus strand of OX439359.1, from coordinate 5,196,140 downwards.
CCTAAAAAAAGAGGTCAAATCGGCAGTTCATCATCATTATCATTTCAGCCGAAATACGTACACAGTTGAACATAGGCCGCCCCCAAGTATCGCCACAATGAACGGTCTAGTGCGTCTCACATCTATTGGATTCCCACATCCCTTGCCAGGTCGTCGGTCTACAAATCGGCAGCTATGTAGTTAGACATATTATACACAAATAATGGTGATATTATGGGTAATAACTTACCCTCCTGATGTAGGTAGATATTGAATTCACCTCGTTAATTGTAACAATTATTTTAATTGCAATTATTAATTGAAATTCCATGATATTGTCGTCATTAGGTTGTTATTGTTGTGCTTTTTGGCATCGGTATTATCGTCATTGGCATATAATATGTTCGCATTCCTGTTAATATTTCTCTTTAAGGGCTGCGATTGTTTGAGGCTTGTTGGCATAAACCCGTAACTTCAAGTAGCCACAAGGAAAAAAGTCATCATCATCTTCCTGCCCCTGCCCTCTTGTTACTTGAGGTCGGCGCATCACGTTTTTTTATTCCATTCTATCCTACTACCCGTCATGCTATCCCTAACTTCCTTTTCTTTCATATCACTCTTCATACAATCCAATCATCTTCTCTTTGGCCTCTTTCCCCCTCTCTACCCATCCACATGTATACTCATTATTTTATTCATGCATTTCATTCCTCCTCTTTACATGACCATTCCCAAGATAAACTCAGACCTTCTCTTTAAGATAGATAGATAGATAGATAGATAAATTCTTTATTGTACACCAAAAATAAAAATTACATAAGAAACTTAAAATTAATAGGGTGTCATCACGACTCACATTTTCACTGTTTTTCATACAACCGCTCATAACTGATTATGACGTTATTACACATTTTTCATTAGATATTTTGGAAACACAGTATCTTGTGGATATTATCTAGGTTTCTAAAGAAACCAATTTCTAAGTTTGTGTAAAACTAATCCAGTAAAAACCTCCGAAAATGTCCTATTTTGTATGAACTTTGACACTTCATAATTTGCCTAAAAATTAAAAAAGTCAAAAAAGTAATTCTCTAGAGACCTTGCAAATTTTATTAAAATTCTAAATGACGACAACTTTTTCCAAAAACTATTAAGGGTTTAAAAAAAACAGCTATGTCCTGAAGCAAGTTTTGTGAAATTTTCGAGTAAATCTCGGAATTACCGAATACTTACAGAGTTTCCAGGCGTTATCTCTCTTTTTTTGCGTTGCCTTTTTGTCAAACATCGCGTTGGATTGCATTAAATGAAGTAACAAGCTTTTAAACCATTTTCGATGTTTACGATAAGCGAGTGGAGAAGGACCCTCTTAAGAGAAGGAATGGGCCGTTATGGCGCAATACGGGTTGGTAAATGTCACGTCTTCGAATTTTTGGTTCTAGGACATACCGTTTTCCTCACGATGTTTTCCTTCACCGTTTTGAGAGCAATGGTGATGTAATAAATTAGGCACACAAAGTAATGCGCCTGGCTGGGTTTTAACCCGCGACCTACAACTCGTAAGTCGGGGCCGTTACTACTTGGCCACCACTGCTCAGTGTCGGTCTGATGATATCTAGTTGCGTGAACTGTCGTCTGGATGATGTTTTTGCGTTCTCAATGACATCGGCAGCTACAGCGTCAAAATTCTCAGCAGAACAACTAGTCCGGAAGCGGCCACACCCTGCAGGGTCTCTTGTGGTTTTAATTTGTTCGAGTCGAGCAGCTGAGCGGTGCAATGTTTTCCCAGTTGTCGCAACACGATTAGGAAATCGACGTCAAAATGCATGCTGCGCTAACAACACATACAGATTTATTGGTCAAAAGAATCGACACAATTATTCCACGCTATTGCGGAGTATCCCGTTTTATTGCTTGTGTGTTTGTATTTTGCAGCTGTCTAGTTTACAAATACTAAATAAAATTGACGTATAACGCCATTTGCGATAATAACAAACTAGCTTTTGCTCGTGGCTTCGCCCATGTATATAAAATATAACTTTTGTTACTCAGGAATAAAGCAGTTATTTGTCGGTGAAAAAATTTTAGTAATCGGACCAGTAGTTTCAGAGATTACCTCCTACAAAATCCTAATATTATAGTAGATACTCGTATATTCCCAATTTCTGAAATAAGCATTTGTAGTTGAGTATTTCTCAAACTCTACTTTACCCTGAAAACTTGTCAAAATTTGGCATAATTAGGGTTTAAAACGTTCTTAACTCAAAAAGTTCAGTTCAGAAACCCACCCATAGAGTGTTTAATTTAGTGCCATCTAGTATAATACAATTCTTAAAAACTATCCAAAAAACTAAAAGAGCTTATTGACAAATTTTATTATTCCAACTAAAACTTTCGAAGAACAAAGTCAGTGCTCTGCCCTGCACCGAAGTGCTCAAATCTGCTTATATTTGAATAATACCGCGCTCAAAGTCATAGGAAGTTTGCCAGAAAATGCTTATTTATGAAAATTGTTTCATGCTTAATGCACGCCTTATTGAATTAAAGCTCAACTATTGGACTTTAATATAGGTTTTGTTTGAGTTCATTGAGAGTCTTATAGTTTTTAAATTACCGTGACTGATGGTCTGGAACAATAAAATATACGCTTTTTCGTCAATTTTAATATTGGTCTCTTCAAGGCTAGATCTCACTCTAGCCCTGAAGACACCAAAATCAAAATTGGCGAAAAAGCGTATATTTTGATACTCTCTATGGAATTAAAATTCATAGGGTTCCCGCCAACGCCTAAAATTTGATATAGAGTAAGGTCTTATAGCACAGGTACCTATAGGAATAAATAATAATTAATTTGTTTTTATGTCACAAAAAAAAATGTTTTTGCATCTTCGAGACTCCATTCGGGAATCCAACTATTGTCGGAACCCTCAGTGCAAGAGTCTGACTTGCACTTGCCCAGATTTTTTAAATGAAATAGACAAGTGCTTGACAGCGATCCCACCTGATGGTAAGCAGTGATGCAATCGTTGATGGTGAAGCGCACTGGTTTATTAAGAGCCTATTTACTCTAGCCTTGAAGGTACCCAAATTATAATCGGTCGGGAAGACCGCAGCAGGCAAATTATTCCACTCCTTCGATGTACACAGTATAAATGTTTATTACAAAATAGATTTCTACTTTCTACTGTAAGTAAAAGCTTGTCAAATGCACTTAGTATTAATACAGGTATAAGGTTCCTTACAAAGGAAAACAGCATTACCGATATACGTTGGAATTAGCTTGCAAAATGTAAGGCTTGTTCGATACGTAAGTTTAACTTAAGAGGGTGGGTCCTTTTCCACTCGCCTATCGTAAACATCGAAAATGGTATAAAAGCTTGTTACTTCATCTAACGCAATCCAACGCGATGTTTGACGAAAAGGCAACGCGAAAAAAGAGAGATAACGCCAGAAAACTCTGTTAGTATTCGGTAATTCCGAGATTTACTCGAAAATTTCACAAAACTTGCTCCAGAAACAGCTGTTTTTTTTTTTAAACCCTTAAAAGTTTTTGGAAAAAGTTGTCGTCATTTAGGATCTTAATAAAATTTGCAAGGTCTCTAGAGGATTACTTTTTGACTTTTTTAATTTTTAGGCTAATTATGAAGTATCAAAGTTCAAACAAAATAGGACATTTTCAAAGGTTTTTACTGGATTAGTTTTACAAAAATTTAGAAATTGGTTTCTTTAGAAACCTAGATAATATCTACAAGATGCTGTGTTTCCAAAATATCTAATGAAAAATGTGTAATAACGTCATAATCAGTTATGTGCACCACCTTAATTAATGATTTACTACGCCAATGATTTAAACACTCTTGCTTCGGGAATGTTTTATAGAGTTACCATGGCCCTGGTTTTAGTCAATTAAAATCTGACATTTCAATGGGTGGACCAAAGAAGGGACAAGACAAGCTTTTTGATGGTTTCCTATCCCTAAAAAAAATAAGAGCTAAATACAGTTGTAATTTTAAAATGGCAATGCTGCTAGTCTTCTGGGCACATTTCCGGATGACAGCGATGTGGTGGAGTACTTTGACTCTTGAGTGTACTTTGTGTTTTGCTGTGCCCTTATAATTTTAAAATGGCAATCTTCTGGGCACATTTCCGGATGACAGCGATGTGGGGGAGTACTTCGACGATTAAGTGTACTTTGTGTTTTTTGTATTTTATTTATGTACGTTATGTATTTAGTTAGGTTTGAGTATAAATAGTTTAACTAATTAAAAAAAAAATAAGTTCATATGTAAATTTTGTCTCATTTTGAAATTGTACACTGAATCCTACCCTCTGTTGTGATCTCTCTATATCACTCAATGGCTTGCTGGAAGAAAACTCAACTGTGAATTAAGCCCGCCTATGTGCATGAACTTTGTAATCTTACTTTTATAAGTTTTTATGGTGTACAAAAAAGAATTAGGAATAGTATCTGTACAGTACATGACCGCCATTTTTCTTTTGACGCTCGTAAAATGAGGAAATAAGTGGACGTACTACCACCACAACTTTGCTTAACCCTTCGGGAAATTCACGCGTGAGGCATGGTGTTTTGTTATGTTTATTACTACGGAAAATAATAATAGAATGCTAAGAGGGTAGGGTTTCCTATTATTTTTTAAACCAACGTATTTATTGAAACTGACAGCTCTTTTTCTTCTTTTCATATCGATGGTTTTCTTTTCCCTCAAAGTTTTTGGCCCCAGAAGGATGACACGGTCGAGGTATTTCGATGGTACTGTATCTCTGTTTATTATTTTATGATAGAACCGACATAATTTCATTCGAAAGTCGACCATTGCTAAACGGTAGCTTATTCTGAATGTGTCGCCACATTAAGGAAGACGTCTACCCTGCTTAGGAGGAGCATCGCCAAGGCCTCGTAAAGAAGTGGTGGAAGTCCTCAGTAGTGGAAACCTCTCGTGTTTAAGCCACTGAGTTAGTCAATTGGAAGCGGAAGTGTCTTTCTGCGGAGCAGTAATAAGAAGCCTGTCGATATTCAAAAGTACGCAGTCAAAGCTATATTTGAGCATAACACATGCACCCACGATTTTCGGCAAATTCAAGGAATTTTGATTAAGAGTATCATCATTACAGCATTCATACGTCAATTGTTGGATGTAGGGCTCTCCCAATTGTCGGTACAACGACTGTTTCTGTAAGTCTCACATCAATCGGATTCTCATGACCGGGACCAGGTCATCGGCCAACATGGTGGAGGAGGTCTTTCTTCCAATACGCGGTCACCACTCCAAAAACTTTTGGCCCTGTCGACCATCTGTTTTGTTCCAGCCTAGCCCACTGTCACATAAGATTTTATGCCCATAGAAATGTTACAAAATAATAATAAACTGTAGAGTAGACCTTCCGAAAGAGTGGGTCTTAAAATGAACATGGATAAAACCAAAATCATGATTAACAACCACCCCTATCAAGGTCGGAAACTCTACACTCAAATTTGTGGACGATTACGTCTACCTCGGACAGACAGTCCAGTTGGGTAGGTCTGATTTCGAGAAAGAGGTTAACCGTCGAAGTCAACTCGGCTGGGCAGCGTTCGGGAAGCTACGCGGTATCTTTGCGTCCAACATACCAGTGTCTCATGACGAAAGTCTATGACCAGTGCGTGTTGCCAGTGATGACATAATTATGGCTCCGAAACGTGGTCGCTCACAATGGGCCTCATTAGAAGGCTTAAAGTCACCCAATTGGCAATCCACATCCGCAGGAGAACTAAGGTTGCCGACATAGCGCAAAGAATTGCCAAACTTAAGTGGCAATGGGCAGGGCACATTGCTCGCAGAACAGATGGCCGTTGGGGCCGAAAGGTTCTGGAGTGGCGACTGCGTACCGGAAGACGCAACGTTGGAAGGCCTCCAACAAGGTGGTCTGATGACCTAGTGAGGATTGCGGGAAGCCGATGGATGCGAGACGCGCAGTAGCGTTCGTTGTGGCGACGCTTGGGGGAGGCCTATGTCCAGCAGTGGACGTGTATCGGCTGAAATGATGATGATGATGATGAATTGGCAATGGAAAGGGCTATTCTCGGGGTTTTCTCTCGTGATTGAATCAAGAATGAAGACATCCGTAGGAGAACTAAAGTAGCCGACATAGCACGAAGAATTGCCAAACTTATGTGGCAATGGGCAGGGCACATTGGACAGACGACCAACAGATGGCCGTTGGGGCCGAAAGGTTCTGGAGTGGCGACCGCGTAACGGAAGACGCAGCGTTGGAAGGCCTCCTATGAGGTGGACCGATGACCTGATGAAGGTGGCGGGAAACCGATGGATGCGAGACGCACAGGAACGTTCGTTGTGGCGACACTTGGGGGAAGCCGACGGCTACCAATTTGGTGACCTATGTTGAGGGCATTGTTGAGGCGGTTGATGCGCGTGAGCAGATTGATGCTGTATACACCGACTTCAGCAAGGCTTTCGACACGGTCGACCATGACATACTTGTCAAGAAACTTAAAATGTATGGCATTTCAGACCCTCTCCTAAGTTGGTTCCAGTCATATTTGTCTGGACGGAAGCTCAGGGTTGTAGTAAATGGCTGTGCTTCGGAGTCGTACATAGCAACGTCAGGAATACCTCAGGGATCGCATTTGGGTCCGCCGATGTTCACTCTTTTCATAAATGACATCTACAAATGCTTCCAGAACTCAGAAATATTCCTGTTCGCTGATGACCTAAAAGCTATAAAGTGCATTAGAAATCCTATAGACTCGGTACTGTTCCAAAACGACTTGGACCGGCTGACAGAGTGGTGTGTTTGCAATAAAATGTCCTTGAATGTAAAAAAATGCCATCATATCAAATTTACAAAAAAAAAAAACTTTGTGCATTCAACTTACAAATTGGATGGTGAACAGCTGGAAGAAGTCGAAACTATACGTGACCTAGGCGTTCAGTTAGATAAAAAGCTTAGTTTTGTCGAACATATTGATAAAGTCACGCTCAAAACATCGAAGATGCTTGGCTTTGTTATGAGGGAGTGTAAACATTTTAAAAATCCTAACATTAAAAAAATTATGTATAACTCGCTGGTTAGAAGCCATCTCGAGTATTGCAGTGTGGTCTGGTCACCTAAGTATAAGGTCCACATCAAGCGTATTGAGCGGCTGCAAAAACGGTTCTTGTGGCATCTTACCTATACCAAAAATATGGGTAGGAAGCTCAAATCGTACCAGGAGAGGCTTAAGTATTTTAAGATGGATTCTCTGGAGAATCGCAGGAACATGCTGGATTTGGTTTTTCTTAAGAGGCTAGTAACCGGTTCTCTAAACTGTCCTGATTTGCTCAGTAGGGTATTACTCCATGTGCCACGTAATCTGCCTAGAAGTTCTAACAAGAGACTCTTTTGCATGCCAAGATGTCATTCCAATTTGAGACGATACTGTCCACTCTCTAGAATGTGTGCTGCTTACAATGAGCTGGATGTGGACATTGACCTCTTTGCTTCATCACTGCCCGCTCTAAAAAAAGTGGTACTTGCTACTTATAATTGAGTCCTTGTTGAAAATAGATTGTTTGCATAATCTTAAATACTTAATAATGAAATCTAACTTATTATAATCATTTTTTTTAAATTTTAGTATGTATAATCGAATGCAATATAACTCAAGTTAATCTAATTTAATTTAAGTAATTATAATCAAATTTAATATAATTTATTGTTATAAATTTGAATCTTAGTCATTTTAAACTAATTGTAATCTAATAGTAATCAAATTTTTATTCAATTTAAATTAATTATTATAATCAAATTGTAATTTATTGTGTATTTAGTTTTATATATTATATTTTAATATGAAAATTATTGTAAGCAACCCTTTTTTTGTGTATTACTGTTACAAATCTAATATGTTAATATTGTTATTTTCTGCGCGTAATGTAGTACATGCTGTGCTTTTCTGTAAGTGATGAGGCGCTTAGTCCTAGCTTACCAATGTACAAGTTGCAATGTATTAGCGTACTCATTGTTGAAAAGCCGTTAAATAAATAAATAAATAAATAAATAAATAAATAAATAAGCCTATATCCAACAGTGGACGCATATCGGCTAAAATGATGATGTTGAATAATAAACATTTCTTCAAACTAATTACGGAAATAGGTCTTCTAAAGGAAACCTAAGGTTTTCTTACACTGTATTTATTATAATTGTTCATCCTCATTTTCGTGTAACAACATAATCGGAGTTTTCACGGAAACACTGTAATCGAAGAAAAGTCTACAAACATTGTTCTACGGAGTTAATTAGTTTCCACTAGGCTAATTGGAGTTCCCTTCAGAGAAACAATGTTAAACCAGGAATGAAGTTACACACCCCCTCATTCCTAAAGTACTTTCAGGAATAATGGGGAAAAAAGTAAACATTTTCCATAAGCCATTTTTTGCCCAAGTCAAAGTCAAATATACCCATTACATACATTATACCTATGTGTCACAAATAAACTTGTGACACATATCGCGAAGGTACTCGACAGCCAGCTGGATGCTCGGTTGGATGGCTTACTTAATTTACACGATGCACAGTTTGGGTTTCGTAATGATCTTGGTACTGAAAGTGCAATTCTCAGCCTCAAACATACGGTACAATATTATGCAAAACGTCAGACACCAGTTTATGCTTGCTTTTTAGATCTCTCCCGTGCTTTTGACCTTGTTTCTTACGATGCTATGTGGGAAAAGCTGCGGGAGAGAGGAGTGCCGGCGGAGTTGTTGCGTATCTTCCAGTACTGGTATTATAACCAGACAAATTGTGTAAGATGGGCTGATAGGCTGTCGGTGTCGTATGGACTGGAGTGCGGGGTTAGACAGGGGGGGATAACTTCACCAAAGCTGTTTAAGCTCAGCAGCAAGAAAATCGGGTGTCGCATTGATGACGTGAGTGTTAATAACATCAGTTATGCTGACGATATGGTGTTGCTGAGCCCAACAGTTAGGGCGTTGAGAGAGCTGCTGAGTTGCTGCGAAAGCTATGCTCGGAAGCATGGCCTTATTTATAATGTTAAAAAGAGCGAGTTCTTGGTCTTTAGGGCTGTCGGTGGTAAATGTCCTGATTATGTTCCCCCCATTAAACTTAATGGGAAAGATATAGTGCAGGTGCGTAAGTTTAAGTACTTGGGGCATTACGTCACCGATGACCTTAATGATCAAGACGATATTGAAAGGGAACGTAGGGCGCTGGCAGTTCGATGTAATGTGTTGGCTCGCAGATTTGTACGGTGTAGCAGACCAGTTAAGATAACACTTTTTAAAGCCTACTGTCAAGTGTTTTACACGTGCAGCCTGTGGACCAACTATACTCAGCGGACTATCAGCGCCTTGCGGGTCCAATATAATAACGGATTCAGGATGTTGATGGGGCTGCCCCGTTTCTGCAGCGCATCAGGTATGTTCGCAGAGGCACACGTCGATGGATTTCACGCCATCGTCAGACAAAAGTCTGCCTCTTTGCTCTGCAGAGTGCGGGCTAGCTCCAACTCCATCCTGAAGACCATAGCGGGGAGGTACGACTCTCCTCTGTTAGGTGATGTTGTTCATAGATGTATCATGAACAACCACCTTGTTTTAAAATAAATAAATAGGTAGTAGTAAGTTTACTAACATAGGTTTAAATTTTTTCTATATTGTTACTAACCCATATGGATGTCACTTATCCGAAATAAAGATTATTTTATTTTTATTTTATTTTATTTTATAGGTATTATGTATGGTGGTATAGTACATGGTGTTAATATTTGAATTTGTAGGTGAAAAAATCATCAAAATCATCAGCTCTTTCGTCGAAAATATTATCGCGTTCTATCAAGATATGACAGAGGTCTAAAGCAAGCTTATCAATGAAAATACAGTAAAAAAATACATAATTAGTAAAATGAGTAAAATCCTTAATAGTACAATATCCTTACTAATATTATAAAAGCGAAAGTGAGTTTGTTTGTTTGTTTGTTACGTCTTCACGCCTATATGGCAAAACCGATTTTGATGAAACTTGGTACACGGATAGACCATGACCTGGAATAGGACATAGGATACTTTTTATCCCGGAAGTATGCTTCCCAGGGATAATTTTCTGCTACCACGCGGGCGAAGCCGCTGGGAGTAGCTAGTTTATTATATTTGAATCTGGGGGCACATTCTCAATAACCTGTTATTTACTATTTCGCAAATTCTCTCAAAACAATCTCTTTCAACACGCAAATCACTCGATAATCCTTGCCTACGGCTACATTAATGTTCCACACACACATTAATACACACACCTCTAATGAAACAAGGCCATGTTTAAAACAAATACACCCAACACGGTAGTCGCTTAAAATATAATATCCCATTACCGACACGTTTACGTTTACGAAGTAAACAAACAGGGCAACAGGCCATGTTATTTGTACCTGTTCCTGATGCGACGTACGTTGTTTTTCAACGTAACTTGCTGCGGAAGGTATTACGTGTTGTTGATTCTGTGGCTGATTCGATAAGCGAAGGTTTGATAAATGATGTTGATTGAAGTTCAAATATATTTGGGGAATATTTGGGGGCTTGAGGTCAAATATTGACAACTTTGTTCAAGCATCTATAACAATTTCTTAGCATTGGCGTCGTAAATCTTTAATTAAGTTGAACTTTTAATTGTAGAAATTGGGGGAATTTAGAGAATCACCGCGGCCTTGGAATGCAAAGGGCAACTGTAAGAACACGGGTGGTTTTAGTCAGTAAAAATCTGATACGTCCTCCTGCTCCGCCCTAGAACGGGAGAAATCGTTACATGATTTCTCGCCTTAAAAATATTTTTTTAAATATTGAATAAAAATCCTTACTAATACTACTCGTAATATAATATTATAAAAGCGAAAGTGAGTTTGTTTCTTACGGCAAAACCGATTTTGATGAATTTTGGTACAGAGATAGTTGGGACCCTGGAGACGGACATAGGCTATTTTTTTTCAAGTGAGAAAAGTGGGAGAAAGAGAAAAGAAAAGGGGAGAGGAATTAAAGTATATTAAAAAACGCGGGCGAAGCCGCGGGTAAAACGCTAGTCTCAAATAAAACAACCATCCACTCTTGACTCATAGCCCCCATCCCCAGGCTATAAGGTACAAACTGTCGATAGAATCTCACACACCAACAATCATACACGTAATGAGTCAGTTCAGGGAATAGAGAATACAAGCCCCCCTTCCCCTACTGTATTCATTTAACAGCGAAATGTTAGTTCGTAGGAGATCGATGGAGTCGCCTTAAGAATTGTGGATTCGAATTAGATTTAGGTCGCTAACTGAGAGACACTTGTGTCTTTATTTTTTTTTTGTATTTGGAAGTAGTATTGAAATTGAATTGTTATATTGTTCTGCAATCTTGTTAGTATTAACAGTCGTAGCTGTGGACTGTTGTTGGGTGGGTCGCGTCTTCATAATCTTTTGTCAGTTTCGTAAACTTTTGAACGGCGTACGAGGATCCGAAAAGAGCTCGCAGAGGCCCCTTAGGCATTTTTATTCGTGTCCTTGCGAACAAATCAATTGTAAGGTTTTGATAATAATCAGATTATTTATTCAGTTTTTGTAACCAAGAACATTATTTATTTTGTATTCGATTACATTGCAATCGACTAGTTATGCTGGCAACACCAAAACGTATTTGTGATTATCTGTGAAAAGTGGGGGATGTAGCATAAAAGCAGGAGTAGTCTTGGTTCGGCGGCTGTTGAAGTAAGACGCGTTAAGAAAATAATGATAACAAGAAACTTTTAAAAGAGTGGTTATGCAGTTTCTTGTTTATTTATTGCATTTTAAAGAAGGCTTACAGACTAACAAAATAATTAATATAAAAAGTGTGACATTTTCAAATTGCTAATTACAAGCCTCCTCACGTATACAAAAATGTATCGAGAAGGAAAGTACCGTATTAAAATGAATTACTATTTTTTTTTATGTCTGTGCTATTCATCGTTGCAAGGACGCCACACTGGTGCAGAACAAGTCAATATCAAGTTCCCTAGAAAGTCTATTGAAATCAAGTGCACTCCTTATTGAAAAAACATTTTTCACATTCTTCTCCATGAGATCTACGCTTTGGACTGTGGAACTAGCATCACTTTTCTGACTGACTGACTGCGAGACAATCCAAATGATTGTGTAATAAACATATTATTTTATTTATTTATTACGGCACTCCAACGAATAGTTCACCAAAACATTTACAAAGGAATAATCTTAACGATAACAATTATCACAGCGAATTCTTCATTAAAAGGTGTGCACAGCACTTACAGACTATGGTAAACTAATATTATTGTATTTTGAATAAATCAATTATTCACATTTGAGAAATAATAACAAAGTACGACACAATAACAAAGAAAAAAGATTTTATACTGAAGTGAGTATTTTATTACACAATGTTCAAGATTAGTATTTGTGTTTGCTATGTTCGTGTTCGTACGTGCATTTCTACTTTATATATGACTTCAACTCCGTCTTTGCATCCACAATAACCAGCTTTTATGCGGACAAAGCCGCAGGCTAGTCCAAACTAATATTATAAAGAGGTAAAATTTGTAAGTTTGTATGTAGGGAGTATAAAATCTCTGGAAGTACTGGTCCGATAGCTAAAATTCTTTCACCGATAGAAAGTTATTTTATTCCTGAGTGACATAGGCTATATTTTATGTACGCGGTCGAAGCCGCGGGAAAAAGCTAGTAAACTATAGTTTTGTTCCAATTAAACAACTCCGATATATATACCACGGAACAGTTCAAAACTCAAATCAAACGAACAAACGCTATCAAATCGCCACCTACTCGACAATCAATACAAATTCCACAGAAGTAATTATTTCTATAATTTGGCAACTTGTGCCAGTCACAGCGAATCGCGGGCCGTCACGAAGATTAATGCCCAGTGCCTAATTAGAAAAGTTTTCCTACAGCTATTTAATGACCCCGGTTGAACTAGAAACAGAATTGGAACGGGACACACTGTTACACTGTGTTCCTGTGTTTACTGAGACTGAGTTTGTTTATACAGCGCAGTTTATATATACCCTTGTGTTGCACTTGCCTTAATCGATCTGTTGGGTTCCGCAGACTTTTGAATCGGAGAATACAATCTATTCGACAGTTTAAAGGGGAGTTAGAGGGGAATTAAAGGAAAATAGGAGACGTATCGGTGCGACTGTTCTACCTGTAGTATTCTTTGTGGGTTACTCGTGTTTTCTACTTGTTGAAAATGAGGTTATTAGTGTCCATGGAGTTTCTTGGACGTTCTTCTCCATAGGGATGTACGCTTTGGAACGTGCAATTTAGCTTCACTTTTTTGACTGACCGACATTTTGACAAACCATTTCTGATTAGTGTGTTTTCAGTTTATCTGTTAAGATCTTTTTAGAGCATCTTGTATTTTTTGGAAATGCAAGACCACAATTATAAACTAGTGCATGACCGCGATCCCACCTGACGATAAGCAGAGATGCAATCGTTAATTGTGATGCGTATTAGTTTACTAAGAGCCTATTCACTCTAGCCGTCCTCAGAAAGCAAATGGTTCCAGTTCTTTGATGTAGGCAGTATATACCTACGACGAAGCGAAATACTTAGTCCAAACCGTAGAAGTTTCAAAAATATAAGGGTGGATACACGCTGTACGATAGGTTGTCCGATGGTAGAAAGTAGATGGCGGGATTAAGAGGGTCCTTCTCCACTCGCTTATCGTAAACATCGAAAATGGTATAAAAGCTTATTACTTCATTTAATGCAATCCAATGCGATGTTTGACAAAAAGGCAACGCAAAAAAAGAGAGATAACGCCTGGAAACTCTGTTAGTATTCGGTAATTCCGAGATTTACTCGAAAATTTCACAAAACTTGCTCCAGGAAATAGCTGTTTTTTTTTAAACCCTTAAAAGTTTTTGGAAAAAGTTGTCATCATTTATCATCTTAATACAATTTGCAAGGTCTCTAGAGGACTACTTTTTGACTTTTTTAATTTTTAGGCAAATTATGAAGTGTCAAAGTTCATACAAAATAGGACATTTTCAGAGGTTTTTACTGGATTAGTTTTACACAAATTTAGAAATCGGATTCTTAATCTAATAATTTGAATTTTATAATTGGATTAAATAAATATACAACATAGTAGGTACAACGCTTGCAAATTGGATAAAATCAAAACATTTCGGCTACATCTATATCTATTTATAATTTAGTGATTTCAGAAGCAATCATTATATACGAACTTACACCTTTGAGTTCCGTACAAACTCACCTATGTACTCGTAAATAGTTCAATTCCGGAATGGAGTCTCAAAGATATCTCGAATGAAAAAAAAAACGTAGCAATAAAATAAAAATATATTTAGCTGACTAGCGCACTGTATTGAGATTTATTCCTATAGCTGTGCTACAAGATCTTGCTTTATGCCAAATTTCAGGATTCTGGGTCAACGGGAAGTACCCTAAGAATTTTGGTTCCCTTGAGAGTGTCGACAATTCGACATAACTTTTTTGCGACAAAAATAACCATATCTTTTATTTTTTTAGTTAGAAAATTGTATCACAGTTTCAAGGGACCGTAGAATTGGGTATATGGTTTTAATTGCAACTCTTTTACAGGGTCTTGATAGATACACAGACAAACAACAAAGCGATCTTGAGCGAAGCTTTTGGGGTATGGAACCCTAAATACATACAATTGGCGGCCCTATCGCATTCCGCGATCTTTTTCAGGCAAGCTAGAATAGATAGAGATGGCTTAGTCACAAGATGGGGTTGCATTTCGTGCAGAAACAGGGGGTTTAAAAATTAGTAGTTAGGAAGAGTAAATTTATTACATCTTGCGTTTAAGAACCCAGAACGACCTTACATAAAGGCAACAAATATCTTCAAATCTATCAAAACCAAAAGCACTTTCAGCACAAATTCCTTCAAGGAAACTAGCCCAGTTTTCAACTATAATAACAACCATTTATATAAAGGTTTTCTAGTCGGGAACACACGCCATCAACCGTCGTTTCCAAATGGGTATCATTACGACGAGGTACTGAGATGAAATATAGAAGACTGGTGTAACAATATAGACTGATAAATTGCTTCCAGGATTACAAATGTTTGCTGATTCTTAGCCTTTTTGTTTGCTGAAGAAAGGGCTCGAACGCTTTTTTTAAAGACACGCTTTTTGAGGATAAAGGAGGGCTGTTTAAGGTCCTTAGTTAAGGGTCTTATCCTGATCTATTTTTTTTTGTTGACGGGGAAAATCATCTTTGACGAAACCCGCTCTTGGGTGGAGCGGGAGACAGTGTCAGACTCTTACTGACTAAAAACCCCGCGCCGTTCCTTCTAGCCTTCATACCAGGGCACGAGTTCCCTTTCGGACAACCCTGTCCCCAGTAGGCTTCGACCCAGCTGGGCCCCTCCTGCTGCTGACAACTCCTTGAGGCGCGCGGGAACAGTGCGCGCCGTCGACGTTTTGGACTCGGTCCATTACCAGACGATCGGACAGCGAGTTACCCATGGCTCGCCGTCCGTGAGCCCGCGTCTACGGTGGCTGGAAATCGGGATCGGAATCCCGGCGACGGTGGCGAGGGCGCCGTTGCCTGATGCGGTCGGCCTCCTCCTTTGCTAGCATTACTGCTTCGCAGAAGGAGGCGACCGCCTGCCATTCCTCCTCGCTCCGGATCATGGCCTCGACCAGGGCCCGGCGCGAGAGGTCTCCGCCGCCGATCGCCCCCACGAGGGATCAGTGGACTAGTCTTAAAAGGTTTTCGTGTTGAATGGTCTTGACTGTTATTTTATTATTGCAATTTAAATCATTTATATTGTGTTCACCTTTAATTTGAGTTTACTGTCATGAAAATTCGAGTCGAATGCGCGAAGGAAGCAGTCTCATGTTTTTTCATTTCCTGAAAGTGGTATTGCCTAAAATTAAAAAAAAGCTTTTAATGAAAATAATTTGGTCATAACAAGCTTATTATGCCTATGCAAGCCTATAATTAATACTCCTCAAGACGTATCATACGAGCTCAAACTCGATGGAGTTGTGTCGTTTAACTACCAAGTTCCTATCGTCACCTTCCGGTTCCATCATCAGATCAGCTCCATATGATAATTTTGCATCATCATCTGATTTACACATGCATGCAAAATTTTAGTTCAAACGGTTACCGGGAAGTGAGTCAAATGACATGGCCGGAATTAGTAGGGAGCTGTGCCCAAGCTAAAAATATTCATGTACACACACAAAAGGCTGTATTAAAGCTTAAAGGTACGGCTTTAGAGTAGTTCAAGTTCTATGATCAGAGAACAGGCGAGAGACACTATAAATAAGATTTCAAAAGAAACGCCTAACTATTTTGAATAGCAATAATTGACATCAACACAACAATGATCTACAATAACACGTTAAAGTGACAGTGACAGTAAGTTAGTATGAGAACGCTTTTCAGACTTCGGGTAGGTATAATTCTATGAAAATGTATGAAACACTACCAGTTATACATATTCATAAAGGCAAATAGTGGATTATGAGTAAAAAATCAAAAGACCAAGTAAAACGTAATCACATTGATGTATATTGGTAATAGTCACTTTCAACCGTTTTATTTATTTATTTATTTATTTATTTATTTATTCTTCATGCACAATTATTATTATTATTATTATTATTATAACCGTTGACATAAACAAGCTGCGATTTCGAAGAAAAGCTCGTCGTCATACAGATATTTTTGGATATTGGGCGAATTTGAAAAAAATATACAATTGAACATGCAATAAAACACTAAAACATAACACTAGAATTTTTATTTAGTCATATAAATAAGTAAGTACATACATTTGCTTAAATATATTTATTTTTTAATATTTTAACACATTATCACTGCAATAATCACTCAGACAAGACACATTCAATGTTTTCATCCACTCTTAAATCTCGAAAAGAAGAACTAGCCAGCTTCGAAGATATGTTATCAAGTATGAGGCTGGTGCCGTTATATTTGCTTGATTAGCAACTGGTTGAATCGAAAGTAGTTCAAGCAATTCCGATTCATTTTTCCTGTAGTTCTTCAACCTGTTTATGTATATCAGCCAATGTATTTTGTAATTACGGTGTTAAAGTTCTTACAATATGCCTTCATATTCGATTATAGGCCACACTTTAATTCAGGCACCTTGACTTCATAAGCGTCTGAATTCAAATCGTAAACAAACCAATTCAATATGCACAGCTCAATATTAATATTAGAAGCGTAAAGGAAAGTCCGTTAAAGGATAGCGTGCCAACTTAAGTTTAAAAATCTAATACATTTACGAAAACACAAAACAATAATATGTTGTAAAATCGACGCAAGTCTGACACATACAGTTTTGACAGTTTAGTTTAAAGAACAGAAATGTCAAAAGACGTTTGGTTACACTCTTGGAAAATATTGTTGATTCATAATGGAACTCCATCAAGACACGCGGTAACTCGAAAAGTGGTGTCTGCGATAATTGTGAAACCGTTAACTTTTTTAACAACAACAAACAACAATTCTGGCATTTACGGGTGTTTTATATTTTAGTTTTACCTTCAGGCTTACTACAGATAGGTACCTAGAGAGATGGTCTGATGCGTATAATCAAACGTGTCTTAGTTTACGCCATGATTGCAATGATACAAAACGACATAAAAACAATTAACGCACATATTTTTTTGGGATTATTTCTCGCATATTCTAGAGAAATGTGATTGATGTGAATTATTTATATTTATTTTATAAGATTTTTTTATAAAATCATAATGAATGTCCATGTGAATTGATTTGGGCAGGATTCGGCCATGTCTTTTAATTTGCAAGATTTGATTACAGACAAACATCGGGACAGGTGAAACTAAATAAAAGCTTGTAAAAAAATTGTGAAAGGTACCTTTGGTTTTAAGCTTCAAAACAGTATCCTAGCCAAGTTGATAATCTGCAATCACTAACACTGGTAGAAAACTTCAAACGTACGGAAATGACGTCATCTCAACGCACTGAGCGTCGGTTAGAACAAAAGAATCCGGGGCGTGGCCAACTCGAGGCGTTCGACGCAAGTGAAACTGTAGTAACTTGGCTAGTGGGGCAGGTTTTTCTTTTTAACTTATTCGACTATTTTTTTGTCTTTTAGTAATGAGAGAATGATACAGACGTAAAAGTATATTTTATTCACCAATATTTTTTGTAATTTTTTTTTATCTATAAATTTATTTTTATTTTAATGGTTTTATATAAAATCACTTTTAGCGATAAGACCGCCCATTGTGACACCCTATTAATTTTAAGTTTCTTATGTAATTTTTTATTTTTGGTGTACAATAAAGAATTTATCTATCTATCTATCTATCTATCTATCTATCTATCTTATTAATATCAATAACAAAATTAATATTTTTTTTCTGAGTATCAAAATAAATTATTTGGTGTAGCTTTGTTTCAGTGGGTGAATCATAAATAAATAACTCTTCCCGCTCTGGGTGAGAGCGAGTCAGATCATCAGACATTTACTGACTAAAACCCACATGTATTCCTTCAGTTGGTTGACGTAGCACACAATAAATTTAATTTTACAGACACATCACATACTCGCCTTTTTAATGGCTTAACAATTTTATCCCCATTACCCAACTTTTCAACTCAGACAGTAAAAAGTTTATTTTCATTTATTATACAAATAAAAAATATTCTCTTTTGTTCTATAAACGTACCATTCCCTTGTCATGTGTAAATTCTATATTTTTTCAGACACTCGTGGCTATTGTGGATTCTCTCGTTACTTTTTCAAATGTATGTGTACGACAGGTGTAATAAAGAAATCGTGAGGTAGGTAGCAGGACTATTTGTATGTTTCGTATACAGGGTGATTTTGAGGCAGGGTAAAGAAAATCGTTTTGAGGATTTTTTCTTAAATTAATTATTTAATGTAAGCTAAGGGAAAGCAGTGGTGTGGGTCACTGATTCCATTCCAGCCAGGCGAATTACTTTGTGCAATTTATTTCATCACCATTGCTCTTAAAACGGTGAACAAAAACATCGTGATAAACTAGAGGAGGAGGCTTAAGTCCCATCATTGGAAATATTATAAGGCTGATAAGTAATTATGCATATAAGTAAATTAACCAATATTAATTCGTCTTGGCCAGACCTTAGAATGGATAACTTCCACCAACTAAAACTTGCCAAATCATTTAAATGTAAAAAATGTATGGTATGTTAATCCACGTTTAGCCATATCATTGATGTAGGATTTCAATGATATTAAAGAAAGTAGGTCAAACGAATATTTAAATATCATCTAATTTTAACATTTAAATCGATACGGCCGGCTTTACTTCGCCATATGAAGTGATCAATTTGTAAGATCTGACCAAAACAAAATGTATTAAAAACCCATATCTCAATAATCCACCCTGTATTTATATTCATGCGTGTAAGTGTGAGAGTAATGCGGTAAAAAGATCTATATTTCGGTTCTTAGTGACTCGTGAAAAATGTCTGTTGTGATACCTTTTTTTTTCGATGGGGAAAATCATCTTATGACAAAACCCGCTCTTGGGTGGAGCGGGAGATAGTGTCTGACTCTTACTGACTAAAAATCCCACCCTGTTCCTTCTAGCCTTCGTACCGGGGCTCGAGTTTCCTTTCAGATAACCCTGGTGTCAGTATGCTTCGACCCAGCTGGGCCCCTCCTATTGCTGCCAACTCCTCGAGGCACCCGGGAACAGTGCGCGCAGTCGACGTCTTGGGCTCGGTCCGGACAGTTACGTCTGTTGTGGTACCTGAAATTGAATCTATAAGGATACATAATAACCTATTGTACATATACATAAAAAGTAATGTTTAATCTAACGCACTTATTTCTTTGGACGGCTTAACTTGGCTGTTATTCTTCCAACTTCTACCAAATTGTCTAAAGACGAATATCCTTACTAATATTATAAAAGCGAAAGTGTGTTTGTTTGTTACGTCTTTACGCCTAAATGGCAAAACCGATTTTGATGAAACTTGGTACACGGATAGACCATATCTTGGAATAGGACTTAGGATACTTTTTATCCCGGAAGTATGTTCCCTTGGGATAATTTTCTGCTATCACGCGGGCGAAGCCGCTGGGAGCAGCTAGTCATACTATAAATCAATGTTTTTATTGTGTTTCACAGTTGAAGGTAAAGAAGTGAAAACTTTGAGCGAGTTTGTACGTATGTTGGTTACCTCTTAACACTGGAACGGCTGAACGGATTTTTAAAAAAAATGTCACACGGGTAGATCGTGTCCTGAAATAGCACATAGGTTACATTTTGTGTAGGGAATAATGGTTCCTTGCAATAATAAATCATCTGTATTTTCTATATAAATCAAAGTCAAAGTCAAAATATTTTATTTCACATAGGCCTACATGTGCACTTATAAAACGTCAGAAGCTAGTGCACGGTTCCAAATTGGTCGTTTCCTATGGAGAAGAACCGGCAAGAAACTCCATGATTACTCTTTTAAAAAATGTGTTTATTACAATATTCATTGATTTATGTAAGAACAGTGGTAGACCAGTCAACACTGTACACAAAAGCACAAAATTAATCATAATAAAATAAAAAAAGGAAGTCGTAATAGAATGCCATCACTCTAAAGTTTTCTTGAAAAAAAAAGTTCTTCAAAAACATTTATTAATTTAAAACACAGACAAACAAGTTTAATTAAAGTACCTAATATTGACGCCTCCAAATAAAACAAACAAAGTCGACAAAAGCTTTTTAATCAAAATACAATGTAAACTAATTAAAACAAAGAGTATTTATTAGAACTACATTGTTTCTTGATGTCTCGCTGAAAAGATATTGAAATATCTTTCAACTTTGTTGTTCATAGAACGCAAATATAGATTTAGTTTGGTTCTTTGAGTCTCAAAGTCATACAAGTGACAATAAGCCTTGAAATGACTATAATTTTATTTATGAAGTCAAATTCTTTTTTCTTTTATTTTCTTTTTTTTTATTAAATTGTAAAACTTGCTTTTTTGGCAATGATTTCACTCCGGGACTATTTTTTAAATTTTTATAGGCTTGAGTTTGACCATCATCCATCATGGGAAGCGATGATGTGGCCGATAATGAAACACGCTTGCCTAAAAGTAACCTATTCAGTTATTCTCTATTGATTTAAAGACTTTAGAGATTTTGACTGGCCTGTTGGTATAGTGGTTAGTGACCCTGACTGCTATGCCGGAGGTCGTGGGTTCGATTCCCACCCAGGACAAATGTTTATGTGATGAGCATAATTATTTGTTCTGTGTTTGGGTGTAATTTATCTATAATATGTATGTATTTAGAAATATATAAGTATGTTTATCAGTTGTCTAGTACCCATAACACAAACTCTGCTTAGCTTGGGACTAGACGGCATTGTGTGATAGTTGTGGAATATTATTGTTTTAAATGAATCAGCATCTACTTCCTCACCATCTATTTACAAAGAAAAAAGGTCTGCCTTACATTTTCCTAAGTATATTGGGGTTGTCCTAGTCTAAGCCAATAGAATCTAGTATTTTACTTGGAGTGACTGCCTATCTGACCTCCACAACCCAGAAATTAGGATAACACGACACACTTTGGTTAGAATAACGACGTCACACGTAACTTTAATGGGCTATTAATCTTTGTTATTTTTTGTTTAATTGAAAAAAGAAAAAATACGTGTCGAATATTTTTGAATAATCTAAAATACGGACTAAATAAAATGTGGTTATTTTGACCCTGGAAACTACTCTATTCAAATATAAACACATCCAAATCCCTATCCCTACTTATTTTTATAAATGCGAAAGTAACTGTCTGTCTGTCTGTCTGTGTCTGTTACGTTTTCACGCAAAAACTACTGAACGGATTTAGATCAAATTTGGTAGGTAGGTAGAAGAGACACTGGAATAACATATAGGCTATCTATAATTCCACTGCTGAGCATGGGTCTCTGCCCGCGCGATATAAACTGTAGTCCTCGCGGGCGAAGCCGCGGGCGGAAAGCTAGTACACAATAATATATAATACATATACAATAAATGAAACTATTTATAAGTGCCCTTGTAAGCCTATATGAAATAAAATATTTTGACTTTGACTTTGACTTTGAAACACACACACACTTTCGCCTTTGTAATGTTAGTGTGATTATCAGCACTTCAATTTTATTCTTTTATAAGAATAAAATATATATAAAATAATTATATAATAATAATAATAATAATTATATTATTCATCTGATATAAGACACAATATGCACTTTGCAAAAATAAAGTCCAATTCCACAAATAATAGTATAAAACCATGTTCAATTTACTCTAGCAAAGCATAAAACAGACGAAAAACAAATTGTAAGTACAGTCCTCAAAACAACACAGTGCTGCGACGAACACAGCATCTTTTATTTTTACACAAAGTTTAAATTTAAATCTCTTTAATCACCAACAAACAGAATCAAAGCGCGGCAAAGTTATTTATTCCCGCGAGTTCACTAGATTTATAAGGCAAACTTGTGAGTTCACCTTCTTTGTCACACTGTGTTCCCTAAATTTGGAGTTACAAGTCATAAGCGGAAGCAACAACGTTGATAAATCCCAAGAATCTTTATCCGGAATTGCAAAATCATAACAAAAATGTTTGTCTCAGTTTTCATTGCTCCTCGTCTGATTTTTCTTCTATCACACTATGATTATAAAAAACGAAGTTTGTGGGTGTGTATGTTTGTTACTTCTTCAATGACACAGGATACTTTTTATCCCGGGACTATGTACGCTTACATACGATGACGTACGATAGTACTACTATCACGCATTATCATGATGTTTATTTTGCAAATAAGTTACAAAATAATACTTTTACAATGAACGGTCCTGTGCGTCTCGCACCTGTCGGATTCTCACAACCCAGATCATCCCACCAGGCCCACCTTGTAGGAGGCTTTCTAACGCTACGTCTTCCGGTACGTGGTCGCCATTCCAAAACCTTTCGGCCCCAACGGCCATCTGTTCTGCGAGCAATGTGTCCTGCCCATGACCTTTCATTGTGGCGGCACTTGGGAGAGGCCTATGTCCAGCAGTGGACGTCTTTTGGCCGAAATGATGATGATGATGATGAATACTTTTACACTTTTTAGGTAATTACCCTGAAAAGAAAGACAAGAGATCAAACCTCTTTTTTAAGTTCTTACAGTAAATATTTAATGATTATCATATTGTCTCCATATATATCGTTCAAGACAAAGTATAATACTCTCACATCCCCATCAGTAAAATAAAAATCATAACTAAAGTACAAGCAATACATTCCAATTTATTTTTCTCCTCTTCGCTTATCCCTTGCACATACATAGACTCAGGAGCAGTTTAAATTGCTTTTTCAGGCACGGCGCTTCTATTCAGCTACCAACAATACTACAAGTCTTAGATTTAAATTTCCTTTGCCAATTCTCAAAAGATACTTTGTAAATGAGCTTTGAGTAACAACTTTGAATACACAAATTTAAATATCTTCAACTTTTGGACCTGCCTTTAGTTTAGCCACTCAGTTTGCTCAAGATCTTCCAATTAAACTGATTCTGTATAAATTGAGATGCTTCTTTAAGATATGAAATAGCTTATTCATATTTCAGTAAGCAACACGTTTTTAAAGAGAAATTTTAATGGCACTTGTAAGTGATCCTTAAACTCGATCATTATAATTGAGACGAATATTGTACATTTATTTGAGTTATGAAAAGCAAAAACAGTTTAAATGATTTAGATTTAAGGTGTCTTTGAATTTGAGATAAGACATTTAATAACTTCTCTTCATGAAAAAGGTGAAAACTGATTCAATAACTGTTACTAATGATATTTTTAAGTAGAATGCTACAGTTTATGAAAGTACTATGAAAGTTATCTCTCTAGCTCTTAGCGGCTTAGCCTGCGTGATAGCAGAAAATTATCCCAAGGGAACATACTTCCGGGGTAAAAAGTATCCTATTTCCTATTCCAGGACAAGTCGTGTTCAAAATCGGTTTTGCTATTTAGGCGTGACGACGTAACAAACAAACAAACTCACTTTTGCTTTTACAATATTAGTAAGGATAAATATGTCAACTGAGAAAACTAAAACCAGTAGCCATATCGTAAATTGTAAGTCGCAGACAGTTTACATACACGAACATCTGCATTATTAAAGGGACATGAGACTTCAAACGTCACATGAACTCAGGTAAAAGCACTATATACGTGAAAAAACTAACAATCTATGAATATAGAAAAAATATTTTATATCTAAACTACTTACATCCTATGACCAAATATTGCAAACAATATAGTAATAATTAATACAACAATGCAGAAAATAATTTCTGCAAATATTAATATCATTAGCATAGAACCGTAACTTTTCAAGAGATTTAAAAACGAGGAAGAGAACGGCCACCTACCACCTGGTGATCAAATGTGCAAAGAAAAGTCCAGCAAGTGAGTCTGAGTGCACAGAAAAGCCGGAACAGAGCTCTTTGCCACAAAAATACAAGGTGACCCGACCCCAGGTAAACTGGGTAGAGGGTTGGAACCCGTAGTTTTTATTCTGAAAATATGCTTTTTTTTAAATAGAACACGGTAATAAATCATTAGTGTGAATGAGTTATTCAAAGATGAATAGAGAAAATGCAATCCAATCAATAAACCTATATCCTCAAAAATAAAAATCTCAAGTCCACATACCAAAACCCATTACATCCCACTTCAGAGCAAAGCAGTACTCACAGTCCTATAAAACTTCGGAGAAACGACGCTAAGTTTGAAACGCTTCCTAAAACGGGGGTCAACGTCCTTTTCTCGCAGGTGTGCGGTGGACGGGATTCATGGGAGGAATTTCTTTCGCGACACAGAAAGAAACTCGGCCCTTACTATTTGTATCTGATTTTTATATTTTTACTTCTATTTTTCTTTTTCATTTCGATATGGAAAACATTTTTAATATTGATATGAATTGTTACAAGAAAAATATTATAGACATTTTCTTACTTTGTACTTATTTTCATCGGTTAATGATAACTTTGTATGTATTTCTATTATTTTGTGGGAGCTCTTCCTTGAAAAAAGCTGTTCATTTCCATTGTCTAAGGTAAGAGTATTTAAAATATAGTGTGCCATTTTCCAAGGCAAACTGCAATTACAATAATGACATTGAAAACTTGTCAAAAGCCCAAATTGATTAAAAATACGCAAGCCTATCAATAATAATAAAAAAAAAACACCGGACAATCTTATTTGACTTTTCGACAATCATTGTATAGACCGTCATTTTGGCTAGGCTGTCTGGTCTCAAATAACCTACACTTTTAAAGAAAGCAGAAATCTTAACAAACTGAACAATCTAACTCCTTTCAACAGATTCAAATATTTTTCACAGAATTACAGTCAGTCTACAATGGTAGTTGCTTCCAACCGCGTGCACTTGAAACTTAATGTTTGTGAGCTCAAGAGATGTTTATTCTCTCTGAAAAGAACCTAGATGTGGTTCCGTACACGCTATAAAAATGTATTATTTTCTTCTTTCCTCTGACATTGCACTTTGGAATAACGTTTAAGTATTAGAGACCTGGGATTTGGACGGTGAATGGGTATGTGCACTTGTGCAGAATATTGGACCTTGTAGAAAATTGAACTACTTATTGGAATCGCAAACGTATACATACACACATACGTACGTAAGTATTGCATTATTGTTTTATAAAATATCCTAACTTGTTTGAAATCAGGTCAGCTCAGCTATAGAAAAAATTCAAAATTCACTGCATGCAGTTAAAATAAAATCATCAATGTAAACCAAAAATTAAAATTTGATCATAACCCATCTCCATGTCCACTTCAAATAAAAAAAAAATCAATTTAAAAATCGATTGCATCAAACTAAACGTGAGCTCAGCACACAAACTTGGTGAATTACAAATCGATTAACCACCAATTAAGCGAGGCAGACGGTAGCTCTTCACAGCACCGTGGTCGGATTGTGGTCGGAGTGAATGCGGTCCCTGTGGTTCAATTAAGAGTGCCTATATAACTGTTAATCGATTCATTTGAATCGAATTCTAGAGCTGTCACGCAGTAATTTGTCTTCGAGTATCTTGTTAAGTTTGGGGATAACTTGTGTGTTAAGTCAATACGAGGGATTTACGTAGTTTGAGTCTGTTGGTATTTGCAATGGTGCCGGTTGAAATATGTATTCGTTTCAGATTGAAGTAAAGGAAAAAATAGGGTTTATTATATTGATGGGTTTTATGTTACCGTTTTTTTATCAGTCTATGTATTTTTTTTCTTTTTACATAATTACTACTTTACTATCTCAATTTTGGTTGGTATTTCACTCTTTGCCGTCATAAGCCATAGTGTTATCACTGCTGAAGGTAAGGTGTTTTCGTTAGAAGAGAGACTGTGCCATAATGGGACAGGAATAGTTCGGGTTAGTGCATTTCTCATGTCATCGAATTTTTAGTTCTTCTGATATTCTACTGCTGACGATAATATTTATATTACCCTGCAACTTAGCAATCGGTTTTTCCAAACAGTAATCAAATACTTTGTCAGGTTTCCCTCGTCAAATTGTCTTTAGCTGAGTTTTACATACAGTGATGATTGTCTCTTCATTTGTAAACTAAATATCCGCTAGGCTATTTTTCTTAAGGCGAGTGTATTTTTCTGACGATAATAAACATTTATAAATACATAAACGTAAAATGAAAACTCGTTGTATGTTACAGTTTTAACCCTTCAGATACCGTCAATTAGAGACACAATAGTAAGACAATAGATGCGCGGCCACCGGTGGTCGCTTGGGGATTCATGAATTAATCTACTCGTAGATTTTAATAAAGAATGCTGTTGAAGTGAATACAAATACTAAAACATAATCATGCATTAAAAAAAGCATAGTATCAGTACAACACTTTTTATATCTGTAGAGTAATACAAGTAAACTCGATTAACGGAGCTATCAATCAAACTCATGTAAAATATAATTAAACTCGGCTAACAGCGAATCATGGATATAAACGGCTTTGGTAAGGAATTTTAAATTTTAAACCGGATTATCCGTATAACCGGATTACGTGCAGCAATGACGGACAGTTTCATCATATATTGCGCTTTTTCTGCAATGCTTGAGTTTCTTATTATGTTTGTATGTAGATGTTAGTAGTTCGTGTGTATTTTAATATCACACACGCTGTATTAAAATCTATGTGACATAATAGTGGTTATTTTTGAAAGATGTTTTTGTTTTTACATATGTATACAAAATGATTTCAATTCTACTCGAATTTATAGTAGTTTTATAGCTATTTATACAAAAAAAACGAAAAAATTATTCTACGGAAACATAATTGACCAATATCAAACTAATACTTTTGTAGAAAAATACGATCATTAAAAATTTTGCCTTAAAGAAAAAAGACATCGTTATAATGAGAACAACCTTTACTTTAGTCGGCAATCAGAATGACAATAATAAATTTAATAAAAATTCAAAGACGGACTTCGAAATAGTTAAATTTGAATCACAATACAGACATAATTTCATACAAAAACTAACTATCTACACAAAAAATGTTCTTATTAAAGAACAAAACTGAAACAACAGCTACATACTAAAATATTCTATTACAAGGACCATCTAAAATTGAAGTGAGGGGGAAAAATAACGATAAAAAGCAATGAGCACCAAACGTGGTTTGATAAGTATGGAAGGGAAGAGAGAACGTGCAATTCAGATCGTCCCACTGATTGTCGCTTCAATGCCGGCTGCATATTTTTCCTTCATATCTTTCTCTTTGTTTTATTTGGTGAGGAAATTTTCTATGACGTGGCAAAATGCCCAATGGACATTTTGAGCATATAGATAGCGAGATATAATGTACTTTACTCTGTGCAATTTATGGCAAAAAATTCGTTTATGGATTTTTCTAATAAATATTTGGTGCCACAGTTATTGTTGCACTCCTCGAAAATGGCATGATTGATTATTATGATGTTTTTACAAGCTTTTATTTAGTTTCACCTGTACCATTTTTGTCTGTAATCAAATCTTGCAAATTGAATTTGATCCACTTCCCGGTGGTTCCTGGTGGCTATAGGAACTTGGTAGTTGAACGATACAACCCCATCGAGTGCAAGCTCGTATGATTCGTCTTGACATAGGTATACCAAGCTATAAAAACTTGCTATAGAAAAAAGTTTTGTGTAAATTTGGTATTCGTAGGCTATTTTTTATCTCTCTCCCCCTACGTTATTTTTTTTTATATTTGTAATAGAAGAATGTTTACTAAATCAGTTAGTCCAAAATGTAAAATCTCGAGTCACAGTGTTTTTTATCCAACTGAAATAGATCGTAGTGTAGTTTTTTCCTTCGTACTCCAACCCTCTATTTTTTTAGTTTTATAATTTACTAGCTTTTGGCCGCAGCTTAGCCTGTGTACATAAAATATAGCCTATGTCACTCAGGAATAAAGCAGCTTCCTATCGGTAAAAAAAAAAATTGCCATTGGACCAGTATTTCAAGAGAGACCTCTTACAAAAAAAAAAAACAAACTTTACCTCTTTATTGTAATTAGTGAGAAACACTACGGAAAGGATTACTTTTCCAGAATCTAATAGATTCATATTACATACATCGAGATGCCATAGTATTTTTAAAACAAAACAGGTTTCCTTGTATTTCTAGTTCTTATTCAGATCAGCATTTCCCTCAATCGATAGTGCCTTGCACTTTGCTGGAAGTGTCTATTATTGCAATGGCGGCACGACTTGATAATGTAATTTGAACTATTTTTGCAAAGCTTCAGATGACATTTAATGGTTTCTGTATCATAGTTCTTTTTATTTCTGGCCTTGTTTAAGTAACAATAACAGTGTTAAATAAATTATTGTTATTTTATATATTTGTAATGAAATGACATTTCATAACGCGCGTTGAAGTTGTCAATGGAATTTATATTCTGTGGAACGGGGTGACGTGTGATTGAATGACAGATGATGTTTAGATTATTTTGCATATTTTATTGTTAAAAATTCTATTGTAAAAAGATAAAATGAAGGGATATAATTGAGGAGGCGATACTAGTAAACTTTAAATGTCGTTTCTTTGATTTTCAGGTAAGTTATAGGTGTAATGGTCATAGTTAAACGTTGTAATATAGTAAAGACGTATTAAATAAACAAATCTTTGATTTTCAGAGAAACAATTTGTGGTTTATTTGGAAAATCCTCAATAACATACCTTATAAAACGACATTTTATCAAATTAATATTCTTAAGGCGCTCCATAAACTAAAATTTTGAATTTCAATTAACTTTTATGTGAGTACATTTATTTTGGTTCACTGAGTGCAAAATAAATTAGTACACAAACTCACACTCGATTGGGGATTTCTGGAAAGAAAACTCGAGGTACAGAACGCAAAGGTAACATTAGGACATAGTGTGGTTTTAGTCAGGAGAAATCTAACACGCTCTGCTACTTCACCCTACAGCAGAAAAAGTAATTTGATGATATCCCTCTCAAAAAAAGTTTTAACAAAGATATTTTTTTTTTTACTAGCCAGCATTTCTTCCAGCGGTTTCGTCCGCGCACATAAAATATAGCCTATGTCATTCAGGAATGAGGCAGCTTTCTATCGGTGAAAAATGTTAGCAATCAGACCAGTGCTTTCAGAGATTATCTCCTACAAATAAAAAAACAAACTTTACCTCTTTAGTAGACAATAAATAGTATGAGATTTCATTATTTCGAAACTTCTTTATTTTTCCCATTTTTAAGTTTTTGTAAACCTGAATAAAAACTGCCAATAATTACGAGTATATTGAAAAAGAAATAAAGTCTTACTTGAAACGAATTTATTTCTTAGGCGAACAAATAAATCAGACTACCTAACTTTCTTAGGACATCTCTTTATTACTTTGCAAACACGACTATCCTACTTTCAGTAACAGCTATCCTACAAGCACACGAACATGCCAAAATGGCTAGGTAACATTCCTATTAGGATTTCACGGACCTTTTCAGTTGTTGGAGGAACGGTAGCCCTGAGAGTCCTGACCACGTTTTATTTCAGACTACTTAAAACTTCTTACAAGTTTGGAAGCGTTTTCTGCGAGTGCTACGGTATGGGTTCGAGATGGTTTGTAAGGTTGTCTATTGGAACGTTGTGTAATGAAATAGTAAGTGGAGTTTTTGTTTTTTTACAATGTCTCACACTAAAAATAAATCAAATGTTACACCACGCCTTGTGTCCGTCCAAGAGCTGGGGTTATCACTGGATGACTTTCCCCACCATAAAAAAGATGACTTAGGGTAGAAGCAACACGTTTTTTTCATCCGTTCTGCGATGTCAAACGACATATCACTGAGACCTTTTTCATTCATATCACATCTCACACAATCCATATTTTTTTTCTTTGACCTCTTTCTCTCTCTCCTTTTATTCACATTTATACTCATTCTTGAATCAAATTTTATTTCTATACATAAGAGTAATCATTTGGACATCGATTTGGCTTAAGTGATTAATCTAAAAGAGTAATTTGATAAATAAATTACGTTACAATTTGGTGCATCAAAAAACGACCAATTTCTAATTCTTTTTAAACAACGCATAAAATATAGTCTTTTTGAGAGAAATGTTACGCAATGGTGTAACAGAAACCACGTTAGGGAGAACTTAGGTAGGGATGCCAATTTCCTATTTAAATAGAATGAACGCATAATTCTTAGTTTTAATATTTATAAGATAAATGGAAAAATACCCGATAATTTCTTTGACAAGACTTCACAGCAATATGAGTTAAAATCTTTGTTATTTACTATTTTATGTACCTAACCGCAATTTGAGCGTGTTGCCAGTGATCACATATGGCATGATCGAATCAGGAATTAAGATATCCGCAGAAGAGCCAAGGTTACCAAAGTAACTCAAAGAGTCGCCAAACTTATAGGTAGTAGGCAGCGTACATTGCTCACAGAATAGATGGTCACTGGGGTGATAAGGTTTTGGAGTGGTGACCTCAAACCGGATGATGCTGTGGTTGAAGGCCGTCCACAAAGTAGACCGATGACCTGGTGAGGGTCGTGGAAATCCGATGGATGCGAGACGCACAGGACCAACCGTTGTGGCGATACTTGGAGGTTACCTATGTCCAACAGTGGACGTTTTTCAGCGGAATTAATGTTGATGATTTTCTGTAGAGAACATTATATTTCATTAATGACTGGCCTGTTGGTTTAGTGGTTTGTGACCCTGACTGCTATGCCGGAGGATTCGATTCCCACCCAAGACAAATGTTTGTGTGATAAGCATAATCATTTGTTCTGTGTCTGGGTGTAATTTATCTATAATATGTATGTATTTAGAAATATATAAGTATCTTTATCAGTTGTCAAGTACCCATAACACAAGCTATGCTTAGCTTGGGACTAGACGACGTTATGTGATAGTTGTGGAATATTATTATTAATACAAAATAATTTCGCGAGGCAACCCTAACTGTACCATCCCGTCCCTTCGCACGCAACGCCATCGCTCTTACAGCAAACTTTAATACAGTTTGTTCAACTATTTGATAAATTCTACATAAGAACATATTCTTTATCCCACTTGAATAGATTCTGTGTATCCCAGAACTTTCTATTCAATTGTCCGAAGATTCGATTGTGTCACAATTGGATGAGATTGTGAATATTATTCCGTTTCAATGTATTCGAATAATGGAAAGTGTTTTTTTCTCTCCTCTTGTACTAAACAATTTTGTTAGTTGTTTGCTCGATAGAACTTCGCTTTTTATTTGTTTGAATTTGGGTTACTTTTTTTTTAAATATAAACTCATTCATTTTTAATTTTATCACCAGTAATTTTTACGAAAATTTTAATTTTCCTTCACCATTTTTTGGCATTGAATACATCATCATACCAGTCGAAAAACATCCACTGTTGGACATAGGTCTCCCCCAAACGTCGCCACAACGATCGGTCCTGTGCGTCAAGTATCCATCGGATTACCGCGACCCTGACCAGGTCATCGGTCCACCTTGTTAGAGGCCTTCCAACGGTGAGTCTTCCGCTACGTAGTCGTCACTCCAGAACCTTTAGTCCTTATCAACCATCTGTTCATCTATTGAATATATACAAGATAGATATATCAGCCTTTTAATGTTCCTACAGCTGGAACTCTGGCCTCTTCTCTAGAAGAGGGAATGGGCCGTAATCCACCACGCGGGCCTAGTCCGGGTTGGTGGATATCACATGTCTTCGAATTTTTGGTTCTAGGACATTTCAGTTTCGTCACGATGTTCTCCTTTACCGTTTTGAGAGCAGTGGTGATGATACACAGGATAGTTATTTGGCTTCAATTTTACATTCCGTTTTCTTCAGCAAAAATACATCCTCGGGGGATTTTAAGTCAAGAATGAATAGGTTACTGATAGGCAAGCGTGCTCAATTGTCGACCACATCATCGCTTATCATTTGAAATAGTGGTCAAACTATAATATAAAATTAATAAATCTATAAACACATTTTTTATAATTTTTAATACAATTCTTTCAACAAAAAAGAACGCACAGTCCAATCTAGAATTTAAAATTTTGCATAGCTACACAACGGATAATTTATGAAAATTGGCTTATAAAAGATTGCCAAACTATCACAGTTTTTTCAAAGAAGAACTATCTTTCTGTTACATCATAGTTCCAACATATTATATAATGGATATTTGTTTTTCATTAACATATTTTGGCAAAACCGTGAGCCACACTATTTTATATTTTTGTTGGTTTTTTGTATCACTGATTATCGTTTTCTTTCTTTCATTCTGTGTGTATTGGTTATTTTCTACTACTCTCATGCACCTTTTTTTCCAAATCTCTTTCCGAAGATAGGTACTGAGAGTGATTTCTTCAGTAAAAAGTAACTATATAGATATTTGTTAAAAAAAATAACGATAACATAGTTATATAGAAACATTATGTAATAACTGTCAACTTATAAATGAAACAGACAACGTCAGATGCAATGAATAAACTCACTAATGTTACGATAATAAATGTAGGTACAGCTATTTAATGGACGTAATGAAATATGACAAATATAATGTTTTGAATACGAATTTCATTTCAATTCATTCTACGTACAACTCGCTGTGTTTATGTTTATTACAATTGATATTAAATTAATCAGATTATGAAACAAATGTTAGAGATAATAATAATAGTTACATAGTATTTAATAACAAAGATTCCTATTCTGTATTAAATTAATTATTGGATTTTGTCATATTGTTGTTATAATGTATGTAAGCAGAGTCCTTTCAGAATGTTAAAACAGTTTAAACATTGTTTGAATTAACTATCGCTGTTTGGGTGGTAGGAAGGGTTGGAAACCATCAAATCACTTCTCTCTGTCTAGATAGAGCGAGAGAAAGAGTGTCAGTTTTATTGTCTGAATACTCATCTGAACAATCCCATAGCTAATTTTTAAATCGAACATCATCATCATTTCGATTTGCGATTTTAATACATACGACAGCCAGAAATCAAATATTAGGCAGTTGCCCACCAGACCATAACATCTTGTCTGGCTGGAGGATCCTCTTTTTCCAACGGAGGTTTGCGGGACTTTACTCTCTGTTCCGACTACTTCCAAACACCTCCCCATCGGTCTCTCGGTACGTGTCACCACTCAACTCAACTTTTGGCCCCGTCGACCATTTGTTCTACAAGCAATGTACCCTACTTACTACCACTTAAATTAGATGATTCTTCGGGCTATGTAGAATTGGATAACTCCTATGTTTACGCACGGTCACCTCGAGCATGTATAGGTCTTCTTCCTTCATAACTTGGGAAGTATATACCAACCGGTTTGACAATATACCTACCGATGGATACCTACCCATTGGTCTACCTTATGGGAAGCCTTCCAATGCTGCATCTTCCGGTACGTAGTCGCCACTCAACTCAACTTTCGGCCCCTTCGACCATTTGTTCTACGAGCATTGTACCCTGCCTACTACCAACCAAATTTGGCAACTCTTCGGACTGTCGGATTGGAGAACTCCTATGACGCACGGTCACCTCGAGCCTTTGTGGGCCTAGGAAGGAAGATCCTTCATAACTTGGGAGGTGTATACCAACTGGTTTGTCAATATAACTACCGATGGATATCTACCCTCTCGACGACATCTTCCAACTTAGTTAATTCCTCAGTAATCCCTTACAATGTTGTGGGTTACGCATTACTAGCGTCCCTGTTAACTTTGCCAACTAAGCTGCGAACAACATACACAACTTACAAGTAAGATTTGGTTTGAACCTATGTTTTCCTCTCCTGTAAAGCGAAAGGGAGTGTCTCCTTTTTTGACTTTAACTCATTTTTTTTCCTTCAGTTACTTATCAATCAATCAATCTCCTGGCTTGTTCCATATTTGGGTTCAGCCCTCTTGATACTTTTACGCCATTCTAGCCCATTGTCAGCAGGTTGTTCTGGATGGTATCGCGTCCAGGTAGTCGGTGATCGATTTCTTCCTCTTTTATCGTCTTCTATGGCAAAAACATGTTGAGTCATGTGGTCCTAGTTTCAATTGCTCATTAGGTGAGTTTATGCTAGAGTAGCCGAACTTTAGCCAAGTTCAAATTCGTATAGCGTAAACCGACTTCAGAGGAGCCGAACTCGTGCGACACTACACGAGTTTGAGCTCGACTCGTGCTCTACTCTTGCTCAACTTGTGCTCCGCTCGTGTTTTTTTTTTTATGATATGTTTTCGCTTGACTGCTATCACACTTGATGAAAAGCGACGATGTGGTCGACGATGGAGAGCGCTTACCTAGAAGGGACCCATTCACTCTTGACTTAAAGATTATCGGGTTAGAGCTATCATCAGTAGCTCTGCTCGTGCTCAAATTGTGCTTCACTCGTGCTTCGTTCGTACTTCACTCGTGCTTCGCTCGTACTTTGCTCGTGCTTTGCTTGTGTCAAATCTACAGTCCTAGAAGGTATCAGTCCTAGAGGATTCGTAGGCTGGCTATGTTAGCTAGAAGCTCTTTCAACGTTCGATACGAGGCAGCGGTTTTCCCATTCAATTATAATTTGGATGTCTTCAAGGCTAGGAAATAAAGTAATGCAATTCACCATCAATAATCGCGTTACTGCTTACCTTCAGAGATCATTATCAAATACTAATTTATATCATTAAACCAAAAAAAAAAACAAAAAAAATGACAATCTTTTGCCATAGACACGATGATAAGAAACGATGTCTCATTGTCTACTAATAAAGAAACAAAATTTTTAAAACAATGATGAATGTAGTTTTTCACGTTTCAAGAAAGGATTCACAACTTTCCCGTTCTTCAAAAAGATACAATTTATCGTCACTAAAATGAACAATTTAAAAGAAAGTTTACGAACACTGAAAGAAATAAACGCCATATAATATTTATTTTGTAACTTTGAAGACTGGTCTCTCTGAGAAATAGACTGTTTTCTTTTCACGTTTCCTTTGTGCTTTTCAAAGATTCTAGAATAAAATATAATGGAGTAAAGCTGTTCATGATTTTTATTCGAGTGGTGTTTATAAAATTAAAAAAGCACGCTATCTATTTTTTTAGCCGTTCTAAACTTTTGTTTAACTTGAATACAGTTTATTTCTTTTTAATCTTTAAAAATCTATTCGAAATTTGCATAATCTTTAAAAAGTATAATTGTCTCTCCAATTCTTAAGTTAATAGTGAGAGTGAGAGTTATTTATCTATAATATGTATGTATTTAGAAATAAGTATGTTTATCAGTTGTGTAGTACCCATAACACAAGCTCTGCTTAGCTTGGGACTAGACGGCGTTGTGTGATAGTTATGGAATATTATATTATATTAATATTTTCATGTGGTCCCTTTCGATGTTACAGTATATATCAAACTCATCTATTCTATATCTCAACTCATCTATATCATATCTATTCACATCAAAAACATTCGATTCTAAGATGAATTGCAGTTTGTTCACTGCCACTTCTTGAGACATGGAGCTTCTTGCACATTCTTCTCCATAGAGTTCTACGCTTCGAAGCTTTCAGAAAAAATATGCATATTGCACATTGCAATGAGCATAATTTTCCTGACCAACTAACTTTTTGAAATTTCAAAAGTGCCTATAAATTGTTTATTTACAGTTTACAGTAATATAATAAAGAGGTAAAGTTTTTTTTTTTTGTTTGAAAGTAAAAGTACTAAAGTTCTTATTACAATATTAGACCGCGTGTGGGGCCCCATGAGGCACGCGTGGAACACTACGCGTTGTAGACGACTTGGGCTCGGTCCAGACGGTTACTAGACGGTGGGACGGCGAGCTGCCGATTGCTCGCCGTCCGATTACATTATAGGTAAGTATGTATTCTGAATCCTCTACGGCAGCTTTACATGATTACTACCAATACTGGTTGAGCTACAATCAAGCGCAATAATTAAGCACAACCAAGGCGATTGTATAGCCTTTGGATAATTGCTACCACCACAATGCATTCAATTTGCCGTGACCTATCCTTACAAAATTACTGTGTCAGGTGGTTTATTCATATAGTAAGTGTCATGATTATAAGGATAGTCTACTATAGATATTTGACCATCTTTTTTTTGAGGTTAAAACTCGTAAGTCGGAACCATTACCACTGGACCAGCACTGCTCCTGTACCAAAAACACATACAACAGTAAATTCTTCTTTTATTACGAAAAAGAACCGATTGAGAGTGTAATGGACGCAATGACACAGGGATTGAACAAATTGACTCGTTGCGTCACCAGCATAGCATAGTCGGCCTTATAATGTTCCCACTGCAGGGACTCAGGCCTCCTCTATTAGGAGAGGGAATGGGCCGTAATTCACCACGCGGGCCCAGTGCAGGTTGGTGAATGTCACATGTTTTCGAATTTTTGGTTCTAGGACATGCCGGTTTCCTCACGATGTTTTCCTTAACCGCTTTGATGAACCGCTTAAGTGGTGATGAAATAAATTACACAAAGTAATGCGCTTGCAGCAATCCTCGCCAAACTGCCTGATTACTGACGTGACAGCGCCCGTAACACGAAACAAGTTTACAAACACTACAGAGAGTATGGTGTCTCATCCAAACCTCGCTCATCTCACACCTCCACCTGAACCCAAAGTGTACACGACGTTGCCAAGCACATTCGATGAAATTGAAATATAAATTGGTTTTGGAAAATTTCAAACGCAGACTTAGCACCTGAATGAGTACTGCTATCATAATGGATTACCTGTCATTGTCATTTGCAAGATGTTTTGTGATGAGAAATGAGCTGTGTTGGAGATATGTTAAGAACGGATTTTATTGAGATGTAAAGTCATCAAATGATTTCTCTAGTTCTAGGCTGGAGTGTGAGGGCGTGTCTTTTACTGACTAAAGCCACACCTTCACCTTCACCGTCGACGCCTTGGCTCGGTCCGGACAGTTACCGGACGATCGGACAGCGAGCTACCCATGGCTCGCCGTCCACGAGCCCGCGTCTACGGTGGCCGGAAATCGGGATCGGAATCCCGGCGGCGGCGGCGGGGGCGCCGTTGCCTGATGCGGTCTGCCTCCTCCTTTGCTAGCATTACTGCTTCGCAGAAGGAGGCGACCGCCTGCCACTCCTCCTCGCTCCGGACCATGGCCTGAACCAAGGCCCGGCGCGAGAGGTCTCCGCCGCCGATCGCCCCCACGAGGACACGGCGTTGCTCCGCCCAAGCAGAGCACACCTCAACTGTGTGCTCCACCGTGTCCTCCGGGCGTTCCGCACAGTGGTGGCACCCGGGCGTCTCTTCCGCACTAAAGCCACACCTGTGTCCTTTAGTTTGTATTCTAGAGCCACGGTTGAGTTGAGGCATAGTTTGTAAGTTTATTTTTAGGTTTAGTTAGTAATAAGGTCGATTCTTTAATGTGGATAATTTTTTTATGAAGTAGTGAGCTGATTTTTTGTCTTCAGAATGATTTAGGCTGAATCTATCGAAAGAAAAAGAAAGAAAGAAAAATCATTTATTTACGCGAAATGACGCAATCTCAAAATTAGCCAAGAAACATAATCAAGATAGATAGGGAAGATATGCTTCACATCCACGCAAAACAGCCGAACGCTCAGCATAAAGCTACGACCTCACACATAATGCGATGAACTCTCAGCGCTGGTTTCCAGCGTGGGCCGGTGTCATTTTTCATGTTTTTCAAAAAAAAAACATTAAAATTGTGAGGAAATGAACTATTTTGTACAATTAAAGTAAACCGTTAATGACGTGTAAAAGTGTTTTTTGAAAACCTATTTACAAAATAAAGATCTTTTATCTTATTATATATATTATAAAAACGACATTTTCACATAATTGACATGTTAGACTAGGAGGCTGCCGTTTTTAGCTGACTCAAAGTCTTTTTGACAACAAGAACATTGCAGATTAGTATATGTGATAGCCTTTTAAAGAAAGAATCACACAGATTAGAGTGGACCTGTTCAGTAAGTGCAAGCATTTGTCAGTGTCCTTGTTGTTTAAGTCAGGACTAAGTGTCCGACGCACACGCAAAAAAAAGCCACCACAAAAAAAAGCTAATCATGCGTGCGGTATAATAATGGACTCTGACGAGGAAGGATTAAATACGCGAATGGCATGCGGCGGTGTCATTATTATAAAAAACCGTCGCCACAAAAAAATGCCAACATAAAAAAGCGCCGCCGTAAAAAAAACTAGATGTGGCTTCTAGCGTTTTTTTTTGTGGCAGCACCGACCCCGCACACGAGACACAAAAAAGGCCACTTCAAAAAGAAGCCTGAAGTGGCTTTTTTAAGCCTGTGCTGTGCGGGGCACTACTAAATCAGTT
Organism: Mythimna lalbum; assembly: GCA_949319445.1. NCBI lineage: Eukaryota > Metazoa > Arthropoda > Insecta > Lepidoptera > Noctuidae > Mythimna > Mythimna lalbum. Next base: position 5,157,189 of record OX439359.1, on the reverse strand, counting down.
TGATAGAATAGAATAGAATAGAATAGAATAGAATAGAATAGAATAGAATAGAATAGATTAGAATAGAATAGAATAGAATAGAATAGAATAGAATAGAATAGAATAGAATAGAATAGAATAGAATAGAATAGAATAGAATAGAATAGAATAGAATAGAATAGAATAGAATAGAATAAACTTTATTGTAAACTTTTTTGTGATTTTATTGTTCCCTCATCTAGAGTTAAGGAGTGCGTCCCAGCAGTGGGAACATTATAAAGCTGATTATGCTAACACGCAACTATAGAACTTTGCATATTCATTCAACAAGCCAGCATGCTCATTTTATTTTTAAAACAACCAATAGAATAGGTACAATACTTGTAATTAGAACGCTAATCAATAATACTATCACTCAATAATACAACTTTGCATATGAATTCAACTAGCCAGTATGCTCATTTTATTTTTAAAACAACACATAAAAGAGATATATTATTTATTTATTTATTTATTTATATATACTTTATTGTACACGAAGATAATAAATTACATACATTTGAGCCTTATATTTAAAACATACAATTGGCGGCCTTATCGCTTTCCGCGATCTCTATATTAATTGGAATGCCAACTTTTAAGTTTAAATCCTAAATGTTTAATTAAACTAGTGAAGTTACTGTGGGATTAAATAACAAATGCTAGCCACTAATGCTACAATGGGAATGCATTGTACAATAAAATGTTATAACAAAGAGAATTTTCACGCTCAATGAATATAATCGCGGTATTAAGGTCAGCTGAAATCATAAACAATATTCTTTGCGCCTGAAAAATCTAGAAACTAGTTTAGTTTTGCTCAAAAACCTCAAATTAATACTAATATAATATTTCAGAACTAACACACAACGCCGTCTAATACCAAGCTAAGCAGAGCTTGTGTTATGAGTACTAAACAACTGATAAACATACTTATATATTACATAATATTCAGTCTTGTCGTAGGCCCTGTGCCGTACGGTCACTTTTATTACCCACATATATTCGATAGGCTACTTTTTTTCCAGTGTTTCTCAAACATTTTGTGAAACTTAAAATTAATATTCAAAAACCAAAAATCAGTCATGAATTCCTACAAGTGTGGTGCCTGTGAAGAATCGCTATCCGATGGAGCTCACTGTACAGTCTGTAATCAGGAACTGCACTTCCACTGTGCAGGAATCACGGAGACCGGGTATCGGAAGCTAGGTGACAGAAAGCTCACGTGGCGTTGCAGTAGATGTAAGATAAGTGCCACTAATCTAATGGCAGGCAATGCCCTTCAACTCATCACGCCTATGTCGTCACCCACACCTGTACCAGAACCTGAGTCGGTGGTCCTGCGGGAAATACGAGCATTGTCCTTGAAATTTGCCACATTGGAGAATATGAAAGAAGAAATCGTTGCATTGAGGAATGAATTTGCCGAGTTCAAAACCACCATGGCAAATCAGTACAGCGAAGTTATGAAAGAAATTACTGGAAAACTGAATGATATGGAGCTTCGTATCGTGAAAGTTGAGAAGGTTCAAGACCAAGTCGAACAACTGCAAGCCCGTTTGGATAAATTAGAAGAAGACAATAACAATAAAGATCAATGGTCGCGTATGAACAATATTGAAGTTAAGGGAGTGCCTCAGACAGGCAATGAGAACTTATTTGAAATAATAGCTAAAATTGGTGCGAAAGTCAATCACCCTGTCTCGAAAAATCAAATTAACTTCATCACTCGAGTTCCTACTAGTGAAAAAGACCGTATAAAACCTATAATAGTATGTTTCTGCCAACGTTACGTTAAAGAAGATTTCATAGCAGCTGCTAGGCACGAACTAAAGACCTCTCCTCTGACGCCGGTTAAAATTGGTTTAATTGGAAACCATAAAATCTTTATAAATGATCACCTAACGATAAGAAACAAAACGTTGCTGTCTAAAACTAAAAAAACTGCTGCAGAAATGGACTTCAAATACGTTTGGGTCAAACACGCGAAGATACACGTAAGAAAAAACGATATGTCGCCAACTCTGGTTATCAAATCGGAGAAAGATCTACAAAAAATTGTTTAAATTACTCACGATTAATACCTGTCAAAACCGCTATCATAATGTTAAGTTTTAAGTTGTTTTCTAAGTGCGAAACAAAGTTGTTTGAGAATATTAGTCTTATGTGTGCTAGTTGCGTATTCCTATTGGTTTTGTGTCATTGCACGGTGTGCCTTAGTAAATCGATTCAATATTATTTGTGCAATGTCTCTTTCGGTTATGCTAATTTAAATCTTATTTCCCATAGCATAGAGTGCATTTTCTTTCGTGGATCGTCCCCAATTATGACGTTTTACTCTGAGGTGTTCTTATCTCTGTACCGGCCGTCGCTTAATAACAGCTGTTTTTATAATGTTATTTGTACTGATCACTGTGTATCGCTGTGTCTATTACTTTATTTGACCACTACCCATCTTAAATATTATAATAGTTGCGATAATGACCTATACTTGATTTTGTCAGTAAAATTTAATTTATTTCTGACAAATCTTTATCTATTCATCATTTATTTAGTTGTGGTTAAAGTTAATTATGGCTTCGCTTAGAATTTATTACCAGAACGTGCGTGGTTTACGTACAAAAACGAACTTAGTGTTTCGCGGAGTGTGCCTTAGTTCCTATGATATAATTATATTTACGGAAACCTGGTTAGATGATAGTTTTAATAGCAGTGAATTGTTTGACGGACGTTACCTTGTTTGGAGACGTGATCGTGACTACTCCCGAACTGGGCAGCTGCGTGGTGGAGGAGTTCTAATAGCGGTGAAACATGAACTTACAATAGTTGAGAGGTTGGATTGGCGTAGTTCTGCGGAGGATATTTGGTTATCCCTAATCCTTAAAAAGACCAAACCGCAGGTTAGTTACAATTTGCATATATGTGCGCTTTACTTATGCAAGGAGAATCTAGGTAATTCATATAGTACTCAGTTGCGCAATTTCACGGATAGTTTTAATAACCACATTTTGACCCATCCACTAGACAAGTTTTTGCTCGTGGGTGATTTCAATTTCGGAAATGACGTCGAGTGGTGTAATGGGGATATGGCTACTAATGGCGAGTTAATCCCACAAAATATTTCCTCACAGCATGTCACTCAGTTCTTCGATACACTACAAACATTCAACATGTCACAGTATAATGGTGAGCGGAATATTAACTGTAGACTACTCGACCTTGTATTTTGTAACGACACTGTAACTGTCTTGGAAAGTACGGAACCTCTTGCTCTGCCTCCTGATCCTCATCACAAGCCTTTAATTGTTATGACAAAATTTGTCGAAATTCATACCCTTGTGGATAAACCTAAGCAACGTTATGTTTTCTCAAAGGGCAATTATGACGCCATAAAATCTGAGCTTGATCTAATTAACTGGCCTCAGTTTTTATTGTCAACAAGCTTAGAAGATGCGATCAGTAAATTTTATAATAAACTGTATGACCTTAGGGATATACACATACCTTTAAAATCGGTAAAAAAATCGTCTTATCCTCCTTGGTACACCCCAGCACTAATTAAAATTATTAGAGAAAAACATAAATATCATAAGAAATATAAACAATACTGTAATTTATCTGATTATCATTCCTTTTCATTATTGCGTACTAGAATTAATGAATTGGAAAAGGCTTGTTATGATAATTACATGACGAACATTGAGGCTTCTATTGTAAAAAATCCAAAATCATTCTGGACGTTCGTTAAAAGTAAGCGTGGGGCCGGCGCATATCCTTGTGAGATGTTCTATTGTGAGACCTCTGTCAATTCAGGGCAAGATATTAGCAACCTCTTCGCTAGCTATTTCCAGTCCACCTTTTTAGAACCTGAATCAGGAATGGCTGATGACGAATGTACTTACAGCGAACAATGTAGTAATACTGCTATGTCTATCAGCACAGTTGACATTAACCACTCACGTGTACTGAAGTTGCTCAAATCCTTAGACCTAACTAAATCAGGTGGACCAGATCTTATACCTCCATTGTTCATTGTTACTTGTGCTGATAGTCTTGCTGAACCCATCACTATCTTATTCAGGCGTTCTCTTTCCGAAGGTATAGTTCCAAAGATTTGGAAATCTGCTTTCGTCACTCCGGTCTTTAAAAAGGGCGATAAAGCAAATGTTGAAAACTATCGTCCCATTTCTAAAATCTGCCTTTTCTCCAAAGTTCTTGAACGCATAGTTTACACTGATGTCTATGCGGCTTTCAGGACTATTCTTGGTGATGAACAGCACGGTTTTGTTAGGAACCGCTCGACCACGTCTAACTTACTTCTGTCACAGGAATTTATAACGAACGGCATGTCACAGCGTCAAGTCGACGTAATTTATACCGACTATAGCAAGTGTTTCGACCGTATTGATCACCGAATGCTATTAAAAAAGCTGCTTCTTGCCGGAATTCACGAGGACTTGTACCGTTGGTTCTCTTCCTATATAGAGAACAGAACACAGGCTGTCGTACTTCAAGGTTACACCTCTGGTTGGAGTTCTGTCCCTTCAGGTGTGCCTCAAGGTTCCATTCTCGGTCCTCTGCTGTTCATACTGTTCATTTCAGATATCACGCAGTGCTTTCATCATTCTTATATCCTTCTCTATGCAGACGACATGAAAATTCACAAAGTTATACAAGACATGTCTGATGCATATCAATTGCAAGACGATCTGCACAGATTTGAGATATATTGCACCCGTAACAAACTCCAATTAAATGTCTCTAAATGTTTCGTCCTAACATTCTCACGTCGTACTTCTTTAATAAATTTTGATTACACTGTCAATAATGAATTAATTAGCAGGCTAAATAGCATAAGAGATTTAGGCGTGATTGTGGACAACAAGCTTCTGTTTGATCAACATGTGAATAGCATAGTTACAAAGGCATCAAAAGCTCTGGGATTTATACTACGCACCACGGCGTGTTTCCGTTCTCTTAAACCGGTTAAAATTTTGTATTGTTCTTTCGTACGTAGTCATTTAGAATACGCATCGCAGGTTTGGAACCCGCAGTATGAGACTTATAAGTCCCGTATTGAAGGTGTCTAGAGAAAATTTCTACGTTACCTAGACTATAGAGCACAGCAATACTCAGTTGACTACGAGCATCGCTGTAAACGGTACCACTTCCTTCCTCTGGAGATGAGGCGTCATATTGGAGACATAACTCTGCTGATTGGTATCGCAAATGGCCATATCGACTGTCCTGAACTCGTTGCAAATCTAGCATTACGCACAAACCTAATGGGATTACGTCAGCGACCCATATTAAGTGTACCTTTCGCGTCTACTAATTATGTAAAGAATGTTTTTTCAATAAGGAGTGCACTTGATTTCAATAGACTTTCTAGGGAACTTGATATCGACTTGTTCTGCACCAGTGTGCCGTCCTTGCGACGACAAATAGCACAGACATTTTTTTTTAAATAAAATAGAAAATTGTAATCACACTCACATTCTCACGTACTTTCCCTCTCGATATAAAATACATTTTTTTTTGTCTACGTGTGGAGGCTTGTAATTAGCAATTTGAAAATATCACACTATGTATATCAATTATTTTGTTAGTCTGTATGCCTTCTATAAAATGGAATAAATAAATAAAATAATAGAGATAAATTACACCCACACACAGAAAAAAATGATCATGCTTTTTTATTGATATAAACTAGTGCTTGATTGCGATCCCACCTGATGGTAAGCAATGATACAATCGTTGATGGCTAGGCGCACTAATTCATTAAGAGCCTAGCCAAATAGTTCCAGTCTCTCGATGTACATAGTATACTCATCACAAACGTTTTTCCTGCATGGGAATCGAACCCTCGATCTCTGCCAAAGTAGTCAGGGTCACTAACCATACCAACAGGCCCTCGCCTTCGCCGCCAGAATTGCCAAGGAGCCATGGGTATCTCGCTGTCCGATCGTCTGGTAACTGTCCGGACCGAGCCCAAGTCGTCGACGGCGCGCACTGTTCCCGCACGCCTCAAGAAGTTGTCAGCAACAGTAGGGGCCCAGCTGGGTCGAAGCCTACTGGGGCCAGGGTAATTCGAAAGGAAGCTCGAGCCGCGGTATGAAGAGACTAGAAGGAACGGGGTGGGTTTTTAGTCAGTAAGAGTCTGACACTGTCTTCCGCTCCACCCAAGAGCGGGTTTTGTCAAAGATGATTTTCCCCGTCGACAAAAAAAAACCCAAGAGTGGGGGTTGTCATAGAATGATTTTGCCCACCGTAAAAAAAAAAACTAGACGAACAGGCAAGTCAAATACTATTTACAATTTACTCACACATAGTTGCTATCATTTTTACTTTTAACCCTTCAGATACCGTCAATTAGAGACACAATAGTAAGACAATAGATGCGCGGCCACCGGTGGTCGCTTGGGGATTCATGAATTAAAAAAAGTTATAATAACACGGAGTATGCACCGCGAGCGTAATCTAATTTCCATCTGTCTTTTTTTAGGGTTCCACTTCAAAATTATTGAAGAAAAAACCTGTCATGTTGATCAGGGAAATGGGGAAACTGACTATGAGTGAAGGCTGTCATCCCACGTCAATTAGAGTTCAGGATGATAAAAAATCGAAATTTGTTTCTTTATTTACATTGCCGAAATAAACGGAGCGTTATGGTATTCTTTGTTACCGTATAAATGAAGACAGATAAATGTATTTTCAATACACTTACTCGAAAACCGTACGAAAGAGTTTCCCTACCACTTTTTGGTATCTTCTCAATTTACTGTTTTTCACACTAGTTCGAAAAAATGCGCGTGTAATTTTGTTACATTAATCGTATCAGGCTGGCCGCAAAGCGACCCACACGAGTCGCGCGTCAATCTCCATTTATTTATGTATTCGTAAGTGTATTGAAATTGGTCGTTGTGGCGACGCTTGGGGGAGGCCTATGTCCAGCAGTGGACGTCTTTCGGCTGATATTATGATGATGATGAAGTGTATTGAAAAACGTCGTTTGATACACGTGAAAAGTTACTTCGGCCCTCGACTCCATAACACCCTTGCCGACGGCTCGGGCGAATAATACCGAAATGGCTTTCGGTCGTAATGACAAACTTTCTCCTCCACTGGTGTCAAAATGTACTTGTACCTACTTCTATGGAAAATTTATAAAAAATGTCTAAATAATAGTGAAGGGCCACTCAGTAAAACAAAAAATTACTCTTGGATTTATGAGAACTATGGCAGAGAATCATTTTGAAAAGTATGAATATAAACCTCAGACAGAAACTCAAATATTTGAACTTAAATTCAAACAAGTAAGTATTTGAAATTAATCAAGTCTTTAAATAAGAGGCCACAGCAAACATTAATTTAAATTTAATTTATCTTGGTCGAGATTTGCTTTACATAATGTAGTAAGAACAGTGGTGGCCAAGTGTTAACGGCCCCGACTTACAAGTTGTAGGTTGCGGTTCAAACCCAGCCAGACGCATTATTTTGAGCAATTTATTTCATCACCACTGCTCTCAAAACGGTGAAAGAAAACCATCGTGAGGAAACCGGCAAAACCTAGAACCAAAAATTCAAAGACATATGACATTCACCAACACGCACTGGTCCCGGGTGATGGATTACAGCCCATTCCCTCTCCTAGAGAGGAGGCCTGAGTCCCAGCAGTGGGAACATTAAAAAGCTGCCACTGGGAATTTCTCCTTTATCATGAGTTCATTCAAACGTTAAAACTTACAGTAACAAACATTCAAACCCGGGACAAGTATCTGTCATCATCATCATCATCATCAGCCTTTTAATGTTCCCACTGCTGGGACTCAGGCCTCCTCTCTAGGAGAGGGAATGGGCCATAATCCACCACGCAAGCCCAGTGCGGGTTGGTGAATGTCACATGTCGTCGAATTTTTGGTTCCAAGACATGCCGGTTTCCTCACGATGTTTTCCTTCACCGTTTTGAGAGCAGTGGTGATGAAATAAATTACACAAAGTAATGCGCCTGGCTGGGTTCGAACCCGCGACCTACAACTCGTAAGTCGGGGCCATTACCACTCGGCCACCACTGCTCAAGTATCTGTAGTAGGACTTTATCATCATCTTCCTGCCCTTGTGCCATTTTTATTTGGCGTCTGCGCAACAGGTTTTTTTTTCATTCATCATCATCATATCAGCCGAAAAACGACCACCGTTGGACATATGCCTCCCCCAAGCGCCCCGCTCCCGCGACCCTGACTAGGTCATCGGTCCACCTTGTTGGAGGCCTTCCAACGCTGCGTCTTCAGGTACGTGATCGCCACTCCAGAACCTTTCGTCCCCATCGACCGTCTGTTCTGCGTGCAATGTGCCCTGCCCACTTCACCACTTAAGTTTGGCGAAGTTTTATTTAAACACTAACTGCTCCCAGCGGCTTCGCCCGCGCGAAAGCAGAAAATTATCCCAAGGGAACAAACTTCCGGGGTAAAAAGTATCCTATGTCCTATTCCAGGACATTGTCTATCCGTGTGCCAGTATCATCAAAATCGGTTTTGCCATTTAGGCGTGAATACGTAACAAACAAACAAACTCACTTTTGCTTTTATAATATTAGTAAGGATAATGACACTAACACATTATAAAATATCAAAATAGACATTTTATTAATCTTGCAAACAGCTACCAATTTATTTTTAAACAACCTCCTTAAAAAAAAAAATCAAAATAAAAAAAAATATTGCTCCACACACATACCGAACCTTTAATCCTAGCGGCAAACATTTCGCCTTGTTTTTTTTTGTATTTCACGCGACTGCAACGCCACTCGCGAAAAGGTTTTTTACAATGCCATTGCGCGCTTGTCTGTTGTTCTGTACGAAGATTGCATTCACTGCAACGTTTATAAAAGCTTACACGAAAAAGCGCCTTTTACGGGCGACGTGCATTTTGTTTTTTATTGGTGTTGTTCCCCTGTAAAACTTTTAAAGGGTTAATTGCTGTCGAAGTGTTTATGCAGGATTAATGTGGGTTTAAAGACTTAGGGCCTATGCACACCACGTTTTTTAAACGCGCCGTCGACGAGCGTTTGTAGCGATACAGACGCGATACGCACGCAAGTCAGACGCAGCCTGTAGATCTTTGCACACCTGTATAAATACAGACGCGCGTGTGTAGCGATACAGATGCGATGCGAATGCGAATCGCTCGATTGCTACCAGCGTAGATTCACACTTCCTTTTCCCTCGTTGCGGGGGATACCCCGTCCGTAGGGAAGGCGCGCGCGCTAGACGCGCCGTCGACGCGCGTTTAAAAAACGTGGTGTGCATAGGCCCTTATATGGTATACTTTTTATATTCAATTTTTATTTTGTAGAATAGCTTTTTCTAAAACTATTTATTTATGTATCATTTTTTATTATCTTGGTGTACCATTAAGAATTAATTTATTGTACACCAAGATAGTAAATGACACATTTGAGCCACATATTTAAAAACATACAATTGGCGGCCTTATCGCATTCAGCGATCTCTTCCAGGCAACCTGGTATGGAAAAAGATTGTCTGGATATAAATTGGGTTTGCTTTTGGTGCAGTACAAAAGAAGCTAAATAATATTGGTGAAAAAAAAACATAGCACTATACTTAATAATAAAATACATACTTAAATACATACATATAACTATGTAAAATTACTGCCATTACAAATTTTTTCTTCTTCTTCTTTTTGCCCTAATCCCCTTTTATTCGGCGCAACACGTTTTTTTCTTCCATTCTGTCCTGTCACTCGTCACGCTATCATCAACTCCTTTTTCTTTCATATCACATCTCACAGAATCCATCCATCTTTTCTTTGGCACCCTCTCCCCTTCCATCCTCCATCCACATTTAAACTCATAACTTTTTTAGCAACATGCGTTTCATCTCTCCTTTTCACATGTCCATACCAAGACAAACGATTCCCTTTCAACTTTTCAGTCACTGGCGCCACTTTCAAACTTCCCCTAATATACATACATATGACTATGTAAAATTACTGCCATTACAAATTGTTTGTACTAAGTAATATGAACATAGAACAAGGTAACAAGATGATGATATTTCCTAAGCTTTTGTCGTTATCTTAAGTCCAGAGTAAAAAGTTACGTCTAGACAAGCGTTTTTTTATCTTGTGCGAAGTCATCCAATGCCTTCTCACGATCTAAGATGGAGTGAGAGGTCGTGTCAGACTTTTACTGACCAATAACCACTCCTAATTTCCTTCTTTGCGTTACGTTCCAGTACTCCGGGTTTTCTTTTCAGAAGTGAACCCATGGCTAGTAGGCTTCGACCCTGCTGGGCCTTTACTGTTTCACTGACATCTCCTTGAGGTGCGCATGGAATACTAAGCGTAGTTGGTGTCGACGACTTGGGACTTCTAGACAAGCGTGCCCCATCGTCGAGCACATTGTCGCTTACTATCAGGTGAAATAGTGGTTAAGCGTGAGCCTATCAAAATTATAAGAAGCTAACTACATAGGTATATCGCACGCCCAGAACAATACTGCACTAAATCAAAATAGCAATTTTTTTAGAACGGACAAAAGACCATTATCTCGTGTTATGTCAATGTCTGAGTTTTGCATGTGAAGAATCCAATGCGTATCAGCATTATATTATTATGTCTCGCTCGGTCCGGTAATGGACCGAGCCCAAGACGTCGACGGCGCGCACTGTTCCCGCGCGCCTCAAGGAGTTGTCAGCAACTCAGCAGCAGGAGGGGCCCAGCTGGGTCGAAGCCTACTGGGGCCAGGGTTATCCGAAAGGGAGCTCGTGCCCCGGTATGAAGGTTAGAAGGAACGGTATGGGGTTTTTAGTCAGTAAGAGTCTGACACTATCTCCCGCTCCACCCAAGAGCGAATTTTGTCATAAGATGATTTTCCCCATCGACAAAAAAATATATTATGTATTTGTTCGATATTTATATAAGAGTTCTATTTAATGCTTTTTAATTTATCTAAGTCTGCTTTATCGTAAGAACTAGTAATGGATCAAAATTAAATTAAATAAAAATTACGACTAAAAACCAGATTTCGAAAAGACTTCAGATTCAATTTAAATACCGCTTGATCGGTAGTTTCTCTCGAATAGATTTCTTCGTAGACTCATCGGTTTTTGAAATCTAGTCGAAACTAAATTGACATTGGATCGTAGTGAAATATTAAATTCTTATTTTTTTAATGATATAAACTAGTGCTCGTCTGTGGTCCCACCTGATGGTAAGCAGTGTTATTGTCGTTGATGATGAGTGGCACTATAGTCCATTTGTTTAGGTACTTAACTAAACAAAAACCATCTTGATTATATATCTTCCTATTTAAAAAAAATAATCGTAGTAACATCGCTTTAGGTTAATAACTAATTTAAAAAGCCTACATCGTGTGAAGGCTTTTCTTTTTGTTCTGTTCTTGTTTTTCCAGTTACCTTGTTTTTTTTCAGCATCCTGAAAATCTTGTTTCATACTTTTTCTGCGTCGTTTTTTTTTTGTCATAGTCGGGATTTATTTTTATACTTTTTTTTTAGATTTTATGTCAAGATTCTTTACCAAGATCCAAATAAAAAAAACATTTAGTTAAGTTTTTTTTATTTGTAACAGAATTCATTGCCATATATAATTATACAATTTATTTCACAAAATTTATTTAGTTAAGTACCTAAACAAATGGAGCAACAAGTTTATTATAGAAATTGACTCTCTAGCTTTAAGTAAAAACACCTAAATTATAATCGGACAGAAAGACCGCTCCAGACAAAGAAAAACTTAAAAGGAAACAGTAAAGAATAGCTTAGGGGAAAAAATATTTTGATGCGGGCACCCATCCATCTGTAAAGCAGGCGAGACAGCCTTATCGGAAGACAGGGAGGGTTCCGTCTCCCCTAATTTAATCACAATGACACACAACATTAAGAAGTTGGTTCTCCCCTATTTCCCCTTTGCAATATTCGTTCATTATCGTGTCGGTTATGATCCATAACGCTTTTAATTAGTGTGGAAGTACTTCTTTGTTAGTGACTTTTGGGTTTTAGTTTTACGTACAATGTTAGCTTTTACAATTATTTAGTGCGATAAGTTACTGTGTCTTATATACAACGTGTAACGTTAAATGCGCAAAACTAGTTTGACAGAAAATAGTTTGATCGGAATAACGAGCAGAATCAATTAACCCACTTTTTAATATAAGTTACATTTTTTTTAAATTCTTCATTAAAAATCTTGCCCTTTCTATTTATTGATAAGTCAAACCATCACGTGCGTAAACCCGCCCAAATAGGTAAATAAACTCAAATGGTGGTAGGCCAATCAAATTTTCTCATATGCGGGATGATAAAAGTTCTTATTTCGATGCAGATACGAATTTTAAACAAACTAAAACTGCACATAAAACCTTAAATATTTGGTTCTTGGACATGCCGGTTTTCTCACGATGTTTTCCTTCACCGTTTTGAGAGCAGTGGTAATGAAAGTTACACAAAGTAATGCGCCTGGCAGGGTTTGAACCCGCGACCAACAACTCATAAGTCGGAGCCATTACCACTTGGCCTGCTCTAAGCCAAAAAGTACGGTGCTCAAACTTTTTGAACTTACTAAACCCTGATCCTCCGTAAGGCAGTAACCACATATTTTCCTGACAAGTATAGAACTTCCCCTTGTTTATTCAAGTACGGTTCCCGTGAATCAGTGAGCGTTGTTATAATTAAATTTATTCGCCGCCATAACTGCCAGTTTGTGTTATTTACGCCTTTTCATTTCCGATCTGCTTTCGAGTTTTCTGTTGCGTGGCCATTAATGTATGTTTATGTTATATTTCTGTTTGTTTCGGATTATTGTTATGGGTTTGAGAGAAAGATCGGGGAAGTTGTGTTGGTTTAACGTAATCTGATTATTGTGTGATGTTTTCCTTATTTTTTAACGACTTTAAAAATAGAATGGCGTTCTTCTCAATTTCATTTTTTTTTTGTTAGCTTAGAACTCTGTCATTTATGAGCCGATTTCGGAAGGAGGCCTTTTTTTGTACGGATATACTTCTAGGTTGGTCTGATATTTATCAAAATCCAATTTTAAGATGGCATCTAATAGGAATAAATATTTGTACTGTTTTTGGTATCAACTCAAGTGTTTTATTTTAAAAAGTACAATTTGATGAAAAGAACTGATGAAGCAGCCCACAGGTAGCTAATGAAACTTCGCACACAAAAATATTTCAATTAAGGTTGTAAAGCGAATATGAAACCAATCGATACAATCATGTTTGCAGAGTTTCTGGAGTTTTTTAATTCCACCATGTAGCCACAACTAGTGTCTGAAAAATAACATAGGAACAAATGTTTTATTTTCCAGAATAAATTTGTTTAAACCATACAATTTTTTTTCCATGCGAAGATCAAACCCGTGACTCACAGCAAACAGCCATACACCCGTCCATTGCGCCAAACGTGCTGTCAATATTTATGTAATATTACCTTAGTACGAAAGGCCCAAATCGTCAAATGCGCGCAAAGTTCCCGCGCGCCTCAAGGAGTTGTCAGCAACAGCAGGGTCCCAGCTGGGTCGAAGCCTGCTGGGGCCAGGGTTAGGTCCGAAAGGAAAGCTCGGCCCCCGTATGAAAGGCAAGAAGGAACGGGATGGTTTTTTTATTTAGTAAAAGTCTGACACTACCTCCCGCTCCGCCCAAGGGCAGGGGACATAGATACATAAATTCTTTATCTATCTATCTATCCCCATATTCTAATTCATATGAAATAAATCACCGAAACCAGATTGACGAATCGGATTTGTTTTTATGAATTGTTTTGTTTTTTTTTTCTTGTTTTTGGATGTCATTTGGATGATTTTTATTTTCCCACCAAAAAAATAAAATAAAAAAGTACGAAAGTCCCACAGCCACCACCATCACATAACCATAGTAGGCACCTACACGAAGCAATGATAATACTGACGTTCAAATCTCACGTAGGTACGTAGCCTGAGTCAGCTGAAGCTTACCTAATCAACACGTTAGTGCCCACATGCTTGCGTCCGGAATTATTTGACCACAAACTGCTTAACCCGTCAACTGCAGACCGAGCACTTAGGTTTAGTAAGCTTAAGGATTTGGCTAGGTATGATCTATAGTTGAGTAATTGTTCTAAAGAGTTACCATGGCCCTGGAACATAAATTATATAGCAACTAAAGAGATATAGGGTTTTGCACCACCCAGAGCGGGAGGAGTTATTTGATATTTGAAGGGTGGTGCCAGTGACTGAAAAGTTGACAGAAATTCGTTTGTCTTGGTATGTTCATGTAGAGAGAAGAGATGAAACGCGTGTTGCTAAAAGAGTTATGAATTTACATGTAGATAGATGGAGAGGGAGAGGGAGGCCAAAGAAAAAATGGATGGATTGAGTGAGAAGTGATATGAATGATAAGGGAGTTAGTGATAGCGTGACGAGTGACAGGACAAAATGGAAGAAAACAACGTGTTGCGCCGACCCCAAATAAAACGGGACAAGGGCAGGAAGATGATAATGATGATGAAGGGCAACATTTGAATTGTGTTATTTTCTAAAAGTTATCTCAAAGGGTTTCAGTTTCCGATATGTAATTTAACGCGTAAAAAAAAATGCCTCTACATTACCCTATTTTGTATCTACAAAAGTAAGCTGTTTACTGAGACAGCTTGTATGTTTGATTTTAAAATAATATTTATAAATAATAATTTTTACACACTTATAAAAGAATCGATATATGTGTTTTTTACTCAACTAATTTAGAGTTTAGGCAGTTTATATCGCGTACATTAAAGAAAGAAAAACACTTTATTTATGCGAAATGACACAATCTTAAAACTAGCTAAGAAACATAATCAGTATATAGGGAAGGTATGCGTCACATAAAGAAGGAAAAACAACGGGAAGAAATGTACTTTGTGCTGCATGAAGATTAAATAAATAAAGTGAGGAGGAGGTGTACGAAGGACTGGAAAAATTTGCCTGCAGCGGTCTTCTTCAAGGCTAGAGTGAATAGGCTCTTAATAAACTAGAGCACTTCACTATCGACGATGGCATCACTGCTTACCATTAGGTGCGATCGCAGTCAAGCACAAGGATTCCTACAAGGTGGACCTATAACCTGGGAGACGCACGGGACTGTTAATTGTGGCGACACTTGGGGAGGCCAATGTCCATCTGTGGACGTCTTTAGGCTTTTTTTTAGGTGGGAAAATCATCAAATGACATCTCACGCCCTTGGGCGGGGCGGGTATGTCAGACTTGTACTGACTAAAAACCCACTCCTGTGCCTCCTTTGCCATTCTTCCAGGGCTCCGGGGATCTCTTTCGCATCACCCATGGCCCAGTAGGCTTCGGCCCTGCTGGGCTCCTGCGGTTGCTGACAACTCCTTGAGGCGCGCGTGGAACACTACGCCCTGTCGACGACTTGGGCTTGGTCGGGACGGTTACCGGACGGTCAGTCAGCGAGCTACCTATTGCGGGCGTCTTTCGGCTGAAATGATGATTATGATGATGCTATACTATAGTGCACTAGTTTATATAATTAAACCAAAAAAATAACTTTGTGCAACTCCATAACACTATTTTAAGAGTCTGCCTATCCTGTTCTTGCCCGAACCCACTTATCTACTACAAAAGAAAAAAAACAATGTCTTACAAAATCCAATGACCGAGTAATTGACAAGGAAAATAGGTAAAGAAACTACTGTCTATCTAATTAACGTTGTTCAATAAAAGTAATTGCTATAGGAATGGTATTTTGTTAAGTGATGACAGTCGTTCATTAGTCTTCTCTGTTGCATCTCAAGACCAATTAAATCTACATTAAATTTCTAGTAGGTATAACATAAACAGACAATCAAAAGAAACTCTTTACAGAATTGGACTCTCATAACGATTGGCTGCGGCAATGTTTCGTGCTAGGCTCTAGCTCCTGAGCCCAAAAGGATAGGAAAGTAGTCGCCTCCTTAAGCGAAGCAGTAATGCTAGTGAAAAATATGGCCGCAACCGTGAGGGAATGGACTTCCGCCACAAGAGGCTGCGTATTAGGAGCTACATGGCGATCCTGGGCCACCAAGGTATGGACTTGCGAGCGACGAGGAAGTGTAAGCTCGTCGTGTAGCCATCCGGTAAGAACGGAGTCCATGTCGTCGATGACACGTCACAAAGATGTCACCAAAACGAAACCCGTGGTCCTAGAACGCAAAAAGCAAATCGTCATCATCATTTCAGACGATAGACGTCCACTGTTGGACATAAGCCTCCTCCAAGTGTCGCCACAATGAATGATCCTGTGCGTCCCACATCCATCGGATTCCCGCAACCTTCACCAGGTCATCGGTCCATTTTCATATTCCATTTTTTTATTGCATTCCAAAACTGCGTTTTCCGGTACGCGGTTGCCACTCCAGAACCTTTCGGTCCCAACGGCCATCAGTTTTGCGAGCAATATGCCCTGCCCATTGGCACTTAAGTTTGGCGATTCTTCGTGCTATGTCAGCAACCTTGGTTCTTCTGCGGATATCTTCATTTCTGACTCCATTTTTTTTTTAACTATAGTAAAAAGCAACTGAAGGAACAAAAAGTCTGACACGACGACCACATCATCGCTTACCATCAAGTGTTAAAGTGCAAGCCTAACCGTAATAAAAAAACACAACCACAATTCCTTTGTTCTATGACTCAACATTTCCCAAAAAATAATAACAAAAATACAAAAATGACGTAACTTGTAATATTCGAGCACAATCAGCACCGACCAGTTATTGCCGTTCCGATAACTTCCGATAGCGCTTCGTAATACGATTTCATTAATGAATTTAACACCTACAGAAACGTTCATAGTAATGATTCGACGATTTCTCCCCTCACAAAGGGCGATCGCGAAAAAAGGGAGTAGAGAAACGAATTGAAAACAATTACGGAGTAGCAAGTTTCGCTTGATAACGACGCGAGCGACTTTTGTCAAGGAAGGGAGGTTTTTAAACATTTTCTTGCCAACAATTGCGGGGTATTCGAGTTTGGACACGATTCTAAAGAGATGTAATCAGTTTTCGAGAGAGAAGTAAATAAAATTGTGTGGGGGGAAATATGGTGGGGTTTTTGTTTATGTTTGGAGGAAAATTTTTAGAGTCGTTAAGATGTAATTTGTTGTCTCTATTGCTATGTCAACAGCCTGTGCAATATTTTCGGAGCCCATTTTTTTTGGGGGAAAAACATCAAATAAATTCTGCTGCTCTAAGTGGAGTATGAAGGAGTGACAGATATTAAATTTAATTCAAAATAAATTTCTGACTAGAACACACATGATTAGTGCGTTCCATCGTCGACCGCATCGTCGCTTTCCATCAGGGGAGATAGCGGTCAAGCGCAAACCTATCAATAATAACAAAAAAAAAATGTTCACCTCACCGTGTTGTTGTGCTCACCTCGGCGATAAACGTCGATAATCGCGTAACAACGAAGCATTGTAATGGTTTGCATAGAGCGGTCTTTCCAACCGATTATAATTTAGGTGTCTTCAAGGCTACGGTGAATTTGCTCTTATTTTTTTTCATTTCGTGTCGATATGTTCTCAAACTAGTTTCTTTTCTGACTAGTATTTGGTAACCTGTACAGTTCTGTTATTGACCTTGTACAGGTCCTGAAGTCTGCTGGTGGTTGTGCTGGATGCAGCATAACAGATGACGCATGTCCTGTGCAGCGGCTCCACACTACCACTGTGTTAGTGATGGGGCGAAGAACACCCGTGCTCGTAATAAACTAGTGCTATTCACCATCAACGACTGCTTATTAAAAAAGTACCCTATCGTTAAACGCTTTCGCGTTGCACCTGTGTTTGTTAGGCACTTTGAACTAATTTCAGAGAAAATTTTACGATCATTATACCACATGATTTTCTCTTTGATTCTGCCCAATATTCAACGTCAAAGAGAAAAATTCATAACAACGAGAGAACCATTTACATCGCTGTTAATTAATTTGTAACTTTTCAGTCTGTTCCGTCCACTTCGCCACTTCCCGATGCTGAGTCGACTTTCTTAATCTTGAGCACCTCTTAGACTGTGAAAAATAATAACAAAAAATTACAAAAATTAACACCATCTTGAATATATACAAGCCTAGTACTTCTTGTTCAGGTTCATATATTTATTTTTTATTTTTTAAATGGATTCATATTTATAAGTTTAACCCTTCAGATACCGTCAATTAGAGACACAATAGTAAGACAATAGATGCGCGGCCACCGGGTGTCGCTTGGGGATTCATGAATTAATCAAATTTAAACCTATTTTATACTGAATCAGAATCATTTATTCGTATTTATAGGTGATAATTTTAAACAAGATCTTAAAAATTTGGTAGTATTAAATTGTTTGCCTATCAAACTCCGAGCCTTTCCAATACCCTTTGGATGACTTAGTCTTCTGATGAGGCATTGTAACCGACCACTTTTCGGAGCCATATGTCATCACTAGCAACACGCATTGGTCATAGACTTTTTTCTTGAGACACTGGTATATTAAACGAGTATCTGATTATTATTTGTATAAATTGCCCTGATAAATTTGAACGGCTGTGATTGGACGGTAGACATAGGATTTAAAGCAAATGTCGTGAAAGCATTTTTTGAATACACGCATAAAAAAATTGACTTTTTTTTCAAGTTTGGACACGACAAAATGGTTCATACTATAGCAAAAGTGGTAGAAGGGGGAAGAGGGTTGAACGAAGAAGAGGAGACTATAGCAAAAGTGTCGTGGTGGCCGAAGTTATAAACTTTTACTACTAAGCTTTCATAAATCAAATCAATAAAGAACTTTGTTCCTAAAAAGACTAGGTCGTCTGTACATGTAATTGTTTCTAAGATATCTATCTACCAGAATCCTGACCCTGCTGTCAGCGCGACCTCTAGCTTAGCTATGGTATGTTCTCCCATGTCACTGGTGACATCTCACCGTCAAGGAAAATGTAGATGTATCACGTAGACATGACGCCATCACAGAATCATGATTGTAGCAAGGAGATAACACGAGACAACGTCGTCTGTTTGTCACTGAGGACTTACGTCGTTTGTGTCATCATATGCGATAATATGTCTTCAATTCATTTATGTTAGAATATTAGTTAGGTTTTAGCTAGATGACAGAATCATTTCTTCTTTTTTCTTTCTTTTATTAATAAAACGATCTGTGACATGTTCACAAACATGTAATACACGAAACACCCTAACCCGGAATTATTACGTCATTCTCATGTCAACCCTCCAAAAATAAATTTAAACAATTAAATGAAAACCTCATTTAATTGTTTAGGTTTATTTTTAACACGCTTTTATTAGCTTCACTTGTAACTATGTAAGAAAATCTTGAAATGTTAATTTGACCCACTTCCTGGTCTTTGATCAAGATGAATACATTTTATTGTTATTACAAATAAGGTTTATTTTTTATAATAAAAATAAAATGTATTATTTTATAGTCGACCTAGGAAGAGGTGGCGGGACGACCTGGATGCCTACCGCGGGGACTGGTTTGAAGAAGCTCAAGAAAAGAATACTTGGAAGAAGTTGGGGGAGGCCTTTGCCCAGCAGTGGGACAGCACAGGTTATTAAAAAAAAATATGTGTAAAAAATGAATAAAGGTAAATAATAATAATTTTATCGCAATTAATACACCCTGCATAAACACAAAGAGTAAACAATTTGGCCGACTATACTATTACTATACATTATAACGAGGCTTCAAAATCCATCTAAAACACACACATCTTCGGCATATGTCTACACCAATATTTTGAAACTGTCCCTCTAATATTATTAACACCTCGAGAGGCTTTCAGCAGTATTAAATGACGTCAACCGATAAACGCTTTTAAGCTGACGCATAATTTGGTTTGCCTCGTTATGGACAAGCATTTGCATGCTCGCTATGGCATGTAAAATGTGCGCGTAAAAGAAATATTGGCTTTATTTTAGAGTGGGCTGTCATCACTGGCGAATACTGCAGGGGTAAGTTGGCCAGGGCCCCGGGCCTCCTATCTTGGGGGCCCCTAGTACTTTATTTGCAAACATGAATATAACGGAGGGTCGATATCTGTGGGTCGCGACATCGGAAATAACACTCACAAAAACCTTTGATAACACCTTTAATTACTCGTAACACACACTCAGTACAAAATAATCAAGGATGCCTGAGATATGGCTTGATTAAGAATTCAGGAACGCGGGAAGTTTAGCGTGGAGTAACCAACGTCTGCTCGGACCGACGGAACGATTCAAAGTGGCCTCCAAATCAACCGTCACCCGACACGTGGACCTACCCCCATTCCGGTTAGCCAATTTACCTGTCAACGTCAGTACCTGTCAATGTCGAATAATCGATTATACCTCCGGATCGACATTTGACTCGACTATTCGCTCAGTGTTGCTATTACTCCACGCTAACCATCCCCAAGTTAATACTTGACGTTCCCAAACGTAAGCTGTTCAATCTAACTACATAGTTCCTCCAGTGAAAGATAGGTGGCGCTGATGCAGACCGACTGATATGCGTCAACGCTTCGACAAATATATATTGCCTTTATTTTAGAGTGGACTGCCGTCACTGGCGGAACTACTGAAGCACTTAGCGGGCCAAGCCCCGGAGGGAGAACTTGGGGGGGGGGCTGAATGTTCTTTAGCAAACCTCTTATTGAACTGCTGAAAAACTCTACCACCTTTGAAATCTAAATCGAAAAACTGTTAGAACACTACTTTGATCATAGCAATTCGTTGTAGTTAATAAATGTCTCACACTATTTTGCACTCCACTCGGAGTAGGAGTTGTTATTTGGTGATTACCCATAAAAGGGGACCCCAGTTTTTTTTTAACGTTGATCGCCTATCTACGCCACTGGCTGTCGTGTGGTATTACTGGTTGGTTAAATGTGAATGTAGATGAAATTGAACGTAAAACTAATAGGTAAATGATCGAGGTTTTTCGTGTTTGCAATAACGGTGGCTTCCATAACAGGAGTGGTATTGTAACAACGATGCGTCAAAAGGTCTTCTTAGGACTTCAAATCCGTATCAAAGCCAAAAAATATTTTCTGTGAAAGAGAGCTTTACTTGTCAAGTTTTATGACAACTCTGTGGAAAACAATGCTCTTTCGACCTGGGCTTGGTCTTAATTGGACAACCCAGGCTTGCTCGTCATCTGCAAGTCCACGCCTTCGGTGGCTGGAAATCGCCCTGCGATTTCTACCGGTGGCTGAAGCGTAAAGATTAACTTTCCCACAGGCTTTCCGTCAACTTCATAATGAAAAATGTTTATTTCAATTCCATATTACTTTAAAGAAACTTCTTTAAAGTAATATGTAAGATCATGCTCATGACATAAACATTTGTGCTGGGTGGGAATCGAACACACGACCTCCGGCATAGCAATCAGGGCCACTAACCACTAGACCAATAGGCCAGTCAAATATGTATGTGTTGCCCAATTCTTTTTATAATACAACTGTAAAATAAATCATAAGTTTTTCGAGGTTACAAGGCTAAATATATCTTTACAAACATTTTTTTTAAGACTTGACATTTTAAGAGAAAGCAATTTTATTTATAGCCCAATATTGAGACGTCATTACCTTCTTAGATATTTTCCTGAAAACAAGTATAATAGGAAGATTTTCTTAAAAGTGCGAAGCAGATATTATAAATTTAATAAATTTTACAGCTCTGAAGAGTTTTTGTTAAACTTCGAAGTACTTTAGATATAATTAAATCCCTTGATCCTAAATAAACAAAATGTTTAAAAAACCAGCACTTAGATTTTATAAAAAGACGTTTTTTTTTAATTTTAACTTTTCTTTAAAGAACTGTTTGTTTAAATTGGAAAAGTTTTTCAATATAATAGTTAAGACCTGAAATTGATTTTATTGTAAGTTAAAACTATACTAATATCATAAAGAGTTTATAAACATTTTAAAAATCTTTCAACTGTATAATGATACTTTATCATTGAGTGATATTTTTTACTCATTTAATTATTTCTCCCGCTCTAAGGTGGACCAGGAGGGCGTATCAGACCTTTACTAAAACCACACCTATGTTCCTAATTTTTTTGTGTTCTAGAACCATAGGTGACCTTGCTATTAGCACGGGTGACCTAGCCTAGAAGTCAGTCCATGGCCCTAGTAGGCTTTGACCCTGTTGGACCCCACAGCTTACTGACATTTCTTTGAAAAAAAAAAGCAATATAAAAAAATATCCTTATTAATATTATAAAAGCGAAAGTGAGTTTGTTTGTTTATTTGTCTGATTGTTAGGTCATCACGCCTAAATCGCAAAACTGATTTTGATGAATTGGTACAGAAATAGTTGGGACCCTGGAGACGGACATAGGATATTTTTTTTAAAGTGAGAAAAGGGGGAGAAGGAGGGAAGTCAAGTACAAATATTATTATTATATTAAAATATACCTATTAACAAACGTTGGCAAAGCCGCGGGTAAAAGCTAGTACTCCGTAATATTAAACACCAAAATTTTAAACTCAAACACAACGTGTTAAAATGAGATAAATGACTTTTAACCAACATAACATGGCGACGATAACGATCCGAAGGTAGGGCCAGCATTGTTCTGTGCTCTTAAATCTTTTACCTTTACCTTTGGTGATATATGGCAGGTTAAAAGTGTTTTAGTAAGGCAAGTATTTGAACAATTACTTATCACGTTATTGTAGAAGAGGATAAAACATAGGGTTTTGAGACCCGATTTTAAAATGTAACCGCTTAATTACCCGACTGCGTAAGAACGAGGGTGTGCTTTTCGAGTGTATGTTTTTTTGGCAAGTCCTAGAGCCTAAACGGCTAGTTATATTTTGGCCCTGCCCATTGCCACTTATGTTTGGCGATTCCTCGTGCTATGTCGGTAAGTTTGGTTTTCCTGCGGATATCTTCATTTCTGACTCGATCACGTAGGGAAACTCTGAGCGTAGCCCTTTCCATCGCTGGGTGACATTGAGTCTTCTTATGAGGCCCATTGTAAGTGGCCACGCTTCGGAGCCATAAGTCATCACTGGCAACACGCACTAGTCATAGACTTTCCTCTTAAGACACTGGGTATTATTAGACGAGAAGACACCGCGTAGCTTTATGAAAGCAGCCCAGCCGAGTCGGATTCGACGATTGACCGAAGAGGAAGAGAATTTTCTCGAAGTTAGACCTACCCAACTGGACCGTCCGTCCCAGAGTGAATAGGCACTTAATAAACTAGTGTGCCTTACCATCAACGATTGCATCACTGCTTACGATCAGGTTGAATCGCAGTCAAACACTATTTAATATCAATTTAAAAAAAAAATGACATTTAAAATTGAAGATCACTAAATAAAATTGCGGTTTTGAATTTCTAGTCTAAGCTGCCAATAGACTGTCTAAGCTGCTGACGGAAATAAACTGTAATATTTTATACAGCTTAGAAAGTGCTAACTTAAAAATAATGATACTTAAAATTCAAGACGACTAGGTATTTCGGTGAACGTAGGTATTTAAGTAGTGTTTTAGTCAAGGCTGCCAAAGAACATTAGTTAATATATTTATTTTTCAATATCCTGAGATGTCATTTTACTTTTAATTTTAAATCGATATAATTTTGAATTTTTAACAGTAGGTATTCGGACAAAGTCAGATCATGAATTACTAAGAAATTTTTCTAGTCATTACTGACCGACTTCTAGGCAAAAATCTCCCCTAAGGTCTTCCACACATTATTCTTCAACGTCATCTTCTTGGTACGCGTCAAAATCCATAATGTTCCAAAAGATTGAACGTATATCGCGCATGTGCGATCCCTAACATCCGCATCAACCCCCCGGAGGGTAACTAGTTAAAAATAATGAACAGAGAAATACTACAAACAATTAGTACTAATTGCTCTATTAGTGACCAGCTCGGGAAATACAACAAACACAGTTAAGCTCACATAAACACAGAAAAAAAATACAACACAATATACGGGTATCGCATTAAGACTGTAGTCCCAGAAGAGTTGCACAGAACGGTAATTGAACACATGCTTATTTTTCTAATGGTACACACAATTGGGTTCATGGAAGCATACAATGGATGGTTAATTGGCTATCTTCAAGTGAACGAACCCATTTGTAGAAATCTGAACTAAATTCAGAAAACAATAAAGCCGTGAAGTAGTTCTTAATTCTTTATTGTACACTATAACAACTTATAAAATGAGTGGATAACAAAGTTCATGTACATGGGCGAGCTTAACTCAAAGTTGAGTCTGTTTTCTTCCAGCAAACCTACAACATAGAGAGAGATGACAATAGAGGGTAGGGTACAAATTTAAAAGTAGAAATATTATGAATAAAATAATAAGACATAAATAAGTGTACTAAAAATTATCTTTACTTATTTTGCGTTCATGAAATAACTTCTCCTGCTCTGGGTGTAAGGGAGTATCAGACTTTAATTGACTAAAACTCACAGTCTTGCCCCTTTTGCGAGGGCTGGGGTAACTTCTTCGAACAGTCCGCAGCCCTAGCAGGAGTTGGCATTAAATGGCCCTATCAATTTTGTTGATATCTCTTTGAGGCGCGTGTAGAATATAACACAACGTCGACCCGGTTCGACGTCGCGTCGGTCCAGTCAACAGCGATGTGGAGGAGTTGACTTGTTTTTGTTAATTTTTAATCAATTAAGGGTTTGTATAATTTTAGTGGAGGTATCTATTTATAAAAAGCTTCTATGAACGTAGAAAATGATACCAAGTGAACATACGAGTACTTCCGATATGAAAAGGTAATATAAGTGCTACTCCAAGACATCGTCTTCCAAATTTCATAAAAATCCGTTTAGACACTTGAACGTGATGAATTAACTAACGTACATACTCGTACAAACTTATCTTTACAATATTAGTATGAAGAGCTAAGTTAAGTTGCCGTTATAATACAAACAAATTGTAAAATGAAAAACAACAAAAAATCCTCCACCTAACTCGACGCTACACAAGTTTGCGCCACGCAAGGCAATTTCACGTAATAATTCTTCGCGAGACGATTTACTCAAGTGCAATATCCGAGGGGATACCTGCGCAGTAATATGACAGCTTATGTTTTAAACTGAAACACTCTCTAGGTACAAAATATTCTCTAGGAAATATCTGGGTCAGTCTTATTTTTCGTATGTTATGTTAAGGTTTAAAGTGTGTTTTGTTTGTTCTTTACATTATTACATTGAGGTTTCAGATAATTAAGGGACAGATTGACCCCCAACATGACGCGCAACGCTGTCAAATTTTCCGACAATATTTCTCGCGTCTCGTAAATGCATTGTAAAATTTTGGGGGACAAGTTGCGGATCACTAGGCAATGTTGCTGCGTCACTTACATTGGGTGTTGCGCGTCATGTTGAGGGACATATGGTCGCTTATTATAAATGAGGCTTTATACTGATTACCATATATTTTTAGTCATTGAATTCGATCACTAATATCAATTTGACAGTTAATTTCTATATTATTTACTAACTTTCTTTATTATTAACCTATATGAAAGTAAATAACTATCCCAACAGAAACATGCTCCCGGAGTAAAAAACACTTGTGCGCTAAATTTGAACACTAAGGACACGGGTGTGATTTTATTCAGTAAAAGTCTGACACTCCCTCCCGCTCCACCTACAGTGGCAGAAGTATTTGATTGATTATTACTCACCTTAAAAATAAAATGCCTACTGATTCAAAAATTAAAAACCAAAAATGAAGGCAATTAGTCCAAAAAGAACAAGCTGTGTTTAAAAAAAAATCGTATATACAACGAAGCAATTTTCATGAACAGATCTGCTTGTTTTCATGAACACTTTACTCTTCCTATATGGCCCACGAGAGACCAATTGCGAGGTAATGTGAGCTCCGCAACTACCTTATAAAATGCTAAAACGAACGTAAATCAAAATGCATTCACAATAAAGTACCTAGCCTTATTAAAAAGGGTAACAATGTCTGAATAAAATTGTAGACGTACTCTTATATGCCTACCTAGTTAGCTAGTTTTTATTCCTGTAAAAGTAGGTATACACCGGCCGAACACGCTGGTGTATATCTCCCGCCTGCATTACACCACAAAGGTGGAGGACATCGTCGAGTATGTGCGCCAAAAGTTGAAGTACACACTGAGGGTACAGTTGCTGGAGACGCACCGTAACGTCAATTTCAAGGCGTTCGTGGCGCGGGTCCCGAACACTTTTCTGCTCCTCATGTTGAAGGAAGACTTTTGGCCGTAGGGCGTGGTGTTCCGTCGCTTCCGTGGACAGGTGCCACAGATCAGCACAAAGTGAACTTAGTGCAATGTGAAGTGTTACTAACATAGATTTAAGTCTTATTTACTAACGACAAGTTGTATTTACTCTAAGTATGTTAGTCTGTAAGGTATAAATCTATGGGCCACGATGCTTGATAATAAATGATTTATTATTGTCATCTTTTTATTAATCTCAGGACCCTGAGGTCCTGGGCCTTTGAGAAGCGTACAAGGGGCCGAAACCAACTCGCAGAGGCCCTTTTGGTTACTATAATGGAACGTGATACCAACCAACGATTATCCCTGTACGCGCTATACTAGTGCACCCAAGGACAACCCCCGGTTTGAAAAACTATTGCGACATAATATGTTAAACAAAATAATAGGGCTATGATTTTTGGAGTCTTAAGTGGACTGGTAACATGGAGCTATGTTAAGACTATGGCCCCTGCCTAAACAATGTTATTAATATCCATCGATAAAAGGCAAGGGGTGACTTGCACACTCAATAAATGGGCCCCCAAAAACGGCCGCTAGCACGAAGTGACGTAGCAACAAGAGGGCAACATATCCTGAGGCGCTTGAAGAGTGGAGAGGCATACCACGGCTATCAGGACAATCCCGGAAGTACGGTCAAGATCCCTACCAGCACCTTACTGGATTATGCATCCATCTCCCGAACATGTTTGCTCTTGCGACTCTCCACTCAAGCCAGCCAATAAAGGCAAGAGAGAGGTGGGAGCTCTGTTCCTCATCAGTGTTCACTACGGCCGGCCAATAAAGGCAAGCCGGAGATGAAGAACAGGAATTCTCCCGGGAGATCGGATCCATGGGGTCACTAATACCCAACAGTTCGCCACAAAACTGCCCTGCGGATTGTATCTCTCTTAGTCTGGCCCCTCACCCTAGGTCTACACTACCCTACCCTACCCTAGTCTGTATCGGTAGAATTTTCTTTACCGTATATGTTACGGTAAAGAAAATTCTACCGATACAGACCCAGAGCATGTTGGAGCACACAAGCCCCACCACGACATCAAAGTAGAGATACGACGATGGGGTTATTATTGTTATTATTAATTATTGCAAGAAAACACAGTCCAAGTATATAAAGTACACGAGTTTAACAATTCTGCTATGCTAGGTAAGTAACCTTGGTTCTCCTGCGGATATCTTCATTTCTGATATGATAACGCAAGGAAACTCCGAGCATAGACCTTTCCATCGCCCTTTGGGTGACTTTGAGTCTTCTTATGAGGCCCATTGTAAGCGACCACGTTTCGGAGCCATAAGTCATCACTGGCAACACGCACCGGTCATAGACTTTCGTCTTGAGACATTATAAAATTAAATTATCGTAAATATCTTTTATGCTCGAGTTTTTATAATTTTATTAAAGAAAAAAATATGTTTCTGTATAAAAGAAAACTGTTTAATGTCTTATCGTTTCTAGTGGTCTCTGGTGAAGCATTCATTATGTTTATAGACTTCTAAAGTTCTACTGCGTTAATGTTTCGATGAAGTTTCTACTAACGTAACATAATAAGTTCAAATTATGATCATAATATTTAACAAAGTTTTGCAAATACAGTTAACTTAAAGTACTAAGGCATTGTTATTCGTATATCTACTAACTTTTAGTAGGTGTTTCATCTCCGTACAAGTCAGAAATTATTCTAAGGGTAGCTTATTCCTGGTATAAAGAGTATCATCATCATCATATCAGCCGAAAGACGTCCACTGCAGGACATATGCCTCCCCCAAACGTCGCCACAACAACCGGTCCTGTGCGTCATACATCCATCGGATTCTCGCAACTATTATAAAAAGTATATCATATACTATTGTTTGAAGTAAGATTGTTTAAATGTTGTTAGGTAAGGGACAGAGCTATACAGCTTGTCTAGCGCCATCTCTTAATCACACTGAAACAAGATTAAAACAATCTTAATTTGAACGTCATGGTAACCCCGCTGGTCATCTTCTACCTACACTTGCGGCAAGCTTTAACCAAATCTGTCAAGACGTTCAAGCTTAAAAATCATACTAATATTATGAAGGCGGAAGTTTCTAAGTGTAAGAGTTCATATTCCAATCTCAAACGCTTATCGCACTGGGTCCTGGTTCAGAGCGAGAGGAAATCTGCAGCGGTCACCTGTTTTTTCGAAGCAGTAATAAAAAAACTTGATACCTCCACGCGTTCTTGAGATAAAAGGTTTTGACACACAGACAGACAGACGGAAAACAAAACAAAGAGTGAAAAAATAACCCAGCGGAATACTATCCAACATTGCATTTTTTCGACACGCCCATATTCCAAACCATTCAGCCCTAGACAAATCGAATCCACTCTTGAATCACAATGAAAATCATCCTGAATAAAAAGTAAAGTATAAAGCTTAACAGAAAATCCGATAGTACAGGACCTAACATGCCAAAGCCAATTTTTCTACAAGATCCCGCTGCAATATTGCAATATAATACAAAATGCAAGTTCTAGCATATGAGCTCAATTTGACAACGTATGAGCATAACATACAACATAATCATGGCATATTTCATTTAGCGAGGCTCGCGTGGTCTGCGCTCAAGTCTTGAGATATTATTAAGTTCTTGCAACTTTACTTTTAGGATAGGAGCTAGGGAGCCTTAATATGTGAA
Source organism: Mythimna lalbum (assembly GCA_949319445.1). Classification (NCBI taxonomy): domain Eukaryota; kingdom Metazoa; phylum Arthropoda; class Insecta; order Lepidoptera; family Noctuidae; genus Mythimna; species Mythimna lalbum. The sequence continues at coordinate 5,128,200 of OX439359.1, read as the reverse complement.
GATATTTTGTTCGGTTAGGAATTTGTAGATTTTTTTTTCTGACCTTTTTGTAGGCATTTTGTTACTGGAACTTTAAATTCTTTCAATGATCAATCCTCAAATGAACGCCCAGGCCTCAGGCCCACGCTGAAAACCAGCGCTGTGGACTCGTAGCATTTTGCGAGTCGACACAGCATTATGCTGAGCGTACGTTTTGCTCGGACGTGGCGCATACATTTTTACTGTAATTTCGTTTTAAGTTTTGTGTTTAAATGATGTGTAAAATAATAAATATAAAAATGTACTTATTTATGTAATGTTAGTCTTAAGTTTGCGTCTTTTCGGGCAAATAAAATGTTTTTCTTTTTATCAAATGCGGAGAATTGATCATCATCATCATTTTAGCCAAAAAAACGTCCACTGCTGGACATACCATGCCGTGTCATGGCATTAAGTTTCTGTACCACTCTAAGGTCGACTGGCACAAAATGCTTAAAGCATTAAGTCCGCCTTACTCCTGTACAGTGTTTAGGTTACAAATTGGTCACCCATATATACAAAGCGTTTTGGGAGTACATTCTCCCATTATGCGTACAGTTAAGGAGCGGAATTCCCTTCCAGAGTCTGTGTTTCCTGATAGCTATAACCTAGGGGTCTTTAAGTCAAGAGTGAATAGATTGCTTCTAGGCAAGCGTGTTCCATCGTCGGCCACATCATCGCTTACCAACAGGTGAGATAGTGGTCATATACATAATATAAAAAAGTGCATAAAGTTTATATAAATAAATATGCCTCCCCGTAATCTCCATGTCGTGTTGCCATAATAAGCGGTCCTGTGGGTCTCACATTCATCGGATTACTGCGACTCTCACCAGGTCATCGGTCCACCTGGTTTGAGGTGTCCCAACACGTCTTTCGGTACGTGGTTGCCACTCCAGATCGTTTCAGCCCCACCGAGAACCGTCCTTAAGCAATATGCCCTGCCCACTACCACTTAAGTCTGGTGATTCTTCGGGTTATATCGGCAACTTTAGTTCTCCTCTATTCAGTCAGTCTTGATTTCTGATGTGATTACGCATCTAAACTCTGAGCATTTCTCTTTCCATTTCCCTTTGGGTGATTTTTAGCCTCCTGATGAGGATATTTAATTATCCGATAAGACATACTTCACGTAGACTGTCTCCTCGACTAGCCCGCCGTGCGTGAGCTCCCTACGAATATTTATAGTCTCACTATAGTTTGCCAAACTTTTAGATATTACCGTAAGTAATGGTATCAGGTCACGTTTGCTCAGAAAAAAATAACTTGAAAGATTACGAAGAGTTAAGTCCCTAACTGGGTATGATTGATATTTATTTCATATGTTTATAAAGTTTTCTTCTGCGCTTTGTTTTAGTAATTATTTTTGTTTATGGCCTGAAGTTATTGTAGCTTACTATAAAGGCTTACTACTCTTGGGCCAGTAGTGGTGGCCAAGTGGTAACGACCCCGATTTACGACTTGTAGGTCGCGGGTTCAAACCCAGCCAGGCGCATTACTTTGTGTAATTTATTTCATCACCACTGCTCTCAAAACGGTGAAGGAGGACATCGTGAGGAAACCGGCATGTCCTAGAACCACAAAAGTCGAAGACATGTGACATCCAGCAACGCGCACTGGGCCCGCGTGTCGACCACGCGGGCCCAGTGCGCGTTACAGCCCATTCCCTCTCCTAGAGAGGAGGCCTGAGTTCCAACAGTGACAGACTCTTGGGCCTATGTACTTATTACGAGATTGTTTATTTAGTCTTGTTTTTTGTAGGCAAATCATCAAACTAGCCCTGCTTTGGATGGAAGGAGAGGGAGTGTAAATCTTTTACCATCTTCTTCCATCCGTAATTTTTTTTGTGTTTTTTTCTATTTTTCCTTTTTTTGCACCTACAATTACTTTTTGCTGCATCTCCTAAAGATTCATCATCATCATTTCAGCCGACAGACGTCTACTGTTGGACATAGGCCTAGCCCAAGTGTCGCCACAATGATCGATCCTGTGCGTCCCGGATCTGTCAGATTCCCGCAACCTTCACCAGGTCATCGGTCCACCTTGTAGGAGGCCTTGCGACGCTGCGTCTTCCAGTATGCAGTTGCCTCTCCAGAACCTTTCGGCCCCAACGGCTATCTGTTCTGCGAGCAATGTGCCCTGCCCATTGCCACTTAAATTTGGCGATTCTTTGTGCTATGTCGGCAACCTTAGTTCTCCTGTGGATATCTTCATTTCTGATTCGATCAGGCAAGGAAACTCCGAGCATAGCCCTTTCCATTGCCTTTTGGGTGACTTTAAGCCTTCTGATGAGGCACATAGTGAGCGACCACGTTTCGGCACCATATGTCATCACTGGCAACACGCACTGGTCATAGACTTTCGCCTTGAGACACTGTGGTATATTGGACGCGAAGATAACGCGCAACTTCCTGAACGCCCCGCCCAGCCGAGTCGGATTCGACGGTTGACCTCTTTCTCCTAAAGGTTGATTGATAGAAAATTAGGCATTAAATCCGCATCTGAGCTTTTATGTGCATGATGTATTTAATAAATTAGAGGAAATATATTACGTGCATGTTATAATTAAGAAAATTTGCGAATAAAAAAGATTACTTGACACCCGTGTGAAACTGGGATGAGTCATTTTCGAGTATGTTTTTTTTTTTACAATTTTTACTTTTACTAACACAAAACACGCAAACCAGTAATTATTCCCAGAATAATGTGACTACCACTTTTCGAACGCTGCAACTAAAAACAAATTGCAGTTCCATGCCTGAAAACTAATTAAGATTTCACCGACAAAATGCACTGCGAATTCCAAGCCAAGTTCACACAAACAATTAAGTGAACTTCTAAACTGGAAACAATTTCCTACTACTATTCGTACCAGTTATATATGAACTTAATCTAGGCGGGACAGACAGGATATTGCACCCGACAACAACACAATTTGGCAGACTATACCACTAAAATCTTGATTAGCAAATAATATGGACTTTCTCATTTTATTACTGCAAAAGAACGTAGTCTTTTGTTTTCGAATTTAGAGTTGTAGACAGATCTATTTGTCTGTCTGTGGCGGTGCCAAATGATTTTAAAAATGGAATTATGTTTTGTAGTCTGAGTCACGCGAGGGTTGAAAATACGTGAGTCATTTGTTTCTTTCTTAAAGTGTGAGAATAACAAGCTTTTAATAAAAATATTATTTTTCAAAGCATACTTCTTTAGCGGTATAATACCTACTTATAATCAAGGCAAATTATGCGAGCTCAAACTGGATGAGGTTGTGTCGTTTCACTACCAAGTTCATATAGCCACCTTCCAGTTCCATCATCAGGTCAGCTCCATGTCATAATAATTTTGCATTGTCATCTAATTTACACATTCATGCAAAATTTCAGCCCAATCGGTAACCGGGAAGTGGATCTAATTAAATTTCCAAGATTTGATGACAGATAAATATCGGGACAGGTGAAGCTAAATAAAAGCTTGTAATAAAATATAGGAACTGTTTTTCACTTTTGAAATTTCACGTTGAATGATTGATACCTTTTTAATAAAATACACATTTTTAATACATCGCCTATAAAGCGCCTATATGTAATCCCAAGCTAATATGTTGTCTTATAAAAACAGATTTTGACTTTAAAAATGAGCGTTTAAAACTTATTTTTCCAATATAGCTAAACTTTTCAACCGACTTCAAAAGTTAATATTCTGTATTCATATAGTATGTTTGTCTGCGAAATTTTCAAAAACTACTGTAACCGTACGAAGAATTGCCAAACTTAAGTGGCAATGGGCAAGGCACATTGCTCGCAGAACAGATGGTCGTTGGGGCCGATAGGTTCTGGAGTAGCGTAGGCGTACCGGAAGACGCAGCGTTGGAAGGCCTCCTACAAGGTGGCCGATGACCTCGTGAAAGTTGCGGGAATCCGATGGATGCGGGACGCACAGGATCGATCATTGTGGCGACACTTGGGGGAAGCCTATGTCCAACAGTGTACGTCTGTCGGCTGAAATGATGATGATGATGACTGTAACCGTAGTTCCTTCCCTCTAGCAAGGTCAAAACAAATAATCGTAAACACAGACATGCTCACTTGTCTTCTAAACCTACCTTCAAAAGTTAAGCCAAACCATAAGCCGAGAAATCCAAGCATTTCATAGCTGGTTATTTATTAAGGGTCTGGCTACTTTTTCACAATGCGTTGAAAAAGAGGATCTTTTGTATACTCGTTTGTACTGCCACTGCTGTTAGCTTCGCCCCTTGTTGACTTTTTATACTGTACAATCTTTTACTCTTTTCCCGTAAAAAATATCTCATATTTTTTTTTTTGGTTTTTTTATTAGTAGTAAGAGGCTCGCGCTTGACCACTATGTAAACCGTACTGGTTTAATACTCAGAAGTAAGGACTTGGAACATCAAAACACTCGTACCTATATAGACTTTGAAGACCACTTTCATTACTCAAGTTAAAGTTTACAATATGGTATATAATGCAAGTGACTACCACAGATGTCGCGATACGCACTTTTTCAGCGTCCCGCGTATATCACACAAAAATGTCTGCCACCTTCCCGCCATTTTACTTGCTTGTGATTGGGTGAGAACTGTCAAAGCCTCGACCAATCACATGAAGTCAATACCACTACATTTATTATTAAAAGTTCATAGATATTATTATAAACAGTCAACAAACATATAGCTAGGTATATAGGTATAATTTATAACAATTATCTCACCGGATAGTAAGCAAAGGAACACGCTTGTGTGACGGAAGGAACCCATTCACTTTCGATATATTTTTTTGTGGTGGGAAATCTTCCAATGATGTCCCCCACTCTAGGGTGGGATAGGACCTTTATACTCTTTTGTTCCTTCGTTCCCTTTCATACCAGGGCAGAGTCTTTCTTCCAGAAGCATACACTTGGCCCCAGTAGGTTTCGACCCTGTTGGGCCTCTACGGTATGCTGACATCTTGAGGCGCGCGTGGAGCAGTAGGTACTCGCCGGCAACGATTTGGGCTCGGTCCGGACGGCTACTGGACGGTCGGACGGCGACCTACCAATTACTCGCCGTCCGCAAACCCGCATTACTTTAGGTTTAGAAATTTATTTAGGTGCCTAAGGCCTTAAGTCAAGAGTGAATAGGTTACTTCTAGGTTAGCGTAGTCCATCATCGGCCACATCATCGCTTACCATCAGGATCAACACTATCTCATAGAAACTTTATAGGTAAATGGCACAACCCGATGGAGTTGTGTCATTTAACTACCTTGTTCGTGTCAAGACGAACCCATCGAGTTTGGGCTCGTGTGATTCATCTTGACAAGTATATTATTAACTAGCTTCTGCCAGCGACTTCGTACGCGGATCCTGTTGCTTATGCCAGCGACATTCAGTGTTATAAACGTAAGAGTAGACAAAAATAAACAGAAAGCTCAGAACTGCTAAGCTATCGGGAGTTACACGTGTTATTAGTTAACCATAAAAGATAGACGTATGCTGTCGTGGGACATTTTTTATATAATTTTGAGGAGAACATTTCCGTTATACATGTTTTCTGTGTAGCTTTAACCATTAAGGCTGCAAACGCGACGGAAGCTTAAAAAATGGAGTAATTTCTCCCGTTTCCCCAACATTTCCCTTCACTGCTCTGCTCCTATTGATCGTAGCGTGATGAAAAGTATACTATAACCTGCCCAGGAGTATGAAGAATGATTGTACCAAGTTTCGTTAAAATCCATCGAGTAGTTTTTGTTTCTATAAAGAACATACAGACAGACAGACAGACAGACAGACAGACAGACAGACAAAAATTTTACTGTTTGCATTTTTAGCATCAGTATCGATCACTAATCACCCCCTGATAGTTATTTTGGAAATATATTTCATGTACAGAATTGACCTCTCTACAGATTTATTATAAGTATAGATTAATAGCTACATCCCGTGCTAGCCCATATTGTCCCACTGCTGGGCAAAGGCCTCCCTCCACTTCTTCCAATGTTCCCGGTTTTAGCACGGGATGTAGCTATTATTATAATATAATAATAGCTACATCCCGTGCTATAAAAGCTTGCTATGAAAAAAATATTTTCATTAAGAACTTGTTTTATATCTATTGATAAACTTATTAGTTACGAAATGTTTTGTTCTTGCATATTTAATAATGAAATACTGAAAACCAAAAAGAAAAATTCAGCATGTGGACATAAACAGTAACGCACAAAGACAAACAGTAACGCTGCTGAATTTCAGCCTTTTTATTGCATTTTCAGTCACAAGAGAGCTTTAATTTAATAGGACCTGCTCGATTTGTTTACAAAGGAAAAATTTATTCATGAAATTTGTTTCTGAGGGTCCAAACCGGCTTGGGTAAAAATAAACTTTCCAAGCGTGGGTTACTTTGACCCAAGGATCTTTTCGGATGGCAATATTCTTCATATTTTTACGGATATGTCTTGTTTTTGTGTGCTTATATAAGTTTATCATAAAATATCGTTTAATTTTTTTTTATTTTGATAGACTTGAATTTGAGCACTATATCACCTATGGGGTACGATAGAGTACGTGTAGGGAAGGTTGAGTATCGGTGCAGTGCAGTGTAGTGTAACTTTAAGAAAATTGTGTTTACATATATGTACTTATACCTTTTGTTTAAAAATTTTTTTTTTGTAAAACTATAGTTTTAAAATATTTTTTGTTTTAAAGGGGGGAATGATGTAGGGACAATGCCTGTGTGTGTTGACAATTATAGTATTGTATAGGTGTGTGCATAGTATAGGGTATAGAGGCGGCTGCGCCCGCCACGTAAGCCAGTCGCAATAAAACCCAGTTTACGCGAACACATATGTCTTATTATTTCGTGAACCCAAGTTGGTGACCTTATACATAACCTATATACTACCCTAAAGTACGCTTTCTCTAAATTTTGATAGGTTTCGCGTTTGACCACCATCTCACCTGATGGTAGGCGATGATGTGGGGTACGATAGAGTACGCTTTCTTTACATTTTGATAGGTTTCGCGTTGGACCACCATCTCACCTGATGGTAAGCGATGATGTTGGCGACGATGAAGCACGGATTGCGATCTATCTATTTTAAAAACAGCTGAAATTATTTCAGCTAAATAATTTTTCATAAATACTTGTTTATTATTCTTGTTTAATATTGAGAACAGTGGTAGCCGAGTGGTAACGGCCCCGACTTACGAGTTGTAGGTCGTGAGCTCGAACCCACCGCGATAGGCGCATTACTTTATGTAATTTATTTCATCACCACTGCTCTCAAAACGGTGAAGGAAAACATCGTGAGGAAACCGGCATGTCCTAGAACTTAAAATTCGAAAACATGTGTCATCTACCAACCCGCACTGGGCCCGCGTGGTGGATTGTGGCCCATTCCTTCTCCTAGAGAGGAGGCCTGAGTCCCAGCAGTGGGAACATTAAAAAAAAAGGCTGATGATGACTTGTTTATTATAATCCACGTTGTTTAAGTAGAAGAATGATTGGATTAGTAAGAAAAGGATGGATAAGCCCCAACATCCTCGGCTTTAGTACCCCTTGTCAAGTTAGCAGTAAAGTGGACACAATGCTGTACTATCTTCTTTATCTCCTCAGATAATTCTCAAGTACCCATCTAAGTACTTTACGACCCTGTAAAGCCTAACCCGTTTCGGTTGTAAAAAGTTTAATAACTAAATAGCTTACGATTTTGTTACAACGACGATGTTATCTGAGTATTAAATTGGGTTCCTGTAACGTAAACTCAGAGATTAAAGTTTGTAGGTATAAAGGATGGAAATGGAAAATGATTTTAGATTGTTAAGGTTTACGGGTAAAGGTTAATCTTGTAAATGAAGATGATAGTAGTTAATTATTTCCTTGCCAGCTGACCCGGTGAAAGTACCGCACAACAGTCAATGAATGTAGTACAGTGCGTTTCACTTAAGAAAGTTCCTTTGCCGTAATGTTGGCAATACGGAAAAATAGTGTTGCAATACTTTTAGCAATTAAATTTCTCAATATTAGGGAGATTAACTGATATTTCGTTACTTTTAACAATTACCTTTTTTGTTTTTTTTAAATATTTTTAAATAAAGTACAGGACGCTAGGCTCCATGATTGTTCTGCAATTCTTTCAAATACCAAAAACGCCAAGCCATAATATCCTACCTCTCTATAACAACTTCCTTTTAGATCTGTTTTTTTTTTTAAATAAAATCCCATTCCCCTCATAATTCTCCAAAAAGTGTTGTAACTACTGTTAAAATCGATTTCGTTTCTCATTTCGGGGAACAGCTTTTTTCTTTTTTCCCTTCTTTTTTTGAGTAGACAGATAGGGGAGCCAACATTACGCCGAAGGAACTTCTTAAGTGAAATGCACTTGTATAATATCTTTTGACAAAGTCAACCGATTGCGATGAAACAAAGCCTATGTAATAATATATCGTGTTATACACAACTAGTTTTTGCCCGCGGTTTTTCCCGCATACATAAAATAAAGCCTATGTCACTTAGAAATAAAGCAGTTTTCTACATGTGAAAAAAAATTAGCAATCGTACCAGTACTTTCAGACATTACCTCCTACAGCCCACGCGCTCCTCAAAGAGATGGCAGCAAACCGTAGGGTGTGGGGTCGATGCTCGCTAGATAGGACCGCGGGGGATTTTTGAAAAGGAAACCCGTAGCCCTAGTATGCAAAGGGCAATTGAAGGACACAGGTGTGGTTTTAGTCAGTAAAAGTCTGACACGCCCTCTCGCTCCACCCAGAGCTGGAGAAGTTATTGGATGATTTCAACCCTTAAATCCCTAATCCCTTTGTTATGGAAGTTCATTCTGAAATAAATAGATTATTACTATTAAAAAAAAACCTGCTACAAACAAAAATATATAAAAACAAACTTTACGTCCTTGTAATATGAGTGTAGATGTTGTAAATATAACCATTAATGCTGCAATATTTGTTGAGGAGCATTGCGTCAAATAATCATCGTCATCGTCGTCCAATAAGATACCGCAAATATCACGCGATCTCGCTTCTGATTGGTTGTCCATATTGTTCCCACACCCCTGCTCCTCGAATATTGTAACGGTGGTTAGACGCCATTATACATACGCTTGACCTCTTGAAAGGAACATTGCATTTTATTTCTATCAAATTCCTAAGTACATGAACCATCAAGAAAGCCAAATTATTACAAATATATGTGGAACTATATCACGCAGTTACACAATATTAATATAGTTTTTTAGAGCTTTATTAGTTGTGATAATTCCCCACCTAAAAAACTTACTACGAGCTTAAACTGGATCCTTTTCAAGAATCTTTAAACGAATAACTTTGTCAACTGTAAGGTCCAAATGGACTTGTTTGATCTGGTAATCGCTGGGATTGCCGTCGGGGGTCGCTCCCCTAAACCATTATTTTTACAGTGGGTTTCCTTAAACGCTCTGTTCCGATAAATTATTGTTACATGTGTATTAGTTGAGGACGGTTTACTTGCCCGGGTGCAATTTTTTATAACGAGTTGTTTCCTTATGATGATTGCATTTATTTTCTGTATAAAATTGGCCAATAGTCTGAGGTCAAAGTTCTTAGTACTAGTGTTATTTTTTTGAACTTTAAATGACCAATTTGATGTTTTCATAAAATATTTTTAAATAATGTTATGATATGAGTGGAAAGAGGACCACGAGGACTGGTTAGAGACCGCACAGGAGAAGAAATTTTGGAAGGACTTGGGGGAGGCCTTTGCCCAGCAGTGGGACAGTAATGCCTAGAATAAAAAAAAATTATGAGTTTGAGTTGAAAAACTTTTTATCTGATTGTACTAAACAGTGTATGTGGAGCTTCACGGGCGCGCATATACCCAACACGCTTTTCCTGGTCTACACGCAGGAGGAGAAAAAGACCCTCATTGACCAGGGCTGGGGTTGGATCATGCATCCTAACTATACACGAAGCTCAGGGGCTTACCAGCAAGTCAGTCATCATCTTGAAGACAAATTCCACTAACATCCGGATTCACAACAGCGTCCCCCATTGCGTGTACTACGCTGACAACGCTGACGACGCTATTGGAAGGTTTGTGAGGAGGGCACAGGAGGCAGGGACATCATCAACACCAACATGAAGAACGCCATACGGCATCGGGACAGAGCAGTGGTCGAGGCAATGATCTGCCTACTAAGGCAATGACGAGCTGAAGTCGCTTTAGATGACGCGGGTATTGTGGCGGCATTTTGGGCGGCGAAGGGTTGTATGTGTGTTGAAGGTTGGGAGATTCCCTGATTTTTGATGCGTGTATGGCTCGTTGTTGTTTGAGTTTCGCTTCGGGTTGATGGTCTCTCAGCTCTGAAATTCTGACGGGATTTGTTATACTTAATTGCTGGAAGGTGCTCTGGAGTGACGCCACTTGCACGTAGAGTTGCCCAGAAGCAAACAATGTACAACCATCAAAAAAAGAGCACGGACGTCATGTCTGTGGTTAAAATGTAAGGCAGGAGTGTGATTTTAGTCAGTAGGAGTCTGACACTGTGAGAGCCTGGCCGTCCATGAGGATTTCCCTCTCATGCCAAAAAAAAAAAAACAGTGTATGTCAGAATCGTCAGTGAAAAAATATCAAAACAAAAATGTGTCAATTTAGACACTGTGTCCAAATCGTCTCAACTCTATGATATAATAATAATAATATTCCACAACTATCACACAACGCCGCCTAGTCCCAAGCTAAACAGAGCTTGTGTTATGAGTACTAGATAACTGATAAACATACTTAGATATTTCTAAATACATACATACTCGTAATATAGATAAATTACACCCAGACACAGAACAAATGATTATGCTCATCACACAAACATTTGTCCTGAGTGGGAATCGAACCCACGACCTCCGGCATAGCAGTCAGGGCCACTAACCACTAGACCAACAGGCCGTATAAAATAAGTACCTATTCTATAAAGATAACTCAATAAAAAAAATTTTTGTTCTTTTCTGCTTCAATATATAGGTAATATTAAATTGCATTTATAATTTGCATTCGCGAATTCTCAACCAAGGTACGCAGTCAACCTTATACATCTCCTTGATTTTTAATGCGGGTTCCAAGTGTCCGGCGGAGGTTCCACCAGTAAAGCTATGTGGGGTGCCCTTGGAGCGGGTACACACTTTTAAGTATCTTGGCCATATTATGACGTCTGACCTGAAAGACGACGCTGACATTGAGCGAGAAAGGAGGGCGTTGTCGGTGAGGGCGAATATGATTGCCCGCAGGTTTGCTCGTAGCTCCAAAGATGTAAAGATCACCTCGTACCGAGCCTATTGCACATCTTTTTATACGAGCGGTCTGTGGGTGTCATATTTGCAGAAATCCTACAGCGCTCTCCGCGTTCAATACAATAACGCGTTGAGGGCTGCGGCTGCCTCGCTTCTGCAGCGCGTCAGGGATGTTCGCGGACGTGCGCATTGACTGTTTTTATGCCTGCATGCGCAAAAGGGCGACCTCGATAGCGAGCAGAGTGCGGGGCAGCGGCAACAGTCTTCTTACCGTTGTTGCCAACAGGTTGGATGGTCCTTTCTTGCAGCACTGGCAGGCCTTACATGCACCCGTATACAGGGCGTGGGGCAGGTAAATTATGACTGTTAAAAATTTTAATCAAAAAATGTACCCCAAGGTACACTTCAGTACCAAAGCAATAACCACAGAACAAATAATTTCCCGTACCAATAACTAAGTAATGAATTTCATTTCCTCCATAACGTTTCAATAACTTAAGTAAGTTAAACGTTCTCTTATTGGATTTCATTAAACACTATCAATTTACAGATGGGCCGACGTTCTAACTTAAACAGTTTATTGGTTGCACGGGTCAGTATTGATCTGGAGTTTGTAGGAAAAAGTATAGTGTGTTCATGTATAATGCGCTGTACACATCTACGGCTTACTGTCATTTGGGACACGTACAAACACTAAGATTAGGTAGGTAGTAAAAATTTATATTTATCGAACAATTTTTTTTAATAGTATATCATAGCTATGTCACTCAGGAATAAAGTAGCTTTCTATCGGTAAACAAAAATCCAAATCAGACCAGTCCACCTAGACAACTTACGACCTTTTCGTTTCGGTTTTCTTGCGTTGATCGCCTCAAGTTGGTCACGCCTCCAATTCCTTTGTTCTGGCGTTATCTTAACTCTCAGTCAGGAGGCGTGGCCAATTCGAGGCGTTCGATGCAAGAGAATGGAAACGAAAGGGTAGTAACTTGGCTAAGGGTAAAAAAAAAACATTCAGCCGAACATAGAATAACCTCCTTCTTTTTGAACTCGGTAAAAAAACAAACTTTACCCCTTTAGAATATTAGTGTAGATAGCTTAAAGAAAAATGAAATCACAGAAACTTTTTGAGTCTCTGTTCCAAAATATAGTTGACTTGAGTTCTACTCAATCAACGTCAAGTATATTTTTTTCAATTTCAGCCACTCTAAGGCTATATTGTCAGAGTTCTAATGTAATGAGCAAGGAAACGTCATCTGCTCTTTGTTGTTCAACTTTACTGCACCTTAAGCCATGGAATTTAGAAGTGATATAAAATCGTGAGTGCCTCCGAGATTTCATTAGTTGAGAGAAAGAATTGTGGAAACAGGACGAGTTCTAGCATATTTAGATGTCAAAGGTTTTTATAATTTTGGAAACATTCTATTTTGTTCCGCTTTTTAGGTTTTATTTATAATATGACACATAGAGAAGTACCCAACCTATATACAAAGTGTAACGTTAAATGCGCAAAACCTGAAAGTAGTTTGAGCAGGATAACAAGCAGAATCAATTAATATAGGCTAAATTTTTCAAAAAAATCTTTATTAAAAATGTTGTCCTGTCTATTTATTAATAGGTCAAGCCATCACGTGCGCAAACCCGCCCAAATAGGTAAACAAATACAAATGGTTGTAGTACAACCAAATTATTCCATACGTGGGATAATAAAAGTTCTTATTTCAATGCAGATACGAATTTCAAACAAACTAAAATTGCGCATAATACCTTAAAAAAAAAAATTATGTGATTATTTCTCACAGAATCAGGTCAATTGAATTAAAAATCATTTGGGGTGTCTGAGGTTTTGCGCATTTAACGTTACACGTTGTATAAGTTATTTTTTTTTTGGTTTGAGGAAATCAATTTTGGCTGCCGAGACTACTGGGGCTGGGACTGTGAAATTGTGTCGGTTTCCTTTTATGACGTAAGGGAGCAATAAGAAAGGATTTTCCAGAATTTACCTTCTAAGGGGATGGAAAGGGGGTCCAAAGTTTGTATGGAAAAATTTCACGCGGGCGAAGCCGCTGGCACAAGCTGGTATTTCGATAATTTTCCTTGATTGGTTCCTAAATGTACTCGTAGATTTTTGCAACCTTTTGATAAATTGATTAATTTATGTCTGTGTATTGCGTGATATTTCGTTTGAGAGCTTATAAGCAATTAGTAGTAAATTGGTGCAGAATTTTTGAGAATTTAATCTTGTTATTTAGTTTACCTTCAGAATTTCACTGTAGTTAAATATACTTGAGTAAATGCATTTATAAATATGATTTAAGTAGCTCAAATACTTAAATTAGAAACTATGGCTCTCTTTTGAAGTTCGTTTAGGCATGTCTTTGAAGTTTTTTTTAGCTTTTTAAGAGCAGTTTAATATATTTAAGACTTTAACCTTTGCATCATTATTTTGTTCAGCTATACTTCGCGTTATAATGTTTTCTATTTTACCTTATTTATCATTTCTCAGTAGCTGAAGAATACTTTAGTTTTACATGACGTTTTTTTTTTTTTAACAAAAACAAAAAACCAATCAACCAATCAACAAACCAATCAACCAACCAATCAACCAATCTATACCAGTGGTTTTGCCCTCGTGATAGCAGAAAATTGTCCCAAGAGAGTTTTTTTTTCCGGTAGGCAAATTATCTAATGACATCCCCGCTCTTGGGCGTAGCGGGAGACTTTTACTGAATAAAAACCCACTCCTGTTCCTTCGTTGCCTTTCGTACCGGGGCTGAGCTATCTTTCGAACTAACCGTGGCCTAAGTAGGTTTCAACCCAGCTGAGTCCCTGCTGTTGCTGACAGCTCCTTGAAGCGCGCGTGAACAATGCGCGCCATCGACGACTTGGGCTCGGTCCAGACAGTTATCGTACGGCCGGACAGCGAGCCTCCCATTGCTTGCCGGTCCCAAAAGAGAGTGCTTATCAAGGACATGGTTTTCCAGTACGCCAAATTTCATCTAATTCCGTTGAGCTGTTTAAGTGTAAGAAAGTGACAAACATACACACAGACACACTTGCAAAATTAAATTAAAGTTTAGGTACTCGATTTTTAATTTTCATTGCTTTATAAAAAGATATTTAAAGTTTGTCCAAGGTAGACATGATGATCCATTTTGAATTATAATAGGTATCTGTTGCATGCTGACAATTTATTTTGTGACGTATGTACTGTACTCATGTTTGAGCAAATAAATGATTATCTTATCTTATCTTAACCGTGAATAGGCATTTAATAAACTAGTGCGCCTAAACATCAGAGATTGAATCACTGCTTACCATGAGGTGGGATCGCAGTCAAGCACTAGTTTATAACAATTTAAAAAAAAAAAACACACAATAATTGCAAGGAGAAATTAAAAAAAGATTTTCTTCTAAAATGTTTAATGAGAAAACTGTTTACAATAATCAGGGTTTGGATAACAATTCTTAGTGTAGGATACAAGGATACTATTTTTAACATCTAAAACATTTCTGGGTACATGTATCGGTACAAATTGATAGGAAGCAAAAACAAACTATAAATTTCGATTTTTCTTCTTAAAGTCGACGTAGGACGTATAATTTATTATCAGTAGACAAAATTAGATTTTAAACCACAATCTTGAACATTCGATGGCAGTTATTATTTTTGGAGCTAAGTCGTTTTAATTGGGAGTTTGAAACAAAAGCTGTAGCATACAATCTTTGTTTTTTCTTTTGAAATATAATATATAACTAGACTTTACTATACAAGGCGCCAGTTAAATTTAAAATAAAGCACATTGACCTTTTTCTAAAATCTCCAATATATACCCCAAAAACTATCAATAAACTCTTTTTCAGAAAAGGTAAAGGATCACGATAGATGTCAATTCAACACACCTTTATGTCTTTAATTCCTTTTTTAAATTAAGAATGTCATTGACCCTCCAAGGGGAGGGTCATCACATTCATGACCGCTATTCCTCGTATACTTGGCGCCTGTTTTCTAAATTAATTTTTCACATACTAGTTTTTGCTCGCGGCTTTGCCCGTGTACATGAAATATAGTCTATGTCACTCAGGATTAAAAAAGCTTTCTATCGGTGAGAAAATTTTACCAATCGGATATTTACAATATTTTACAAACCTCCTACAAACAAAAAAACACTATTAGTATAGATTATATTATATGGGCGAATAAAATACTATGTATCCCATAGTCATTTTGACACCATACAAAACAGTCTTTTGTTTGAAACTCCCCATTACAATGACAATCGAAACAACCAGAATTTTGTAATTCCATTTCTAACAAAACATTATTATTGTATCAAAATGATAACGCTTACAAATTTAATGGGCGTGTAGAATGTATGTACATATTTACACTAAATTATTACAAACAACAATGGCAGCTAACAATACAATAATAATATTAACAGCACAATTAAGTTGAGCGTTCTGGGTAATTTGTTCGTTGAGTTATTGAAGGTTTTTTGTTTTACAGCACCTTCTGTTAGACCTGTGGAAAGAAAGATGGTATTAAAAAAGTAAGTAAGAAAGTGATCATTTACTACACAAAAAGGATTAGACTGTAAGTATTAGCAGTGATGAAACATCAGAAGTCAGAGAGGCTATTTTACGTTAAGAAAATCACTGTCCTCAAAATTTGGAAACAATCCTGTATCTCGAAGCATAGAATTCATAGAGACTTAAAAAAAATGTCTTTTAATGCAACCTAAAATATTAATATTTTTCACGTAGGGGCCCATAGTCTTTGATAACCAGTCCTTTCGCGTCCAAAAACCATAGCCCTATGTCTTTGTTTTCTATCTGTCGCAATAGGTCTCTACCAATCGGGGGTCATCCTTGGGTGTAGTATTTATAGCATATATGTTGGTTAGGACCACGTCTCATGAGAAGTGTCTAAAACCCTGTCACCGAAATTTGACTTCAGCGCCTTCCAAAGTACTAGGACTGGTGGGTATTTTTTCAGTAAATACTCGTACATACAGATATACGTACACAAATAACTTTTAACCGCGCCTGACTATGTAGGCTAATCAGAAAATTTTAAAAGCACCGACAACAAATAACCTGAGACATGGATAGGAAGATCATGACAAAGATGCAATGCTTACTGCACGATTAGTATTTTGTAGTAGAAAACCAGAATAAATTGAGGTTAAATCATCATCTTCCTGCCCTTGTCTCGTTTTATTTGAGGTCGGCGCAAGACTTTTTTTTTCTTCCATTCTGTCATGTCACTCGTCACGCTATAACTAACTCTTTTTTCTTTCATATCACTTCTCACACAATCTATCAATCTTTTCTTTGGCCTCCCTCTCCCTCTCATTCACATGTAAACTCATAACTTTTTTAGCATCATGCGTTTTGTCCCTCTAATGAAAAAAATCATAACTGCCAAAAAAATAAAAAAATACGCCACGCGAAAAAATACAAGCAAAAAGTTCTAGACGTATCCCAAATCCCTTAAAACAAATCCCAAGACAGGATCCTAACATCTACGTGTTTCAATATCCTTCACTTATTTACTTATATATTTATTCATATCGGTATATACCCAGAGGAGTTAAAATCTTATTTACTTACCGCCTATGTTAACTTCGGCCGCCGATTGCGAACTTGGGTACAGTTTTATTTCTGAAAAAAAGTATACGATATTACTATCTCTAGGGAGTTATAAGTTTCTTCTGTATTTGGTATAATATGTTTTTGATTTAATATCTTTTTTATTAAACAGACATTTATTTACAACAAAATATATTTTGGATTGAATATTATTTTTGTAATAAAATATTGTTAAGAAAAGCTAATTTTAGAGATTTCATCGATGTGAAATGGTTGTTTTTGATTTAATTGGTTCGCAAAATGTCTAAAGTTGTAATGTGTTTGTGTAAAATGTGGGGTGAAATTAAAGAAATGATCATCACTTTTAATTAACAAACTTCATAATTAAAATATCATTATATACAAACATTACTTGACGCAGACTACACCCTTATTTAGTTCTTATAGTTCATCCTACCTCTACATAAACAATAATATTGTATCAGTATGATCTACAAAAGAAAAGAAATTGTCTTTTGACTCACCATAAAGTCTGAGTGTTCCCTCACTCTTGCCGAGTGAGTTGGTACTCACACAGTTGTAAGTACCAATGTCACTCCTGGAGAAGTATCTGATGGTCAGCTTCATCATCACCCTGTACGATGACCGCTCTTCGCCTATCACGTACTTTGGCCTGTTGGAGAGAAAACAGTTTACAATCAAAACTATGCCTACTTACAGATCTTATTACTAACTGTTGCTCGCGACTTTGTCTCTGTCAAATTCGTTAAGCTGAAAAAAATAACTAAAAATTCTGTGCTATAAAATTCTGAGGAAAATATTTTATGTGCATAATCGAACCTATGACTATGACGAAGCAAAAGAAATTTGCAAAGGTCATATTTACTGATATGACCTTTGAGTTTTACTATTACGACCATTTTAGCCTACTTGTAGCTTTTACAAAAAATCATTTGGCTCATCAAGTTCTTAAAACGCTACTCCTAAACAGTCTAATTATTTGCATCGAATTATGTCGGAGTGAATCCTACTTGTACAATCGACTGGAAGCCAACGGTAAAACAATAAAGTGTATAATAAGTACCATCTTGAGCAAGCCTTTTTTTAGTGCGATTTCATCAAATAACTTCCAGAACAATCTGAGGTATGGCAAGTGTCCGTTGACACCTCAAAAATCCGGACAATGCATGTCGCCTCGTCGTTTATACTCTAAACATCAAAGAACTGTAACAGTAGACCTACTGCAGTCTTTGCGTCCGATTATAATTAAGGTCTCTTCAAGGCTTAATAAACTAGTGCACTTCAACATCAACGATTACATCACTGCTTATCATCAGGTGGGATCTCAGTCAAACACTTGTTTATATCATTTAAAAAAAGCCTGGCGTGGTAAAAGCATTTGATGCAATAAAATTATAGGTCTATACTGTGTCTACATTTTTGGAATACAACTAATAAATCGCTCAAAATATGGTTTTTGTATTTTTACTGTCTAATGTTTTAAATGATAGACTCTTAATAAACTAGTGCAATTCATTATTAACGATTGCATAGTAGTAGATTTTATTTATATGTATTAGTTTATTATTTTTAAGACTATTTTATGTATAGTGTATATGGGCCATAGTAGCCTGAAATAAAGAATAATAATTATTATTAGTATTATAGTCAAGAAACTAGTTTTTATTAAAAAAAAATGGCCTCAATATTTCAATAACAAAAGTAATATAAACGATGGAAACTACAAAAATAAAAAAATAGAACTACCAACAAAAATATACATAAAGAAATCGACGCCAGTCTATCGTTCTAAATACGAGTGTCAGTCTAGACAACATTACAACCAAACCAATCATCCATCATTATCCTACAAAAGGCTCATTATCCAGAACCACAAAAGGCGTGTGATGATGATTTATCATTTCACTGATCATTAAAGAGCCCCTTATTGTAAAAAAAGAAATGCTAATAAAAAGCCCATCACTTGACCGCTACGAGTGATTTTGATCAACAATGAATCCACCATTCAGAGTGATCGTGGGTTTATTGTGAGCTTCAACAGCAAGGGTATCAATCATCCCCTATATGAACTCTTTATTACTGCGTTCAATACAATAGACATGGAAATCTAACCCTCGAAATGAGGCCACGAAACAAGAGACAGATTTTTTGTAGAATGGGAAATTATTAAGCAATTTGACTACAGCGGGAGCGATTGACTTTTGACTGACTAAAATCAACCCGTATTTCTTCGTGGGTTTGTGGACGACGATCAATGGATAGCAAGCCGTCCGGACGTCAGTTAAAAACTGAACCCCGTTATCCGTTTTGTAGGGCTGATATGCAAATACGGATACACTGACATCTATTTAAAGCACGCGTAGAACACTATATGCCCTCGACGACTCAAGCTCGGATTATTATTTATTTATTGATTTGTTTTATTCTTTATGCACACAAAAGTACAGAGGTCGACTTGATGCCCTACGGTGGATACGGATCACTTTTGAACTTTAAACGCCTGAAGCATCGCGTCCACCTATATATACTTTTTCAGTTTGCATTTCTTCAGACCAGACTAGATCAGACTTCAATCCTTCAATCTTTCAATCCTTCAATCCTTCAATACTTCAATCCTTCAATCCTTCAATCCTTCAATCCTTCAAGTCTTATTTGTCTATAAAATCTAGTGAAAACATTTCTGTTCCACAAAATATCGCTTTTCTAGAGGCCACAGCGCCACTTATTGGTACTTAAATTTCACGTTGTGCAGCCGAGTATGAGCCTCCTTGTTATCATAAGTATGTGGATACCACAAACTGAGCGAGCAAAGCCTTTTTCATAAACAACTTGACCTGATATGACAGGGATTTTGTAAATTTGTTTTTTTTTTAATTGAGATTTTTACAAAATGTGATTTTACACATTTGTGAGGCATGAATGCCTCACAAATGTGTAAAATAAAACTAAAATAATTTGAAAACCTCAAACAACTGGGATAATTTTGACAGATTAAACTGAAAAAGTTATCTGCAATTTTACGACTGCCAAAAATATTATTACACAATAAGGTATTTTTAAAACAGGTTTATGTCGTGGAATAGATATGATTTTTTTTAGTGCAATTACTACTAAATTCCTAAAATTGCAGATTTTCATTTTGCATCTATCGATTTTAATTTGATAAGTGAAACTGTTTACTCTAATCAATCTCTAACTAGGCTATGATACTCATGATAGGTAGATATGAAACTAAATTATTTCATTAAAAAAAATGTTATAAATGTCAAAATAACTCTCTCTGTCTGTTATATTTTTGCGGTTAAATTATTGCACTGATTTTAATGAAATTTAGTACGATGAAAGTTTGAACCATAAGAAAGAACATAGGCTACTTTTTATCTGGCTTCAATTTCGATTTTGTGTCTGCAATATCCGACATTCACATCGACGAAGTCGCTAGCAGAAAATGGTATAAAATAAATGATAGCTTTCCAACATACATTATTACCACATAAACTAACTTTCAGTCGACCACTGAAAAATGCATAGCCCTCGGATCCCGTTAGTTATCCGCCTAAATTCATTCATACACCGGTGCTCAATATTTATGACAAAAACCAAACTATTTATGTCGCTTAAATCGTTCTAACAACGGCTTGGAATTAAAATTGGCTGTATAGCAGGGAGTTTTATTTTCCGTGTAAATTGTACCGGGCGATGCGCTTTTGTTTATTATTATTTGTTAATAAAAATACTATTGTTTTAGTATAAATAAATTAACTGGCTAACACGTCTATGTTGTATGAATACACGGTTATTTGTAACACTTACAATCTTGCAGGACTGTATTACTAACATCCTCATTCTTTTATTCTATGACTTTCTACAAAATGTAATTCATTTACCATAAACAAACCTTTAAGATTTCGTTGTTCTATCTACACACTAACACATTTCAACTCTGTATTTTGCTATACCTACCTAAGTCTGTATGATGCGACGAAAGTGCATCAAGTATCCCCGCCGCCCTGGTTTTTTTTTTAAGTCATGGATCAAAAGTGGTTGTTTTCGATGTTACTAACATAGTTCTAATATAGATTCATATAGTAAAAACAAACTTATTGTAAGTGACAAGAGAAATCAATTGTTTAGTAATAAGCTCAAGATTTTTTTTTTATTATTGACAGGCTCGCGTTTGACCACCATCTCACCTGATAAGCGATGATGTGGTCGACGATGGAGCACGCTTGCCTAGAAGTAACCTATTCACTCTTGACTTAAAGACCCCCAAGTTGTAGCTATCAGGAAATACAGACTCCGGCAGGGAATTCCACTCCTTGGCTGTACGCACAATAAATGTGTTCCCAAAACGCTTTGTGCGTATGGGTGGGATGTCAACCAAGCACCGGTGACGCAACGTCGTACGTTTTGTGATCCGATGATGTAACGAACTTGGCGGAATTAGATTGTGCAATTCCAGTGCACATTGCAATCACAATGCAATTTTCTGGAAATGTGATCGCCCTATATAAATACTTTTTCTGAGTGAGAATCGAAGCAGCAACACGCAGCGTAGCATCTTATCGCTCAACAACTGCGTCAAAAGTGCCGTGAATTTGTTACATTTTGTAATTTATTTTACAGGTAAAGTAGGTTTAGGGATTGCTAGAAAAATAAAATTGTGGAAACAAACAATTCTTTAGAAATTTTTCAAACGTAAAACGTGTTTATCACCTTTAAATATTCTACCATCTACTTTCCAGAAAATAAAAAAAGCAAGCACTACACAAACAAGACGTAAAGTCTAAGCTGTAATAAGGTAATATTTTTATCGCCTTTTTTGTGAAACAGAAAGATTCACTGGCTTTATTCAAATTCAAATTCAAATGTTTATTTGTAACACATAGGTATAATGTATGTAGGTACAGTACATGGTGTTAATTATAAAATATCGACTCACTATGCGTTGCCTTGCTGGGCATACAAATATTGTTTACCAAATGGCAAACTGAAAAAAACTGTGTTAGAACAGTTTATAATATTGCTTGTTAAACTTTACTTGTTACACAAAACAACAAAATTTATATATATATATATATATTAATAATACAACAGTACGTCACTTATAAAACTAAAATAAAATAGGCAGCTACTACGTAATTATCGGAGATTATGGTGTTAGGCATGGTTTGTTATTTGTCTTTTGTAATTATTAGAAAATAGGGCAGTTTGATGGGTTTTTGATTTAATTCATGAATCCCCAAGCGACACCCGGTGGCCGCGCATCTATTGTCTTACTATTGTGTCTCTAATTGACGGTATCTGAAGGGTTAAGTGCTCCTTGATGTCGTTTGGTAGATAGGGTTTCAAAGAGGTTATTGTTGTTTTTTATAAACATAACAACTTCATAAATATATAATGATGGAAGTGTCAATATTTTCAGATTAATTCAGGATTCTAGGTCAACGGGAAGTACCATGTGAATTTTAATTTTCTTAACTGTCAAAATATACGTTTTTTGCGACATAAACGACCGTATCTTATTTTTTCGTTAACTCAGAAGTCTGCTTGTTTCAACTCGATACCTCCTCGCGTTCTCGAGATAAAGGGTCTTGACAGACAGGCGGACAACAAAGTGATTCTAAAAGGGTTCCGTTTTTTTTCTTTTGAGTTACGGAACCCTAATTAGTGGTTTACATTTGAAATTAAGTTGGATGAGCTCTATTTTATTTTACATAATTTACTTACCCATCAAGTAACATCTCCCCTCTATTTTTGAGCCAGTAGTTGATGGTATTAGGGTAGGCTTCCACGGTGCATTCTAATATCACATCGGTGCCGAGCGGCGCACCCAGTAACTGGTTTGGCACTATTACTGTTGGTGAAACTGTGGGACAAGAAATAGCAATGTTAAAAAAAAAAATAGGAAACTCGATTTTCAGTGACTGACAGACTGTGATTAAAATAAATCTTTCTATCTGGATTAAATTGACTGTGAATAGTTTAAACGTTAAAATTGTCTCCCAAGGCAATTTTTAGTAGGCTGTTGAAGTTTAATTTTAATTCATGAATCCCCAAGCGACACCCGGTGGCCGCGCATCTATTGTCTTACTATTGTGTCTATAATTGACGGTATCTGAAGGGTTAATTGGCACAACATGGGCATTTTATAACTTGACTAGACTGTTGGTCTAGTAGTTAGTGGCCCTGACTGCTACGCCGGAGTGTGTTTGTGTGATGAGTATGATCATTTTTTCTGTGTCTGGGTGTAATTTATCTATATATGTATGTATTTAGATATATAAAAGTATGTTTATTAGTTGTCTAGTACTCATAAATCAAGCTCTGCTTAGCTTGGGACTAAACGGCATTGTGTGATAGTTGTTATCATATTATATTACTACTGGCCCGTCCCGCGCAATATAGCCTATATTACTCAGGGTGAATGTAGCTTTCCAATGGTTAAGTTTTTGAGTTTATTCATTACAAACGTACCCTTAAATACAAATTTTCCCTATTTATAATATTAATGTAGATTTCGGTAAGAAAATCGTCAAACTAAGAATACACTCGAAACCTAATCTGTTAACAGTATTAATTCACTTAAACTGAACCAACAACGCATAATGAGATTAGCCAACAGCAACCTATAGCTCAGTACTGAGAGGTCGGGAATCAATACGAAATAATTTTGGAACCCGTGGTGTTAGAATATTCATAATAGCGCCGCGTTTGATCTAGCATAATCATATACAAATCTATTCTGAACCTGCAAGAGATTTCAGAGTTACACGGTATCTGTGAAGATTTAGGAATAGTTCCAATATCTATACAGGGTTATTTGTAAAACACTAACAACCTTCGAAGACATGTAACATTCACCAACCCGCACTCAGCCCGCGTGATGGATTACGGCCCATTCCCTCTCCTAGAGAGGAGGCCTGCATATACTTATATATATTAAAAAAAAAACATAACAATGAATCGATGAAATACTGTTCTACACAAAGTTGTGGTGGTGAACGGAGTCGCAAACAAAGTGCTAGTTATGGTATATTGAGTGAATAGCTTAAAACGCAGCTCTATTCGTCTATTGTAGTCAATTTTGAGGGTTCAGTAACCAAAAGAATCAACAGCACAACACAATATTACTATGCCTTCGCCGTCCATTCGTCTGTTCATCCATCCGTCCGCCTTTCTGTCATCAGTATCTCGTGAATCGTTATACGATTTTGACAGATTGTGAACTTCCATTGCCAATATTAAATGTAAAAAGTTAAATACAAGTTTTTTTTCTGTCTATAGTACAATTCATGCGTGTGTCCCAATCCCTTTGGCACTAACAGCAGGAGCCCAGCTGGGTCGAAGAGGCCGGGGTTAGTTTAGAGCCTCAGCCTCGGTACGAAAGGCAACGAAGGAACAGGAGTAGGCTTTTAGTCAGTAAAAGTCTGACACTATCTCCCGCTCCGCTCAAGAGCGAGGGATATCATTAGATGATTATCCCACCGGAAAAAAATCCAATAGCACTTGGCCAATTATTTAAAATATATAATTTAAAAAAAAAAACTATAATTTAACCTGTCATCTTTACTGATTAGTTTATTGATCGTTGTCAGGCAATGATGTGGTCGACAATAAAACACGCTTGCAAGGATAGAACTTCTTTTAGATGCTCAACGGCAGAATGGGAACTTATTTTTGGAGCATGTTTATATAATAATTCGGTTTGACACATTCGCAAAGATACGACTAAACAAAACTGTTTTCAGAATAAAATGTTTTAAATGTTTTAATATAATTTTTATCCCAACTGAAAAAAAAGATTAACTGTCCCCGCACACGGGCTTCAAAAACGCCGCTTCAAGCTTCATTTTGAGGTGGCCTTTTTTTGTGGATCGTGTGAAAAACGCTTGAAGCGGCTTCAAGCTTCAGCGGACAAAGGAAATGCCGCGCGTTTCAGCTGTTTTACGCGGCGGCTTCTAGCTTTTTCGTGGTCACTTCTAACGTTTTTTTTTGTGGCGGCGTTTTTTTGAAGCTAGTGTGCGGGGACAGTTAGAGTACCTACTGAAAATAAACCTACTAACAATATAAGCAAAATATTGAACACTATTGGTCCAGACGTAAGTAAACTTAGGCCCTAAAGTTTGTAACCCTGGTCAAACATATTCAAATTGATTTACAGGTCATTGAACTATTTTTACTACAACGCCGTCTAGTCCCAAGCTAAGCAGAGCTTGTGTTATGGGTACTAGACAACTGATAAATAATATAATAATATAATATATTTCTAAATACATACATATTATAGATAAATATTGTCAGCCTAGTTATATTCAAGCTATCACATTTCATCACAAAAATATCCACCTCTCTTAAATCTTCTCCGATCACTTACAGAATCTAATACAAATTCCATCCACATCAAAAACAATTACTCCGGAATTGAGCTGCTCCTAAATGAAGGGGTTCCTTGATTTCAGTCCCTAGGGGTCGACCTTAGGGACCAACGTGCCTAGGCTGGCATCTCCAGGACGCCAGTATTTTGGATTTCTTTACGTATTAACTTTCAAGAGTTTAGGAGCTTAAGTGAATTTCTGTGTATTTTGCTTTTGTGAAAATGGGATCTTGAAGAAGTTTTTAAAACGATTCAGTGTAACGAACACCGAATCGCTGTATAAAAGTAGCCATTTTTTTCTCAATATTTTTTTTTAATAAGTCATCTAAGTATCAAACTTTGATACGTATAAAGGAATTAATCTGTCTTTAAGCATATATCAATCACTAGCTGCCTTTGGTTTCAGCCGAGTGTTTGGTTACTAAGCAGTAACCACTTATAGTAAGATGATGATGCGTCACACTAATAAATACTTTGACTTTGACTTTGTAATCTAGACTTAAAATTCCGTAACTTCAGAAAAATATTTTTCTTTCTTTTCTTCCTTCTTTCTTTCATCTTTCCTTCTTCCTTTCTTTCTCATATGATTAATTCAAAACAGCAGCAAGCCACAGCTTACAACTCCAGATAAAGATAAGCTAATAGTGCGATGAGTAAACTCAAACGTGACCATTGACTTTAAAGTAAGCTATAGAACAGGACACATTCATACAATTGCATTTAAAATGGCTGTACACGGGAAATGGCCACGTGCCAACGTTGCACTAGCGGTGATATTCAATATACGCACAAACGTATATTTTTCTTAAAGAATGTTTTTAATATTTGTAAGCTAGTCCTAAAGTTGCGTCATTTCCCACGTGTTTTTTTTATTTCTGTCTTTTTTTCCTCCTTTTTTTCTTCTTTCGTTCTGCCGTTTTTCCTTCTTTCTACTTTTCTGTCTTTTTCCGTTTTTCATTCTTTTTCTTTCCTTATTTCTTTCATTGTTACAAAGGTATTTGAAAACACCAACGACAACTCTAGATAAAGATAAGCTAACAGGGCGATGAGTAAACTCAAACGCGACCATTGACTTTAAAGTAAGCTATAGAACAGGACACATTCATACAATTGCATTCAAAATGGCTGTACACGGGAAATGGTCACGTGTTAACATGGCATTAGCGGCGATATTCATGCAAAGTGCCGTTGAACAAATAAATAGTTTGGACAACTATTGTGGTGGGGACGTTTATGATTGTATCTTTTGAATTTTACCGACTATTGCCTGGTTTCACCTACATTTGATTACAATGGGTTTACAAGGATTGCAGATTAAATGGATTTAACACTATTCTAATAAATATTCTTATAGCTTAAATTTTTTACTAATTTGCGAGTTTTGTAATCCATCCAATGGACTTCACCCACTTTTGGGTGAAGTGACAGGGTGTTCCAGACTTTTACTGACTAAATCTCAACTGTGTCCTTTAGTTGTCTTTTGTGTGCTACGACTACGTTATATCTTGCAAAAATTACCAGTGATATATTGCGGTGTTAAAAAATTTTTTTTTTTCTGAAATTTTAAGTTTTTTTGTATATTTGGTTATGATATTTGGTTATGAGCCTAAGCGATTAATAACAAATATCAGAAAACTAAATACTTAAAATCAAGTGGATTAAATAATATAATTGAATTAAATTACTTGAATTCAAATAATGAAAAAAAAATTAGATTAAATATGAAAGAGGGAAAAGCACACATTAAAAATAGTCTTTACATTTTTTTAGGTGGGCAGTCATCTAATGATATCTCCCGTCCTTGGGCGTTTCAGACTTTTACTGACTAAAAACCCACTCCTGTTCATGTGAAAACATGTGTTTATTTCAAAATTCATTAAACCCCAGCCGAATGCCGTTCGCACTCTCACTGTCTTTCTGTTGTATCTCTAATTCATCTTTATCATCATCATCAGCCATTTTTTAAATTCTTACTGCTAAGACTCAGGCCTCCTCTCTAGTAAAGGAAATAGGTAGTAGCCCACCATGCGGACCTAGTGAGGGTTGGTGAATGTCACATGTCTTCGAATTATTGGTTCTATGACATGCCGGTTTCCTCACTACGTTTTCCTTCACCGTTTTAAGAGCAGTAGTAGTGAAATAAGTTACACAAAGTAATGTGCCTGGCAGGGTGTGACCGACGACCTACAACTCGTAAGTCGGAGCCATTACCACTCGGCCACCACTGCTCTTATTACGATATTGGAGAGACTAAAAAGTCTTTACTCCAAATTCAGCTATTTCTGTCATCCCACTCCAAGAGTCCTTAAACACTTAAACCTAAGAAACTAAATACATACCAAATCTTGACAATCTGAAGAACAGTTCGAAAGCTTAACAACGTTCGTTCAAGAGTGTGGAGTGAATTTCGCGAGCCATCGGCCCGATCCCGTTCGCAATCCAAATCCCGCAATCCCGGATCAGTTCCCGCCTTATCTAACATTGCCTAGCGTACAAACCGCCTGAATCCTTTCGTTTCGTAAAACCCCGAGGTTTTTAATAAAAGCGGGGTTTAGTCAAGAATATGATATGAAGAGATATTCAAAGTTGTCTGGATTGAATAAATAGATCTATTCTGTTCTGTTGGAATTTATTCAAGTGTTTGTACAATTGTAGCCAATCCATGGAGTTGTGGGATTGTTTGAAAAAGTTACCGTTCTGCTGAAATACAAAGAGTTAATGATGAAACACGGGTGTGTTTTATTTAGTCATCATCATTTTAGCCGGCCGACATCCACTGTTGGACATAGAACTCCCAAGTGTCGCCACTATGATCGATCCTGTGCGTCCCGCATCCATCGGATTCCCGCAACCTTCACCAGGTCATCGGTCCACCTTGTAGGAGGCCTTTTAGTCAGTATCAGCATAAAATCGCCCTCGAGCAACGCACACATAGACACTGCAGCTCACGGACACGATATCTCGGAGCGCTTTGGCCCGCTCGTCGAACAGTACCGGCTCAAAGACTCATTAGTGTGCGTCCACTGAGCGTACGTACATGAGATTTTGTCTTCTGTACCTATCTATATTTTTGTGGTATCGGTCTGACACTTTGAGAGAGAGATCTTTGGGAGGAGCGACAGAGGAGTTATTTGATGATGTCCCAATGAAAAAAATTTTACTAGCTCTGTCCTACAGTTTTGCACCCATAGGGTATCTTTAGGGAACAGTGATTTGTATTGTGTTAAAAAGCCAATAAACGTAATCATATCATAATATCTTTTACAAATATACCTATATACAGGGTTACTATTTTCAAAAAAAAAAAAATTTTTTTTTGGCATATTTCCTATAATCCAATAAACATATTATTTTTCCTTTATGCAGCTTATTAAAAACTCGTTAATGGCTGATATTCTTGGAACCCATTGTTCACATTGTCACGTTCTGCTGCTGCTGGGAATACGTCATGCAACAAATAACGTTATCACAAACAAACAATTTTAATTCTTTGTATTCGAAACCATTGGACACAACGAAATATTATATTGGTACAACAATTCCATAGAATTTCCAAAATATCAGATATTCTAAAATGCTTTTATAACTGCAAATTTCCACTAACGTCATACTGACGGAAACCATTTTCATTATCCAGCAACCAAAACAAGAACACTAACTACCCAAATAACAAAGACGTCATTTGTTTCATGTAACTGCTTCTAATCAAACAAAGCAACTGTCATTCCACTAACAAAATAACCTAGCCGATTACAAGACAAAATTACATCGCCTTAAACCGGTATAACGACGTATCACAAAGGAAACAGACCCGTTAAAAATTTATCCTCGCCTTAATAGGACGAAGACCATAAAAACTGTGTTAAAGTACAAGTTGTTTAGAAACAACAGCTATTGTCGTAAACAAGGAGTTACCCTGTATATTACCTAGTACATATCTAGGGAGGTAAGTGCTAACAACGCGTGTTAAGTCTACTCAATAATATTGTAAAGGTTTGTTTGTGTGTGTAGCGACATCTATGGCGTCATATAAGAACTATTCCTGCATTGCGACTCACTGGGACAGCACTACCCAACTCACTGCACTAGTGAGTAGACGCCATAGATGTCGTTCCCCTCCGGAGATCAGAGATCGATGGTAGTTTGATGCTCCTTAAGGCGTGCCAGGCCAGTGGTAGGTTGGTTTCAACGGGTCGGAACCGAATGCCGCCTAGTTCTCGGTGACTCGGAACTGTCTGCGGTGATTCTCTAGTGAGTTAGGGTAGTACTGTCCCAGTGAGTCACGATGCAGGATTAGTTCTTATGTGAATTCATAGATGTCGCTACATCACTCCCCTCCGGAGATCGGAGATCGATGGTTTTTTTATGCTTTTTGAAGCATGCCAGGCTAGTGGTAGTCTGGTTCCAATGGGTCGGTACCTAATGTGTGTGAAAGGTGAGTCGGAACTGTCTGCGGTGATGCCCTAGTGAGTCGGGAGAGTCCTACATACCTCCGTTGAAAAGGGAGAATCCTCCCTTTTCAACGGAGGTATGTAGGACTTTACTTTTTGTTCCGTATGGCTCTAATTCTACATACCTGTGTGATGTGTGTCATAATAATCCGATGGATCATAGTCCAATGGGACAGTAATCTGACATGAACAGAGAGAGATTAGGCGCAGGAACAACGGCTCTATTTGCTTTCCGAAGCATGGGGGTGTTTTTTTTTTTTTTTTTTTTCTCTCGACGGGGAAAATCATCATTGACGGTGGAGCGGGAGACAGTGTCAGAGTCTTACTGACTAAAAACCCTGCGCCGTTCCTTCTAGCCTTCATACCGGGGCTCTAGTTTCCTTTCGGATAACCCCGACCCCGGTAGGCTTCGACCCAGATGGGCCCCTCCTGTTGCTGACAACTCCTTGAGGCGCGCGGGAACAGTGCGCGCCGTCGACGCCCTGGCTCGGTCCGGACAGTTACCGGACGATCGGACAGCGAGCTACCCATGGCTCGCCGTCCGTGAGCCCGCGTCTACGGTGGCCGGAAATCGGGATCGGAATCCCGGCGGCGGCGGCGGGGGCGCCGTTGCCTGATGCGGTCTGCCTCCTCCTTTGCTAGCATTACTGCTTCGCAGAAGGAGGCGACCGCCTGCCACTCCTCCTCGCTCCGGACCATGGCCTGAACCAAGGCCCGGCGCGAGAGGTCTCCGCCGCCGATCGCCCCCACGAGGACACGGCCTTGCTCCGCCCAAGCAGGGCACACCTCAACTGTGTGCTCCACCGTGTCTACCGGGCGTTCCGCACAGTGGCGGCACCCGGGCGTCTCTTCCGCTCGAATCCGATGCAGGAACCTCCCGAACTTGCCATGTCCGGTGAGGACCTGCGTCATGCGGAAGGTAAGGACGCCGTGAGGTCTTTCCAGCCACGCCTCAAAGAGGGGACTTACCGCCATAATTGTGGCGTGCCCAGCACTGGGTTGCGATAGTCGCTGACGCCATTTTACCGTGAGATCCCGCCGGAGCTCTGTCCGCCATACCTCGACCTGTCGCGGTAGTGGACTTTCACCCCGGCGTTGCATCTCCACGCGCTTATCGTGCATGTGTGCAAGGACTGTTGCCTCCAGATCCCACGGTGCTAGGCCAGCCAGAAGGCTCGCCGCTTCGCGGGAGATCGTGCGGTAACCCCGCACCATCCGTATTGCCATGACCCTCTGGCAGGCGTTCAGTATGGACGCCGGTCGCTTTGCCAGCGACGGCGCCCACACCGGCGCCCCGTAGAGGGCCATGGACCGAACGATCCCCGCGTAGAGCCTCCGGCAGGAGGCGTCTGGACCCCCAAGGTTGGGCATAGTCTGGTATGGTACACTGATGGATCCAAAATGGAATCCGGTACAGGAGCGGGAATATACGCAAAAGGCTACAAATGTAGTAGAAGCTTAGGAAAGATGGCAACAGTATTCCAAGCAGAAACATATGCCATAATAACCTGTGCTCAAGAGAATATAGAAAGACAAACCAAAGATAAATCTATTTATATTCTAAGTGACAGTCAAGCTGCAATCAAGGCCATGGCGTCCTACAAGGTGGACTCCAAACTTATTCTGGACGCCATCCGGGCCCTGAACAGGCTTGGGAGGCGTAACAGGGTAAAGTTGATGTGGGTCCCAGGGCATAAGGGAATCCATGGTAATGAAATGGCGGATGAACTGGCAAGAGAGGGCTCCGCAAATGACTTTGTGGGACCAGAACCATGTGTAGGCATCTCGACGTGCCTCGTGAAGGCCGTATTCAGGGAGTATGCAGATCATAGCCAAAAACACACTGGCTGTCTATTACGGGTCTGGGACACTCCAAGAAATTCCTGGGCTCTACGTTCAAGGCACGGGAATGTATCTGGAATATGAGCAGGGGGCAAATCCGCTACCTGATGGGTGCCTTTACAGGGCACTTTGGAACCAACGACATGCTCATGAAAATGGGTCTAGCCGCGACTTCCATGTGCAGGTTGTGTGAGGAACATACAGAACGCATGGAGCACCTGCTGTGCACATGCGATGCTTTGGCTAACAAGCGAATGAGTCTTCTAGGGGTAGGATATCCAAGACCAGAGGATTACAGGCTCTTATCCCCGCATCTCGTTGTGAAACTTATGAAGGAGATTTTCAGCGAGGGTGGGGAGGAGTAAGCTATCTAGGGGACCACAAAAGATCCACATGGGTCGAAGTGTCCGAGCTGTATCTCGGCCCCTTAATAGGATAAGGATAAGGTTGGGCAGGAGCCGCTTGAGAGCAGCCCCGGCCCGGTTGAGTTTGGGAGCCAAACGTCGGAAGTGTTCTCCGAAATTCCATCGGCTGTCGAGAACGAGTCCCAGGTACTTCATCGTCGACCCGACGCCGATGCGAACTCCTCCTACCGTAAGTTGGGAGTCCGATGGTGGCGCATTCCGAGGGCCGTGGAAAAACATGGCCTCAGATTTGTGCAGCGCCACCTCGAGTCCCAACTCCTGGATCCTACCAACGACTATCGCAACCCCGCGTGTCGCTAGAGCGACCGCCGCCTGGTGCGACTCTCCCTGTGCTAGAACCAGCGTGTCGTCTGCGTAGCATACCACGCTGACCCCGTCAGGGAGGTCGCCGCGCAGCACGTAGTCGTAGCCGATGTTTCACAAGGGTGGGCCTAGAACCGACCCCTGCGGAACACCGCACGACATCTCTCGACGTTTCCACTCTCCCTGGTGACCGGGGTAGATAATGGACCTGTCCGACAGGTAAGCCTCGACCACTCGACAGAGGTATTCGGGCACCCGGTGGTACCGGAGTGCCCTCCGGATCGTACTCCAGGGCAGGGAGTTGAACGCGTTGGCAATGTCCAAGGACACTGCCACGACGCTCCTGCCCCGGGACACCGCAACCCCTGTCGTGAGGGCTCGCACGCGCATGATGGCGTCCACCGTAGAGCGCGCCCTGCGAAAACCGAACTGTCCGTCCGACAAGTCCGGCCCCACCCGTGTTAGCCGCACGACGAAAGCATGGGGGTGTCACACCACCAACTTCCAATCTTCGGACTACTACTACTGACGCGCTTGTGACCACAAGACCAACGGAGCATTTGTCAGTGTCGTAATCACGGTGGTCGTAATAATGATTATATATGGTCATAATAATGATGTAATGTTTTGTAATTGCATAACATTAGTTTCTTATATATTTTTTTCCAACTAAATTCGTATAGAATAGATATATATCTAGATATATATCAACTAGATATATATCTCAATAACTTCTACATTTTTCAACAATACTGGATATTATAATGTAGAGGCTTGTAGACAAAAAAAAAAACAAAAAAAAAAAAAAACAAAAAAAAAAAAAAAACAACGATAAAGACTTCCAAATAAATAAATAAAACAACTAGCACTACTGCATGATAATTTACATATTTGTCGAATAACCCTTACATATCATCATCTTCCTGCCCTTGTCCCGTTTTATTTGGGGTCGGCGCAACACGTTTTTTTTCTTCCATTCTGTCCTGTCACTCGTCACGCTATCACTAACTCCCTTTTCTTTCATATCACTTCTCACACAATCCATCCATCTTTTCTTTGGCCTCCCTCTCCCCCTCCATCCATCATGTAAACTCATAACATTTTTAGCAACATGGTCGAATAACCCTAACATATATATTTATTTAATTTATATATATAAATATAAACACTTAAAAACATAATAATCAAATACAGATAGAAGAGCATAATGATACTGTATGCATCAAAAGAAATTCAAGACGTGACTGAAGAAATAAAAAAAAAGAAATTAGAGTAACATAGCATAGCGTATGAAATATGAAACTTCCTACTAATATCTATAATGACATTTATTAATAACACCAAAAGCTATCCATCCTCCATTACTTTTGTGGACCGCTAAATATTCCAAGTATATGATCTCTATATCAGCTTAGAACGGCTCCGGGAGCCAATGACAGGGAAGAGTCAATTATACGCAAGGACGGCTTACAAGAGAGAGAGATCAATTCGGCTTTATCACGACTGTTACTGTGGTCTCAGGTGTAAGAAGTAGCGGGGAAGGTAATGTTGTGCGAACGATCATTGCCACTAAGTACGGACATTTCCATTGGGAATACCTAAGAAATGGAATGAAATGCCAATACCATTGTTCAAACACCAGCGCCAATCTTCACGTATAATGCATATTATAGTACTAGCTTTTGCCCGCAGCTTCGCCCACGCACAGTAAATATTGCATATATCGCTCAAAAATAAAGCAGCTTTCTATCAGAGTAATTTAGTAATCAGACCAATAATATATATTCCACAACTATCACACAACACCATCTAGTCCCAAGCTATGCAGAGCTTGTGTTATGGGTACTAGACAACTGATAAATATTCTTATATATTTCTAAATACATACATATTATAGATTAATTACACCCAGACACAGAACAAATGATCATGCTCATCACATAAACATTTGTCCTAGGTGGGAATCGAACCCACTACCTCTGGCATAGCAATCAGGGCCACTTAGACCAACAGGCCAGTACCTACTTTCAGAGATTACCTCCTACGAACAAAAAAACTAATTTAACCTCTTTATAATATTAGTGTAGATTAGTAAATTCCTTATTGAAAAAGGATTTTGTATAAGTATTCATTTAATACTTGATGCCCTCGACTCCATAATACCTTCATCATCATCATCATCATCAGCCTTTTTAATGTTCCCACTGCTGGGACTCAGGCCTCCTCTCTAGAAGAGGGAATGGGCCGTAATCCACCACGCGGGCCCAGTGCGGGTTGGTGAATGTCACATGTCTTCGAATTTTTGGTTCTAGGACATGCCGGTTTCCTCACGATGTTTTCCTTCACCGTTTTGAGAGCAGTGGTGATGAAATAAATTACACAAAGTAATGCGCCTGGCTGGGTTTGAACCCGCGACCTACAACTCCATAATACCTTCACCTACCTACAACTTGGGCAAATGCCTCAGTTGTAATAAAAAAATTCCCTACTTGTATCAAAAAACTTACTATCCACGCGGGCCCAGTGCGTGTTGATGAATGTCACATGTCTGAGAATTCTGAAAATTCGATTTTCGGTTCTAGGACATGCCGGTTTCCTTACGATGTTTTCCTACACCGTTTTGAGAGCAGTGCTGATGAAATAAATTACACAAAGTAATGCGCCTACAACTCGTAAGAACCATTACCACTTGGCCAGCAATGCTCTCGGTGAATTACGGCCCATTTCCTCTGCTAGAGAGGAGGCCTGAGTCCCAGCAGTGGGAACATTAAAAAGTCTGATGATGTACTTACTATTCTTTAAAGTTATAACACTATATATACCTACAGTGAAAATAATAAAATTGTGGAAGACTGTTCTCCATAAAACAGCTATCCCTTATAACTTGCACCATCCGCTTAGTTATACGAAGGTAGGCAAGAGGAATAATCGTCTAATTGTATTGGAAGCAGAGGTGAGAGCCGCTCAATTTGTTTCATTCCGACCTTATTTACAGACAAACGGGAGATTCCTGTTATCTTCCTCATAATCAACTTTGTTATTCAATATTAAATGATCCTCTCACAAAACATTTTCAGATTTTTCATTGTGATTTTGAATTTCTTTTTTTCCAATTACGAATGTCATTGGTGTTCGATTCGGATTGGAAAAAATAGGGTTAGTGCGAGTTGGACTCGCGCACAAAGGGTTTTGTCCGTAGCAAAAAATGGTAAAAAATGTCAGCCAATTAAATGTTTAATAATTTATTATTTTTATAGTATTTGTTATTATAGCGGCAACAGAAATAAATCATCTGTGAAAATTTTAACTGTCTAGCTATCATGACATACAGCCTAGTGACAGGCAGATAGGAAGATAGACAGACAGACGTATAGCCAGTGGAGTCTTAGTAGTAATAGGGAGACGTTTTAGAATTTAGGTATTGAACCCTAAAAATGACAAAGAAGCAATTTAACTTACTTTCTTTTGTTTTAAGTTAGTTAATGGAATTCAGAAAAGAAGAATCTATGCTGCATTTTATCTGCTTGATGTGTTCAAGCAGATAAAATGCAGCATAGATTCTTCTTCAATCAAGCTTATAAAGGATTAAGCCATGATTCAAAGAAACTTACGAAAAACACACATTATCGTTTTAATGTGCTTAAATAATATGTCATTAGTATTTTCTTTAAAGGTGGATGGATGGATGGAGAGGAATTGAGAGGTCAAACAAAAGATGGATGGATTGTGTAAGGAGTGATATGAAAGTAAAGAGTAGTGTAGTAGATAAAACGGAATGAAATACAAAACGCAGTGTTGCACCAAACTCAAGTAAAATGAGACAAGGGCAGGAATATGATAAAGATGATCTTAGATATCTATTGTACCCACTTTTTAGTGCTTGTTTCTATAATGTCGTTTAGACTATGAGTACCTCATTATCGAAGGCAATGTTAAGTGTGCCACAATCAGGTTTTTTTTTAATTGTTAATAGGATCACGCTTATCTCACCTGATAGAAAGGGCCGATGGAACACGCTTACCTAGAAGTAACCTATACACTCTTGACTGAAAGATCCTTAGGTTGTACCTACTAGGAAACACAGACTCAGGCAGGAAGTTCCACTCCTTACCTGTGCGCACAATAAATGGGTTCTCGGCACTTTTTATCTTTATTGAATTAAAACTAATTGGCCTTGACTGGCCTGCTGGTCTAGTGATTAGTCATGGGTTCGATTCGTGGGAATCGACACCAGGACAAATGTTTATGCGATGAGCATGATCATTTGTTCTGTGTCTGGGTTATTTATCTATAATATGTATGTATTTCGAAATATTTAGTAGGTTTATCAGTTGTCTAATACGCATAACACAAGCTCTGCTTGGGACTAGACGGCGTTGTGTGATAGTTGTGGAATATTATTATTATACTAGCTGCTGCCCGCGACGTCGTCTGCGTGAAGGCTCTACAGCACCAAAAATACCTAAGATACCAGTGTCGCTATAACATTATAATTTACACAGCTTTTAAAATAGCATTAAAATATAAGTTTTTTTTTTTGCAAGTAAAGAGAGTTATATCAGAATTCTGGTGAGTTCAGTCATAAGATGTGACTGAAGGAAATTGAGAAAATAATGCAGGAATACATTCCAGGACACAAAAGAGTAAAAATACATACAAAGGTATAATACTTTACAACACTTCCCTATAAACTGCGTTGGTAGTTATGCTGCCAGGAGCCAAAATGTAAAGAGAGTCAGGACTGGTGACGCAGAAGCAAGCAACGTACAGTTGCCCGTGTGAGAAGTAACTCGTCCTGAGGTCGACACCCACTGCCCTCAGTGTCTGCCCCTGTGACTTATTGATGGTCATCACGAAGCAAATACTCACGGGGAACTGTACGCGCTTGAATCGGAACGGGAAGTTATGAGGTATGAGAGGAATGCGTGGTATAAATACTGCCTCGCCGACGCCACAACCCAAAAGAATTTCCGCTTCAATGGTGTGTCTGTGGAGCGTGATAACTTTAAGGCGAATCCCGTTACACAACTTCGGAGGAGATAAGTTCCGAAGAAGCATAATCGGGACACCGACCTTCAGCTTGATGGTATGCGCTGGAAGTCCACTCGCTGACAGGGAGTTCAGAAATCCCACGGGATAATGTGTTTTTTTTGTCAACTGGGAAAATCATCTTATGACAAAACCCGCTCTTGGGTGGAGCGGGAGATAGTGTCAGACTCTTGCTGACTAAAAACCCCACGCCGTTCCTTCTAGCCTTCATACTGGGCTCTAGTTTCCTTTCGGATAGCCCCGAACCCGGTAGGCACGGGATAATGTGTGGCGTCATCTTGCACGACGACAGTGTTTACCTAAGTGTAAACTACTTCATTCCCCTCAATTTCCAAGAGAATGCATTCGTTAATTAGTGCAGCATTTTTGGGCGTCAAAATGGCCCCCTCACACATCCAAGAATTCTGCTGGTGTGGTATACGACTTTTGTCCCCGTATACACAGCGAATGAGTTCTTCTAAGCTGGATTCCACTCTACCGAGAGACTCTGGAAGCATCACCTGTACACCTCTGTCTTCTGATAGAGTGCCTTCGCCAAGACTTAAAAGGACATCGGAGAATTCTCGAGCACGTGCATTGCCACCAAGCCGAGCTCTCATATTAAATGGTCAAGCGCAGCGTACGAACTCATGACCACAACGGAAATCTGGTTTTGCCCAATGATTTCAAGGACGGTGTCGTAAATTTGTTTTTGCTCTGAAGAAGCGACATGGTAATTTCGTATGGTGGTCATTTCGCCCGGATCGTAATTGCTCTCGGCGTTATACTCCCAATTTCTACGGTCTTGATGCGGTGATGATTGGAGAGCTGGTAACCCATAATTAATCAGTGGATTCCCGCCGATAGAATGTAAATGAAATGAAATGAAAATGAAAATGACCACATCTTGAAGTGAACTGATACAGGTGTTCAGCACGCGTTCATCAATTACTTTGACTTCATCTCCAGCAGCACGCTTCAAAGCTCGTAGAAAATCTTCAGACAGATGATGGCGATACTTCTCCCACAAAGCTACCGGGTTCGCGACTCCACAAAACACCAAGATGACGGCAAACAGATGACGGATGCGGCTGGGACTGTCACTGCCGCTCGCCGCGAGGGTGTCATCCCAATTTTTGTCACGGTCGGGAAAGTGACGTGCTACGCAGGCTGCGCGGTAAGTGGGATACTCCACGCCATCAAAAAAGCGAAATGTCTTCATAAAAGCGAAAGATGTTGGTCATCGGACAGTGTGAAGTAACGACCGCAGAAAATAGCATTCGCCATTATTCGGATTCACGGTATAAACCCTACCCAATGCGGTATCCTTGAAAATTCCCGGAAAACCTTCCACAGCACCTCCTCATTGATGTAGGTTAAATACACCCCTTTGCTTGTCGTAAGTGTAATATGAAGGCACCTCGTCATACGTAAGGGTTCTCGCAAACTGGTCGACTTTACAGAGCCTGAAAAATTTTAACAGAGTTGGTTGGCGCGGATTTTCCAAGCACTCAGCAACGTTTTCGGGATCAAAATATATGCGCTGGCCGTTTCTTCTCTAGGTGGACGTCTACATGCATGACGGTAGGATGCCTGTCATGTATAGAGAACGCCAGTATCCGCCAAACCGCTTCAGACGTGCTGATGTAGCGACCAGACTTTGGTCACCTCGTCTTTATAAGAGCTCTGTAAAGCAAACGTCGCTTGATCGCTCCTTTTGTTGGAAAAGGAAACATTTTGATATGGTGAAAAATTATTATGACTTTACACTATTTTAACATAAAATAAATGTCTCCGAGTTAGTTAAGTTTATAATTAGGCATACGACATAAAAATATATTAATTGCCAAGCAATAATCACATAGATAAATAGGTACCGAACAAAAGTATTTGATAAATTATTTTTTGTTGGAAAGGGTATACTTCCCAAATGGTCCCATAGTCACCAAGTTGGGATCTGATGATGGAATCTTGGCGAAATCGAGGGAACTCCTTAAATTCAATTCAATTTTTTAGTGAAGTCAGTTATTTTTTTTTTTTATATAAAAAGGTTTTTGTACTAACTACATGAAATTGATGATCATCAGTGAACATAACTCTTTTGTAATACTTAACACAGCATTTTTATTAAATTGTCTTCCTCAACTCTGCTCAAGATTTAGAGGGTTTTGTTGGAACTTGAATTTGTCAAAACGAAATATGCGATACAACTTTTATGAAGAAAATGTACATTGCCATCTATGAATTTTAAGAATAACTACCTACTAACCTCGCAACATGATCAAATTTAAATTATAATTTTTCCGAAAAGTGTCATGTAACTTGATTTGATTTTTATGAAATCTCATAGATGGCGCTGTTTTAAAATTGTCTTTATACTACTAACATTTATTAAAATAACTGTTTCTCTGCCTAAGTTACTTAAATGGCGTAGTTTTTATAGTGTAAAGCTAGATAATAGTATGGCTTACTCAAAAACAACATTTAAATATGCGTCGTTAGATTACACGCTGTCACAGAATGCGTAAGAAGAATAAAGATTCACAGCTCCTCCCCCGTAGGTGATAGCGTGATATTATGTAGTCTATATGTTGACCCGACCTCTTAGTAATATTCATGCAAAATTTGAAGTAAATCTGTGCAGTACTTTTTGAGATTAGCCCGGACATACATACAGACAAACAGACAAACAGACAAACAGACAAAAATTCTAAAAACTATATTTTTGACTTCGATATCGATTGTAGATCACGCTCCAAGTATTCTTTTAAAAAAATATTCAATGTACAGTTTTGACATTCCTACGATTTTATTATATGTATAGATTACTAATTCTGGGTGTTATAAGAGCCGACAAATGTCACGCCATCACCATGAAACGCCATCCTACACTCAAAAATTGGGGATCATAGACGTCGAAATAGAACCTGCCAGTTTAAAATGGGATTGCGTGGGTCACGTCACCTTTACGCCTCCTCCTCCTCGAGTCATATTCCTCATTGCTGACGGAAACGTAAAGCTCCCACTGGATTTAGCCTCTTATTGATGGTGGGTGGCCTCTCATTTGTAAAGGTTCTTAGTGTTATTATGTGCGACGTGCAATTGGGTGCATCTATATGCACGCACATTGACCAAAAGTTTTCATAAAGTGGTTACCTGAGGATGGACAATAGACAACGCCGCCGAGGCCAACTTGTAAAAAGGTGGCAAGACGATTTAGATCTATACCCAGGGGCCAGTTCGAAGTGGCTCGAGAAAATAATACCTGCCCCCCTAGCCAAGTTACAACCGTTTCGCTTGAGTCGAATGTTTTGAGTTGACCTTGCCGCCAATTCTTTTGTTCTGACCACGTGACTGAGCGAAGAAGCGACGTCGTTCCCGTACATTTGATGGTTTCTACTAGCGTTAACTATTGCAGATTACAACTTGGTTAGGGGTACTGGAAGGATTTGTAGGAGTCCTTTGCCCAGTAGCTCATTAAAACAGTCCTGAGTTTTGCATGCACCATACCAAAGTTCAGTCATTCTGGCAAATCTTGGAGTAGGCTTATGTTCAGCGGTGGATGTCATTTAGTTAGATAAAATCAGTGCAAACAAGAAAATCGGCTATATGGCCCTATTGTAACTCAGAACTAAATATTTCTTTTGGTGTACAAGAAAGAGTACCAAGTATCATTGTGATATTATAATCAACTAGCTTTTGCCCGCGGCTTCGCTCGCGTTAAATTCGTTAACTTCCTCCATTTTAGGGTGGGGGGTTAGGAAGAGACAAAAAGTTCACTTTAGATGTTAATTTTGAAATACTTTACTTGTAATGTGTAACTGTTTTATGTTCCAATTAAGTAAAAAAAAAAAAAAAAAGTAGCCTATGTCACTCTCCATCCCTTCAACTATCTCCACTTAAAAAATCACGTCAATTTGTTGCTTCGTTTTACCGTGAAAGACGGACAAACAGACAAACACACTTTTCCATTTATAATATTAGTATGGATAGCATCGCATATAGCATAATCAGCCTTTTTTTTGTTTTTTTTTTTTTTTTCTTTTATTTTGGCATCAAACAGTCATATACAAAAATTTTATTCTTAACATAATTGTTTTCTTATGATAGACCTACAGTGCCGACAATGTAATATTTAGGTAAAAATTGAACACAGTACTCCATTATGGAAAGACGCATCTGAATTTATACTTAAATATATATATATATATTTTTTTTTACATATTCTATTACCTATTTAAAGGCTAAGTGAAGTGAAAGGAAAAGTTTTAATTAGGTGATGTATCGACTTTTTAACTTTAGTTTCAGACTATTGAGAGAAATGTTAAAAATATCTACGTCTGTAAATTCTCTATTATAATCTTACAATTTTACCACTGCTGGGACTCAGGCCTCCTCTCTAAGAGAGACAAGGCGCACAATTCTCCACGAGGAACTAGTGCGGGTTGATGGATGTCTTCGAATGAATACTAATATAAATACTCACAGTTTCTCTTATCACTTTCACACGAACGATATCCCTCCTATTATAGCAAATATTCAAATTTGTTTAAAGTAATCATATATATATACTCACAGTTAACATTAAGTATGATTCTCTTGCTGACGGCGGGCGGCACGTCGTTGGCTGCGATACACAGGAACGCGCCCATCTGCCGCCGGTCCACGCGCCACAGGGGCAGGGAGCTGCCCGTGTAGCTCTCCACTAGACAAAGAAATATATAATTATAATTTGTTAATTTCAAGAATGGGGAAACTTTATGTTTAAAAAACTGAGCAGAGAGTCACGCACTAACACTTCAATGATCGAATTGAGTTACGAAGATTTTTTTTTAATCACAAAAAAAAAACAGGTTTATTTTGTGCTGTAACTACTAATGAACGGTTTTCAGCTTTTTTCTTGTACTTGATGAGGCGTTTAACTTTAAAATGTTGCCTTAGAAGTTAAGTTTGATTTTTTCATAATTTCAAGGGACCGCAGACCTGAGTATAGTACGAGTATGGTTTTAATTTCAACTCGATACTTTCACACGTTTCTGAAATAAAGGGTCTTGACAGACAAACAAACAAACAGACAGACGGACAACAAAGTGATCGTATACGGGTTCCGTTTTCTCCTTTTTTGGTACGAAACCCTAAAAAACGAGTCAAGTACCCACTTACTACGATCTATTCAAATAACAACAAAATAATATTAAAACAATCTGAAATTCTGACAACTTTAAACTTTGAAGTGATTTAATAACCTTTCACCGACCAGGGCTAGGAATTTTCCTATGCCTAGTAATCAATATCCTTGACAACGAGATTAGGGCTAGTAAGACGTTATTAATAAAAGGGCAAAGGGTATTCTCGTTAAGGGTTTCTCCTATTGAGGGTGAGCCCTAAGGGACGGAATAATGAACCGATGAGAAAATAAATGTCAACTAGTTGTATTAAAGATAAGATGTTCTTTAATAGAATTTGTTTCGAACGTTAACAATGACATCTTATCAAGAGATATCTAGATTTTATCTTCAAGTAGCCTCTGCCATCAAATTCGCTCAATTCAATTAGTATTTTGAATGAACGGTCTCTCCGAGTTGTTATCGATGGATGCTCATCAGAACCCATGACGACAAATGCCACCGGGGTTCTTTAGGGGTCTGTTCTCTCTGAAACTCTTTTCTTCAACGATCTGTTGATGCCCGGTATCTATGGGTATGCAGATGATAACACAGTTGTACAGAGATTCCCGGTGGGTTCTCGGGTTAGTAAGAAGCTAAACCAGTCTGAAAGAGAGGCTATGGTTGAGCGTACCAATGTCTCACTTCAGGCAGTCTCTCACAAACTATCGGATTTATAACCTTTGAGTGATAAATGAATAAAAAACATTTGCCATGTTTTTTTTTTTTTTTTTCTTTCGACGGGGAAAATCATCATTGACGAAACCCGCTCTTGGGTGGAGCGGGAGACAGTGTCAGAGTCTTACTGACTAAAAACCCCGCGCCGTTCCTTCTTGCCTTCATACCGGGGCTCTAGTTTCCTTTCGAATAACCCCGACCCCGGTAGGCTTCGACCCAGATGGGCCCCTCCTGTTGCTGACAACTCCTTGAGGCGCGCGGGAACAGTGCGCGCCGTCGACGCCTTGGAACATTTGCCATGTGATTTCCATTATTGTATAAGAGCACAAAAATTGGCCATATTTAAGAGAACCTGATATATTTATCCCTCTTCAATAAATAAAATAAAAAAATAATGCAGGTCCGGCTGTACCATATTTTTTTATTTTAATTAGGTGATAAATCTTGAAAGAAGTTTTGGAGGTAGGTGGAACAGAGAGTAAAGTCCCACAAACCTCCGTTGAAAAGGGAGGATCCTCCGACCAGACAGTTGTTATGGCCTGGTGGGTGACTGCCCGATAGTTGTTGTCGGGCTGTCGTATATGTTCAAATCACGCGGAGAACTTTGATTGCGCGATGCATGATTTCGTATTTTCTTCATAGTTATTATGTGGCGTCATAGATGTCGCTACAAAGTCCTCACACTCTGACAGATGATCAGATGTGTGAGGATTTATTTCATAAAAACAGCGAGAGATATTGACAGTTTTTTTCTAGCTCAAACTCGCCCATGTTCTATCAGTTGCTCTTTCCATTTCAGGGCCACAATAACTCTTTCGAACAATACTGCAGCCCAGGATCTAAAATATAACAAAAGCGAAATGACAACGCCGCGCCGTACCAATCCACGCCCGATGCGTGTAGTTTCTAACGTAATGGCTACGCGACTACGCGGTGGCTACGGCGTAGCTGATGCCTACGGCTCCCACCGTAGCACATTGTCGGAGAGATACAATATGAACGGTATCTGACGCGGAAAAAACATTTTCGAAATATTCTATTATCTATGTAAACTATTATTTACTATAATTATTTGTTTATTGTTTCTTAATTTCATGCTAATTGTTTGTCAACTATTTGTTAATTGTTTACTGTTGTTGTGTGGTGTTGTTTTTTTTACGTTATTATTGGAGCCACGAGTTTAAATTGAACGAATTATCAAAACTACAACTGCCAGGAAATATTACTGCCATTTTTGAACAAACAAAAAAAAACTTTGAGATAACGGTCAAGCGCAAATCTAACAATAAAAAAAAGATGAAAACGTTTTGATCAAAGTGAGGCGCGCTCCAAACATTTTCCAGTAGTATTGTGACAAATGATTCCTTTTGTTTCCTTTCTCTGGTGACTTGAAGGCTTCAAATATGCAATGTTCCGAACCATTAGCTCTTAAGATTCCCTCTTACAATTCATATATTTTTTTCTAAATAGCCTTTTATGAGTCCATTGAGTCTCAATACATCCCTACTATCCCAACTAATATTACAAATGCGAAAGTAGCTCTGTCTGTCTGTCTGTCTGTT
This sequence comes from Mythimna lalbum, assembly GCA_949319445.1. Lineage (NCBI taxonomy): Eukaryota > Metazoa > Arthropoda > Insecta > Lepidoptera > Noctuidae > Mythimna > Mythimna lalbum. The sequence goes on along the minus strand of OX439359.1, from coordinate 5,083,464 downwards.
ACGCTTTCACGCAAAAACTACTGAACGGATTTAGGTCAAATTTGGTAGGTAGGTAGAAGAGACACTGGAATAACACATAAGCTACCTATAATTCCACTGCTGAGCAAGGGTCTCTGCCCGCGCGATATAAACTGTAGTCCACGCGGGCGAAGCCGCGGGCGGAAAGCTAGTTAGAAATAATGCGAGTTTAGAAAAAATATAGGAAGTCAGGTCCCAAAAACCTTAGATATTATATGGTATTACTTTGTTCGATAAAGAATAAGGCGTTAGGTTAGATTTTTTCTTCATAATAGAAGGAAATAATGTACCTATAAGCAAGGCTCGGATACCGGTTAAATTTTCAAACCGTTATTATGTACTTGACGCAAAACCTTTTACATTAGGTTTCGTTCGCATATACCGGTTTTTTTAAACCAATATTTGGAAGAGTATTTATATAAAGGTTTTTTCGGATTAAACGGTTTAGAGCAATAAAAACCGGTTAATACGGACGCACAATAAAGAAACGACGCGCGCAGTTCAGATTTTATTCAGTAGTAAGTTTACCAACATGCCGTTCGCCGAATAAACCGGTTAATTTAGGTTAAAATAAAGTTCTTAAAACGTTCACGTTCTTAAGAAAAGTTCGGAGGAAAACCGAAATAAACCGGTGTTAACCGGTATTTTTTAAACCGGTTCCGAGCCTTGCCTATAAGAATAGGCTACTAAATTATCATACCATGACATGAAAGTATTGTTAGAAATTGTATGAAAAAAATTACAAGAATACTAAAAGCTTTTTCTTCTTAAGAGCGACCAATTCAGGATATATTATATTTCCATACATCCCGCTCTTACGTGGTATGATGTTATTACACGTCTTTCTCGAGATATTTTGGAAATACAGATATCTTAGGAATACTATATAGGTTGCTATGAAAACCAAAACAGTGTAAGAATAATCCAGTAAAAACTGTGGGAACTTATTCATAAAAATATACTTTAAAAACCTTGCATATTTGATCAAGATCCTGATTATTGACTATGGTTTATTCCATTATTTTGTAAGTTTTTGTTTAAAAATAAACGCATTTTAAGTCCAAGCTCTGTGAAAAGCTCGAGTAATAGATGGAATTACCGCTTTTCAATAGAGTATGGAGCCGTTATTTCTTTTTTTCCGCGTTCTCAACTCGCGTCTTCAACAAACATTGCGTCGGATGAAAAATCAGTTTTGAAACCATGTTCACGTTAGAAATGTGTGAGTGGGGAAGGGCTCTCTTAAGCATATTTTTTATTTAAATTTTTAAATTATTGAATTTTATTTTTTTTTTAATTGAATAATTCAATGAAATTGTAAAATTGTAGGACCATAAAATTAAATTAAATGTATGTAGTGTTTGTATTTTGTAACATAGTTTTTAAGTTCTAATTATTACTTAACATTATGGATCATTTTTATTTGAACAAAGAAAATTATTATTATTATTAATTACAAAATTAAAACCTTTATAAAAATCTCTACTGCCAACTTTCTTCAGCAGTATAGGTTCATGGTCTTCCCTTCTCCACGTGATCTTCGGCGGAGGATGACCTGATGCTCTGCAGATGAGGGTTACGTTGTCCAGCTCCTGGGCTGACACGTCTGCTGAAGTTTCTTCGTTGATTATGTCAGGTGGTACTGAAAAGAAGATGGAGGATACTGTTTGAAATTGGTATAAGATGACATGCAACGTAGACATACTTTGAACTCATAAAAAAAAATTAACATTCCACAACTTTTACACAACTCCATAGGTCTTAAAGTAAACTTAAATATATTTTTAAATAAATCAATATTATGGATACAATTACAAACATTTGTCTCAGGTGGGAATCGAACCCACAACCTCTGACATAGTAGTCAGGGCCGCTAGCCACTAAACATAGACGCCAGTCAAATCCTTACTAATATTATAAAAGCGAAATTGATTTTGGTTGTTTGTTGGTTTGTTACGTCTTCACGCCTAAATGGCAAAACCGATTTTGATGGATTTTGGTACAGAGATCGTTGGAACCCTGAAGACGGATATAGGCTAATAAAAACGTGCGAAGCCGCGGGTAAAAGCTAGTCATGTGATAAAATAAACTAAAATCAGAACAAAAAATATTTCTTATCTATATCAACCTATATAACATAATTTATTATACTCGTATACGTGTTTGTCAACAGAAATATTGGAACACAAAGCAAATCAAACAAAACTGGCACATTTGAACTAAAAATAAATACATTTCCCAGTACTTTCGCGATACTTAAAATTCCACTAGACAGGTCAAAAGCTTTCAAAAAAAAAAAAAAAACAGTACATGAAAAAAAACTAGAACAACCAATATACGAGAAAAATCCGTAAAAATGTCACACGAATATGCAGGCAGATTGCAAGCAATTTTCGCAAGAGTATATTTTTCTACATTTAGAGATTTTTCTGAGTCAGTGCTATACCTCGAGCACTCGTAAAAATACGCTTATGAGTGCTCGAGTCAAGTCGAGTGTATCGCTCCAGTTTGCTCGAATCGCTTTCTTATTTACATAATATAAGTGTGTCGTGTTAGATCGGAGAGGTTGCGACTGTTTTTTATTGGTCTTTAACTTTTCCATTGTGTCATACTCGCTTTATTGACAGGGGAATTTGATAGGGAAAGGAAAATAATGTGGTATTGAGAATATTATCATTTAACGATGTTTTCGTTGTTTGTGTACTTAAGTCTTTAATTTTACTGAAGGCTGTAGTGACTGATTAGATAAAAACCTTACTCTCAAAATGGCAGACTTAAATAGCAAATTAATCTTAATATACTTTTCCAAAGAATCTTTAAAAGTTTTGAGTTTCGCCTTACAGCTAAAGAAACTGTTTTAATACTTAAGTACTAAGATTAAGATCTTTTTAGCAACTGTTGCTTATTTACCCACAAAAGTTACAGAAGCCAAAATCGATAGCTATCAAGTTCTTCGAACACTCGACGCGATGGAACTTGAGGCGTCTGGCTGAAAGTTGTTTTGGGTTCTTAATAGATTGAATCAGAACAATTAACAGGTTTACTTCGCTAGTCACGGCTTTCATCAAATGTCAATATTGACCGTCTATAGCGACGAGATTATTTAGACACAATATGCACACCTTTTTTTAAAACAGGAATCTCCTAAACTGGCTATGTACGGTGAGGACCTGTGTCAGGTGAAAGGTGAAGATACCATGGCGCCTTTGTATCTGCTCCTCAAAGAGAGACTTACCGCGATTGCGGCGTGTCCAGAGTTGGTTTGCGACAGTTGCTATCTTCATATTGCCATGAAATCAAGGAATAGAGGCTATATCTTTGTTTGCAGTTACAGAGGCTATATAGTTGTTTGTAAATCTTCGTCAAGATTAACCACTCTGGCCGGAATTTACTCTGAAGTTTTTCTTTTTAGAATTAATAAATTATTTACTACATCTTCATACTGATAACCTACAACGTCGTCTTCATTAAATGTAATATCAACTTCCTTTTTAACCAAATCTCTTCAAATCTTAATTTTATCTAAATGAAACCAATCAAATATTCCCTCGTCCATACTTCCTAATATTTCATTTGGACTTTTATACAATTTGAAAAGAAATCCCCCGTGACTACCGGCGCGATATTACATATTAAATTCCTCACCCCCCAGAAAGTTATGCCGGCACCTCAGAGACATAGTAAAAATTCAATATTGAAATCCATACTTCAAAACTTGAGAATTGAAAAAAAAGAATAAACCTCCAGAACTAATTTGAGCTGCGAACGATAAAACTTGGCGCCCACCTTCAATGGCGCGGAGAAATAACGTTAACTTCTCTTAAGGTGATTTATTTTTCTGAAGAAAATACTTTCCCAGCGTTCATTCGAGACGTTTCATTGATATTGAGTTTTGTTCTAAGTTCTACGTAAGTACTTTGAAATGTTTTGAAGCGTCGGATCCGTCCCCTATCCTTAATAAGCTTAAGACTTCCTCTCTTTTATTTTTACCTATTACTCGTTTAGAAAATCGTTCGTTTCGGGGTTTATATTAAAAAATATATTCCCCCTTGTTTCAAAAGTTTGCAATTTCGTTTGTTGTTGTGTAATTTACTTAAGTTTTTTACGGGTATACCTTTTCAATATCGTTGTACGAGTTTTGGCGATTTCTCTTTTCATTTAGGGTTTTGACCATCATAAATACTTAAACGGTTTTTATTAAAACTCTTGAAAGCGTTTCTGATCATGATATGGTGACATGATTAGCTTCCGTTTTATAAGTGCTCATGTAGGCCTGTGTGAAATAAAATATTTTGAATTTAATTGGCTTGAATGGGTATTAAAAGGATCGTTTATAACAAAGGATTATTTGTAAGTGATACTTATACTCTTAAAAGGGTTTTTATACATGAGAATTTGTAGAGAAGGACCCAGAATGAAATTTCATATACGAGGGTTAAGTATTGATGAAAATTGAGTAACTATTTTGATTGTGATCGTTTAAATTTCCCTCAATTCGTGTTATCTGTAAAATTGTCCCAATTATCTTGTGTGTCAATATATATATTTACATTGAAACTAAAGCAGCAAAAATTTGCGTTCACTAAGACGATGAACCAAAGTATGCATACGAATTCTATAAAAAGAATCGAAATAAACTGATCTATATCTAGTAGCAGTTCTTTAGATAGATTCACTCACTATAAACATCAATGCATCCAATCTGCCACTTCATACTAGGCTGTGTATTGATCTGACACATATAGCAGCCACGATCCTCAGCCCGAAGGGGTCTGATCCTCAGCTGCCAAGTACTTGGAGTGTCCAGATTCACAGAGTATCGAGGACTTAGAACCACTCGATCGTTGAGAGATAGAACTGTTTGGTCCTCTGCTCGGAGCCAGCCCACCTGAGAAGGAAGAAAGAAATGTCAAAAACAGTTTCAGATAAATTAATTATAGGTACTGAACTGTGAAAATCGGAGAACATAGTCGCTTAAAATCTTATGTTAATGCTGATGCATACACTCACAAGCTAGAATTCAGATGCATAGTGTTGCATGGACCGTCACGACGATTATGAATGTTACGTTTGCTTATGCAGTTAAAACAGTCATGCCTAACAATGCGTGAATATCTAGACTTAAAGCACATTTGAGCAATACCAGTGACAAATTTAAGATTCGCAGCATGTCTCCAAAACAGAAGTAATTTCATTACATTTAATTTAAAGCTGTCAAAAACATTCGAAATAACAGTAAACAACAATTTCATTAAAGTAAACCATTCCTCACCGATCCACGATTCCGAGCGAAGGCATTTTAAAATGCGCAAATTAGTTTTTGCTCTCTCACCATAGTTGCAACAGTACAGAATTTACATCTCATCCCGCCAAGTCACCGGGTCTTCTATTTAATTTACTCGAGACTGCAGTGAGGCCGCAGGCTCTTTGAATTTTAAACAGGGATTAACATGAACGTACATTGACGAAATGTAACACTGAGAATACAAAGTTTTTGAAACATTTGTTTCTAGAACTTCTTTATTTTTGTTTCCCTGTATATTATAATGGAAGCGCAGGATACAGCAATAGAGAAATGCAGAAATGCAGTTGTATTTCTCAAGAGAGTTGGCGTTGATATGCTTTCGCACAATATACGTGCTTATTTTTTTGGTGTGTACAAGATAGCATAAATGAAGCTGGCGGGTCTGTGTAATATATTCTGGCAAGTACTGCGAGGATTCAGAAACAGTTTTCACCGCGATATCAAGTAAGTTTTCAGACAGAGTTTTTTTATGTGTGAGTGGATAGTGTAATATAAAATAGAATATTGCAATACCGCCATTTTAGTATTTATTGGCACAAATGATATACAAAAGATAACAGACCGAGATTATCAAATCTCTTTTTACACATATGGCAAATTATATATGCATAGAATGTTAAAATTGTAATCAGATTCCAATTTGACATGTACAAAATTGGATTCAAACTAAGCTCTCAATTTTTGTGACAAAAATATTACTTGCACTAAATAAACCAAACGCAGCAAAAACAAATACTCTGTAATGCCTTTCAGTCTATATGTCATTATAGGAACAACCAACCATAATTCCATCTCCCTTCACAAAACAAATTATATCAACAGAATCACACGAGGAAAAGATTAGTGGAGAAAGCAAACACAATAACCTGTTCCATTACCTCCCTTCGTAGTATCTCAGAAATTAATCTCGAAGTAACATCATTATCTATTATTATAATGTCTGCTTCGTAATGCAGGCTTTCATTATCAACTACATTCATTTATAATGTACCTTCTATGTTCCAAGCTATAGCCTTGTGTGTGTTTATTTTTATTTCGTCTAGTGTGGGTTGTCTAGTTGAGTGCTTTGATTTCTATATATCTCTCAGATGTGTCTTCAGCGATTGTATTTTCTTTAAGTTTATTATTTTTAGTTAAATTTGTACTAGCTTCATTAATGTGCTTATTAGCATCAAATATCAATGTTCCGTGAAATATATTTCTAATAAAAATTGTTCGATTTTGAAACAATTTATTAATGTTACGATGTCTTATAAAACATTGAAATTACATTTTGTGAAAGGCGTCTTTAAGCTGTTTTAGCATATAAATCTCTAGTCTGAACCACTACGTATTTCCTTTCAATAAGGCCATAAAATTAATAACCCTGGCCCTTTTATTTATCAAAATTGATATAACAATGTCTAGTTACAAATTTTCGGGTAAAATTGGTACTTTGTTTGTTAGAAAATTAATGGATACTCCAAATTAATTTCACTCGAGTGAAAGCCTTTATCTGTTACAAATAATATTTTAACTTATAATTAATCTTCTGCTTAATTAATGTGATTTTGTTTTTTTTTTCCAAAACAGTTTTAATTAAGTTTTGTTTTTCTTTCATTATGAGTGATTAAGTTTTTCTCGTGAGTTCGCGTGCTCAAGTATCTGTACTGAGTTTATCTTGTACATAGTTTCATTTTAATAGTGAGCTAAGTATAATGAAGATAAACGATGTTTCATTATAATCTCAAGATGTTTTCTTCGCTGACATAATGAGTAGAAGGGGTACTTCGTCATAAATATTAAGAAACTTAAACAGAGAACTTTTTTGCATCTGCGACATAATGACAAGTAAAAGATTGGAACAAAACTGACAATTTGTCAAACATAATTATCTCATTTGAACGTTTGCAAAGCCCTTTTAATTTCTGACTAATTTTAAAACTACAGTTCTAATTCACAATCTTGAACGTGATGATATTTTGCGCTGATGTGACGCATATCCTATCTAGCTGATAGTTTTAAGTAGGATATTGGTATTTTGTTATATTTATTTATTTTTGAGATATGCGTCATGTTGGGCGCAAATAAACACTTTTTCTTTCTTTCTTTCTTTCTTTCTATATTTTTTCAGCAAATTGCTTTTGAAGACTAATTACCTTTTTTTAATGAAAACTTCTATTAGATAACTAGTGTTTTGTCGATTAATTATTTTAAGCACGTGTCAACAATAGCTTACTGTGTAGCTCAAACATTTTAGTTAGTAAAGCCTCCATTACTTTCGAGCATAAGGGCTCTTGAGTGAAGTAGCTTACTCTATCATGTGATGTAGCTTCGCATCGCGTGATGGAGGAATTAATGGCGTCTCTCAAATGACACTTGAAAAGGATATGTGATGATAAAGGATTGTGAAGCGATGGAATTACTCATTCTACTTGTAACGATGAGTTTTATAGTTACGAGTGAGATTTATACGATGATACCGTTTATAATTTTTTTTTTTTACGTTTAAATATAAATCAAATATAATCGCAGCTGTATGAGATGACATTAAGTTATTACTTGCCTGGGTTCATTTATAATCTTTAAAATCTTATCAATGCATTTTAAGATACAAGATTATTTTCTGGTTTAGAGGAAAGTGATCTTATTTATGTGAAATAGCTACTCTCTTATTTGGTGTTTCATTACTGATGGTACTATTAGGGTCAACTTTTTTTGAGCAATAAATAATTACTTTCTTTTTACTTAAATTTCTATGTATAAAACTGTCTACTACTACCTACGGTCATAAAATATAGTTTTCTTATTAATCAATATAGCACTGGTATTACAAACACGTCTGTCAATCACTTTCAAAGTGGTATCAAATTACTCAGTTTCTGAGATGTGGATATCAGATACTTAGTTGCTCCGAGGCAAATACGGCTTTCTAGCTGCATCCGAATTAAATGGAAGCTGACCCCAACATGGTTAGGAATATGCGAAACAGATCTGTGATAGTAATTTCACACTAAAATTATAAATGTAAAAGTTTGTGTGTATGTGTGGTTACTTCTTCAAGCCATTCCTTATCTATAGATTTTTACCATATTGTTTACTTGTCAAAGGTATATATTATATTGCCATCTAGTTTATTCACACAATCGATATCAATACATATTATAAAAAAAAGTACCCCGCCGCTAGAAACTAGCGGTGAGGGACTTGATGCGCTTGCAATGCGTCATACAGATGTAGGTAGATATAGCAAAAAAAAAGTTGAAATGTGTTAGATAGAACAACGAAATTTTGAAGGTTTGCTTTTGGTAAATAAATTATGTTTTATAAAAAGTCATAGAACAAAAGTTGTTGCTTATGATGTTAGTAATACAGTCCTGCAAGGTTGTTAGTGTTTTACAAATAACCCTTTAAATAAAAAAAAGAAACTGACTGACTGACATATCAACGTACAGCCGAAACGTGAAATTTTGTACAAGGCCTCCTTTTGTAACGTAGCCAAGTATTTAGAAAGGGTTTTTTAAAATTCAATCCCTAAAGGTATGAATTAGGGTTCTAAAGTATGTAAAATGTATTCATATGTAAACGTGGGTTTCTCCAGAGAAACTCACATTCACGCAGGCGAAGCTGTTCACAGGAGCTAGTATTACTATAGTCCACTGGGTAAAGAAATCCTTCAACCCCTAAAAATATAAGTGAAGTATCAAGATGGATCCATTCATTCATCTTGTTAACTGATAATTTGATAAATATTTCTTCAAACTGATTTCAACTTCGTTTAATTAATCGGACAATGATTGATGACTGATCTTTAATTTAGATTTATTTATATTAAAGACGAAAATGGCATTAAAAGTATCAAGACGTTTCGAATAAAATAGAAAACAAATTTATCGAAAGTAGTTAGAATAGATTAAATCTAGAGTAGTGGTGGTCCAGCTGTCGGCAACGCCTCCGATTCCTTTGTTCTGACCACGTGACTGAGTAATAAAATGGAAATGACGTCAACTCACGTCATTTCCATATATTTGAAGTTTTCTACTAGCGTCCACGATTGTAGATTATCAATTTGTCTAGCCCTTAGTCGTTACAGTTTCGACTTATGGAGTCTAAAGTTGTAGGTCATGAGTTCAAACCTAGGCGGTTGCTTTAATTTGTGTTATCGATTTTATCACTACTGATTTTAAAACGGAGAAAAAAAACATCGTGAGAAAACTGGCATGTGCTATCGTCAAGAATTTGAAGACATGTGACATCCATGAAGTGGGCCCACGTGGTCGGATAGCGGCTCATTCCTTCTCATGGAGAATAGGCCTGAGTTCAAGCAGTGGGAATATTGTAAAGCTAAGTATGCTATTATAATTTTGTGGAATAAACTTTATTGCACACCAAAACAATAACAAGCCCTGCCCATTGCCACTTAAGTTTGGCAATTCTTCGGGCTATGTCGGCAACCTTGGTTCTCCTGCGGATATCTTCATTTCTGATTTCCTACAAGGTGGACCGATGACCTGGTAAAGGTTGCGGGAAACCGATAGATGCGAGACGCACAGGATCGATCATTGTGGCGACACTTAGGGGAGGCCTATGTCCAACAGTGGACGTCTGTTGGCTGAAATGATGATGATGATGATAACTAATTTATAAAAAAGGCTGATGATGATGATGATGATTTAAAACAATAAGAAAAGGTATTTTAATTTAATGATTAATCTTTTCACTGTACCAAATGAAGATAAAATTTTGTAAAGTGATTGCAAAAATTATAGTGATTGAAAGTCCAAATAATACTTTACTATTACAAAACTACTTTCCACATTACTTTTCTTGCTTCCTCTAAGAGAGGTATCGACGTCCCCAACAAAATACGTTTAAATTTCCTGCCACAGTCGCGTGTTGCTAGCGAATGGACTCGCTTTGTGTGATGCTTTCTATTTGGGGTAGTACAGCACCCCAGTCCCCATCTCAGTGGGTACATTAGTAATGAGATTTTTAGAAAAATGAGTGAAATCGAGAAAATATTTTTGTAATATTTTATATTCTGAGAATGACACAGAGTAAATGCATAAATGTACTAACTGATCGGTCTCGAATGAATGAGTTTCAATGTAATACGTTAACGTGATAAATTTATGCTACAATATAGTACATTATGATATAAGTGTGTAATGTTAGTGATTACCGTTGAGGCGGTATTTAGACCCGAGCCATGGCGAGGGTCTTAAGAGAGCCGAGAATGGTAATCATTAATTACTCACGTGTATCATACGACGTTTTTCAATACACTTGTGAATAAAATAACTGTAACAAGTGCCTTTATATACCGAAGTGCAGTGCAATAAGAGTCTCTGTATGAGCAAGTGTATTGAAAAAAATATAATGGGACTAGAATATGAAACAATCAATCTCGTAGCAAATGTGAGGTAAGTAGGATGGGGCGGGAGAGCGTGTTAGACCTTTATTGACTAAAAATCACTCCTATCCTTCGCCCTGAATCTTAGGACCCCCGCGGTTCCATTTCAGACAACCCATGAGTTATTTATTTTAAAACAGCTTTAGTTCAAATAAACCCGAACGTGGTTTTGATCTTGCCAGGTGCACTGATCTCAACTTTATCATCATCTCCCTAGCCTTTTATCAACTAGCTTCTGAATATCTGTATTTTATATGTAGCGACTGCCTGTCAGACCTCCATAATCCAGTTACTGGGTAACACGGTGCTCGTTTGATAGACTGATGGCTAGACTTTCTCGCGTTTTTCACGACTCTCACCAGGTCATCGGTCCATCTTGTGGGAGGTCGAGAATCCAACGCTACATCCTCCAGTGCGCAGTCACCACTCTAATAATTTACGACCCTAGAGACTATCTGTTCTGCGAGAACTGTGGGCTATGTTAACAACCTTGGTTCTCTTGCGGATATCTTCATTCCTAATGCGATCACGCAAGGAAACTCCAACCATAGCCAAAGGGCTCACCAGAAGGACAATGGAAAGTCATTAGCCCTTTGGGTGACTTTGAGACTTCTAATGATGCCCATTATAAGCGACCACGTTTCAGTGTCATAATAATTATGTCAACATAATTCAAGAAGTCAGACAACATAATTGCAAGCAAAATACACAGAATTATCCTGACCAAACACTCAATAATTTCTTAGAAACCAAATGATCCAAACAAAACAGGTGTACATCAAAACAGTTTTAAAACGTATCATATTTGCTGACTACACTTATCCAGAATTAGTTATTCTTGTACTGTTTACTTACTTCTTGTTGCTTTAAAAGCGATGGGATACTTCAGTAGTCCACTGTTGGGTACGTAACTTCTACCTAAAGACAACATAATTTTGAGCAAAAACACACAACATAATCCAGACAAAACACTCAACAATATCTTAGAAAATAAACGATTTAAACAAAACAGGCGTACATCAAATATTTATCAAACCGCACATTTGCTGACTACCCTACCCCAATTCTTGTACATATATTAGCTCATTGTTGCTTCAAGAGCCATGGGGTACTCCAGTAGACCACTGTTAGGTACGTAACTTTTACCTAAAGAGAACATAATTTCGAACTAAAACACACAACATAATCTGGACAAAACACTCAACAATATCTTAGAAAATAAACGATCCAAACAAAACGGGCCTACATCAAAACAGTTATCAAACAGCACATTTGCTGACTACACTTCCCTATTCTTGTACATTTTATTAGCTCATTGTTGCTCCAAGAGCGATGGGGTACTCCGGTACCCCCCTTTGTTCGTCTCGAGGAGCATTTTCAACGAAATCTGACAGGTATCATTAATTTAATGCGCAATGGTGATGGTCCAATTACTTAAAATGCTGCTAGAAAATCTTTAGGCTGAGTTGGACTGATATTTGTGTCAGGTCGGGTAGATTTGAGACAGGCACTAAGATTGGGACGGATGCGCAATATTGTTGAGTGAGCAAGATTAAACTGTCGGGTTAAGGGTTAGTCTCGTAAGGTTTTCCTGGGTTGAAGTTTTCTCTGAATTTTGATGAATATGCGGTAGTACTTTGATTAAAGGATTTGTAGATGCTGAATTAAGTAAAGAATGAAATAATACCTAGGGCCATTTGTTGAAAATATTTGTTTCTCATATCGAAAGCAGTCTAATTACTAAACGATTCCCGTTTGACCCAAATGGCAGAGGTCTGTCTCACGAACACCTCAAACTCATAATAGCCCCTCGGGCGCCCCGGGATATTTTTATTACGTAATTGCGCGTGTTTACGTAAATAACAAAAAAAAATTATTTTCTGGATTTTTCTAGAAAAAACAAAGATATATAAAAAATAACATTTTCGGTCATTTAATGTTTCATACAAACATGTGTACAAAACGACAATAAAGCGTTTTTCAAGGTCATACAAGTTGTACAGACGTATGTACAATCGGCGCTCAAGAGTTGGGCCGTGTTGCGCGGATGTGACGCATATCTTCTCCATCAACTGATATTATGTTATGTTTGTTATCTAGCTTTAAGTATTCTGTTTTTCTTTCTTTCTTTCATTCTAACACCAATTTATGAATTTTGAATTGATTATCAAAATTAACGTGAATTAATGAATTTATTAAAATGAATGCCTTATATAGATATTAATTGTACTTTATACAATATTTTTAGTTTATTACTTATTTTCAATTTTGTTGCTATTTTTGTGTAGAATAAAGTGTATCAATATAAATATTTCAGCTTCTTTTAAATTGGACCACCGCCCACGATGACTCCCCCTATTTGCTGCAACAGGATTTGTTCCATCACCGGCGGATTATCTCAGATGTTTCAGTCTTTACATTATCCTATTAATTTATTATCGTGAATTGTAATCAGATCTCAACCGTTATTAATTGATTTAATTATTTGTGTTATTGCTTTTCGTTTGATTCATTAATTTTAGTAAGTGGGTAATTTTAGTTAAGTGTTAGTAGGTAATTTTAATTTAGTGATGGTAGGTAATTATAGTTTAGTGTTAGTAAGTAATTTTAGTTCAGTATTGGTATATAATTTTTAAGGGTAAAAATGTTGTAAAAGTACAAGTTTGTTTAGTTTTCTATGTGTCAATAAATATATCATTAATTTTCAAGAAGACGTTTTAATTATTTCCTATGCTAGCATATTTATCGTAATTTTGCTACCGTACCCTGTGCTATAAGACACGAGCATTTCTTCTGAAATGTAAGGTGATGACACAATAGTATTTTGTTGTGTTTCGTTTCTAATAACATCGCTTACTTTAGATGAAATGAGAGAAAGAGATTGTAAAACTTTTTACTAAAACTAAAACCCACCAGTGTTCCTCCAGTTGACAACACTATACTCCTTGGATAGACTGATGGTATCTTTCTAGCATCTGAATATGTGACTGTCAAAGATCTATGGATGATGACCGGTACCAACGACTTTACGTTCTTTCTGAAGTACAGGGTGTTAATAATGTTCTGAATAGGTAAACCTTGAAAAAATCAATATGGTACTTGCCCAGTTTCGAACTCGCAACCTAATGAATGAGAGGGCCTGAGGCCAATGACTAGGCCATCTGTGTGATAGCCGTGATTAAGATACAAGGCCAGAGCAGAGCCAGGCACAAGGGATGTACTAAACTCCCCAACTAAACTTATTTTTTTTTTAGGTGGGAAAATCATCCAATGACATCTTCCGACATTTCGGACCAGTCTTTTATTGATTAAAAACCCACTCCTGTTCCTTTTTTGCCTTCGTTCTTGAGCTCCAAGTTTCTCCTTCACATCACCCATGGCCCCTGTAGGCTTCGACCCTGCTCGGGCTTAAAACTTATCGAAACATCAATCGATTAATTATAAAATTATTTGACGCCTTGCGAAAGGTAAAAATATACAAACAATTTATCTAATTTGCTTTGTCAAAGATGATCCATAGTCCCTTTGGTAATTTAAAACTTTGTATCAAACAATAAAGTTGTACCTCGTCGATAATTTGTAGCGTACCATCGCCCTCCGTTTTTAACCGACTTAAGAAAAATAGAGGAGGTTTTATATTCAACTATGTATATTTTTAGAGTTCCGTATCTCAAAAGGAAAACCCTTATAGGATGACTTTGTTGCCCGTCCGTCTGTCTTTTTGTCAAAACCTTTTATCTCGAGAGCGCGTGGAGGTATCGAGTTGAAATTAAAACTATATAATCAGGTCTCTGTGGTCACTGCTCTGAAAAAATCAAGCTAGTAAAAAGAAAACATACGGCCGTTTATGTCGTTAAACACGTAAATTTTGACACTCTCAAGGGAATCAAAATTCATAGAGTATTTTCTGTTGACCTAGTGTCCTGAAATTTGGCACAAAGCAAGACTCGATTTCGGACAATTTCCAAATCGAGTCCCGAAGGTTTTTCGTAAATAGTACAACATTTTACTATTTACATAAGGTTGTTTGTACGGAATCATCATTGGGCGAGTTTATTTATTAAAACTTCATACAACATAAAAGTGCAAAGGCGGACTTAATGCTTTAGGCATTATCTACCAGTCTACCAACTAGGGTAGTAAAGAGAAAAACATGGCAGGTGCATAAAAAAATAAATAAAAATAAAAAGTTTATTAAGAAAAAAAAAGGGCTCAAAATTATATACAAATACAAAATAACTATATATACGAAATAAACATACAAACATTCATTTATTTTTTTCTATTCATTGTGCACTTGCCCAGTTTATTATGTAAGTTCACTGATTTCTCTGTCAATAATTGCTATTAAAAAAAGGGTTTTACTCTATTCGAAATCAAATTAAACATTAAAAAAAATCTGTTATACTGTCCGTTGAACTGTTTTGACTTGAAATGAAACCTGCGCGTTATGACCGCCAATCATATTTTAATCAACATACAACTTGACACTGATGCACTATGCAAAATCCAAAAAAAACTTTAAAAAATATTTTTCGGAACTCTGGCATTTTTTTTTTTTTTTGATAACTTTTAAGTCAAATGATAAAATGATATTTATTTTGCAGATAGGTTTAAAAAAAACACTTTTACACGTCAATTTTTTTTTGTCAGAAAACTAGACGAGGCCGATGTTTTCTAGCTGACTACCTTGACAAGAAACACCGAAAAAAATTCAGAGGTTAAAGAATATTATCAGCAAGAGTAAGGACCCAACCGGGTCGAAGCCTACTGGGGCCAGGGTAATCCGAAAGGGACTCGAGCCCCGGTATGAAGGCTAGAAGGAACGGGATGAGTTTTTAGCCAGTAATGGTCTGACACTATCTGCCGCTCCGCCCAAGAGCGGGGGTTGTCATTGGATGATTTTCCCAACCATAAAAAAGGAGTCAAAATATCTTTTAAAGTCTATACAGTTCAGTCAGAAGTCCCAAAATATTTAAAAAGTTTTAAAAATAAAACACAAATATCCTCAAAAAATAACAGCTAAACAGTAAACAAGCTAGAACGTACATCTAATTACTCTTAACCACAGTCATTTATACCGTTTCTCCTCAACATGAACCAAACAAAATTATCTTAACGCAGGTATTTCTAGGCGGAGCCGGCTTTCTTGAAATTAATTTCGCCTCTTATTTTACTGATGACATTAATGTAGCTAATTATATCTGCATTTAATAAAGAAAGGCTCGTGTACAAACGTATAAAATTAACGAGTATTAAGAGATAGGAATGCCTGTCTTAGTCGAATAATTTAGTCGAGTTTTGTTTGAGTAAATAAATACCTAAACAAGTAGATTTATTTAGCGGGCTCGCGGATGGCGAGTCATGGGTAGCTCGCTGTCCGATCGTCCGGTAACTGTCCAGACCGAGCCCAAGACGTCGACGGCGTGCACTGTTTCCATGCGCCTCAAGGAGTTGTCAGCAACAAGAGGGACCCAGCTGGGTCGAAGCCTACTGGGGGCAGGGTTATCCGAAAGGAAGCTCGTGCCCCGGTATGAAGAGGCTAGAAGGAACGGGGTGGGTTTTTAGGCAGTAAGAGTCTGACACTATCTCCCGCTCCAACCAAGAGCGGGGGTTGTCATAAAATGATTTTAGCCCACCGAAAAAAAAAGCAGATTTATTTAGAAATTAGCCGGCACTCATGATTTTGTCCCCGTTTGGTTAAAATTTCAAGAAAAAAAACTTTTGAGACTTTAACAGACTAGACTAGCGATCTTTCGACCCGTAATCTTTCAGTTCATCATCAATCACGCATTCTCTGCAGGCATTGACCCTGGCAGACCCCTTTCCTCATGCTGACATCTTTTTGAGGCCCGTATGCAACACAACTCGCCTCTGACCAGGGTCTGGTCCTTATCAGACGGTGAGTTACACACAACTCGCCGTCCGCAAGATCGCGCCTACCGTGGGACTCCAAAGTGTGAGGATTTTTACCACGCCCTACACAGGAGGTAACTACTTCCCATGTCCTCTTGCTCCGTAACCTGGCCTAGACCGTCGATCAAACGCCAGAAAGAACGGAATATCACCCTCTGATACCAAAATTATCCAACTTGTACAAATTATCGAATAAACCAGATTAACTTTCGAGATTGAATACACTACGGAATGAGGCTACACTGTCCCGATCCACAAAATCGACTAACATCGAATAATTCGCATAGAAAAGCAATCTCGTGTCCCGTCACTATCGTATATCGGGTCGCGTGTAATAACACCGTGTTTGTATGAGATGATAATCATATTTCCGGCTGCATATTAAAGATTATACGAAGTCGTAAAGATATATTAGGTTGTGGGAAATGATATACTTTATTAGGTTATATTTACGTTTCATTAAAAGGTTTCATGTGGTGTTTACGAGGAGATAAAAGGGGTATTAATTAATGCTGAATGATATCCCTAGTAATAATACGACTTAGCGTTGAAGTCGGAATTTCATCGAAATTATGTTTGGTGTGAGAATGGCGAATTTGGATTTTAGTGCGGTAATTTGGGCTACGTAGTTAAACGTTTTAGGACAGTAGCAGAACTTATGTATAGCCGTAAGTATTATGAATTTAAAGTAAATTACGCATGTTATTTTTTCTACTTATTTATTAGATACTTGCAAATAGGTATGTCATTTCAATCATATCTATAAGCTTATTTTTTAAGACTATTATCATATAATTTAAAAGGTATAATTATATACAAAATTAAAAAAAAATATTTACCAAAGGGGAAAAAAGAACTTATAGGGCAAAAAAGAATTTAAGCCATTTGAATTTTTTTATATTATTATTATTTTCGGCTGCAGTCACCCAGCACCGCTTGCCGTACTCAGAAGATGGGATGGCGCAAGGGTGTCGACACAAGTTGTATCCCATACGAAAGGCCTATCCAACTTCCAGGCCATTATGGTCTCTAAATCACCAACCAGTTTCAATATTTTTTTTAAACAATACTTAAAATTATTCTGCAATATAGAAGGTGTAATGGACAGCCATCCGCAAACTTTAAGGGCTTGCTCAGTAGACGAAACTGAACAACCTTCCACAATTATTTTTTTTAGGAATCAAAAAAAAAAAATTGGGTATAAAAAGAACATTTTAGTAAAAGCCTGAGCTAGTCCAAAACCTAATTCCTTATTCCTTAACTTAACGTAGCAAGCAAACTCTGATTCGTACACTCTCGGCCCGCGTTAAGGCAACAGCAATTTTCAAGAATTACATAAAGGTTCCCACCCAAAGATTACTATTCGTGCCGACCCATTGTAACTTTTGGCTCACAATAAACCAGAACGTGACCGAGGATTTAAATGTGGTGGTTGACGAGTACCAAATCAATTTGGAGCCTGTGCGTGATTCAAATTCTTCATTTAGGAAAATGTGTGCGTTGAAATTTATGATGTTTGTACAGCTTATATTGCTTATTGCTCCAGGGAGCTACAAATGTATTTTATAGTTACGCTCGTATATTCTTTTTTATTGTCATGGCGTTTTGTTGTAGATTTTTTTTTTTGTAAAACCGTTTGTAGAGACAAGAGTTTTGAGTTTAAAATAGATTTCTGTTTCTGCTGATTTTTACTGGAAGAGATTTCTGTAGAAATGAGCATCGCCTTTGTACCTATTTTTGTGTTTAATTTTTCTTTTCTTTTATTTTTTTTATAGTATGTTTGTGTGTACATGAATTGTTAAATAAATAAATAATAAGATTCTGTATTTGTTGAAAAGATGTAATGGTAAAATATCGAATCTGGATACAAATACGGCTACAGAAATAATCTTCCATTGGAAATTATTTCAGACTAGCTACTCCCAGCGGCTTCGCTTGAGTGATAGCAGAAAATTATCCCAAGGGAACATACTTCCGGTATAAAAAGTATCCTATATCCTATTCCTGGACATGGTCTATCCATGTACCAAGTTTCATCAAAATCGGTTTTGCCATTTAGGCGTGAAGACGTAACAAACAAACTCACTTTCGCTTTTATAATATTAGTAAGGATTATTCACTAGTTTACAATAGTTTCGATTACGGATATTACAATTAAGTAATATAAAATTAAAAATGAATTAATCTGCTGCTTTTATTTTCACATGATAAGAAAATATCTTATTTGATATATCATCATCATTATTTCAGGCGAAAGACGACCACAGTTGGACATAGGCCTCCTCTAAGTGTCACCACAACGACCAGTCCTGTACGTCTCGCATCTATCGGATTTGGTTATTATAGTATATTATTGGTTCACTTTGTGGGAGGCCTTTCAACGGTGCGTCTTTCCGTACGTGGTCACCACTCCAAAACCTATCTTGTATACTATAGGTAGCGAATGAGAAAAAAATATATCTTCTTTCACATCTTATCAAACTGGGGATAAAACATAGCTAGGCCACCAGGGACAAAGGGACGAGCAATTGCCTATCACTACGTAGTAAAATTAACATTCATGTTATTAGAGCCCAATCGTCAAGGCACCTACTCACCACTAGGTATTAATTCATGAATCCCCAAGCGACCACCGGTGGCCGCGCATCTATTGTCTTACTATTGTGTCTCTAATTGACGGTATCTGAAGGGTTAAACATAATTAGGTAGTTACGTAAGTATAGTACCTGTATATTATCTGCTGCCAGCGGCTTCGCCTGTGTGATAGAAGAAAATTATTCCAAGGAAACGTACTCATTACTCGTGGTTTTAGAATGCAAAAGGCAAGTGAAGGATCATGGGTGTGGTTTTAGTCTCGCTCCAACCTAGAGCAGGAGACGTCATTAGATGATAAACAACCATAAAAATCTTGGATCCTTTAAAAAAATGCTCCTTGCATACTCAAAGGATAAATTAATATTTTACGACATATATACCTAGTACCCGTATCCTAGATTCATTGATGTCCGTAAAGAAGGCCTAGTCAGGCTACCACCATTTCGTTTCGATTATTTGTTCTGTCGTCATCTCAACGCTTAGTCACGTGGTCAGAACAAAGATATCAGAGGTGTCGCCGACTCGAGGCGGTCGACAACACCAAACGGTTGTAACATGGCTACGGCTGTTCGAAACCTGACGAAGTAACAAACATAACACGCGCAAACTTTTGATATCATAACCTAACCTAACCACAATCCCGATATAAAAAGTATTCTGTGACATAGACAGGACATAGTCTACAAGTGTAACAAATTTCACTAAAATTCATTCAGTCGTTTGAGCGTGACAAACAGACAAACTTTCGGCTTTATAATATTAGTGTAATGTCGTGCGAGTCCTAAGTTGAATATTCTAACTCCCAATTCTTATAACTACACCTATTCCAAAATTCCATTACCTAGATTCCGGGTTTAAATTACGTATACACATCAGGCCAAAATAAGGTTGGTACGAAATTCATAATTAAATATCCACTTACTCTACTGCCTACCCAACTTTATAAGCCGTGTGCATTTGCCCAACCAATTGAGATTAACGCACACCCTTTAATTACGCAAGTTTCAGGCGGCGCGAATAAATATAAATGGAAAAGGTTTTTTCTGCTTAGTGCTAGGATTTTTTTTTAGGGAAAAAAGTGGTGGTAAATTATTATGGCACGATGTGTTTTAGTGGAGTGTTGTAGTGACTTATAAGATCATTACTTTGAGGGTATTGTTGAATTTGTTACTATTAAAGAGGAGCTAGCCATGCGAGATCTTTTAGATGAACATAGAAAATCACAGAAAAGAAAATCATGTGGCTTCCATTGTCGTCGAAAGTGCGTAGTGTTCACGTGCTTCTCAAAACACAAATACTGTCAGCGGGACCTAATTATTAGAAAATATTTATCATTTTGGTGGTTACAGACGTCACAGATGTCATTTCAGAATTTATTACGTGATTATTATAGTGGCTTACACTAAAAACCAAATATACTAAAAAAATTGCGTTTGGCGCCATCTATTGGGAACATGACCACGGTTAAATCCAGGTAAAGTTTCTGCATTTCAAATTATCAAAAAATTATTTGCGAGACATCAATGATTTCTTTCTCGAAATCGACTGTGAGTTATTCAAAAATACAACAAGCAATTTTTTATCTCGGGAAAAAAAAACAAAGCCACAGTCAAAACTAAGCAATAATAAATTATGTTTGTAAACAAATGTTTATGCGAATGTTTCTCATTAACATATCCAATTTATTCCAGAAATGTTGCGCAAATATGTCGCTTGAGTCAATTCAGAGGGGTAAATAAACATACATGTTTGAATTGTATCTTCATTACGATCAATGTAACCTGAGTGGAGTGGAGTAGAGTGGAACTGAGTGGAGCTGAGTGTAGTGGAGTGGAGTGGAATGGAGAGTAGCGGAGTGAAACGGAATGAAGCGGAGTGCAACTGAACGATACTTTTTTTTTCTCTCGACGGGGAAAATCATAAAGAAAGAAAGAAAGAAAAATAATTTATTTGGCACAGCACAAGACCCAAACACAAATACAAAAACCAATACAAAAAAAAAAAAAAAAAGATAAAAAATAAAGTTGTTGTGTGTCTCATGGCTGCACCAAAATAGGTCCAGTTCAGCATGATTGCCAGACAACAAATGCCTGACGCTGGTTTTCAACTGAACCTGTGGCTGTGACGCAACGGACGTAAAACCGGTTTTGGAGTGCAATATAGGTGATAAAATATAATATCAGTGATGGTACTTAAATAATATATATACATATATGGTTTACACATATACCATAAAAATAGGGTTATAGCGAAATTGCAGTGTTTGTTTATGTGAGATTAAATAATAATAGATATATTAAACAAAAATGAAACAAGAGAGAGAAAAACAAACACTAAATAAAATAGTAGAATAAATGCACACAAAAAATAAAAATAAAAAGTGGGTAGGTAAATATCGAACGGGTTAGGAGGATGCAATCTGTGTATTCTTTCTACTGCGCGAACGATGTTTCTCAGTGGATTCACTCTTGTTGCGAGTTGCGTTGATGGTGCGATAAAAATATATATATAATATAAAAGTTGAAATGCAGAGTTGTGCCAAAGTGTTTTGCAGATAAAAAGAGGACGACAAGTACTGAAGGTAAGCGCAAATTGGTTTAATTATAATAACTTAAAAATAACGATTTCAATTAAATTTGTAGTGAATTGCCTAAATTTCATTTTTACTTGCAGAATGTTACAATATGGAGATACACGTGGAGATCATTGACGAAACCCGCTCTTGGGTGGAGCGGGAGACAATGTCAGAGTCTTACTGACTAAAAACCCCGCGCCGTTCCTTCTAGCCTTCATACCGGGGCTCTAGTTTCCTTTCGGATAACCCCGACCCCGGTAGGAACTGAACGATGCTAGGATGCCTCACTGTCCATGCGATTCCAATCCTGCCAAGTCTGTTCCATCATCGGACCTCTAGATGTACGGCGTTGCGTAACCGGTACATGGTGGACATTCCACCCATAAGTACAAAGCTTTTTGGGAACACATTTATTATGCGTACAGCTAACGAGTGAAATTCCCTGCCAAAGTCTGTTTCCTGAAAGCTGCGACCTGGTGATCTTTTAAGTCAACAGTGAGTAGGTAACAACTAGGCAAGCGTGCTTCATCGTCGTATACATATTATATATATATATATATATATTTATTACGGTAATTAGCGACCGATACTTATACCCATGATTATACTTATGATTACAAACATTTTTTCCATAGAAACTTTTTTTATACTCATTAGTTTTATCATAATATCAAAACAGCTGTTTGCACAAATTCGCGCGCGCGCGCCTGCGACCTCTCAGCTGTTAGCCGCGTAACGCCATTATCTCATGTTACAACCCTACCTACAATAGTGATAGTGCACCCGCGCTGCTTGCAAACCCATCCATGTATGTAATCAGTGTAGGTTACCTACATGTACCGGATAAATAATATAAGTTGAATAATGATTATATAAAAAAAAAAGTTTCTTTGGAAAAGTGGTCTGTAATCATGAGTACAATCACATGTATAATTATCGGTCACTAATTACCACTCACCCTGTATACATAGGTATATAAGGTGAGTGGTATTTAGTGAATCTATATATAAAAAAATGACCCCCGTTTTCCGTTGTCACGACTTGGCATGAAAACGGCTTGACCGATTTGGCTGATTTTTTTTGTTGTGATTGTTATTGTGAGGAGAAGGTTCTTATGGAAAAAAAAATGCAAGGGCAAAAATCACGCTAGAAAGTCGGAAAAAGTGTCATTGTGCTTTTGTCAATGCGCGCTAAACGGTGGAGTGTTTCCTGAAAGATTTGTGAAAGTTTGGTGAAAGTGACCTAGTTTTAACCTCGAAAAGTGGAATTTTTCGAGGGTTTTTGAGTATAACTTCTTTTTTGTCGCGACAACATATACTTTTTAAACTGTACGAGTACGCGCCTAGATAAGACGCGTCGATTGACGTCCTTCTCCGATTTTTCCGGAAAGAAAAGCCGGAAATACAGTGGTTTTTCCGAAAACTACATGGCCACATGGTACTAGAACAGCTGACTTTTTCGAGAAGCTGTACGTGCAGCAGCTAGGAGAACTTCGGATGCGGCAGGGTGGCATTTTCAGGACTTCTGAAAGTTGAGTGGATTCTGAGTTATGGACTTTTAAAAATACTCAATATTTGTGACAGTCCTAGATCGCGACGACCTATATTTTTTATAATTTTAAAGTTTAATCTTAAGCTATTCCTATTTCCTCAATTTTTTATTTTTAAGAAATATATTTAAATATTAATATTTCTTAAAAATAAATAATCGAGGAATTAGGAAATTTAGTAAAGAATACGTAACAAGCATTTTTTGATTTTTAGGTCTTATACATAAAAACTTATTCACATATTTTGGTAGAGTAGGGTAGAGTAGGGTAGAGTAGGGTAGAGTAGGGTAGAGTAGGGTAGAGTAGGGTAGAGTAGGGTAGAGTAGGGTAGGGTAGGGTAGGGTAGAGTAGGGTAGAGTAGGGTAGAGTAGGGTAGAGTAAGGTAGAGTAGGGTAGAGTAGGGTAGAGTAGGGTAGAGTAGGGTAGAGTAAGGTAGAGTAGGGTAGAGTAGGGTAGAGTAGGGTAGAGTAGGGTAGAGTAGGGTGGAGTAGGGAAGAGCGGGAGCGAAGCCGCGCGGGCAAAAGCTAGTTAGCAATAAAAATATTGGTATATATACCAATACTTTTTATTGGTCCTGTTAAGTCGTCTCTTGTTCTCGTCTTCACCTGATGTTTGGTAATGGATGAGGTCTATAATTAAACGAGCAAGCCCCAATGATTAATTAATTTAAAAAAAAAGCAATTGTAAGAAAAATCACACACAATACGATGCCTCTAATAATTTCCGCTTATCGTAGCAAAATAAAATTAATTAAAATATAATACCACAGCAAATAATTAAGGAAAATAGAAGTTCTTGTTAATTACTTTTATTATAATTAAGACAGTAGGGGAGACAGCGAAAAGTTTTCAGTTACAGTAAATAGGTTCCATAGAAAATGGAATCGTCTTGAGTCGTGGAAACTAGAAACGACAAAAATAATACATTTAATGATAATCCCACAATTATCACACAACGCCGTCTAGTCCCAAGCTAAGTAGAGACATATTATAGATAAATTACACCCAGATAGAAAAAAAATATCATGCTCATCACACAAACATTTGTCTTGGGTGGGAATCGAACCCACGACGCATAGCAGTAAGGGCCCCTAAACACTAGCAACAGCCAGCTTTGGCTAACAGGCCAGTCAAAATTTGAACTAGGTTCCTCCATAGTCTAACTCCACGCTTACTAACATGGGGGTAATTCCCTAAAAAACCCTGGGACATCGCATCACCCGTCGTGAGATGGCGCGCATGATGACGTGCATGATGGCGTGCATGATGACGTGCATGATGGCGCGCATGATGGTGACCACTATGGAGCGCTCACCTGCGAAAACCGAAGTGGTCATCAGCAAAATCCGGCCCCACTAGTACCAAGTGTGCAACGAGGCGGTCTGCAAAAACCCTTTCAAAGAGGTTGCCCACCTCATTCAGTAGCACGATGGGCCAGTACGCGGATGGTAAGTCCATAGGGTGCCCCTGTTTCGTCATGAGCGCAAGATGGAAGGTGGGACATGGTCTGCGGAGAGACGCCAGACAAACTTTAAAGATGGAAACCATCTGAGATGGAGTCTGTTTTTTTTACAGACTTGCTGACAAGCTTGGTAAGTATTGAATAAAGTTACAGTGCCGCATCTAGAAATCGCCGCCAACACGTTTCTATAGTCTGTGGTGGATACTTACTGAAAATAAAGCCGTGTCAGAAAAGACGTTTACGAAATTAGGGTAATTTTTAGGGGAAGGGTAATTACCCTTGTTTTCTAGCACAATGGTTCCTTAAAGCTTTAATGTTTGGGTTAGCTCAGTTAATCTATATAATGTAAAATTCCAACTAATTTGAAACTTGCTTCTGTATTAGATCTTTAATGTCGGTAAGAAGTGGTTTTTACCGAGAATCGGTTTTTGAAAGTAGGTGGATATAGTTTAATTGTTTTAGAAAGTATTCATGGTTCAACAATAATTCTTAGTATGAGATTTTCTTTTTTTTATTTCAAAAAAGAAAAGTATATTTTTTTTTATAATAAGGCTACAAGCTTAATTCACATTATAACTAACCCTGAGCAAGCAAAGGCTGTTTACAACTTACTGTTGTGTTGTTGCTGCTGGCCACGAGTCTGATTTTCACAAAGTTCTAATTTAATACAATTATGTGTAAAATAATTGATTGATATATCTTTATTGTACACACTTAAAGAAAAAAATAATAATAATAAAGAGGTAAAGTTTTTTTTTTGTTTTTATGTTTTTTGTTTGTAGAAGGTAATCTCTAAAAGTACTGGTCCGATAGCTGAAATTTTTACACCGATAGAAAGCTGCTTTATTTCTGAGTAACATATGTTATATTTTATGAGCACGGGCAAAGGCGTGGGCAAAAGCTAGTCATAAATAAAATGACAGGTGTAGTTCCAAATTAACAGGGTGTCACAATGAGCGGTACTATCGCTAATTTTGTGAAAAACAAAAATAAAAATTATGTTTGAATTGGTTGAGCCACCATAATGTAATAAAACTAAGGACTGAAACACACAAAAAAACTTAAACAAAAATACATTCAGTCTCTCCAGTTCACCACCAGAGTTCAGTACAGAAGCACATTTCCCATCCAAGTACCCAGGCAACATCAGATCCTAATGGTGGCCATAATTCCAGCTACCTGACCATAAATATGCCGTAATGACCGGCATCCAGCAAATTAATGTCTCAGACGCTATGCTCATTAAAGTTTTAATGTAGGATAGGGTTATGAAGGAGATTGTTAAGATTTTTATGGAGTACAGGTTGAATAAAATATTTTATGACTAAGAGAGCATGAACATTGAACATCCTGCATGCTGTGTTTACCTGGGAGAATATAAAACATAAATTGAAAGCGGGAGCAATTTATCAAAGGCTAGCTTTTGTCCGCGGCTTCACCTGAGTGCAAAAAATGTGACTTATATCGCTCAGAAATAAAACAGCTTTCTATCGGTGAAAAATTTTAGCAATCGGACCAGTACTTTCAGAGATTACCTCCTACAAACAAAAAAATATAAAAACAAACTACCTCTTTAATAGCTTTTTTTACGGTGGGCAAAAATTGTCTAATGACAACCCCCACTCTTGAGTGGAGCGGGAGATAGTGTTAGACTCATACTGACTAAAAACCCACCCTATTCCTTCTAGCCTCTTCATACCGGGGCTCGAGTTTCCTTTCGGAAAATCCTGGCCTCAGTAGTCTTTGACCCAGCTGGGCCTCTCCTGTTGCTGACTATTCCTTGAGGCGCGCGGGAACAGTGCGCGCCGTCGACGTCTTGGGCTCGGTCTGGACAGTAACCGGACGGTTGGACAGCGAGCTACCCATGGCTCGCCGTCCGCGAGCCCGTGTCTATGGTGGCCGGAAATCGAGATCGGAATCCCGGCGGCGGCGGCGAGTGCGCCGTTGCCTGATGCGATCGGCCTCCTCCTTTGCCAGCATTACTGCTTCGCAGAAGGAAGCTGCCGCCTGCCATTCCTTCTCGCTCCGAACCATGGCCGCAACCAAAACCTCTTTATTAGCTCAGATCACATCAAAAATATGTTGCTAACCTAGTGACCTGCTTACCTTATGCTTCCCCAAGTTGATGACGGAGCACCCAAGAAGTGCCTCCTTCCCGATATGGAAGGTATGGTTGCCGATGGGTCTCTCGAATTGTGGCACGTCGACCAGCTTACGGTTTACTACGTGAGAATCTGTAACAACGAGAAATGTTAAAATAGAAATATGAATTATAAAACAGACTACTAGGTAATTATGATCAAAAGTGTTTTTAAATGAGGGAGTATTGGCGGGAGCCATCTCCGGACACTGCTGATAGTCCTACAAGGGAAGAGCGCTGTTATCTGAGATACAGACATTTATTTATGAACTAGTTTTTGCCCGCAGATTCACTCGCTAGGTACATAAAATATAGCCAATGTTGCGATGGACCATGACGAATAAAGCAGCTTTCTACCGGTGAACACATTTTAGCAATCGGACCAATACTTTCAGAGATGACCTCCTACAAACAAAAAATAAACTTTACCTCTTTATTATTTATTTATTTATATATTATTAAGAATAAAAATTTACAAATAGAAAACACACAATTATTATATTAGTGTAGATATAAAAATTATTTATGATGAAAATAAATGATTGAATTTAATTGTTTTTTTTTTAATTCATGAATCCCCAAGCGACCACCGGTGGCCGCGCATCTATTGTCTTACTATTGTGTCTCTAATTGACGGTATCTGAAGGGTTAAAAGCTGTATCTCATAAAAATCCGCAACAGTGAAAAATTTTGTTTCACATATAATATGTAAGTATTATTTCAGCAATATGTTTGAAAATACCAGATGCCTAACGATAACATTCCCAAAGTATTTGAGGCGGAACAAAAACCCCTCTAGTTACTAAATACACAAGAAAATCAACGTCTGTATATCAGTTATAAAAACAAAAGAAGTATTTGTATGTAACCGAAAGAACAATAAACTATGAACAATGAATACCAAACAACAAGAAGTCAAAACATTAGATTCGATAGAATACTCGAGAGCCTAAATAAAATACCATTTGTAAAAACCACGACATCAAGGCTGTTCCAATATTATTTGCTACAAACACAATATAACTTTATTTTGGTAGTTAGTCTGTTAAAATAAATAGCTGTAAACTTTAGCCTTAGCACACGGGCCTCAAAAAAACGCCGCTTCAAGCTTCTTTTTGAGGAGGCGACTTTTGTAACTCGTGTGCAGCAGTGCCGCCACAAAAATAAGCTTGAAACCGCTTCAAGCTTCTCCAGACACAACCTGTCGCGCGCTTCAGCTGTTTAGCTTTTTTTGTGTCCACTTCTAGCGTTTTTTTGTACGGTGTTTTTATGAGGCTCGTGTGCTGGGCAGTAACTCGTTAAAAACTAAAATGCCCATTTTAACCCTTCAGATACCGTCAATTAGAGACACAATAGTAAGACAATAGATGCGCGGCCACCGGTGGTCGCTTGGGGATTCATGAATTAATATTTGATAAAGATTTTAGACCACCCCTCCACCACTCGGCCACCACTACTGAAGGAGTAACATGGAACATCATAATAATTATTATACACATACAAACAAAAACTATCGCCTTTAATATTAGTGTGATATAGTCTACAATATCATCATCATCATCATCTAGGAAAAATCATCATATAGGGCAGGAGCCCTTGTCCCGTGTTATTTGGGGTCGGCGCAACAAGTTTTTTTCTTCCTTTTTATCCTGCCACCCGTCATGCTATTACTAACTTCCATTTCTTTCATATCACTCTTTTTTTTTCGTTGGGGAAAATCATCTTATGACAAAACCCGCTCTTGGGTGGAGCGGGAGATAGTGTCAGATTCTTACTGACTAGAAACCCCATTCCGTTCCTTCTTCATATCACACTTCACACATTCCATCCATCTTTTTTTGGCCTCACTCTCCCTTTCCACCCATCCACGTGTATACTCATAGCTATTTTAGTAACATGCGTTTCATCCCTCCTCTTTACATGACCACACCAAGACAAACGATTCCCCTTCAACTTTTCAGTCACTGGCGCCACTTTGAAACTCCTTCTAATATAGTATACTCATTTCTTACTTTATCTTTTAGTCTACAATATAACTGAACAAATAAAATCCACAAAACAGATCCACCATTAAGATAAAGAAGAGAAGAGAAGATTCACATCACTATCAGAAAACCATTTTCGCGAACACAGAACTATTATGAAGTATACGAATAAGCTTACAAGAACTATACCGTTTTATTGTTAACTAAGTTATCCAAACTTGTGTGAACTCGAGCAAACTGACTTCGGTAATAGTTCTTCCACACTTATAGAACTGTATGTTCCTAGTATTTATTCGTAGTACTAGTATTAAGAACTTAAGTTGATGACGTAGATAAGTAGATGAACGTCATTGGTACTGCATCACATTTGTGTGTATTTAATTGGTCTTGTTTACTATGCGAATTCCATTATCATCATCATCTTCATCATTTCAGCCAAGAGACGTCCACTGTTGGACATAGGCCTTTCCCCTTAGTGTCGTCATTACGACAAGTACTGTGTGGCTCGCATCCATCGGATTCCCACTGCCCTCAGTGGATCATCGGTCCACATTGTGGGAGACCTTTCAACGCTGCGTCTTCCTGTACATGAACTTCACTCCTCACCATCGACTATCATTCTCAGAAACTTTCCTGCAGTTTGCAGGATCTATACGAGGCCAACAATAGAGCCGTACAGGTTGCCAAATATTGGTCAGAAAAAGTATAGTTTGAGAGCATCGACACGGAAAGAAGAAAAAGAAACTGTTGAAAATATTTTTTTATATTCAAAAATATTTAAAAAAAAACAGTTGGAAATTGTCATAAAAAAAAAATTAAAATTAATTCAAAGCATTTGTTCAGTCTAAGAAGGTAACTACTTAGAATCTAAGAGAAGTGAAATGTAAAAAAATGGACCATTAAACCCCCTGCCAAAATCCTGAATAGTAATCTGCATAGTTTTCCGAGTTCGAAACTAACCACAAAATGCGGTCGGCGCTCACAGCACCCCAGCCACCTCTGGGATTCCGATCCCGATTTCCAGCCACCGTAGGCGCGGGTTTGCGGATGGCGAGCAATGGGTAGCTCACTGTTCGACCGTCCGGACCAAACCCAAGTAGTAGACGCGCGCCTCAAGGAGTTGTCAGCAACAGCAGGAGCCTAGTTGGGACGAAGCCTATTGGGGCCAGGGTTATCCAAAACCTTTCCTTCCGGTCGAGCTTCCCGGCCCCCAGTACGAAAGGCAAGAAGGAACGGGGAGGAGTTTTTAGTCAGTAAGAGTCTGAGACTAACTTCCACACAAGGGCGGGGAATGTCATTTGGATGATTATTACTCACCAAAAAAAAACACCTTTGGTGTCTGAACTTTGGTTGAAGAAACGTTCTAAATTCAAATCCATAGAAAATTTTGAATCAAGAACCTACTCAGTGCTCACATCATAGTTTTCTTTTTCCTTTTTATAAATAAGGCCCGCCACGTTTTAAGGTTTAATTGACTTTCTCACTGACTAATCTGCAGGATGAATTGAGGAGTAATAAAATATTGGCTTCCTTGTTCCTCCTCAGCCCTTGAATACGATCACTAATGCACACCATTTGTCATGGTCCATCCTTGGTTTGTCTTGATTAAACAAGTTTCGTATTACGAGTTCCTGGTAGGTACTCATTCTATTTGATTTATTTGCATTTTTTTTTTTACCGCAAAAGTGTTAATCTACATCTACCCTAATATTATAAAGAAGAAATTTTTTTTTTTTTTGTTTGTGGAGGTAATCTCTGGAAGTACAGGTCCGATTGAAATTTTGCATGCAAATTTTTTCACCAATAGAAAGCTCCTTTCTTCCTAAGGCTATATTATATACGCTGGTGAAGCCGCGGGCAAATGCTAGTGAGCTAGTATAAAGAATCATGTTACACATAGATGTATTTGTCTTGAATTTTTTTTAATATATTTATCTGATCTGTCTGAGAGCTTGAACAACAAAAATTCAAATTAAATGAAAAAAAATCTATGATAATGGACACATTAATTATTGGTGGAATGAAAATAACAACTGCCAAAATCACATACATTATCGGTAAATACATTCTACCTATAAACCGGAACTTTTGACTCTAGCAGTCGTATTTATAAAATCTCTAAGATTTTGACCAACTAATTAACAGATTTTATACATACAAACAAAACAAAAAGGTAAAAAATAGTAGTGAACAGTTATAAAGTTTTTGATGAAAAATACTACAAAATACTTCAACGAAATGCAAGCTCTGCACCGCCACAAAATCAGCATGTACTTCACTTTTTATACCTACTCTCGTTGGACGCACACTAATGAGTGTTTGAGTCAAAACTGTTTGACGACAGGACCGAGGCGCTCTAAAATATCGTGTCAGTGAGCGGTATCTATGTGTGCGTTGCTCGAGTACGCTTTGTATGTAGATTGACTTCTGTACCTATATATTTTGTGGTACCGCTCAGTAAACTCAGGCCGCAGCAAACCCTCGCATTCTAACCCCGCCACATTCGACGAAAGTTTTAACAATCACATGGCCGAATCACCGACGAACTTCGGCGCTTTGGCCCCGCAATGTGTCATTTCGGTAGCAAATATGCCAACTATTTCGGTGTTATGTTGAGCCTTTGCAGTCGAATGTTAATAGGTTTATTGACGGTATTGCGCTGCGCTATTTTGATTGAAGTGGCTGTGTTGTGTTTCTTTTTTATTTTAAAGAAATACTTTTTACCTTCATGTGCTGGTGCAATATCACCTGAACAGATTACAAAGGTGATCTAGTCACTACTCCATTTACATCGTTTTTATTTTTTTCTTTTAAGGCACAAATCTTCCAATATTTTTCCCTGCTCTAGAGCAAAGTGGGAGGGCCTGTCAGTTTTTTAGAGCCCTCGCCCACGGCAACTTTTTGTTGTGATGCTGTAGCGCGTTCGCTTCAATACAGTCGCAATGCTGTAGCGCGTTAGTAGCGCGTTGGCATTTTTTCTATAGCGCTTGCAAATGCGACTAAAGCGCGTTAGTGGCCATACTGTCGCGCTTACGAAACACGTGACAGCATCGCTACAAAAAGTCGTAGACGATAGCCCTTACTGACCAAAATCCACTCTTATGTTCCTTCTTTGCCTTCGTTCCAAGGCCCTGGGGTCTCTTTTGCACAAGCCATAGCCCCAATATGCTTCAGCCCTGCTTAGCCCCAATCATTGTGATCCTGGAACGCAAAGCAACTAAAGGAACACACGTGGTTTTAGTATGCAAAGTCTGACATTGCCTCTCATTCCATCCATGGGAGAATGTATTAATTTCCCAACTAAGAAAGGCTAAATAAATTACACAAAATAAAGCCAAGCTATTCATCACCACTGCTCTCAAAACGGAGAAGAAACATCGCGAGGAAGCTGACATGTCCTAGAACCATGCTATTGTGACATCTACCAATGCACGCGCACTGGGCCCGCACGGCCCATCCGCTGAAAGGGGGCCTGAGTTCCTGCAGCGGGAACTTTATAAAGCTGATTATCCTACTGATGCTTTATTATCCCAAACAACATTTGTCACGAACTCCTGAACTAGTTGGCTATTAATAATCTACGGTCCCCCGTAGTGCAAATGAGGAACTGCCCCATACATCGAGTTTGGGCCCAATCTATGTTTAACTTTTACTAATTGTTTACCCTCGGGTCGACTTCAATCACCAGACTACCTCGACCTCTGCGTCTAAATACATTTCCCACACCAAGTTCCGGATTTCTAAGGATGGGACAGGAGGGGCAGGCCAGCGTAAACTGGACAATCCCACAATGCAATCTCGTGAAAACCGATGTAACATGGGAAACTTTTAATATGATTAATATTTAATTTGCTTATTGGCTGTTCAGCCGTAAATCATGGTCGTTTTTTTTTATGAGTTTTGTGCCGAAATTGCGTTTTGAAAAATCTCTTACAAAAAAATTTCTTTGCTCAACTTGGCATGTTAAATAATAAGAAGTAAGGAACGTTTGATTTATCTTATAAAATTGCTTAAAAGTTATAAGTACATTTTTTTTCGGTGGGCAGTCATCCAATGACTTTTCCCGTTCTAGGGTAGAGCGGTAGAGCGTGTCAGGCTTTTACTGGCTAAAATCACACATAATAATATGTTCCTTCAGTTTATGAGCTCTAGGACCACAGGTTACCCTTTCAGGTTATGTATTTTTCACTAGCTTATTATGCTATTAAGCTAATCTAACTTTAATATCTAGATTTTTTCTACAACATTTTAAAGCTTAATAACAATGTATTCAAAACTAACTGCCGACTGCCACGCATTTGATGATTTTTAATTTCTACTTTAGCTAGAAAAATTTTAACATTACAATGATGACCTGGTGAGGGAATTCGATAGATGCAAGATGCACAAGACCGGTCATTATGGCAACACTCGGGGGATGCCTATGACCAGCAGTGAACGTCTTTCGGCTGAAATGATGACGATAACGAGTTTAACACGTTTCAAATACTAAAACGATAAACCTTCCGCCATTACTCGCAAAACATCGCCACTGCACAATAAAGAAAACACAAAACGAAAACGTGAAACTAGCACGCTAAAACCAAATGAATTATCGTAATTATTAGCAAATAAAGCCAACGTCTGCATGGATAACATTTAACCGTAAGTCCGAGATCAATACCATCCCGCAATTAAAGGAATGGGTTACATTCGCTACATTTCTGTAATTTTCTTCAGCACTTGCATTAGTTCCTAATGGGGTTTTAATAAAATTGTGGTAATAGCCTGACTTATCTTGAAAGGGTTTTCATTTTAAAGTTGATTTTATTTTCAGTCATTGTTACATACAAGTTGTACAAGCTTTTTTATTACAAGCTTTTATTTAGTTTCACCTGTCCCGATGTTTGTCTGTCATCAAATCTTGTAAATTAAATTTGACTCACTTTCCGGTTACCGATTGAGCTGAAACTTTTGCATGCATGTGTCAGATGACAATGCAAAATTATTATGACATGAATCTGATCTGATGATAGAACCGGAAGGTGGCTATAGGTACTTCGTGCGAAACAACCCCTTTGAGTTTGGGCTCATATGATTTGTCTTGGCGAGTATTAATTATATAGGTAGACGGAGCTATAAAAGCTTGTTTTAGCAAACTTACAGAATGATCCATCATTTCTTTGGAATTGTCAACACCGAAGACTCAACAAACAATCTATTGCTCAAGATATCTGTCTTCACCAACCCACCAATACAATCAAATATTAAACAATTCAAAACTCCATCATAGGAACCCTTTCTATTCCCAATAATTCACATTTCTCTATAAATATTTGAGACGACGTTAATGGCGGTGGCTTCACCAGCTGCGTTCATACATGAATAATTGAAAGACATAAGAATGCAATGGTAGGTCCGTTAACTTGTATTGATCTGATTATATTTGGGTCGCGTTTTAACCCTTCAGTTGAGTAAATATAATTTACCTTTTAAATGATTGAATTGAGGATTGAAAGTTGGGAGGGTTAATTTTAATAGGTATGGGATATGTTAACGATAACTGCGGGTGTTCCCTGTTCATAAATATCTTCAAAGTTTGGGCTACCTTACAACATTCGATTTAGAATATGCGAAACCTGAAACACGTGTCTAGTATTTTTATGTAAAGAATCTATAATATGTACAATATTTTATAACTCACAAGGTAAAAAAAAATCACAAGGTTATAAGTTTGTTATAGCAGCAGAAAACGCTGCGTCTTACGGTACGAGGTCGCAACTCCAGAACCTTTCGTCCCCATCGACCATCTGTTCTGCGTGCAATGTGCCCTGCTTATTGCCACTAAAATTTGGCGATTCTCCGAGCTATGTTGGTAACCTTGGTTCTCCTGTGGATATCTTCATTTCTGATGTGATCACGTAAGGAAACTCTAAGCATAGCCCTCAGAGTCGGGAATCCGATGGATGCGTGACGCATAAGACCGGCCGTTGTGGCGACGATTGGGGGAGGTCTATGTCCAACAGTGGACGTCTGGCTGATATGACGATGATTTGTGAAAAGACTGCAAATTGACAGAATAGGTATTAAAAATTATTTCTAGAATAAAAAATCTTATTTTCGAGAATCGTATTGTGGTACATATAAAACATATTGTTTATTTAAGGACAACCAACAAAGAATACACCAATATAAATGCTTAAGATTAAGATTATCGGTAATTTAAATATGTATTATCCGTATTTTAGGGTACTTAGGTATCGAGTAGAAAAACATCGTTCTAATATCAGTGCCTAAAATCGCAATTAAAATTACGAGGAAAACGCTAAATAAATGAAAACTCCAACTTCAAAGGCCAGTTCCACGAATCAGATATACGAGTATCTATTATTAATACTAGCAAAGCAACTAGTAATTGTTACTACTATAATGATACCTTCACAATTGTTACTCATATTTATTCCTGCTTCTTTTTTTATACATAAAGCCTCTTTTTTGTAATGTGCATGTGAGAATACTGTAGGTATAATCCA
Source organism: Mythimna lalbum (assembly GCA_949319445.1). Lineage (NCBI taxonomy): Eukaryota > Metazoa > Arthropoda > Insecta > Lepidoptera > Noctuidae > Mythimna > Mythimna lalbum. The sequence goes on along the minus strand of OX439359.1, from coordinate 5,048,019 downwards.
CAGTTTTATTTTATTTCTTATGATTATTTTTGTTGTGTTCTTACATAAATAATAAATAATTCTGTCAATATGGCAATAACCACTTTTTTTAAAAGAGTAACCATGGAGTTTCTTGCCGGTTCTTTTCTATAGAAAACGAATAATTTGGAACCGTGCACTAGCTTCTGGCATTTTATAAGTAGGCCTATGTGAAATAAAATATTTTGACTTTGACTTTGACTTTTGACTTTGATATTATATTAGACATTCCCAATACCTAAAGACTCATACACAGTTGAACGGATGAAGCACATAGATATTTTTTGGAAATAGGTAATCATCAAATTACTACGAAATTATTATTAAACTAGCGACCCGCCCCGGCTTCGCTCGGGTGCAATATTATACATATAAAGGTTCCTCTTGGATCACACTATCTATTAAAAAAACGCATCAAAATCCGTTGCGTAATTTTAAAGATTTAAGTTTACATAGGGATATAGGGACAGAAAAAGCGACTTTGTTTTATACTATGTAGTGATGCTCCACTCTACGAGTAGAGTGAAGCAAGAGGGCATGTCAATTTTTTATATGAGGAATATACGAGAATTATTCACACAGCTATATCCTATTCGCGTTAAGATTAGACCTTCAAAGAAACCTTTTTTACTGTCTGTTCAACCGATTTTAACTTCTATTTCGTAGGCATAAGGATCGCATTAACAGCAAAAAAGTGGCTACAATACCAACTATTTACTGCAGCCGCCATTTGTCATGCCACAAACGTAATAAAAGTCAAAATCGGTTGAGCGGATAGTAATAAAAGGTTTTCTTAAATGACTAATGTTATTTTGAACAGAGTATAGCTCAAGGCAAGTTAATTTTAAAATTATACTTTAATGCCGATAGCCCGAAGAATCGCCAAACTTAAGTGGCAATGGGCAGGGCACATTGCTCGCAGTTCTGGAGTGGCGACCGCGTACTGGAAGCGTTGGAAGGCCTCCTACAAGGTAGGTTAGTAGGTTAGGAGATAACCTAGTGATGATGGCGACACTTGGAGGAGGCCTTTGTCCAACAAATGAAATGAAATGAAATGATGATGATGACTTTAATGATCCAAAAATAAAGGACCATAATACAGGAACAAACTGATAACCGTCACATAAAGCATTTACAGCATTGCTGAGGTCGTAAACACAATGATGCAGACAACTCAATAAATTCCAAAATTTACGGACCCATTACGTAGCTTATCAAGTATTCAATTTATGCAATCGGAATGCGACATCAATAATTATGAAACTGCATGAGCGTGCAAAAGTATCGTTCAGTTATTAACGGTTTAGTCTGATTCATTGCTATTGGATATTGGATGTTCGGGATTTCTAAATTACTGTGGTGTTTGCGTTTACTTGGATAGTACAGCATTTGCAGTTGCAATTGAAATATTTTTTTTTAGTTAAACTTTGTCCGACGCTACGAATTACTTCTCTGTCGTGGTTGCACTTACATGTAAACTCCCAGATTCAAAACACAGATCTGACGGCCATACAACTAGGTATTTGTTATACCATCAGCTTTGCCGACGTAAAATTATTAGAAAAATTATACCAAGATAACTAAGAACACACTTTCGGAAAAAAATTGTCCTATGTGCTATACCAGATTATGATCTATCCGTTTAGCCGTATTTCGTGAAGGAGTAAAAGTTTACAAACTTTCTCGTTAATAATAAATAAAAATAATAAAAATTTCATCATTTACATGTTTTCATAACCATATGTGTGCTACTGTATTATTATTTTGATCGAAACTTTACAAGCATTTGTCTGAAAAGTTAAAAAGCGTATAAATAATAACTCTTGATTTGAAATAACCATAGAAATAAACCAAAACTTTTCAACATACACCCCTATTTTTTAATTAGTACACAAAAAAAATGAGGCTTAATCCGTACCTGTTACTGGTCATATTTGTGTAGTCAAAAGTAAAAAAAAACGAAATTCCAAAATTGGCCACAAAATTTTTCATAATTGGTAAATTCGTAATTGGATCATTTATTCATAACAATTACTACTAGGAAATACTACGCGCAGTGATTGTCTATTGTTTTTCATTCATAATCAATAGCCTGTACAATATTTTCATAAATTGAGTGACATTTTAGGACATAAACAAACTCTAATAAGTTTAATGTTTATGAATATTATTCATTAAAACTTTACCTAAATAATAACGAGACCTATTCTAATAAGCCCTTTAATTATTTGTACTAATTAAAAATTAGTGGTGTATACTGATTAGAATAAATTCATGGCCCCATCTTTGGGCGCCAACAGTGAAAATGGCACCCAAAAGGGACTACAATAACAGGCAGAACTATATACAACCTAAAATTATACAAGCGATTAAATTTCTGAAAAAATTAACAGGGTATATGCTGATTAATATATTTCCTGATATAAAATACCACAAAATTTTACAAACCAATACATACTGATTAAGTACAATTCATGGTCCCAAGCGTGGGCGCCAACAGTGAAAATGGCGCCCAACAGGGACTACAATAACAGGGAAAACCATATACCTAAAACTTTACAAGCAATTACATTTCTAAAAAGTTCAACAGGGATAGGCTGTTAAATAATAATTCTCGATTTCAAACAACCCAAAAGTTTTCTTAAATTCAAACATCAGACTCCCAGTATCCCAATTAATTTTCAATTTTTTTGTTTTAAATTCGCAAGTCGAATACCCGCAAGTTAATTATGTTAAATACGAGTATAAGAGAACATTCCAGAACGCCACAGAAATTAAAAGTGAACATAATTGAGTCCTAGCTGCCTTCGCTTTGTATCGCTCTTCGCACAGTCACGCCATGAGTAGATCTTGTGCGTTTCCATTGTAAGTCTTACATGTTGTGTATTGTGTGTGAAACGACTAATTAATAGTCATACACTTTTTTATTTATTTGGTATATCATCGAATAACTCTTGCGTTATAGAGCGAGAAAAACTGTCAGACTTTTACTGAGTTAAACTCTCTATCTTCTGTTACCTTTGGTGTTCCAAGACCACAGTAACTCTTGAACAATGGGATGATTGTCAGTTCTCGCAGATACGTTATGATTTAATGTGGCGATCATGATCGGCATAGCCAGTTAAAGATCCATGAGTTCTACTGGGGGATAATAGATTTCTGATTTCAACATTTGAAGTTGAGTATTTAACAAAGTCAATTTTAACCTGACAACCTGTTAAAATTTGACTTTTAAATAGGGTTTGATACGTACTAAATTTAAAATACTTAATTGAGAAACTGGATTTAAAAGCTTTCCACCAGCGCCAGTTACATCTAAACATATTACAGCCGAAATTCGATATTGTAAAAGGTTGCAATAGGCTTCTAGTAAAAAAATTACAGATTTTAAAAATTGTATTTATAAACTAGTTCTTGACTACAGTCAAAAACTAGTTATAGCGGTGGTAGTTGTAGTGGATGGGATTGTATCCCACCTGTAAGTTAATAGTGATGAAATCGTTGATGGTAAATTAGTGATGTAATGCAATGTAGGTGATGTGAATTACACTAGTTTATTTAAAGCCTACTCACTCCAGTCTTGTAAATTATAATCACACGGGAAAACCACAGCATGCCAATTGTTCCAATCCTTAGATCTACGCAGCAATTCTACAATCCTTTTATGTTTTTATGCAAGCAAACGGTGCGACGCTTGTAAGGTGTTCAAAGTCGCCGAAGCATCACCCTCTCTTCTCTAGTTAAACATTACGCTAACAAGATTACTTATAATCACGTTTTCCAACACCCTCCGAAAACGCCATTTTAATAAGGAAACGGAAACAAACACGAGGTACCCGTGACTGCCACTGCCTGTCACCGAAACCTGTATACGAAGGTTTTAACCTCCGCAGAAATAATTGCTGTAAACGGCATAAACGTTCAACTTTTACGTTATTTTGTAAATTAAAATTTAGTACGATTGCCTACAGCCTGTTGTTCTGCAGTAATTTATGATCATTTTTGTGTGCATTGATTAATGGGACAGTGAGATAGCTTGTTAACCTTTTTTATGAGGTTAGAATCATCTAATAACTTCTCTTTGTAGAGCGAGAGAATCAGATTATTACTGTTTTTTTCTTTTTCGATAATCAATCATCAGATGATTTCTTCTACTCTTGGGCGGAGCGACAGGACGCGTTAGACTGACTCCATTACTGACTAAAACCGACTCCATTTTTTTTTCTTTGCCTTGGTCCAATGACCCAAATTTCTCTTCTTGCACAAACCATGACCCTAGTAGGCTTTGACACGGCGATGCATGTACGGTTTTGCTGACATCTCCTTGAGGCGCGCGTGGAACACTATGCGCCGAAATTTTAACGAAATAAAGCTCATCTGAGATCTTTTAGGTGTCCTTTGCTTTCTAGGACTATAGGTTTCCTTTTCAGGATTCAACCAAGGACTATAGTAGGCGTCAATCCTACTGGTTCCCTGGGCACCTTTGCGTTTCAGCGTCACAATAACTCTTTCAAACAACCCTGTAGCCTTAGCAGCTTATTGATCTGATAGTTTTTGTCCTAGTCCTGAGTCTAATGCTCAAATTAACCCTTCAGATACCGTCAATTAGAGACACAATAGTAAGACAATAGATGCGCGGCCACCGGTGGTCGCTTGGGGATTCATGAATTAAGCAAAGATTTTTTTCAGAATTTTCTCAGTAACTAAGTACTTAGGCTATATAATTATGCGCTCTGATAATAGCTATAATTTTGCTACATACTTCCAGTTTGTGAAAAAAAAAATTAGACATTTAAATCCAAGTAAATGAGTTACGTTCCTCATTAACTCGTCTTCCTTAATAAGGTTAGTCACGCAACCAACTATGAAAACGGAACCCGGAAATCTTCACTTTTCTACACAATTTACTTGGTAATGAAATACTATTACAAATAAGTGTTCCTGTCTGATCGCTCAGTAACATTACGGTTTTAATAATAGTCCCTGACACGTAGATAATGTAAATGAGAATGGTCCTGTTGATCTTTTCAAATGGTGTTTATTTCATAATCCAATGACATCCCACGTTCTCGGGCAGAGCAGGAAAAAATGTCAGACTATTACTAAAAATCCAGTCCTGTTCAATTCGAGGATTGAACTACTTACACAGGTAAATTTGTACAGAACCCTTGGTGCGCAAGTCCAACTTGCACTGGACGGGTTTTTTTTGTTCACATTTACCTCCACGTGTATGAAAGGGATAGCTTAATCTTTGTAAGGATTAACACAAAAATAATCACCTACTAATCCAATAAAGAGGACATTTTTCGTTAAAGAAATAATGGTGGGGTGTTAATTCGTGAGCCACATAAGCCTTATTTAAATGTAGGTAGTATTAACATTTTCAGCATTTTTTCTCTATATACTACTCATTACTTTGATGGTCTGGGCTTAGCCAAGTTGATAATGAACAATCGTTAACGCTAGTAGAAAATTCCAAGTGTATGGAAATGACATCATCTCAGTGTTCAGTCACATGGTCAGAACAAAGGAATCGGAGGCGTTATAACTGTAGAAAGGAATTTGAAATGAAACGGTCTTAACTTGGCTAGGCCTGCTGATCTATAATTTAAAACAGCATACTCTAAATATGTATATAAAAGGAGAAACTGACAGACATAATTATCAACGTACAGCCGAAACTACAGGGCCCGGGAATTCATTTTATGACGTAAGTGAGCACTAAAAGAAGCTCGCTGCCCGGCCGTCCAGTAACTGTCCGGACCGAGCCCAAGACGTCGACGGCGCGCACTGTTCCGGCGCGCCTCAAGGAGTTGTCAGCAACAGGAGGGGCCCAGCTGGGTCGAAGCCTACTGGGGCCAGGGTTATCCGAATGGAAACTCAAGCCCCGGTATGAAGAGGCTACGACTGGGTTTTTAGTCAGTAAGAGTCTGACACTATCTCCCGCTCTACCAAAAAGTGGGGGTTGTCATAAGATGATTTTTGCCAACAGAAAAAAAAATAACCCCCCTTACGGCCAGTTCACGACTTTGGTCTTAGTGACGAGCGGTGCGGCGAGCGGGGCTGCATCGGTAAGCGGTTGCGCGGCTCTATGAGCAGCGCCTCGTATCGTGTTTCAAACATTTTCATACTTTTGTTCTTACTGCTCGCCGCTCCACGCTTGGCTACCGCTCACTGGCGCCAAGGTCCTAAACCGTAACGGGCCAAAACGGGATCCAAAGTTTGTGTGAAGAAACCTTCTTTCACACGAGTGAAGCCGCTGACAAAACCTAGCCACGTACTCGTATATACCCATGAGGGAAGGCAGGTACAAACACATTTCAGCAGTCATAGTGTAACTCCAGTATAATAGAGGGTAAGCCTATTGCTATTATCCGAGCATGAGTTAAGACTCAGGGCTGCTACACAGGGTTGCGGCATTCTTGGAAAGAATTCTAGCAATATGTAGTACAGACGTGTGTTGTGTCTGGCCCAGGTAACTGCCCGTAGTTGATTTCGGGCTGTTGTATAATGTGTTATTCGCGAAGAATATATAAATAATTTTGCGTTTTAGTTCTTAGCTGGCGTCATAGATGTCGGTACAGAGTCACCGTGACCTTAGGACGCAAATAGCAAATGAAGGAACTCGGCTGGGTTTTAGTCAGTACAAATCTGACATTCCGTCTTGCTACACCCAGAATAAGAGGAGTTATTTAATGGTACGTGTGAGATGGTTGGAAAAAGTCACACTCGGGCCCTGGAGTGTAAAAAGCAACTGAAGAAACACAGGTGATTCTCTATCTCAAAACAAAAAGCTGATATTACTACTGAGTGTCCTATTAAAAGTTAAATAAAACTGCCAGAATGGGCAATGAACCCTTAGAACCCTAAACTCAGTAATCCCTCGCGATCAAAAGATGAACGAGGAATTTGGGTCTTTATTTAATCATGATGAGGAAGGAAATACCTCCTTAGTGAAAATGAATACCTGATCACTGACCTTTAAATAATGTAGACTACAGATCATAGGACACTTCCTACGCCTACTTACAAAAACCTAGCTTTTGCCCTCGACTTCGTCCGCGAACATAAAATATAGCCTATGTCACTCAAGAATAAAGCAGCTTACTATCGGTGAAAAAAATTTAGCAGTCGGACCAGTACTTCCAGAGATTTCCTCCTACAAATAGAAAACAAAACAAGCTTTTAATTAAAATCATTTTTTCATATCAAACTTTTATAGCTCGGTATACCTATATCATTTATACTCGTCAAGACGAATCATACGAGCCCAAATTTGATGGGGTTGTGTCGTTTAACTACCAAGTTCGTATAGCCACCTTTCAGTTCCATCATCAGATCAGCTCCATTTCATAAAAATTTAATTTTGCATTGTCATCTGATTTACACATGCATGCATAATTTCAGCTTTTTTTTTGTCGACGGGTAAAATCATCTTTGACGAAACCCGCTCTTGGGTGGAGCGGGAGACAGTGTCAGACTCTTACTGACTAAAAACCCCGCGCCGTTCCTTCTAGCCTTCATACCGGGGCACGAGCTCCCTTTCGGACAACCCTGTCTCCAGTAGGCTTCGACCCAGCTGGGCCCCTCCTGCTGCTGAACTCCTTGAGGCGCGCGGGAACAGTGCGCGCCGTCGACTTCTTGGACTCGGTCCATTACCGGACGATCGGACAGCGAGCTACCCATGGCTCGCCGTCCGCGAGCCCGCGTCTACGGTGGTCGGAAATCGGGATCGGAATCCCGGCGACGGCGGCGAGGGCGCCGTTGCCTGATGCGGTCGGCCTCCTCCTTTGCAAGCATTACTGCTTCGCAGAAGGAGGCGACCGCCTGCCATTCCTCCTCGCTCCGGACCATGGCCTCGACCAGGGCCCGGCGCGAGAGGTCTCCGCCGCCGATCGCCCCCACGAGGGCACGGCGATGCTCCGCCCAGGCAGGGCACACCTCGACGGTGTGCTCCACTGTGTCCTCCGGGCGTTGCGCACAGTGGCGACACCCGGGCGTCTCTTCCGCTTGAATCCGATGCAGGAACCTCCCGAACTTGCCATGTCCGGTGAGGACTTGCGTCATGCGGAAAGTAAGGACGCCGTGAGGTCTTTCCAGCCACGCCTCAAAGAGGGGACTTACCGCCATAATCGTGGCGTGCCCAGCACTGGGTATGCAAAATTTCAGCTCAATCGGTAACCGGGTAGTGGGTCAAATTGAATTTACAAGATTTGATTACAGACAAACATCGAGACAAGTGAAACTAAATAAAAGCTTGTAAAAATAAAGCTTGCAAGAAAATTGTGAAGGTATTTAAGCAACCATATTATAAATAGGACCAGATATAGAAAAAGAACAACCATTTCAAATTCATTCCTATGAATCATAAAACCCTCATAAGCATTCATCATTCATTTGTCAATATCTCTTCCACACAAAATACATACTTGACAGAAAAATTATATCTAATAATACGAAAGAGCTCCCTTTCAAAAACATAACACAAGAACGACGGTAAACCCTACTTGACCCGGCCAAGTGTGTAGGATGCAAACCTTATTACCGTGTTTAATCCTCTTATGAAGACTACCCCCTTTTGCCCCACTCCATCCCTCCCACCCCCTACTCCCCGAGCAACGAAGGATCTTGTATTTTTAATGCGCAAAGTGTTTTTGTTTAAAATTTACATCAATTAGGGACTGTCGCATATAGCCCCCAGGTGAGGATGGAATATTGTTTTGTTGTGAGTTCGGATCAAAGTACTTTTCTTTACCTACAAACGTATAAGTAAATGACATTATGTATGGAATAATTATTTATTTATTAAAACTTTAGGCATGAGTTAAACACTGTAAAAAGGCAGGCTTTTTTATTAACTCTTCAGATACCGTCAATTAGATACACAATAGTAAGACAATAGATGCGTAATTATAATTGGACAGGAAGATTGGCAGGCAGATTGTTCCCCTCCTTTGATGTACGTGGTATAAGCGACGAGGCGAAACGCTTGGTCCAGACCGAAGAGGTTTCAATAACATAAGGGTGGATACTCGCTGTTCATTGGTTTGTCCGTAAGTAGAAGTTAGATGGTGGAGTCATGTTATTCCTGCGCAAACTACCCAAAATGCATCCTGTAAAACATCGAAAGGCTGGATACCCTGGCTTAGGCTAAACACACACTGATGCGGAGTCGAAGCGGCGTGTTTCCTTTTAGTTTTAGTTAGTCGTGCAAGCGAGAAAGAGGGATAGAGCTATAAACCCAGCATAGCTCCATCCCTTCATCAATTCAGTTTGGGTCGTGTTGTGTAGCCTCTGTTTTTCAAACTACAACGCGTGGCTACGCGCGTAAATATGCGTTATGCGAAAAATAAGACGCCTTGCAACGAATCGACTCTCATCATCATATCATCATATCAGCCGAAAGACGTCCACTGCTGGACATAGGCCTCCCCCAAGCGTCGCCACAACGACCGGTCCTGTGCGTCACGCATCCATCGGATTCCCGCGACCCTGACCAGACTGAATCGACTCTGCCTAAGTAGACATAAGTAGTATGTCAAAGTCATTTTTAGTCAAATCCACAATGTTTAGTATTAATACTAATAACCCTGTGGACAGCCAAATTGATCATAGCTTAATTGCTATTAATTCTTTTGTAAACTGTACGAAGGAGGTTCCATGTATCACTATGGAAAATTCTTTTGTAACTCTGGATAGTAGTTTAAACTAATTTATAGGACAACAGAGGGTACCAGTAACACCACAGTTATACCAAGTAATAACGAGGTACCTTCTTGCTTTCAAAAAGTTAAAATCCAAAAAGGGGCTCAGCAGCATGTCTTGAAGTTATTTCATCAAAATATTCAGGGTATCTCTTCCAAATTATTAGAAATTGAAATGTTTTTAGAAAAAACAATGTTTGATGTCATATGTTTTACTGAACATTGGTTGAAAGATTACCAAATGCTACTTAGTTATGAAAATTATAGTGTAGGCAGTTGTTTTAACCGTAAATCTATGCTGCGGGGTGGTTCCCTGATCTTAATAAAAAAATGCTTAAAATTTAAACAACGTAATGATATAGTTAGCTTGTCAAATGAACATTGCATTGAACTGTCCTGTGTTGAGCTAGATGAGCATGTTGTAGTGTGCGTGTACAGACCCCCGGACCCTCAAAACTTAAGTTTATTTGAAGCAACAATGGAAGATATTCTAACAAAACTTGCAGACAGTAAGAAATCCATAATTATTTGTGGAGATTTTAATATCAATATTTTAGAAAATAATTCAAATAGCTGCAGATTTTTAAGCCTTTTTAAATCATTTAATCTGTCTAATGTTTTTACAGAACCAACTAGAGTAACTCCAACCTCTGCAACTTGTATTGATAATATTTTCTGTGATTGTGATTATTCAGATAAAGCCATAGTGAATTATCTTCCGTCTGATCATAGTGGACAAATGGTGTCTTTTAAGTCTAAAGCAACTTTGGAAAAAACTCAAATTCAATTTAGGCCAATTACACTTAGCAAATTAATAAAATTTAATAGTAACATACAAAATAAGTTAAATGTTCTGGGCCATAGTATTGATGATGCTAATAAATTTTATAATAATTTCTTTTCAGTAATACTTAATGAATTTAATAAAAGTTTTGAAAAGAAGTCAAAAAATGTTTTCCCTAAGTTTGTATTTAGTGACTGGGCGACTAAAGGTATAAGGATAAGTAGGGAAAAACTATATGAACTATATGGCCTTAAGCCATTTTTTAACTCTGAAAGCTTTAACAAGTATGTAAATAAATATTCTAAACTCTTTAGAAAAATTTGCAAAGTAGCGAAGGCCCTTTTCATTAGCACAAAAATCAAATCGGCAGACAATAAAATAAAGACCGTTTGGAAAATTATTAATAGTGAAACGGGTAGAAATAAGGTACGAAACACGGAATTTTTATTGGAGACTTCACATGGTCCCATAAATTCTAACATAGAAGTAGCCCAAGAGTTTGTGATTTTTTTTACCAACATACCTCTTAAGACAACGGAAGCTTTAAATTCCTCGCCAGAGGCCTCAATTGCTTTATTGAAAGAAAACGTGCCAGGCTGTCCGGTTGAATTTCAATTCAAACATATAAACCCCATGACAGTCATAAAGGCTTTCCGGCAAATAAAAATAAAATTAACCGAGGACCTATGGGGAATGTCTGTTAAAGTTTGTACATCTATAATCGAGACCGTAGCACCATACTTGGCTTTAATCTTTAATTTGTGTGTGGACCAAGGAGTGTTTCCAGATGTAATGAAATTCAGTAAAGTTATACCTCTTTTTAAATCTGGCGACCATAATGACACCAATAATTATAGACCTGTATCCGTGTTGCCGGTTTTCAGTAAGGTCTTTGAAAAAGTTATGCTCAATCAAATGCTTATTCATTTTAACAGTAATAAAATCTTACACGAACAGCAGTATGGTTTCACCAAAGGACGTTGTACGACTGATGCTGGTGTCTCCTTATTAAAACACATATTTGCAGCGTGGGAGGAAGCCCAAGATGCTATTGGAATCTTCTGTGACCTCTCAAAGGCTTTTGATTGTGTTAATCATGAAACCTTACTTTTAAAGCTAGAACATTACGGATTAGGTAAACTTGCACTAAGCCTAGTGAAATCTTATTTAAATGACAGGCAACAGCAAGTTCAGATAAATGGTGTAAATTCACGGGGCTTAAAAATAAAAATGGGGGTACCACAGGGCTCTATATTGGGTCCTTTCCTCTTTCTGGTGTACATAAATGATCTACCGCATTTATTGAAAAAACAACCACATATAGTATTGTTTGCTGACGATACGTCCTTAATATTTAAAATCAATAGACGTTCCACACGTATTGATGACGTAAACAACGCTCTACAGCAGGTCCAAAACTGGTTTACTGTTAATAATTTAGTACTAAATGGAAAAAAAACGAAGTGCATAAGATTTGCGTTGCCGAATGTTAAAAGTAATGACTTGGAAATAATATTGAACAAGGAGAAACTAGAAATCGTCGAAAACACGTTACGCTCGACTCGAGGCTACAATGGGGCCCTCATTTAACATCTCTGGTAGGACGGCTTAGTTCAGCAGCATATGCTGTCAGAAAAATCCGTCAATTTACTGATGTACATACCGCGAGGCTGGTCTATTTTAGTTACTTTCATAGCATCATGTCTTACGGTATTTTGCTATGGGGACGGGCTGCAGACATAGAGTCTATTTTTATTCTGCAGAAAAGAGCTATCAGAGCCATATACAATCTTCGCAGGCGCGATTCTCTTAGGGAATTATTTAAAGATATAAACATCATGACGGTACCTTGTCAATACATTTATGAAAATATAATGTATGTCCGGAAAAATATTCATCTTTTTACTAAAATAAGTGATAGGCACAATTTTAATATTAGAAATAAGGACAAGTTAGATCAACCTCGATTCAGGTTAGCTAAAGTAGCTAGTTCTTTTATGGGGTACTGTGTAAAATTTTATAATAAAATTCCACTAGAAATTCTCCAATTAAACGAGTCAAAATTTAAAACCTGCATTAAACGCACACTATGTAGACAAGCATATTATAAATTGGAAGATTATCTCCTTGATAAAAATGCTTGGCTAAATGCCGGTCCTGCTCCATAGCCACATACTTTTGTAGCTACAAATTAGTCTTTATATATATATTCGAAGAGATGCTGCTGCCCTTTTCGTAATGTTGTTTTCAGTATTTTATTTTTATTTGATTAGTTTATTTCAATAGGACTTAGGATTCTTTACATGTTATATCTAAAAATAATAGCATTGTATAATGTAGAAGCACTTTTTTTCCAAATTTGTGAATGTGAAGTACCATGGAGCATTTTTATTAAGTTACAACTTTTTATTATTTTATTTTTTGACATTGCGAGCATGGCAGTTGAGAGTTTGACATGCTCACTCAAATGTCTCGCTGTTGGTGGCGCGTGTTATTGGGTCATTCGGTTCCCTTCAAAATGGTTGAGCTGAGTGGGGCTGATGCACGCGTCATGCTCGTGAACGGGTGCCGTCAGATGAGACTGGTCATCTCTTAGCTGCCAGTGGCTTAATTCAGTTTTTATCTTTTAATATTTTTTTTATTATTATCTACATTGTGCTCACATAATAGAAGCAACAAGAAATATGTAACCAAACACTATATGTAACACATATGATTTAAAAGAGTGTCCATGGAGTTTCTTGCACGTTCTTCTCCATAGAGATCTACTCTTTGGAACGTGCAACTTAGCTTCACTTATTTGTTTGACTGACCGACATTTTGACAATTCAAAAGTGCCTGTAATTGGTCTATTTGAAATAAACGTTTTTGATTTTGATTTGATTTTGATTTTGATTTTTTGAGTATTTTTTGAGCCTTAACGTTTACGTAAGTAAATTATGTTTAGATTTTGAGATTGGTAGCATCTCGGAAAGTGAGCACGATAATATATATGTAACTAGATTCCGCTATCGCCTTTTTGCTTTCCGACCCGACAACCCGACATACGGTGAGTGTAACCCTTACATTGTTGGCACCTCTACGGTTCGGACTAAGCATTTTGCTTCGTCATGAACACCGTATACATGAACTCTACTGGAAAAAAAATTCAGCTTCCCGACCAATTGTAATTTAGGTATCTTCAAGGCTAGAAGTAAATAAGGCTTGAACTATACTCCATCGGCTTAGATAGTTTACTAAAGATAAACAATCTTGATAATTATGTTTTTTTTTTATCAATTATTACATATTATATAACAAAGTCCCCCGACGCGTCTGTCTGGCTGTCTGTTCGCGATAAACTCAAAAACTACTGCACCGATATTTGAGAAAGGTTTTAGTATATAATTTGTTAAGTTTTTGTATTTATTTCTGTGTACATTAACGATATTTGTTAAAACTGTCGGGGAAAATAAGCCGAAAGTTTCCCCGAATTTAACGCGAGCGAAGCCGCGGACAAAAAAGCCGCACCTAGTTAAAAATAAATCGTATAAAAGACATACAAAGATTATTTAAATTTAGATTATTACCTAACATCGGTTTAGGTAAATACCTAAGGCCGTTTGTCCACCGCCGCCGTCACCGGGACGTCACCGAGAACGAGATGACGGCGCCAATTTAGCGAAACATACATTTTTATGGCCATGTGTCCACCGCACGCCCGTCACCTGAGCGCATTTTAAACTTAAACTGGGCCCGAAATAATCTCGTTCTCGGTGACGCCCCGGTGACGGCGGCGGTGGACAAACGGCCTAATTGTAAATATTTTTTGTCAATTTTTATATATTTTTTTCGATAATAGACATGTTAAGATTTTACTCTTAGTTAATTACATAAACAGATGACGTATAGCTCACTTCACCGTCAGCTATTGCACCACAGTGGAATCGACTCGATCGACCAATTTATGTCTCATTTATCTTGATTGACTAATTTATCTCATTTAATAAAAAAAAAGGTTTGATAACAAATGACGGCACGGTTGGTATATTGGCGAAGCGTTTGGCAGCTGCGTTGCATGTCGTAGGGTCCCAGCAGGGTCGTAGCCTACTGGGGCCATGGGTGATGCGAAAGAGATGCCTGGAGCCCTGGAGCAATCGCAAAAAAGGAACAGGAGTTTTTAGTTAAAAATCTGACACTATCTCCCGCTCCGCCTAGGGGTAGGGGTTGTCATTGGATGATTTTCACAACATAAAAAAGGTACCCAATTTGTTTAACACCATTCGATTTATGATCATTAAAGTATATTTAGGCATGACTGTGGGATTTTTCGAAACAATTACCGTGGCCGTAGAACGCAAAGCAAGTAAGAGTCTGACACTTCCTCTCGCTCCAACCAAAAAAAGGAGGAGTTTTTTGATAATTTTAGACTTCAAAAAAAAAAGATAATTCTGGCACAATGATACCCAATGATCAGCACCAGAACTATATGAAAAAATCAACCTTCCTTACACAAAGCCACATCAGCAGGTTGATTCAAATAAAATTGGTTTATAAAACCTCCAGATCGCAGATGGAAAGAAAATTGATACCAACATATAAATCTACATATTTATGCCAAAGCTTTCACCTGCCGTAATTCCTATTTACGTAGAAATAAATAAGTATTGAGCCCACTTTAGGGAGTTGAAATTACTTTGTTCAATTTAAGACATCGTTTATGAAATTTAAATTTAGTATCTGTAGTAACTGCTTGTGGTAACCAAACTTTTAACCTACTTAAAAGGCTGTTCAAAACTTGGTCCCTAGTATTTTTTTAAGGTGGAAATCATCCAATAACTTCTCCTACTAGGGTGGAGCGCAAGGTTTTTTACTGACACAAACCAAACCTATGTTTCTTTTTTGCCTTACCTGCCAAGGACCTCATGATTCCTTTATGGAAGTCAATCCATGGTGTGGTGTATGTAGATATAATTTTTGTTTAAGAGGGTCCTTCTCCACTCGCTTATCGTAAACATCGAAAATGGTTTAAAAGCTTGTTACTTCATTTAATGCAATCCAACGCGATGTTTGACGAAAAGGCAACGCAAAAAAAGAGACATAACGCCTGGAAACTCTGTTAGTATTTGGTAATTCCGAGATTTACTCGAAAATGTCACAAAACTTGCTCCAGAAAATTGCTGTTTTTTTTTTAAACCCTTAAAAGTTTTTGGAAAAAGTTGTCATCATTTAGAATCTTAATAAATTTTGCAAGGTCTCTAGAGGATTACTTTTTTGATTTTTTAAATTTTTAGGCAAATTATGAAGTGTCAAAGTTCATACAAAATAGGACATTTTCAGAGGTTTTTACTGGATTAGTTTTACACAAATTTAGAAATTGGTTTCTTTAGAAACCTAGATAATATCCACAAGATACTGTGTTTCCAAAATATCTAATGAAAAGTATGTAATAACGTCATAATCAGTTATGAGCGGTTGTATGAAAAACAGTGAAAATGTGAATTGTGATGCACCACCTTAAGGCCCTACCTCCCGAGCAGTGCCATAAAACAGAGATTTTCTAAAGCCTACTCCTCGGTAATGGCTTGGTTAATAGGTTTGATAAATATGTTTAATATAAATTCATGTCATAAAGAAGTTGGGGGAGACCTTTGCCCAGCAGTAGGACAGTAAAGGCAACAAAAAAAAAATCATGCACAACATTATCAACATAATTATATATTTTTTTTTCGTATAACTAATACTTTTGCACAAAATGTGTTTACACAAAAAATGCTGGTTAAGTTTTCTTCAGAATGTACATAGCATATGTAAATCAATCAATATTTCGCAAAGAAAATGGTTTTAAAGGTTATCTATGCGGGCACAGGTAGCAGTACGAGTATATGTGCATTAAACGCTGGCCAGATGTTCAAGAGACTTTACGCTTTAAGGATTATGTCACGGTTAAGAGATTTTTCGAAACCTTCCGTATGATACTTTTTTATCTAGGAAGCTCGCCTTAGGATTTATTTTCTGGTTTTTACTGTGACTTAATAAAGCATGATCTTTCTGCCCTTATCCCGTTTTATTTGGGGTCGGCGCAACACGTTTTTTTCTTCCATTCTGTCCTTTCGCTCGTCACGCTACCACTCCCTTTTCATTCATATCACTTCTCGCACAATCCATCCATCTTTTCTTTGGCCTCCCTCTCCCTCTCCATCCATCCACATGTAAATTCACAACTTTTTTAGCAACATGCGTTTCATCTCTCCTTTTTACCACCAGGACAAACGATTCCCTTTCAACTTTTCTTACACCGGCACCATTTTCAAACTTCCCCATTAGGTATTAATATTTATTTATTTCTAAAATTTTTGCACCCAGCAGATTATTATAATGCATTAACTAAACAGGTATGTTTTAGTTAGAAAGCCGAAAATTTCAAAAACCTCTCTGAGTACCACCATAATGTACGCGTTGAGAATAATAATTTAATTTAAAGACCCAAACATGAATGTAACCTTTTAGCAAACATTACCTGTCTGCCAGACAGATACATCAGACAATGAAGTTTATTACGTAAAAGATACATGGAATTAAAATAAAAAAAAAAGATAAAACATCCAACTGTACAGCTATAGACTAAGGAAGGGGTGTCGTGATAACCATTAACTAGTATTCTAGTGCCATGTAAAATACTGGTTTTTAGCGGCATGTGAAATACTGAAAAGCTCGTCAAACGCAAAATGCAACTGAGGGAACATAGGTAATCTTTAAGTCAGTAAACTGTCGCGTGGAAATGCAACGCCGGGGTGAAAGTCCACCGCCGCAACATGTCAAGGCATGGCGGACAGAGCTCCGGCGGGATCTCATGGTGAAATGGCGTCAGCAGCTATCGCAACCCAGTGCTGGGCACGCCACGATTATGACGGTAAGTCCCCTCTTTGAGGCGTGGCTGGAAAGACCTCACGGCGTCCTTCTAGCGTTCATACCGGGGCACGAGCTTCCTTTCGGATAACCCTGGCCCCAGTAGGCTTCGAACCAGCTGGGCCTCTTCTGTTGCTGACAACTCCTTGAGGCGCGCGGGAATAGTGCACGCCGTCGCTGTTTTGGGCTCGGTCCCGACAGTTACCGGACGGTCGGACTGCGAGCTACCCATGGCTCGCTGTCCGCGAGCCCGCGTCTACGGTGGCTGGAAATCGGGATCGGAATCCCGGCGGCGGCGGCGAGGGCGCCGTTGCCTGATAAGGTCGGCCTCCTCCTTTGCTAGCATTACTGCTTCGCAGAAGGAGGTGACCGCCTGCCAAACCTCCTCGCTCCGGACCATGGCTTCAACCAGAGCCCGGAGGTTAGGTTAGGTAATTCTAGGTAAACATGCTTCATTGTCGACCACATCATCGCTAACCATCAGGTTGAGCACTATCTCACTTGACGTACGTCTGTCTATCGATACTAAACGCGAGCCTATCAATAATAAAAAATATATTTTTATAACCAAGCAAATGCCTTTATAAAACTGTATTACGCAACACTGAATACAAACCAATGTTTTCAAAAATGCCTATGGTGTAGTGAAACCAAATAATATTTTCATTTATAAAATATCACAGTAAAGTTTTCGCTAGTTAAAATATTTCACGGACGTATAAAAACTGCCCGTGCGGAAAAATGTAGGTGGAATAGGACGTTCCAAAAATATGACACAAATAAAAAAGGATTTTGACGTTATTCACTCTATGGCTGGGCATTTTAAATGCGGTACCTTTTTTTGTTGTGATGTTTATATTTTACCAGGTGACATACTACCTTTATTTTGGTAGTATGTCACCCGAATGGATAGAGAAGGAGAGGGAGGCCAAAGAAAAGATGGATGGATTGTGTGAGAAGTTTGAAAAAAAGGGAGTTAGTGATACCGTGACAAGTGACAGGACAGAATGGAATAAAAAAAACGTGTTGCGCCGAGCCCTAATAAAAATGGTCCAAGGGCAGGAAGGTGATTATGACCTAAAGGCAATGATGCACTTGTGAAGTCAAAACTCCAAAGTCTTGAGCATCGACGCAGAGTTGCTTGCCTGTCCATTTTCTATCGTTTGCATTTCGGGGAGTGTGCACTAGAGCTATACAATTTAACCCTTCAGATACCGTCAATTAGAGACACAATAGTAAGACAAAAGATGCGCGGCCACCGGGTGTCGCTTGGGGATTCATGAATTAATTCCACCAAGTCCGTTCCATCATCGGACCACAAGATGTACGGCGTTGCGCCACCGGTATATGGTGGACATCACACCCATACGTACAAAGCGTTTTGGGAATACATTCATTATGCGTGCAGCTAAGGAGTGGAATTCCCTGCTGGAGTCTGTGTTTCCTGATCGCTATAACCTAGGGGTCTTTAAGTCAAGAGTGAATAGATTGCTTCTAGGCAAGCGTGTTCCATCGTCGGCCACATCATCGCATCAGGTGAGATAGTGGTAAAACGTGAGCCTATACATAATAAAAAAAAACCTTGATCCATAGTTATAGACAAAACAATTCAAAAAAAATAATAATATAAACAAAATAATAAAAGTATAAAAAACCTTAATTATCATAAATAACCAATAAACATTCAACAAGCTACCACTAACAAAAAGTAGATACACACAAATTACGTAAAGAACTACCCCTAATTGTTTAACGTGCCACCCTTTCATTCGGCATGAGAGCAGGAAATGACTGCCATAGAACTCTTCAGGTTACGTGCCCCGCAAGCAGAAGTATCCACTCAGAAAATCGAACGGGTTCGTAATTGAAAAATCGTTTTCGATGTTCAAGAAAAAATCGTTCGATTCTTACTTAGGTAGGGATGGTATTAGGGTGTTTCGGCGGCATCGAGGTAAATGTATTTTCGAGTAAAAAAAGTATGTTGTGTTGTGTTGAAGATGATAATGTTGTTTTGAGTAGGTGATTGATTATTTTTTTGTTAGCTAGTGAGGTTTGGTTTGGTTTGGCTTAAATGTGGAAAAAATAATTTTAGAACCATTTTATTTTTTTTATTTTTTTTTATTCCACAACTGTCACACAACGCCGTCTAGTCGTAAACTAAGCAGAGCTTGTGTTATAGGTACCTACTAGACAACTGATAAAAATACTTACCTATATATTTCTAAATACATACATATTATAGAATAATTACACCCAGACACAGAACAAATGATCCTGCTCATCACACAAACATTTGTCCTGGGTGGGAATCGAACCCACGACCTCCGGCATAGCAGTCAGGGCCACTAAATACTTAACCTACAGGCCAGTCAAATTCACAACGGGTTTACTCCAATCCATTATCTATACTATAACTGTCTCACTCGCGGAAGAGAGTGTCAGACTTTTACTGCCTAAAACTCACAGTACTACTTCAGTTGCCTTTTTGCGAGGGTCACGGTAACTCCTTTGAACAATCCGCAACCCAGGCATGCATCGAATCTAACCTATACCCCTAGCCAAGTTGCTAATCTGCAATAGTTAACGCTAGTAGAAAGCTTCAAATGTACGGGAATGACGTTATCTCAACGCTCAGTCACGTGATCAGAACAAAAGAATTGGCGGCAAGGACGCAAGCGAAACGGTTGTAACTTGGCTAGGGGGCTGGTTCTGTCAGTCTTGCTGACATCTGTTTAAGTCACATACAGAACACAACGTGCCGTTGACCCAGGTCCTAACAGGGCAGGTGGACGGCGAGCTACCAAGTGCTTGCAATTGCGACTGGCCTGTTGGTCTAGTGGTTACTGTGGTAAGTGTTCCTGACTGCTATGCCGGAGGTCGTAGGTTCGATTCTCACCCAGGATAAACGTTTGTGATGAACATGATCATATTTTCTGTATCTGGGGGTTATTTATCTATAATTTGTAGGTATTTAGAAATATATAAGTATGTTTATCAGTTGTCTAGTACTTTTAACACAAGCTCTGCTTAGCTTGAGACTAGATGGCGTTGTGTGATAGTTGTGGAATGTTATTATTATTATAATTGGGGGCAAGCACCAACAAACACAAAGCACAAAGAATTGCCAATCTTAAGTGGCAATGGGCAGGGCACATTGCTCGCAGAACAGATGGCTGTTGGGGCCGAAAGGTTCTGAAGTCGCGGCCGCGTACCGCAAGATGCAGCGTTAGAAGGCCTCCAACAAGATGGACTGGTGACCTAGTGAAGGTTGCGGGAAACCGATGGATGCGAGATGCACAGGATCGTTCGTTGTGGCGACACTTGGGGGAGGCCTATATCCAACAGTGGACATATATCGGCTGAAATGATGATGATGATGACGATGACTGACAAATTATCAGCTTTTATAAAATGCCGAAAGTCTAACATGGCTATGGCTTTTAGGATATTAGGGTTTTAATGATCATAGAAGCAATGTCTAATACTATATTACGAAGACCGCCCTTCCAAAAAAGCTACTTCAATTAAGGATCAAAGAGGTAATTAACAAATATAATATGTAAACTTAGAGAGGATTGACAATCAAGGACGATGAGGCCGTAATTAGAGTAACTAACGTGTGTACCGTAACTTATAATAATTATTATTTGCTTAAATGCTCTATCAATAGTTAAACTATGAATCAATAAACACAGGAATGTGTAATTGAGTGAAATTGTATTAATTACGAGTATACCTAAGTCACTCAAGCTGTGGAATTAGGTATTTGCTTGCCTGTACCTATATTCTTTTTTTTTTATTTGTATAGGGTAAAATTTATTGAGAATTAAACATAGAACAAGAAAAATAAAAACACTTAACTAATTAAAACTATATATAAACAATAACCCCTACCTAAAATATGGCGTCAAAAAATCCCTCCGCATCGCTGTCGACTGGAAGTGTGCCCAAAACACAGGCGACATTGCCACGTTGCATGGCAATGCTTAATCTCTGACCGAGTTAAAAGAAAACTCTTGGGTCACGCGAAGAGTCAACTAGCCGTTTGAATAATCTATATCTATATCTACGAGTATTATCTATATCTATCTATTCTATATCTATATCTATATCTATATCTATATCTATATACATATTATAAAAATGACCCCCGTTTTCCGTTGTCACGACTTGGCATGAAAACGGCTTGACCGATTTGGCTCTTTTTTTTTTGTTGTGATTGTAATTGTGAGGAGAAGGTTCATAAGGAAAAAAAAATTAGGGTAGAGTAGGGTAGAGTAGGGTAGAGTAGGGTAGAGTAGGGTAGAGTAGGGTAGGGTAGGGTAGAGTAGGGTAGAGTAGGGTAGAGTAGGGTAGAGTAGGGTAGAGTAGGGTAGAGTAGGGTAGAGTAGGGTAGAGTAGGGTAGAGTAGGGTAGAGTAGGGTAGAGTAGGGTAGAGTAGGGTAGAGTAGGGTAGAGTAGGGTAGAGTAGGGTAGAGTAGGGTAGAGTAGGGTAGAGTAGGGTAGAGTAGGGTAGAGTAGGGTAGAGTAGGGTAGAGTAGGGTAGAGTAGGGTAGAGTAGGGTAGAGTAGGGTAGAGTAGGGTAGAGTAGGGTAGAGTAGGGTAGAGTAGGGTAGAGTAGGGTAGAGTAGGGTAGAGTAGGGTAGAGTAGGGTAGAGTAGGGTAGAGTAGGGTAGAGTAGGGTAGAGTAGGGTAGAGTAGGGTAGAGTAGGGTAGAGTAGGGTAGAGTAGGGTAGAGTAGGGTCTAGTAGGGTAGAGTAGGGTAGAGTAGGGTAGAGTAGGGTAGAGTAGGGTAGAGTAGGGTAGAGTAGGGTAGAGTAGGGTAGAGTAGGGTAGAGTAGGGTAGAGTAGGGTAGAGTAGGGTAGAGTAGGGTAGAGTAGGGTAGAGTAGGGTAGAGTAGGGTAGAGTAGGGTAGAGTAGGGTAGGGAGAGTTGGGTGGAGTAGGGAAGAGCGGGAGCGAAGCCGCGCGGGCAAAAGCTAGTTCTTTAATAAGACTGGACCCCA
Source organism: Mythimna lalbum (assembly GCA_949319445.1). Classification (NCBI taxonomy): domain Eukaryota; kingdom Metazoa; phylum Arthropoda; class Insecta; order Lepidoptera; family Noctuidae; genus Mythimna; species Mythimna lalbum. The sequence goes on along the minus strand of OX439359.1, from coordinate 5,025,620 downwards.
CGGCCAAAAGTCTTAAAAAAAAACCCCAAACGGTTCAAATATTTTATACTAAACATTCAAAAGATATCTTTCTCTGAAAACAGCATCAATACTAGCTAAATATTGATTTGAGGAAGAGTGAAGGCGTAGTGGGAACATCTCTCTCTCTTACTTCACACACGTAACCTAATGGCAGTGACGTCACATTTCAGTATGTGCATCCCTATACTGTTATTTGACAGTTTCCTCCTGCACCAGGTTTGAAAGGTTTCTAACTTGATTTATACCTATAGACTGAATTCTTTCTATTTACAATTTTCAATAAAGTTACCTTTTGATATAAACAACAAAACAAAATATAAGTAAAGTAGCCAATTGTTCGAAAGAGAGTCGATTCATAATAATTAGAGTTGAAATTTTAGAGAATTATCAGCAAATGAGGAAACTGCTGCATTTCCTTTTACAAAAAAAAAACAGAAACGTTTAACTTGTATTAAAAAATAGACTACGTATGTGTAGTAGCGCATTCGGTTAGGTTTAATACGCAGTAATGCATTCGGCGATGGAGTATGCTTGGCCTGAAGTAAACTAGTCACTATTGACTTAAAGATACTCTAGTTAATACTCTGTCAGGGAAACAGATACCGGCAGAAACCCCCGGTATGAAGGTTAGAACGAACGGGATGGTTTTTAGTCAGTAAGAGTCTGACACTACCTCCTGCTCCACCCAAAAGCGCGGGTTGTCATTGGATGATTTTTACCACCGAAAAAAAAAGCTACTAACAGGGAAATATGAATTACAAATAATATAAACTGTATATTTAGAATTTCAATCAATAATCTCGTCGTCTCATCGTCTGACAAGCTACAACAATTTTGAAATCTGTTTCAGCATAAAATTGTTTGATGCGTCGATTTCCGCATAATTGGCCATTTGTTTCCCCCCTCTAGTGTTTCATTTCCTCTGTCGACAAATAGAGGGTTACTTTGAAGAGTATTAATGATGACGTTGGTAGATACTCTTCAAACCTTTTTTTATTGAACTAACCGGAATAATTACTTTTAATATTATTTTAGAGTGATTTTTTCAGCGCCTTTTGTTTTAAAATTCAATTACATTTTTTGCTAAATTATCATACTAATATTTTAAAACCAAAAGTTTGTATGTTACTCCTTCATGCTCAAACAACTGTGCACGGAATATCACGCATGGCAGCTACCATATTATATTATATAATATATGTATATAAAAACTTGACGACGACGATACACAGACCACGGTAATTTCTCTTTGATATTTAGTTCTTTCAAGATGGAAACATTAGTTCGGTGCGTTCCATGGGATTCTAAGCATTCGTCTCCAGTACGTCAATCTTGTGACAGTGTCGTATCCTCGGCGTACACATCTCAGCTATATATAAAAAAATTGGAAAGACCAAGCTCTTCATCAACCTTTGTGTTTGTGGTTATTCAGCGATCCTTCCAAATTTTTGTAAGATTTTCCTTCCCAAATTCTCTTACTAAAAAAGAGGTTACCTGGGTAGGTAACCTCTGGGTGTCTCTGGGTGGGTCGTCTCTGGACGACTCGAGGAGGAGGAGGTACTGCTGGGTAGCATTACCTCCTCCTCCTCGAGTCGTATTCCTCATTACTGAGGGTCGTGCAGTTCCCGCTGGATTAGCTTCTTGTTAATGGTATCTCGCCATCTGTGACGTTCTTAGCGTCATGAAGTGCGACGTGCAATTGTGTGTCCAGTGTGGAGCGGACCTGATATGCCCATCTTATTGGGCTGCGGCCCCTTGGTCGTTTGCCATCAACCATGCCAGTTACGATGAGCAGTTCAAGGACCCCAGCAGTACACACACAATTTTTTTAATAACTTCTAAAAACAAGAAACCACTAAGTCAGAAAAGCTTGTTCGACAAAGACCAGTATAACATATTATAGTATAGTATGTCCTACTTTTCCTACATCCATGTATCCTGGCCGTCCATTCAATAATATATTATTGTCTCCCGCCTCGCTATACGATTTATGTGTCGTGTCTACCACGTTTAATTGTTCACCCGACCAGCTGAACTTATTTTTATCAGTACCAGTATATGTCTGTTTTATTTTTATTGTTCTGGTAAAACTATCATTAATATCTTTATATAAAATTGTTCTGAACGTGTGTTTGTCACCTAATTTCTTTTAAACGGTTCGACTGATCTGGATGAAATTGTATGTGTATATTTGAGTGGTGAATGGTTTGAAAATATAATTGAACCCGATTAGAGATGTGCCGTTGTCGGCAATATTGCGCGAAGTGGGAATTTTGCTGGCAATATTGCCACCAATATTCTTACTTCACGCAATATTGCCACCAATATTGCGCGAAGCGTTACATCTCTAAATCCGATAGGTAGCGCAGCAATCGAGTTCTAAATTTTTAACGCAAAGCCAGTCAGCGGGCAGAACAAAATCTGTCGGGACCGCTAATAAGTAGGTATACAAATTTCAAACAAAATTAAAACTTTAGCATCTAATATTATTATTATTGTGCGTTGAAAGGTCCTACTTAAATATAATTTTGCAAGCAAGCAAAGATATACATATACTATTAGTGTACACATTAAAACAACGGTTGAGACAAAACTGTCTTAGACAGACTTGTCTACGACACTGCAGACTTGTCTGTGACAAAACTGTTTTTTCTACGATAATACTAAATTGCTTTTTAATATCTAATATTGTATTAGACAAAACAGTATTGTAGCAGACAAGTCTGTCTAAGACAGTCTTGTCTCAAGTACGCGTAGATCCGTAACCATCTATGTATTAACTGAATACATTCAATAGATATTATTGTCTCCTGTCTCTGGGTACAATTTATGTGGCGTGTTTGGCACGCTTTGTTAGCTTTGTCTCCATGCTCACTTCGCGTTTGATTGCGCTCTACTGCTCTTGATGACTCGACCTGGTTTAAGGTTGAGAAAGTTTGTCGAGGAAGCTTGAAGGATTGTTTTACTAACTCGTCTATTAAATTAAAAGTTCTAACTTAAATAGTTAATTGAAGAACAAAGAAAAAAAAAAACAATCAACTAATTTGGCTGTCCTATTGGTCTAGTGGTTAGTAACCCTGCTGAAGGTCGTGGCTTCGATTCCCACTTAAGACAATGTTTGTGTGATGAGCATGATCAATTGTTCTGTGACTGGGTGTAATTTATCTATATATGTATGTATTTAGAAATATATAAGTATGTTTATCAGTTGCCTAGTACTCATAACACAAGTTCTGCTTAGCTTGGGACTAGACGGCGTTGTGAGATAGTTGTGGAACATTATATTATAATATTATATTTACTGACACTCATGTAACTACACACATCTTCACACTACACTCTCACTCACATACACTCACCCGCAGACACTTGATTTAATTTAATTTTATTATCTATATTTAGGACAGAAGGAGCTGAGTCTCCCGACATAGGCATTACCTGCCTAAAAGAAGGCCCCAATCATAAATAACGTAAAAACTTAAACTCCTAAGTCTTAAGTTTGCGCTACACGAATACTGACAAATTAATGCTTGTACTGACTGGACAGGTTCACTCAAATGTGTGTGGTTCTTTCTTCAAAAGATCATCTGGGACACTAATTTGCATGGTTCTCATATGACTTGACCATTATATGTTTACTGTATGGACTTTAAAAGAGACTTTGACCCCTGAGTTGGTTTTGGTGTTTTTTCTCAGGGTAGTCAGCTAGGAAACACCGGCTTCATATAGTTAAAACTGACTGAAAACAAAATTGACGTGTAAAAGTGTTTTTTTTTTAAACCTATTTGCTAAATAAATATCATTGGTCCTGTTACATGATTTTTATCTCTATTATTGAGAACAGTAATAACTTCCACAACTTTAACCACAAAATATATATGTACAGAAGTCAATCTACATACAAAGTGCGCTCGAGCAACGCGCACATAGACACTGCTCACGGTTCTGATATCTCGGTAGCGTCTCGGCCAACTCATCGAACAGTTCAGGCTCAACCGCGTGAACTGAAGCTAAAAAGTGAAGTACATACATGACATTGTCTTCTGTGCCTATCTATTTTGTGCTTTAACCCTTCAGATATCGTCAATTAGAGACACAATAGTAAGACAATAGATGCGCGGCCACCGGTGGTCGCTTGGGGATTCATGAATTAACTAACACTAAAACCTATATTTTGTTTGCACCCTCCCAATATCTCCGATTGTTTTTCCTCCTCCCAAAAACCTACAGTTCAGTGATAAATTCCGAACGTGTGTAAAGCCGTAAGATCGGTGATAAGTAGCCTTCCTCGACTGCTCCTGAACTATTGTCTACACGTGATCAGAATAATCAAACGGTAACATCGATGACTGATTTTCAGATCAAATGCTGTGATTGTTTTGTTTGTGACCCTTAGGAGATATGGTGACAGAAACATGTTGTTACAAATATCTTTCAGGAGTGAAGACGTTTTACATTATATGTGTTTTTTCACGTTACTTTTTTTGGCTAGAATTATGCTTTTATTGGCATAATGGTACCTACTAAATAAATCAACGTGTAACTTACTATTACTGATATATTTTAGGTGATTGGTTTAGCATTTCCAGGTGTTATAAAACATCTCTTCAGGGATGTGTCCTAACAGGCGTTGTACAGAGAGGGTTCCGGGTGATCTTTTAAGAGGCCGTCTTCCACGTACTAATGGTGATCACCGGGATGGTTTTAGTGAGATAAGAATCCCACACTTCCTAGTGTTTTCCCCAAAGGCCTTTTGTAGGTTTCTCTCCGAAAACAATAAATAAGGTATTTAATGTAAATTTTGTGTATTTTAATGAAGTTTTATTAAAAACGATAGCGTTGTTTCAAGCACATCTTTTTCTGACAGGACATTATCAAATGAAGGTATGTGACAGACTGACTGCCCACTGTATGCTCCACTGCTTCCTCCAGACGATCGATACAAGAACCTCCCGAAATACCCATTTTTTTCGTTTTTTTGTAGGCTCATCAAATGACTCCTCCCGCTCCGAGTGAAGCAAGAAGGAAATTCTGACTTTTACTGACTAAAACCCATATATTTTTGGTCAATTACCTTGCAAGACTGCGGTGATTATTTCAAACAGTTCCCCCCCCCCCCCACCCGCCAGATTATAAGTATTAAAACTAAAGTTTGTAGAAACTTTGCTTTTGACCAATTCTAATTCACAAGAACATTACTCCTTCCTTAACAAGACTACAGCCTTCTAACTTTTAAACTTTAAGCCCAGGTAACACAAAGTTAAGGCGCAATGTCTACTCCAAAATTGGGTTTTAAGATAACGAAGGCAAAAGGGTGAGTTTGGACGTCAACTCACCACTTTTAAAGGGTAATGTACACTACGGTCCTAAGATTGGTCCATTTGGTTTTTGGTCTTAAGCTCTGGTCCATTTAAGTTATCTAGCTGCCTAACTAGATTACTGGGAGCACTGTAGCATGTAATGACACGTAATTTTGGATTGGGTGGACTAATTTGTTAACAAAAATCATTTGCGGAAACTAGGAAAGGAGGGTTCTGTCTTGCTACAGTCTGCAGCATTTTAGTACACCCTTGTGAAACAAAGTATAATTTTATGCAAACACTAGTTTATTCTAGCAACCCTACCTATAATTTTTCCACTGCTAGAAAACAGGCTTTATCTCCGTCTCGTAGAGCTATGTGATATAGGTTCTAAACTTAATCCTTAAACTTAGTTTAAAAAAAAACATAATTAAAATTATAATCAAAGATAAAGTCCTTTAGGAGGAACTTTCTAACACTTTAATCGAAACTAATCGCCATGACAACGAAAAAACTATTCGATTAATTTCTATAAAACTAGCCGCTCGTCCCGGCTTTGCACGGGCAATAAATATAGCTTATTTTACTCAGGGTAGCTTTCCAATGATGAAAGAATTTGTGAAATCGGCACAGTCATTTTTGAGTTTATTCATTACAAACATACACACAAAAACACAAATTTTCCTTCGTTATAATATTAGTTTAGATAACAAGCTACAGCTGTTTACTTGATAGAAAGAGGCTGAGTTAAAGTTCAATCAAATAGAGGAACTGACTTAGATTTCATCGAAAAACCTTCGAACAAATCACATATCTAACTACAAAACTACTAACAGACCCACTCAATATTCGTTTAATTTACATCATACATACTCCTGAACCCTTATCCCGATTGATAAACCCTTCGTCCCATCCAAAAATTGGATAGCACCATTCCCCGAACTCCGGACACCGGACACCAGAATTCAGTGCGATGCCAACTGATTAATGGACACTGTACGTTTTAAAACCGAATTTAAATAACATTTTTACAGTCCGTGAATTATTTATTGTGAACCATCATGAATAAAATTTGTATAAATATTTCAGAGATCATTTTACTTGGTGAGTGCGCGCTGATTTTTCTTGAAAGATTGAGGTTGGAAAATTAAAGGTGTTTAAGGGGGAAGCTTTTGAGCTCTTAGATAACAATAGTGTTATCTGTGTTATTAGGCCGCAATTAGGCTTTCATAAAGTCCTAATACGCATTCGCGGTGATAATACGCCAGCGAAGGCTGAGCAGGTGGCAGGGACTAGCCAATCTGGCGCAAGGTTTCTGCCATCTGCTCAACACGCTCCTAAGGCGGGGCCGAGCGTCCGGGTCTCTGGTAAAACGGCAAAGCGACAAAACGCTAAGCCGAAACCCGGAGGCCAGGGCGTCAGGAACCGCCCCCTCGGGGCACCACCGACGAAAGGGGCTACACGTCCCAATCGATCGGTAGTGGTGAGCCGACCGGCCAAACCTCAGGGCTGCCCTAAAGCCTCGAAGCCAAGCAGGTCGAATAACGCCGCTTAGCCCACCCACACAAACACATAACACTAACACAACACAAACACACCATAACACAGACACACATAAACATAAACACACAAGTGGTGCAGATAAACCTGCATCACGCCAGAGCAGCCACGGCTGTTCTGGAAAAACTCTTCATACAAAAGAACCTTCACATCGCTCTTATCCAGGAACCGTGGATGGCTAATACTAACACGGTGTCTGGACTGGGCTCTGCAGGTAAGGTCGCTCATCATATCGGTGGAGTCAAACCAAGAGCGTGTATACTTTTCAATGATAATATTGATTTCTTATGCATACCAGGCCTGTGCAGCGATGACCTGATTGCAGCTCATGTAAATGTCAAGAGCGGAAATGGACACCTCATCGTGTGCTCGGCATACCTGGACGGGACGAAAACCGACCCATCCGAGGAGCTTGCAAAGGTAGTAGAGTACGCTTATGCCAACAATGCCGAGCTTCTCATTGGGTGTGACGCCAACGCCCACCATACCAACTGGGGCAGCACTGACATCAACGATAGAGGTGAGTTGCTTCATGATTTTGTACTAACTAACCGCCTCCAAATAGTAAATGAGGGATGTAAACCGACCTTTGTAACTAAATCGAGGAAGGAAGTTCTTGATGTAACTCTCGCTACTATTCACACTGCCAGGCTGATAACCAATTGCCATGTCAGTGATGAACCATCTATGTCTGATCATCGACTTATTGAATTCGCTTTGAATACATCCAACATTTGTGGAACTATCACTTTTAGGGATGCGAAAACCACGGATTGGGACTTGTACAGACGAAAGCTCCAGGAGAGACTCCTAGACGTCCCTAAAACCATACGCTCCCCTGAAACATTGGACTATGCTGTCACTCAAGTTACTGAAGCCATTACAGCCTGTTATCAAGAGAGCTGTCCTCTAAAAACTGTGAGGGATAGAAAAGTCATATGGTGGAACAAAAGGCTCGATGTTTTAAGGGAGGAATCACGTAGGTTGTTTAATAAGGCTAAATCGACTGACGATTGGGATCGGTATCGGAAAGCTTTAACTACCTATAATAAAGAAATCCGAAAGGCAAAAAGACTTTCATGGAGGAAGTTCTGCGAGGAGATTACTAAAGTCCCTCAAGGAGCCAGAATCCACAAAGTCTTATCCAAATCGCCTACGAATCAACTGGGACTCTTAAAGAAACCAGACGGTGCCTTCACTGCATCAGCGGAAGAAAAACTTTTGGCGTCAACACACTTCCCTGGCTCGGTGATGGCACAAGACATCATCGTACCATATTCACCTCATATCCGCCTCTCCAGGCCTACAAATGAAGGCTGGAGAAGAGCGGCGAGGTATTTTAGACCAAACAAGGTAGAATGGGCTTTTTTTTTTTTTTTTTTCTCTCGACGGGGAAAATCATCATTGACGAAACCCGCTCTTGGGTGGAGCGGGAGACAGTGTCAGAGTCTTACTGACTAAAAACCCCGCGCCGTTCCTTCTAGCCTTCATACCGGGGCTCTAGTTTCCTTTCGGATAACCCCGACCCCGGTAGGCTTCGACCCAGATGGGCCCCTCCTGTTGCTGACAACTCCTTGAGGCGCGCGGGAACAGTGCGCGCCGTCGACGCCTTGGCTCGGTCCGGACAGTTACCGGACGATCGGACAGCGAGCTACCCATGGCTCGGCGTCCGCGAGCCCGCGTCTACGGTGGCCGGAAATCGGGATCGGAATCCCGGCGGCGGCGGCGGGGGCGCCGTTGCCTGATGCGGTCTGCCTCCTCCTTTGCTAGCATTACTGCTTCGCAGAAGGAGGCGACCGCCTGCCACTCCTCCTCGCTCCGGACCATGGCCTGAACCAAAGCCCGGCGCGAGAGGTCTCCGCCGCCGATCGCCCCCACGAGGACACGGCGTTGCTCCGCCCAAGCAGGGCACACCTCAACTGTGTGCTCCACCGTGTCCTCCGGGCGTTCCGCACAGTGGCGGCACCCGGGCGTCTCTTCCGCTCGAATCCGATGCAGGAACCTCCCGAACTTGCCATGTCCGGTGAGGACCTGCGTCATGCGGAAGGTAAGGACGCCGTGAGGTCTTTCCAGCCACGCCTCAAAGAGGGGACTTACCGCCATAATTGTGGCGTGCCCAAGGTAGAATGGGCTATAGACTCATTCAAGCCGATTAAGTCTGCAGGTGATGACGATATCTTCCCAGCTCTCCTGCAGCAAGGGAAGACTATACTCATCCCTATCTTAATCAAAATCTTCAGAGCAAGCTTTGCCTGGGGATATATACCTGAGAAATGGACTACAGTTAAAGTCTGTTTTATCCCAAAGGCTGGTAAGAAAGACTACTCTCAACCAAAGTCCTTCAGATCAATAAACCTTATCTCCTTCCTACTCAAGAGTATGGAAAAGGTTATTGACGAATGCATCAGGGATGGACCATTAAGGGCTAACCCTCTGCATCCGAAGCAACATGCTTACCAAAAAGGAAAATCCACAGAAACTGCTCTGTTAGAACTAACAGACAGGATCGAAAGGGCTTTGGAAGATAAACAGATAGCCCAATGTGCTTTCCTTGATATTGAAGGAGCTTTCGACAACGTCACCATAGACGCCCTTTCCAAGGGAATGAAGGCGAAAGGGATAGACGAGAAAACCACTCGTTGGATCAAATTCATGCTCCTCAACAGAACTATCAGTGTTACCTTACACGGAACTACAAAAAGCTTCAAAACAACTAAAGGGTACCCACAAGGAGGCGTTCTATCGCCACTTCTATGGCTACTCGTTGTTGACCAATTGCTGGTTGAAGCCTTTAAAAGAGACTTAGATGTACACAGCTATGCTGACGATGTGGTGGCTTGTGTTATCGGCCCCTGTCACAGCACGGTATCACCTATACTGCAAAGATCTCTGAACGTTATAAGCACATGGTGCACAGAGAACAATTTATCGGTTAACCCGAGTAAGACAACAATAGTCCCCTTTACTAGGAAGCGAAAGTTGGACAAATATGTAACGCCCACTGTAAAGGGGACTCGCATACCATTCTCCAATGAGGTCAAATACCTGGGCGTAACTATCGACCAGAGACTGACCTGGAACACTCACATTAATAATGTGATTCAAAAGGCTAAAATAGCTTTAGGAATATGCTGTCGCTTAGCAGTGACGAAATGGGACCTAAACCCTAAAAATCACCCTGTGGTTGTACACCGCTATAGTCAGGCCGATAATAACGTATGCCTGCGTAGTATGGTGGAGGAAAACATCCCAAGTGACAGTCATTAACAAACTTAGTGGTTTGCAGAGACTTGCATGCATCATATCAACAGGGGCCATGTCTACAACCCAAAGCTGCTGTAAATGCCCTGCTTAACCTTCCGCCACTTCATCTATTAATTGCGAAGGAGGCGAAAGCGGGCATGTATAGAATAAACAGCACTGGCAAAGTAAACTGGCGCTCTCAAGCACTGAGATCGCTACACGAATCAGTGCTTGAACACGATTAACTAGCTATGACAACAGACGTCATGCTTCCACAGTGTAACTTCACAAGAAATTACACAGTAGAACTGCCGAGCAGAAAGGATTGGTCAAGCAACCTCATTACTTGCAAGGCTGGAAGCCTGATCTGGTTTACAGACGGATCCAAAATGGGTGAGAATGTAGGATGTGGAATATTTAGCATTAGCCCGAAATTCAGCAAAAGCTTGAATCTGGGTAAATATGCCACCATATTCCAAGCGGAGGTATACGCCATTATAGAATGTGCGGAAGCCAACCGTCAAAGAAACTACATAAATTAATTAATTCTGATTTACTCAGATAGCCAGGCAGCTCTTAACGCCTTGAACTCGAATACAATAAATTAGAAACTGGTAAAAGACTGCGTTAACAAACTAAATGACCTGGGGCAAAGGAATAAAGTTATTCTGAGATGGGTACCGGGTCATTCTGGAATTACTGGCAATGAAAAAGCCGACGAACTTGCAAGGACTGGGGCTCAGGGTCATCAGGTAGGACCAGAACCTTTCTGTGGTATCTCAAAGAACCAGGCCATGCAGATCCTTAAGGGCAACCTATTTGGCGATTCAAAAAAGCACTGGTTGTTACAACCAGGACTGCTACACACCAAATCTCTTATAGAAGGCTACTCACAAAAACGAACTGCCGAGCTTCTTGAGCTTAGCAGGACGAACATCTGTGCGATAGCCCGCGCCTTAACCGGCCACTGCAAATTAAACAGGCACCAATTTAACATGAAACTGAGTGACACTGATGTTTGCCGGTACTGTAATCAGGAGAAGGAGACCCCTAAGCACCTATTGTGTGAATGCGGGCCCCTTATCCACAAACGGAGTATCCATCTGGGTCGACACATTATTCGCCCGGAGGAGATTAAAACTCTTAAAGCTAGGAGTATTCTAGACTTCCTGGAAGCCTCCCGGCTAAAAGAGTTACTCTAACAAGGTGGCGAGTCACAATAGATCTTTTAGGTCGCAGTGACTACATCTCCTACACTATGGGAGATGCATAGCCCCTTATCTTCAAAATAATAATAATCTGTGTTATTTGAGTAACTATAACAGATATACACAGATAGAAAAACACCATAATAAAATCGACAACTAAAGTAACAAAATATGTATAAGGAAATCGAAGCTACATTATAAAGTTTACATCTCAAATTTCGTTATCACACTTTTTAACAGTAACTATAGTTACATTGCTTAAGGTGGTGCATCATGACTCACATTTTCACTGTTTTTCGTACAACCGCTCATAGCTGATTATGACGTTATTACACATTTTTCATTAGATATTTTGGAAACACCGTATCTTGTGGATATTATCTAGGTTTCTAAAGAAACCAATTTCTAAATTTGTGTAAAACTAATCCAGTAAAAACCACTGAAAATGTTCTATTTTGTATGAACTTTGACACTTCATAATTTGCCTAAAAATTAAAAAAGTCAAAAAGTAATCCTCTAGAGACCTTGCAAATTTTATTAAGATTCTAAATAACGACAATTTTTTCCAAAAACTTTTAAGGGTTTAAAAAAAACAGCTATTTCCTGGAGCAAGTTTTGTGAAATTTTCGAGTAAATCTCGGAATTACCGAATACTAACAGAGTTTCCAGGCGTTATCTCTCTTTTTTTGCGTTGCCTTTTCGTCAAACAACGCGTTGGATTGCATTAAATGAAGTAACAAGTTTTTAAACCATTTTCGACGTTTACGATAAGCGAGTGGAGAAGGACCCTCTTAAGCCATTTTCCCCTTAACACTCTAATCCATCCCACAATATCTAATTACCATAAGATTCCCGGCCAGTCTGTTACTTCTCAGGCTGCGTCCAGAGTGGATACGCGGTTATGAGAGTGGGTGCGGGCGCGATTACATTGTAGTAGACAGAAGCGACTGATGAGTTTCCTGATGGCAGAGCAATATATTTCAATTGATTCGTTACAACTGGCTACGCTTAAGTTCAGAAATTGAAAGTTTTATAACGTTAATAATGTTATGCCTATTGCAATAGAATTAAAATATAGATAACATACTAATAAATCACTTGATACATTTTTTATCGATCAACAAATGTCTGAGAAATTAATAATTTAAGTTTACGCACGTGCAGTTTCTCACTAGAAAGTGACGTAATTTTATCAAGATGAGGTCATCGCACTACTTACTTTACTCGCAAACTTTTATGCCATGAGTAGTCTACTCAAGGCATAAAAGTTTCTAAGTTGCACGTGATCTTTTGCGCTGTCCTTTTTTACTACCTCTTTTTGATTTATTGATAATGCATTTTTTAATGTCACAATAATGGTATAGAGTCCTGTGAAGTCACTTACAAGAGTGCCAAGTGAAACCAAATTATTCTTGCAAGCGCAAATTTAAAACCATTTTATTTCAGAACAAGATAAAAAAATAAAGAGTTATAAACATTACACACACAAACTTTTACCTTTACGATATTCTTCTTCTTCTTAGTGTGTCGATGACAAAACTAGTTAAACTCCTTGCCTGGCCATTATTCGGCCACGGCAATGCCGTCCACTGATGCAGTTATTAGGTCCCTACGTGAACACGAACAGGTAACAGGGCATGCAGTGTAGGAGGGGCCTAGCTGGTTCAAAGCCTACTGGGGCCAGGGTTATCCGAAAGGAACTCAAGCCCCAGTATGAAGGCTAAAAGGAACGGGGTGGGGTTTTAGTCAGTAAGAGTCTGACACTATCTCCCGCTCCACCCAAGGTCGGGGGTTGTCATTGGATGATTTTTAACCATCGAAAAAAAAACAAAGTTCATGTAGTATGAAATGTGATGCTTAGCACCCGCCTCAGCTCCCGCTGACGCTCCTCACCCTGGCCAGTACACTGCGTTTAAAGTTTCGATTTACAAGCGGAGTCCCCTTCCGTGGTCCGTACTCTTACAGACTCTAAGTAATTACCGGTCACAGCGAATTACTGAGGGTTACTTGTTTTAACTTTGGCAATTACCCCTTTGGCTGGCCACTGTGGGATGTTTATGGTGTAGGTACTAGCTTCTGTTGGCAGATTTGCTCGCGAGAAAGTAGAAAATTGTCCCAAGCGAACGTACACCCGGGATCTAAGTACGCTATGGGCTTCCAAGACAAAGTCAGTCATTTGAGCGAGAAAGAGTAAAAAATATGCTCACACTCATACAAACTTTCGCCTTTATAATAGTCAGCAGTCTTTTTAATATTCCCACTGCTGGGACTCAGGCCTCCTTTCTAGGAGATAGAATGGGCCGTAATCCACCACGCGGGCCCAGTGCGGCTTGGTGAATGTCACATGTCTTCGAATTTTTGGTTCTAGGACATGCCGGTTTCCTCACGATGTTTTCCTTCACCGTTTTGAGAGCAGTGGTGATTCCTTAATCCTAATTCCTCTTTCCTTCCTAATTTCCTAATCCTTCCTAATTTATGATTTCTTTGAAGGTTTTCATCAGAAAAACCTTAGAATTCTTTTGGAACCCAATAGAAATAATTAGCGTCACCTATCGGTAAGAATCCTACTTTAACAATTGCTTCTACCCATAGAATCAAACCACTTTTTTCAAGGATTCGTGGTCTTTTGATTGATGCTAACTATACTAGAATATGCTGTCTTTTTTTTAAGTGAGTTATCGTTGAATAACTTCACGCACTTTTGGGAAGGGTGAAGGAGTTCTTAACTAAAATCCAGTTATGTACTAAACCGTAAAGTCAAAGTCAAAATATTTTATTTCACATAGGCCTACATGGGCACTTATAAAACGTCAGAAGCTAGTGCACGGTTTCAAATTGGTCGTAGGGCGCCCCAAGGTTGATGACCGCTAGGGCTACGGAGATTTTTTTGGTAAGGAAACCTGGTCCTAGAACGCAAAGGAAGGACACAGATGTGATTTTACTTTTTGCGATTCAAAAAAATCTTTGGCACTTGATTTGAAAATAAAACTGATACAGGTAAGTTTGTACAGAACTCTCAGTACGCGAGTACTACTCGGTTTTTTTACAATATAACGTTTGTAAGAGAATGACGTCCATCAACTCAGCTAGTAATGTGATAAAAAGCAACTAATTTAATAATATGCTACAAAGAACGTTATTAATTAAAATCATTTTAAATATTTTCTTTAAAAATATCAGGTCTCATAAGACTTAACAAACTATTTTATTTTGTAAGCACCAACATTATTTAGAATCCACTGCGACAGCTAGATAAATAACGTACGGTTGCTCATTAATTTAAATATTTTCATAGATAAATTGTGAAGCTAGGGGTTAAAATCACATTTTATGTACACAACCCTTCTGTAAATTTAAGGCGCACACCACTTAAACTCATTAAATTCCACGTGTGTTTATCAAGCAATACCCAAAATAAGTTTAATAAAAGCCTGACCCTTAAAGCTGACATATAAATGTCCCTGGAAAATAATTATCCAAGTTAAACAATGAAATGACCCAACTAGCTCGGGGACTAATTTTGCCCTCGGATTGTTTCGCTAAAATCCCCCCACAAGGGACCTCTAAATATTTTCACCTAATTTTTATTATTTTTTCCTAAATCTCTCCAAAAGCCCGGCCCCTCTAGCTGCTTGAACGATTTCTTGGAACCACAAAAGAAATTACGTGTCAAAACGTGTTTTGGAAGTTTTATAAACTGATTTGCATTGTTAGAAGATAAAATTAACAAAGTCTTTGCAGAAAATTGTGAGAAAATGAACTTTTGGTGCTGTCTGACTTTTAACCTTATGAAGGGCAGACTGTAACGGCAGGAAAGTGAGTTTTTAGACCTTTTTTGATTACTTAAGAACACAAACACAAAAGTTTAGAATTAAGAAAGAACCACTTCAAAGTCAAATAAGGCAGAAAAACATTCAATGCTACATTAAAATCTGTACCAGTTTATAAGATCACATCCGTGTATATTAAAATCCATGGCAAGAAATGCCAGTGTTTTAGGAGTCCACTGATTCCTCCTTACAAGTTGGATCTTAAACTTCGTATACTATTCTATTATTATACTATAATACTATTCTTTTATTATGTTTTTGAATAGGAAAAACAACGCTGCTTCATGAACAGTAAAAAGATTTACTTTTTAAATATTACATAAACTAGTGCTTGATGCGATCCCAAATAATGGTAAGCAGTGATGCAATCGCTGATAGTGAGGCGCACTAGTTTATTAACAGCCTATTACTCTAGCCTTTAAGACACCTAAATTATAATCGGACGGAAAAACCTCAGCTGGCAAAATGTTCCAAAACCTTCGATCATAAAGGTTAAACACTTAGTCCGATTATTATTTTCTTCCTTCACGCGAGTGAAGCCATTGCAGAAGCTAGTAATCAAATATTTCACGACTAAAGCAATTGGCTTGGACCCAAAAAGTTCAAAACTATCTTTCTGGGGTAATTATTCTGACCCAACTACAATACTTTGATCCTCAAAATAGCATAAATTGTTTCACGTTTAATTAAATTACCTCTGGTAACGCAGGGAACTGACCCGACTATAAAGTGAGCCTCTTGCAGCTGAACAGAGATAGTGAGTTAAGGAACCCCAACCTACCAATATTAGCTTTGTCAGACAATAAGTATTTACTAGATTATTATTTCCCAATTTCCCCACTGCGCGATCAGCATTTATAATTATCTAGAACATGCGTCAATCTGATCACGCTGTGGATGTACCACGTTAGCAATTAAGTTAGTATATAAGATGAATATTTTGTTAGATTTAATTAATTACTGTTTCGCTGTAACTCTGTCGGAATAAAGTTATTTTTTTAATACTTCCGTTGTCGCTTACTTAATTGGCGCAGCCGGTAGGATCTCTGTAGTCAGTTTGCCGTGTATAAAATTCTACGTGGAGTAGCCGACGTCCGTGTCTACGGTTTAGCAGAGATCGCCGAACAAATAAATTCATTAAGAAGCCACTTCGAGTTACGGAAGAGGACCAGCCACAGCAGTAATTCAGGGAGCATGGAGCTAGCTGCGGAATTGTGAGTAAATCTTTTTCACCTTCCTCTCAGCTCTTCCATCTATATCCCAACCTTGTAATAGTCTATGTGTTTGTGTATTATTAGGGATTGGACAACGCCGTAATAATATTTGCATAGATTTTAATTGTACTAATATTTTAGAGTAGTGATAGTTTAGTAGCACATTAGTGTGATTTTTTTTTCTCCGCGTTGGTTTCTTTCATAACTTTTCACAATGGAAAACGTAACCCGTGTCCCACAGGAATTGGTTAACATCATACCAATATTCAGCGGCGACACTAGAATGTTGCCTTTATTTATAAAAAAATGTGAATACATTTTGACTACGTTCTTAGGAACCACAGCCCAAAATGAATATTTATTTCATGTAATAACAAGTAGGTTATCAGGCGAAGCAGCCAGTTTGGTAGGCGAAAGAGAAGCTATAGGTACGTGGGACGAGCTGAAGAAGTTGTTAAACCAACACTTCGGTGATCCACGCACAGAGGATTGTTTAGCGATGGAGTTAGAATCGTGTAGAATAAATAAGGGTGAAAGTTATTTAGATTTTTGCCATAGAATACAGCGGATGAGAAGTGTTTTATTTGCTAAAATATCAGAAACTATCATTGATGAATCTCTACGTAAGGCAAAGCAAATCATTTATAGTAACAGAGCAATGAATGCTTTCTTGTTTAATTTACCGCCATTTTTAGTTAGATTAGTACGTTTGCGCGACGTCACAACGTTAGAGGATGCATTAAAAATAGTTTTAGAAGAACAAAACTTCCAGACAGTCTATGAGTCGAAAACAAACGACAGACGTAATTTTAGCAGAAATAACAGACCCAATTTGCCAAATAACCAAAATGCAATCGAATCTAATAATCAAAAGAAAGATTCACATAACATATCAAGTACACATGTACCGAATAGTGCTACAAACAGCACATTTACACCGAACAATTCGCATCAGCCCAGACATTATAAACAACATAATAATATCCAAAGAAATCAAGACAATTTTAATCGTACAAACAACAATAATGCGTCACCGCAGTCAAGTAGGTCATTTGTTCCGATTGCACAACTGAACCAACAGTTCGCGGCACATGCACCGAGCACGCCGTCTTTTGCAGCGCAAGCATTTACGTCGGGTGCGAATACTGATGTCACCATGCGTACTGCAAGCTCACGACGTGTTAATTACATAAATAATTCTAATAATAATGAACAGAGTTCAAGTTATTCGTACAATGAGTGCCAAGAATTTTCTCCTGAAGAAACCGGGGCGGGAAATTTTTGCATAACGGCCTCTACCCTAGAGAACGAATAAAAATAAATTGTAATAAACGCTTAAACTTACCACATATAGTTATACCAGAATTAAAGGCAGTTTTTATGATAGATACGGGGAGTGTTAGATCGTTTATAAGCCCGTATATAGCGAATAAATATTTTAAAAATTTTTTACAGTATGAACCCTTCGAAGTTGTTAGCACTCACGCATCAAGTGTTCATAGTGAAACGGCTATTATCCCATTACCGGTTACCTTTGGAAGTCAAGAGTCCCATAAGTTTTATGTCTATAGTGTCGACGATAGGTATGATGGGTTAATAGGTAGCAATTTGCTGAAGCAATTACAGGCAAAGATTAATATGGAAAATCAGATACTACATTTAAAAAATACTGATATTCCTATCATATATTCACCGCCTATGAGAGAGATATATAATCTACCATCTCGTAGTGAACTTAGAGTAAGACTCCCAGTCAACGTACTGAACGGGGAAGCTGTGTTAGATTTTAAACAATTTACGGAAGGGATTCGAATGCCCGCCGCATTAGTTACGTGTATTGAAGGCTATGCAACAACTGTTATTCAGAATTGTAGCTATGAAAATAGAAAATTAGTAGTTACGGGACCTTTTCAAGTGGAACCATACATACAGGACCCATCTGTTAGTGTTAATTTCATAGATAATAATATAGAAGTGGACAGCTTGCTAACAAAGAATTTAGACAAATTACAGTTAGATCATATGAATTCAGAAGAACGAACGGTTATTGAGGGACTTTGTAAAGAATACAAAGATATATTTTATTGTGAAAATATTCCGTTAACCTTCACAAATCAGGTTAAACATAGAATAAGAACAAAAAATGAAGACCCAATAAACATTAAGGCACATAGATTGCCACCTATCCAAACAAAAGAGATCAGTAGTCAAGTCGAGAAAATGTTAAGGGATAACATTATCCAGGAATCTCATTCTCCCTGGAGTGCTCCCGTACATTTAGTGCCGAAAAAATTAGACGCGTCAGGCCAACAAAAATGGAGGATGGTAGTTGACTATAGACGGCTCAATGAAATCACAATTGATGATAAATACCCTTTGCCCAACATTAACGATTTATTTGACATGCTAGGTAATAGTACATACTTTACAACTCTCGACTTAGCTAGCGGGTACCATCAATTAGAGGTTCAGGAGAAAGATAGAGCTAAAACTGCGTTTAGCACACCTTCAGGTCATTATGAATTTAACAGAATGCCGTTTGGGTTAAAGACCGCACCCGCAACCTTTCAGCGAGCGATGGATAACGTCTTACGAGGCCTTCAAGGCTTACATTGCTTAATATATCTCGATGACGTCATTATTTTTTCTAAAAGCTTGCCTGAACATGTAGAAAAACTTAGAGCAGTTTTTGACCGCTTCCGTCAAACAAATTTAAAAGTTCAATTAGATAAGTCTCATTTTCTTAGAAAGGAAGTACTCTACCTAGGGCATACTATTACAAGTGAAGGTTTGAAACCAAATAATGATAAAATAGACGCTATACTTAGGTACCCTATACCGGAAACGGTTACACAGATTAAAAGCTTTTTAGGACTAATCGGTTATTATAGGAAATTTATCAAAGATTTTGCCAAAATAACTAGACCATTAACAGCTTGTTTAAAGAAAGGTCGCAAAATTGTAATTAATGGGGAATATAAAGAATGTTTTGAGACATGTAAAAAGCTTTTAACAAATGCACCTTTGTTACAATTTCCTGACTTTAGTAAAACTTTTATTTTAACCACGGATGCATCCAATTTTGCGATCGGGGCTGTATTGTCACAAGGAACGATAGGCTCAGATAAGCCTGTAGCCTATGCTAGTAGAACCTTAAGCGACACAGAAGTAAAATATAGCACTATCGAGAAGGAACTTTTAGCCATAATATGGGCAGTTAAGCACTTTCGACCGTATTTGTATGGTAATAAGTTTACCATATTTACAGACCATAGACCATTAGCTTGGCTGTATTCATTGAAAGAGCCCAATAGTAAACTCACGCGATGGCGGTTAAGGTTAGAAGAGTACGATTTCGAAATAAAATATAAGAAAGGCCCTCAAAACACGAATGCAGATGCCTTATCTAGGATTAAGATTAATGCAATTGACGACGATTTAGATTCAATATTCGTAAATATAGGAGATAGGCAGGAACGTATACAAAAAATTATAGAAAACGAATTGCAAGACCTCGAAACTCCAATAGAAACGATAGAACTTTCGGATTCTGATGATGGGGTCACTGCCAACTCAGTTTCAAATAGGGAACACGAAGGCATTCCTAGTTTAAACGAAGCTGTCGATACTAAACCAAAACAGATTTTAATTCATTCATGGTTTAAAAATAAATTAGACGTAAAAGATATTTCAAATAATAAACAAAAAATTCTCGAAGTTCACTTACCGACAAATAACGATACATTAGTTAAAGACTTTTTGAAAGAGTATATTGATCCAAAACATAAGTACTTTATATACTTCGAACACACATCTTTTAGAAAAACTTTTTCAAACATGGTAATTAAGTTATTTAAAAAGGATTCAGTTAAGTTAATCGAGTGTACAGAAAGAGTTATAAATTTGACAGGATCCGAAGAAGATCAAAAAGAAGTTATTTTAAAATACCACGACGGGAAAACATGTCATAGAGGTATTAAAGAAACTTTAACCAAACTTAAAAGACATTATTGGTGGGCAAACATGAAAGAGACAGTCACGGCAATCATAAATGCTTGCGAAACATGTAAACGCATGAAATATGATAGAAAACCGATTAAACCCCACATTCAGTTAACACAAACCCAGGATGCCCCTTTTCAGGAAGCTTTTATGGATTTATTATATATTGAAGGGAAATATTATTTAACTATAGTGGATGCATTTAGTAAAATAGCACAAGCCATAGAGGTACCGAATAGGAGTACACCAGAGATAGTTAGAGCATTGATTAAATATTTCAGCATGTATGGTCTGCCTAGGAAAATTAGTTGCGATTCCGGTACAGAATTCAACAATACTTTGATTAAAGAAATGTTAAGCTTTTACAAAATTGAACTTCATATTGGGACGCCAAATAATCCCAGTTCAATGGCAATAGTAGAAAGGTTTCATTCTACCATTATTGAGATTTATCGTATAGCAAAATACGATAAAAGCGATTTAGATGCAGCATCAGTTATGACTTATGCCATCATGGCTTATAACAACACCATACATTCAGCAACAGATTTTACGCCTTTTGAACTAGTATTTGGTCACACTTATTCCGATAATGTATTTAACGTGGATAGAGAGAAGAACTTAACTCAGAAATTATTGTTAGATCATAGAAAACGCCTTAAAATACTCTACGAATTCATAACAGAAAAATTAGAATCCGATAAAATTAAAATAATTAATAAAAAAGGTGGCGAAACGACACCGGTACTCGAACCAGACGATAATATTTACATGAAAGACACTAGGACTAGAAAAGCTAAAGAAAAACCTCGATATGAAAAAGCGAAAGTAATAGGTGAAGTTGATAGAAATATAGTCCCAGTAGAAGTAAAGAAAAGGAAAACTAGAGTAGCCTTAAAAAATGTAAAACGTCCTCCACAGATCGTGCCTGGTACTTCTGGTACTAGTGGTGCCAACACTCACGCTGGACCTCCAAAACCTCGGTCAGAATCCGGGGATAGCAGCGATAAAGCGGGGAGTAGCAGTGAAGAGGAATAGTTATTGGACAATATACAAAAGTGTAGATTTAGAATCATTACACTTACAAATAGATAATAATATTCGGGATTTTATTAACTTGAAAATTAAAATTAAGGAAAATAGTCTTAGTAACGAAACTATAGGAATAGAAAGCCAAATAGAATATCTTATTAAACTAACTAAGGATAGATTTTTTCAAATCTTACCTTTCCATTATAGAAATAAAAGAGCTTTGTTTAATCCATTAGGCTCACTTGTAAAAGCTATCACAGGAAATTTAGATGAAGACGATGCAATTAAATATGATAGAGAAATCCAAATGATACAGAACAAAGAGCATGTGGTCGAACGTAAAGTATCATCAATGCAAAAAGCTTTTGATAAATTAGTAAATGACTCTGAAATAATAAATTCAAATATTAAAAACTTGGGTTTACATACCAATGAAATGGAAAAATTAGTTGAACATGAGTTCAGGTTTAACAAACTTTTCCAAATATTAAATACTATGTATCAAATTTTAAATAACTTTCGGACCTGTTACGAAAACATACAAGAGATTGAAACGGCAATAGCCTTTAGCAAACTGAACACATTGCACCAATCCATTATAAATAGTACAGAATTATATAATACGTTAGAAGTCATTGCTAAACATGCTAGAACAATATACCCAGTAAGCAAACATAATTTAATAAAATTAGAACGTAATATCATACTTAAATCATATATAAATAACAACAAGTTAGTTTTTGTTTTAGAAGTTCCCCTAATAAATAACGAAACATATAATTATTACAAGGCTATACCCATCCCTATATTCCATTCTCCAAATACCTTTACAATAATACCCAAATATCCTTACCTGATGGTGAATAGATTGAAATACATGCCCGTGGTAAGCCCATGTACTGAGATTGAAAATGGAAAATTTCTTTGCGCTGAAACTAATTTAGCCCAGTTTCCAACCGAGACCTGCATTGAACAAATAATGCTGATGAAGAACAACTACAAAA
This sequence comes from Mythimna lalbum, assembly GCA_949319445.1. Taxonomy (NCBI): domain Eukaryota; kingdom Metazoa; phylum Arthropoda; class Insecta; order Lepidoptera; family Noctuidae; genus Mythimna; species Mythimna lalbum. The sequence continues at coordinate 5,003,206 of OX439359.1, read as the reverse complement.
ACTGCATACAGAACCATATTGAAATAGAAAAAACTAAGATACAAAAAATAACCGATAACCAATGGTTGGTTTACTCAGAGGAAAATCTCATCATCACCGAGAATTGCAATACAGAAATCCTGAAGTACACTATTCTTGGGACCTACATCGTGACACCTGGCCAACAATGCGAGACACAAATAGGCGAAGTCATCGTTGCCGCCACCACAAACACTACAGTTTCCAGTTTCCAGCTGCCATTGATCCAGATGCCAGACCTACAACAGGACATTCAGAGAAGATCAAAGAAAGTGGATTTAAGAAATGTGGACTTCAGTGATGTGAAAGAAGTGTTACAAAGTGCAAAATTTAGTGAAATAGACGATACAACACAAACAGTGACAATAGAAATCAGTATATGGACCATCTTAGAGTATGTGGTTATTGTAATAGCAATAGTTATCTTTATAATATATAAATTTCAGTTCATAAACTTTTGTCGAAATTCTCCGAAACCGTCTGCGACACCTTCGGATAATTCCTCTCTTAGGGAGGGAGGAGTTAAGGAACCCCAACCTACCAATATTAGCTTTGTCAGACAATAAGTATTTACTAGATTATTATTTCCCAATTTCCCCACTGCGCGATCAGCATTTATAATTATCTAGAACATGCGTCAATCTGATCACGCTGTGGATGTACCACGTTAGCAATTAAGTTAGTATATAAGATGAATATTTTGTTAGATTTAATTAATTACTGTTTCGCTGTAACTCTGTCGGAATAAAGTTATTTTTTTAATACTTCCGTTGTCGCTTACTTAATTAAGATCAACCCAAAAAGATAAAGAGAACTTCAAGAAGTTTTCAGTACAACCAAATTATCCAATAATGGTCTCCCTTTGGGCACAGCACTGACGTGTCCTTCTGAACACGATCGATGGCAAAGACCACTCGCTCCGGGCTCTAGTATAGGCCATGGTCCGAAGCGGAAAAGAATGGCAGGCGGTTGCCGCCTTATTGCAGTAATGCTAGCGAATGAGACTGCCTTACGCGTGAGTGAACGAACTTCATCATGTCCCAGCCACTTTTCGAGCGACCGTAGGCGTGGACTTGCGATAAGCAAAAGGTAGCTCGCCGTCCGGCCGTCTAGTAATCGTCCTACTGGGGTCTTGGGTTCAAGTCATATTAAACGATAAAATTACTTCAATACGATGTTTAAAGCACTTCAAGTCGCGTAAATCTTACTTATACGGCTAAAATGTTTGTGATCGCTTCCGAAAGGGCAACCTGGGGATGAAAGCAAAACGCCTTTATAGTATTCGTGTGATTGATTTGATTATATTATTAGTATATGTTCATCGAGGTTTACTTGCCTAGATAGCTAGATAGCTTAGTTAACATTTCAAATTAGTCTACGTGATTTAGCGAAATTAGTCTGCGTATTCTTCTAGACGTTTCAATCTAGCAAAAACTGGCAACCTAACTCACAATCTAATCAATCTTTCCCGCAGTCATTGGTTAGGAACCGAAGTGTCCCAGATAAGGTATTAAGAACCTAGGGCTACACGTTCCAAAACACGGTTGTTTTTGAACTGCGTACAAAAGAAACAGATGCACAAAGATACAATGTTTGCACACATAAAGCATTTTAGCGATTTACAAAAAAATCTGCAGACTTGATTTCAAAATTAAAACACTATAACGTTACAACATTGCTTGTAGAATAACCTGTCAAATAGAATGATAAATCTGAATCTTCGTGATTTTTTACAAGATTTTCTTTTAAATTTGCAATGTATGTAGCTATGTTTGTTCGGGAGGAATATTGCAACTTAATTTTGAAGCAGTTATCTTCAACCGATTCAGCGGAAATTTTGTATACGCGTTTAGTTTGGATGACAATACATGGTTAGCTATGTGACGTTAGTTTAAATCCAATATGGCGGAATACCCAAGATGGCAGACATTTATTTTTAATTCACTCCTCCATTATGGGCAAGTCCCATTGATCCAAGTTAAGTGTTATTAAGCTTTTATGTCATAAAAAATGTGCAATGAAGTTAGAAGTTGATAGGAAGTTTTAAACGATTTTTTATTTATTTAGTGCTGTGAAATTATAAGCTTGTTTTAAAAAAAAATTTTGCTAAGTATATTATTATGTCTTGAACACTCTATCTGTCTAGCATTTGCCCAAAAGAATATCATATATATTTTCTTATTCTATTTACTGCAGTGGATCATATATTTTTACTCATTATAAAATCCCCTCTCCTAGAGAGGAGGCCTGAGTCCCAGCAAAAAGCAGGAACATTAAAAAGGCTGATTATGATTTTATGCTATACAAAATTCGCTATTAACTCCTGTAGTCCCTTTAAGGTGAGCGTACACTATGTTTAGGAAGCCATCTTAACATTCCAGTCCCGGGAGCCCGGTAACGAGTTGACCGCTCGCCAAACCGCAAGAAGGCGCGTCCTCTAGAGAGAATCATTCGCTCCTAATACCAGCTACGAGAAATTCGTAGGGTATTAGTGTAGTGTAGGTAAAATGGGTGACAAACGGAATTTGAAATTGATTGAGCGTAGATGATTTGATGGAGGCTTATAGTTTTTTAATATGTTCTGCCTATGTGACGCATAGGACTGGTTTTATGGCGATATTTGGGGGAGGAAGAGATATTAGCAAAACCGTGGTGACAACTTAACTAAAGGTGTAACACATGCAAAACATTTGTATTGTATGAGCAAAATGGGTCTGCGTTCTAGAGGGAGTGTTGGTAAATGAGAACGCAGTCATAATATTTATGATGTTGTCTACACTGTAATTTTAGTCGTATTAAGTTGGTAACACTTTTTGTTTCTCTCTTGTTTTTTTCTGTTCAAAATGTCAGCTTTATAGAATATATTCGTTCATATTAATTCTACTGATTTTATTGATTACAACCTGAAATATCATCATGGTAGCAGAGCGTGGTTGCTGAAAAATCAATATAAGTTAAAAGGAAAGTAGAATAATATCTGGCAGCGGCGTATTTCTCCCATAATTTTTGATTGAAGTTACCGAAAAATCATTCGTCATAAAAGTTCAATACTACTCGAAGAAAATGTCCAGTACAGGCCACAATCCATTCCACATTGATAGACTCGTCGGAAGAGACAATTATGCGAGCTGGAAATTTGCAGTGGAAGCGTACTTTAATCTGGAGGATTTGTGGAGTTGTGTTGTAGGGGCTAACACCGACACCAAGAAGGAAATAAAGGCAAAATCTAAACTTATTTTACTGCTAGATCCGATCATCTACGTGCATGTACAAAGTGCTACTACATGTAAAGAAGTCTGGGACAGCTTGCAACAGGCTTTCGATGACAGCGGGTTATACAGAAAAGTTGCTTTGTTGAGAGACCTTATCACAACTACATTGGACAGCTCTCGAAATGTAGACGACTATATAAACAAGATAATGTCGACCGCACATAAATTGAGGAATATCAAATTCGACATTGATGACGAATGGCTTGGAACTTTAATGTTAGCTGGCTTACCGGAAACTTATAAGCCAATGATAATGGGATTGGAGAGCTCAGGGATGAAGATCAGTGCTGATTCAATAAAAACAAAACTTTTGCAAGAGGTTCAGTGTTCAGAAAGTGCAGCGTTCTTCACCAAGAAGACAGCAGCTATCAGGAATCAGAGTACAGAAAAGGCCCATGTGAAGAAAGGGCCCCGATGCTATAATTGCAATAGGCATGGACATTTTGCCAAGAATTGTCGTGCCCCAAAGAAGAAGAATATTGAAAAAGTAGAAGAAAATAAAGGTTTTGTTGCAGCTTTTTCAGCATGTTCACAGACAAATCCGGACCTTTGGTATGTGGACTCAGGAGCTTCCATGCACATGACTAATAGATGCGATTGGATGTATGACATAACAAGTCCACCGATATCGACCATAACTGTAGCCAGTAGGGCACCGCTACCTGTGGAAAATATGGGAAAGGTTAATTTATTGATGAATGGTAATGAACAAAATAAAATACAGGTGAGAGAAGTTCTATATGTACCTAAACTTGCTGCAAATCTTTTATCTGTTAGTGCAATGGTTAAAAATGGATGTAAAGTCAACTTCAGAGATAAAAGTTGTGATATTTTTGATAAAAATAATACATTCCTCTGTTCAGCCATTTTAGTAAACAATTTATATCAATTGAACACTCGCAGAGAAGTTTTTTCAAACCTTACAAACTCGAGTCATTTAAATGATGTTGTTCTATGGCATAGGCGCATGGGACACCTGAATTTTTCAGATGTTAACAAGTTACCGGAATGTGCAGAGGGAGTAAATTTGTTTCCTGACAAAAGCAAAGGACCATTCACATGTACCACCTGCCTCGAAGGTAAACAAAGCAGATTGCCTTTTAACAACATTGGGACCAGAACCTCAGAGCCACTGCAACTTATCCATACTGACTTGTGTGGACCGATGGAGCAAACATCACTGGGAGGTATGAAATATTTCATTACCTTTATAGATGACTTTAGTAGGAAGGTTCATGTTTATTTTTTGAAAGACAAAATGAGTGTATTAGAAGTGTTTAAGGATTATAAGAGTAAAGTTGAAAATGAACTTGACACTAAAGTTAAGTCTGTTAGGTCAGACAATGGGAAGGAGTATTGTAATAAAGAATTTGATTCTTTTTTGAGTAAGCATGGAATTGAACATCAAACAAGTATCCCATACTCGCCTCAACAGAATGGTCTTGCAGAAAGGATGAATCGAACACTGGTAGAAAGGGCCAAGTGTATGTTGTTTGATGCTCATTTGTCAAAACAATTTTGGGCAGAGGCACTAGCAACAGCAGCTTATATAGTTAATAGATCACCCACAAGATCACTTGATGGCAAAACTCCTATAGAGATGTGGTCAGGCAAGAAACCTAACTTAACAAATATGAAAATTTTTGGCTCCGAGGTAATGGTTCAAATACCTAAAGAAAAACGTCAAAAATGGGATTCTAAATCAAGAAAATTGTTATTTATTGGATACTGTGAATCTAGTAAGGGTTATCGGCTTCTTGATCCTGCCACTAATAAAATTATCAAAAGCAGAGATGTAGTATTTTTGGAAAATGTTCAAAGATTTGAACATAATGTGTATTTGCCTTGTTCGTCCAACAGTGATTCTGAAATACAGTCAACTGAAGAACCCTGCAAAGAAGAATTTCAAATTAGCTCAGATCAGTCTTCAAATGAAGATTACCTGTCGGGCGATGATAATGATCCATCTTATATACCTGATGAAGAAGTTGACCTTTCGTCACCAGGATGTAATATAAACTTACGTCCACGTAGAGCTGCTCAGCATTCAGAAAGGGATGACCATGATGCGAGTTACTTTTGTCCAGTTCTTAATTTGAGTGATCCCTGTACTGTAGATGAAGCATTTTCATCCCCACAAGCTAATCAGTGGAAAAAGGCAATGAAAGAGGAATATGGTTCCTTAATGAAGAATAAAACTTGGTCACTTGTGGATTTGCCATCAGATAAGAAAGCATTGCCATGTAAATGGGTGTTTAAAAGTAAGACGAATCAAGAAGGTGAGATAGTCCGTTTTAAAGCAAGATTAGTTGTGAAGGGATATGCACAAAGAAAAGGAAAAGATTATGATGAGGTTTATGCTCCGGTGGTAAGGTATACCTCAGTACGATTCTTGTTTGCTCTAGCTGCTAAATATGACTTAGAAATGATTCAGATGGATGCTATTTGTGCATTTCTTCAGGGTGACATAGACACTGAAATATATATGTCACAACCAGAATGCTATGAAGAGAGTGATCAGGTATGTCACCTTCATAAATCAATCTATGGGCTCAAGCAGGCTAGTAGGCAGTGGAACCTTAAACTAAACAAAGCTCTACTTAAAATTGGATTAGAAAGATCAAAAATTGATCCATGCATATACTATTATGTAAAGAAATGCAAAATGATTTTTATTGTAGTTTGGGTTGATGACTTGATGATTTTCACAAATGACAATAAAACAGCAATTAATATCAAAGAAAAACTTAAAGAGGAATTTTGTATGAAAGATTTAGGAGTGATACAGCAGTGTATTGGCATAATTATTAGTAGAGATCGTGAGACAGGTGGGATCATGTTGGATCAGGAAAAATATATAAAACAAGTCTTGGAACGCTTTGCCATGTCTGAATGCAAACCAGTATGTACTCCGATAGAGGTAAATATGAAATTTGAGAAGAAATCTGAGAATGAAGACAGCAATTTCCCATACAGGGAAGCGGTGGGTTGTCTAATATATCTGGCACAAGTTACACGTCCTGATATCACCTTTGCAGTAAACAAGTTGAGTCAGTACTGCAATGACCCAGGAAATCAACACTGGCTTGGAGTAAAAAGGGTCATGAGATACCTACAAGGAACCAAGGACCTAAAGTTATGTTATGTCAAAGATGACTCCAAAGAAATAACTGGATATTGTGATGCAGACTGGGCTAGTGACCCACAGGATAGAAGATCATGCACTGGTTATGCATTTGTTTTCCAGAATGCTTGCATATCTTGGAATTCCTGTAAACAACAGACAGTGGCGCTATCAACAGCTGAGGCCGAATACATGGCGATGGCATCAGCGGCTCAGGAGGCGTTGTGGCTTCGACAGCTGCAAGATGAGCTTGGCCAAGGGTTAGACAGTGCGTTACTTATTTATAGTGATAACCAAAGTGCAATTAGGTTGGCATCAATTGACTGTTATAAACCTAAAACTAAACATATAGACATAAGGTTGCATTTTCTCAGAGAAAATATTGTAAAATGTAAAGTTAAATTTTTATTTGTCAATGGTTGCAATATGGTAGCTGACAACTTAACTAAAGGTGTAACACATGCAAAACATTTGTATTGTATGAGCAAAATGGGTCTGCGTTCTAGAGGGAGTGTTGGTAAATGAGAACGCAGTCATAATATTTATGATGTTGTCTACACTGTAATTTTAGTCGTATTAAGTTGGTAACACTTTTTGTTTCTCTCTTGTTTTTTCTGTTCAAAATGTCAGCTTTATAGAATATATTCGTTCATATTAATTCTACTGATTTTATTGATTACAACCTGAAATATCATCACGTGGGAGCCCAGCATGACCATGGGTTACTTATGAAAATGAAACCCGTGGTCCTAGAATGCCTTTGCAAAATAAGGGACGTAGGTGTGGTTTTAGTCAGTAAAAGTCATAAAGTCGCTCTGCCACTCCGTCCTAGAGCGTGAAAAGTCATTACATGATTTCCTACCTTAACCTTTCGAATACTGTAATTAGAGACACAATAGAAAGACAATGAGATAGCGAACGCTGGTGTTATGCAAAATAGCACTCTGTTAAAATATATTACAAACTAGCTTCTGCCAGCGGCTTCGTCCGTGCACATAAAATATAGCCTATCCTATTTAGGAATGAAGCAGCTTTCTATCGGTAAAAAAATTCAATCGGACCAGTAGTTTCAGGGATTACCTCTTACAAACGAAAAAAATAAAAATAAAAACATTTTTACCTCTTCATTATATTAGTGAAGATATCTCGGATACACCTTTCTTATTGCTTTTTACCTATGTTAGAGCTGAAAGTATATTCAAAAACACTTTCTATCTTAGATAACCTGTCAAGTCAAATTCTACCTTGACACTTCTAAGTCTCATCAAAATCCTTCATCATAAGTCAAAACCAGATACGAAAGTGGTTTAGCATCTCAGACACTATTAAGTTAAGTGTTCACTATGATAGTGGGATCATTACTCAACGTTAAATTCTCTAGAGGGGACAGTTGACCGGTCGCCGAACGACAAGGATTTACACCTTGAATACTAGATAAGAAATTGTGGGATTTTGAAAGTGTTGCTCGCTACTTGTGTAGGTATTTTTAGATATAGTAGCTTTTTTATGGTGGGTAAAAATCGTCCAATGATAACCCCGCTCTTGGGCGGAGCGGGAGATAGTGTCAGACTCTCACTGACTAAAAAGCCACCCCATTCCTTCTAGCCTTCATACCGGAGCTCGAGCTCCCTTTCGAATAACCCTGGCCCCAGTGGACTAGGCATTGTCGCTGGAAATATGTAGAATTTTGATAATATTAACCTCTAATTGCCTCTTTTGCAAGTGTAACTGGAAGTATTGCACACTTCTGTACACCTTAAATTAGAAAATCTTACATATCACGCTAAATTTTAGAGATAAAAGTATGTTTCTCCAAGTATTGTATTAAAGCAAATGACTAATTGGCAATTCGGCTACATCACAAGTGACTAAAGTCGCTAGCCCCAAATTTAGGTAGCATCCAACTTTTGCGGCGCGGCAAAAATCATGCGGCTTTAGTCACCCGTGTAAACCCCACATAAACGCGGGCTCGCGAATGACGAGCAATAGGTAGCTCGCCGTAGAACGCAAAGAGTAACTAATGAAGCATAAGTGTGGATTAAGTCATTAAAAATCTGACAACCCCGGTCCGTCCAAGAGTGCGAGAATTCATTGGATGTTATCCCACCTTAAAAAAGGTATTATATTGAATCTGCTCGTTTTTCAAATGTATAGCAACCGGTTGCCATAATTTTGTTCAAATATGTCCAGTTATTACAATTCACCAATCATATCGATTCGGCCACTGGAATACAATTTTCTGTCAGTATTCATTATTCCGTCATTTCAATACAGCTTTGTTTCATTATCTGCTGAATGTTACGAAGGATACAAACAGGCCACAGAAACAATTGAATTTCCCTCATTAGATTTTCCTCATTACAATCAAAATGTAAATTAAATTGTTTTTGTTTTCAATGTTTCTACATTTTCAGCGTTTTTGTTAAAAAGTGTTTTTTTTCGACACTTACAGCTCCGATTAATTGGACGATTCGCAAGTATTGATTTCGATTCGAAACTGTCGAATTTCTGGATACCTACGGATGTTAGGACCCATTTTGATAATAAGATTTTTTTAATTTCTTTTGCCTTGGCCCTGGAACGTAAGCAGCACAGCACGCAGAAACACAGGTGGGTTGTAGTCAGTAAAAGTAAGACACTTCTCGCTCGGCCCAGAACAGGAGTCATTTAATGATTACAATATAAAAGAGGACCCATTTTTATAAAATGTGATGTGTCCAATTTATTCTTCTCAGCCTCTCTTTTTGTTTCTATATCATAGTATTTCTTTATCTATAGTAATGTTCAAAGTCAAAACACTGCTCTCTATTTTTAATTTTTATAAATGCATATCATTAAAGCCCATCCTCTGAACTTAGTTTTGATCATCAGTGCCATTTGAAGAGTATCCCTTTTTTGGGGATCATCAAATACCTTCCCACTTTGGTTTGGTTGGAGGAAAAGGTGGTGTCAGATTTTTAATGACCAAAAATCACCCGTTTTCTTTCAGTTACCCTTTGCTACGGTAACTCTTCTGAACAGACCCCTTAATACTCATTTATAATTCTAAGACAAGACCATCAAAACATGCCCATTCAAAATAAGTTCCATTCAAATAACATAACCTAAAAATTATGCATAATAAACTGCCAAAATCCGGTTATTACCGCTTATAACCAACAATTCAATATCACGTCTCAGGGGTCTGATAGCGATTTGAGTCGGAGCCAAGCCGATGTCGAGTCGAAGCGGCCAATCACTAAGTGAATATGTTTAAAAAATGAGAAATCGAAGTTGTGAACTCGAATAAAATTGCGGCTGGTTTCGGTGTGAGCATGTAACGCTGCTAAGTGAGTCGGAAAAGGGGAAATTGGGTCTGTTGCCAATCTTTTGTGCCTTAATCAGACTGGTTTTTTGATAAAGCGACACACGTATGTTTCTGTCTGCGATGCTCGATTCTCTTGCGAAGTGCGAAATACGTTTTTTTTTTTTTTACTTTTAAACAATGAAACCATACTATTGAGCGGGTAGTCATGCACCTATAATCTTGCTATGGTGCTTAAAACTTATCAACATTGTTGAAAGGATTTTCAGTTATAATAATAATTATCAAAAATGGCCTTGTTCAATTCATGTGCTTTCTTTGATCTGAGAAATGCTGTACGTCGGTCTTTTTTCCAGTTCTCCGGGTTCCATTTGTTATTTTTTGGTCCAGTGGTAGTACATCAGTTTGGTCTCCACTTAACAGATATAGAGGCGAATAACCTGTCACTGCGGGGTTTGTTGAGTTGTAGGCTTTCAAACAATCCATTGCCGCGATTGTCCAAGCTGTTCTTTTTTCTTTGTTATTCAAGGCACATCTAATCCTATTTACCAGCGTCTGGTTCAACCTCTCATTATGACCATTAGAAAAAGGAGCATTGTCAAAAATTCTAAAGTATGCGATAGCTTTGCGTCGCCATTTCAAGTGGTCATAGCTTAGAATAACTAGGTGTTAAAATATAGTACAATACAAGTTGTGGTCATCGCAACTCTAATACAAAGGGCAACTGAAGAAACTCGTTTGGGTATTATTAAACACAATAAGGTGGGTTGGGGTCTTACCCAACGGCCATCGGCATTGGGGTAAGAACGCATAAATACTTATACCACTTATCTAATTTTATTTTTAATGTCAGCCACATTGCTGGGCAAGGTGGAACATAATGACGCGGCACGCAATATAACTAGCATTTATTAATATATATATTAAACATAAAGCTAGATAAGTGGTATAATTTATGTGTGTTCTTACCCCAATGCCGATCTTATCCGTACTTTAAACTGTCATCATCCAGAATGGGAGAAAATATTTGATGATACAAAGTGTAATATTAATTTTTATCTATGTATAAAAAATGCTGGGCTGTAAACCAATTACCGATGTAAATTTAAACTGTAGAGGAAACAAGAAATCGTGTGCTGAGTACAAACAAAGTAATTAAATTAAAATTTAAAGCGTGTTTCCTTAAAGCTGGTCTAAATCACGGAACTAAGGACGTCAGATGGGAATAAAGAAAGTGGATTGTCACGTTTGTATTATCTTTTTCACGGATATTTTACTTAGGGAAGAATTAATTGTAAAAACGCACCAAATCGTTAAGATGTTTTTTTCTGATATCTGTTAATATTTTTTACGGTTTACCTTGAAGAAAACCTACCAAAATTGCACCTTTCAGTACACGTACACCACTCCAGAATTACTCAACTGCGAGCAAAGTGAAGGGTTTTTTTTTTATTCTTGTATAAATTTAGGGACTTTAAAGTGAAGGGTTTTTAAAGAATTAGTAAATTTGATTATGTCTACACGATCTTCCGTGTCTTTTACGGAAATACAAAACTTTTTCAGTATATTCTTGTAGTAGTTAATCAGGCTAGTTCAAAAAGCATCACTAGATTATCAAGTTGAACTACAAGACATATGGCACTTCAGACCTTAAACTACACGCTCCGCATACGATTTGACCAATACATGTTTACATTTGAACTTTAAAAGAGACTTTGACTCCTAAGTTTGTTTCGGTGTTTGTTCTCAAGGTAACCAGAAAACACCGGTTTTTTCTTGTTTAAACTGATATGTGACAGTGTTATTTGTATCCAGTTTGCAAAATGGATTAATAAATTTCATCCTCATGTCGAGTGATGCTAACCAAAAAATGAAAAAGATCTGTATTTTTATTTAAATGGAACAACCCTTTCACAGCCAGTTGAAAAACATAATCGACCCAATCTAAATCTATTGTCCGGCAAAAAATTTCATAAAAAACCTAACACAATATACATCAATGGCCATTCTTCAGTCAATTTGGTATTCTGTTGTACACAAAAAAAACAAAATTTATACGTTTTACAAATCGGAAGCAAATCATTTGGCAACAATTGATGCAACATGCGAAAATCGTCGATGAACAAATTAAATGGGGGATAAAAGAGTGACGATGCATTTTAAAAACAAAGAGATTTGAGCGGAAAACGTTTAAATGTTGGATTGGCCTAAATGTTTTGTGCGGTATTAATTTTACTTTGCATTTAAATATATCCTTTCAATTTATAATTTTGTATTTTGGCGGTGCTTATACGATTTGATTTTTTTTTTCCTATACAGTATAATGGGGTCAATAGGAACGTAGGGGGTGAATGGAAACAAAACTTTAAAGCAGTTTTTTCACGTTATTAAGAAATTTTTTACAGTACTTGAGCACTGCAATGATTTCTTGCATTATAATACATAAATAAAACAGTTTACTAGAAACCAATATTAGGATAAATTAGTGAAAGTTGTAATCAAAGTTTTGTTTCTATTCACCCCTTCTTTCCTACTCTCCCCGTTTGTCGGTATACTCTTTATGTTGTTTTCCTGAACATAAAGGTGTCACAGTTTAACTCAACTAACTCTTGGATCCTCTGGCCATACAGGCATTATGTCTGGTTGGTAACTGTCCCATCAGAAAAACACCCGTTTGTTTGGAGGATCCTGCCTTTTTTTGGCCTCCTCTGGAAAGGAGAGTATGTGAGAATTTAGTCTCTGTTCCCCTTACCTCCAAACTGGAGACCCCAACGTGATGCCCCAGCCTGAGCTTCAACAAAGAACATCATTTCGGGATCACCAGAAAGTCCCACATACCTCCTTTCCAGCGAACCTCCGCTACATACCATACCATACATACATACCTATGTGGGACTTCCGCATACCTTCAAATCCTCATCATCAGCCAGTTAGTTTAGTCTAGCAAATGAACTGTTCGAAATGATGATACCTATATAAATCCATAAAAGCTAAACCAGAAGAAACCGTAAACTAATTTGCTAAAAAGTCGCATAACGTTTCACAACGAAAGCATTATTCTGTAACATAACACACTTATTAATAGGAAACGCTTTAAAAAAGCCATAAAGGATCAGGCAATCGTAGTTAATTTACCACCTCCGGGCACAATACGCCGTGAATGGTGTACCATTAGCTTAAGTGTCATCTAGTCCCTGGAGAGACTCATGTTGCAGGCTTGTACAACGGCGTCTGCCACTGCATACCTACTGTTGTGTAGAAGCTATGTACTGGTAGAAAAGCAGTTAATTATGTGTTTAAGTCACTGCTTCGTTAGTCTAGTTTAACAGCGTGAGACTATTGACCAACTTCTTGTTCCAACTCTTTTTGGGGCGTTTTGTAATAATATATATTTCTTTTTGTTGGAAATATAATAATAATATTCCACAACTATCATACACTCATCATTAGCCTTTTTTTATATTCCCACTGGTGGGACTCAGGCCTCCTCTCTAGGAGAGGGAATGTGCCGTAATCCACCACACGGGCCCAGTGCGGGTTGGTGAATGTCACATGTCTTCGAAGTTTTGGTTCTGGTACATGCCGGTTGCCTCACGATGTTTTCTTTTACCATTTTGAGAGCAGTGGTGATGAAATAAATAACACAGAGTAATGCGCCTGGCTGGGTTCGAACCCGTGACATACAACTCGTAAGTCGGGGCCATTACTACTCGGCCACCACTGCTCGCATACACTATCTAGTCCTAAACTAAGCAAAACTTATGCTATGAGTACTCGACAACTGATGAACATACTTATACTCGTATATTTCTAAATATAGATATTTAGAAAGAACGAGTATAAGTATGTTATGTGTATGTGTTGCTAAGCGCGAATCTCGAGAGCAGCTGAACTGATTTCGCTAATTCTTTTTTTGTTGTGTTGTGAGAATTTTTTTCAGGAAACGAAAAAAAAAATCAGCCTCACCATACAAAATTATAAACTTGATTGGACCGTTTATATGGAGAGGCCGATTCTTTTTATCCGTTTCCTAAAAAAAAATTGTGGTAGGTTGTTCAGTTTCGTCTTTTAAGCAAGCCCTTAAAGTGTGCGGAGGGCTTTCTCTTACACCTTGTAGATTTTTTTTTGTTTTTAATTAGTCAGAACAGTTCCCGTGGTCCTGGAACGCAAAGAGCAACAGTAACTGAAGGAACACTGGTGGGTTTTAGTTAGAAAAAGTCTAACATGTTCTCTCGCTCCAGCCTAGAGTGGGAGAAGTTATTACATGATTTCCCTCCTTGCCAAATATAATTTCATGTTATACAGGCGTGATGTTACGTAAACCTGCCAGCCATAATGACCTGTGCAAGTTACCTTTTCAATTCCAGCCTCGCGGTCATTTTAAAATGGTTACCATTATTTACAGATGATGCAACTCTGCGCTTTTCGGGACACGTAAAATTAACTACGATAGCCATCCAACTGTAAAAATAACCTCCAATTTAAATTTTAAAATAATAAATTAAAACGAATGTCATCTACATAATGAGACCGAAAGCATACTCCCATACCTTTCGTGTATCCGAATTAATTAAATAATTATTCTGAAGTGAGATTACGCCAATTTAATTGGTTTTTAAAGTTAAATTTAAATTATATTTCAGTATATATTAAATTCCAGTCATCGTCAAAGAATTTTGAGCTCATCATCGCAATACAGTTACATTATTTCTGTGTTTTTTCTGTGCATGTACAGTATTTTATTGTAGTCTGTACCAGTGCCCTTTATTTAATTTGACTGGCCTAATTGGTCTAGTGGTTAGTGATCCTGACTGCTATGCCGGAGGACGTGGGTTCGATTCCCACCCAAGACAAATCGCACCCTTAGAATTATAGTGAGCTATTCCAAAAATGTAAATTTTTGGGAAACATTAAATAAAGTTTTATACACGTAAGTTTTTTTTGTAAATGAAGGTTATTACAATGAAATTTCATACAACTTATACAAATAATAGTTGAATTTGTTTCTTAAATTAGTTGTCTACATGTATTATGAGAAAATAAATTAATCGATTTTGATAAAAAAATCATGATTTTTTGAATTAGGTCCCTATAATTCTAAAGGTGCGAAATGATTGTGTGATGAACATAATCATTTGTTCTGTCTCTGGGTGTAATTTATCTATATATGTATGTATTTAGAAATATATAAGTATTTTTATTAGTTGTCTAGCACTCCATAACACAAGCTCTGATTAGCTTGGGACTAGACGGCGTTGTGTGTTAGTTGTGGAATATATTAAAACTAGCTTTTACCCGCGGCTTCGCCCGCATTTATTAATATAATTTACTATTTCTCCCCCTTTTCTCGTTTTTTTTTTTTTAAATTAGCCTATTTCCGTCACCACGGTCCCAACTATCTCTGTACCAAAATTCATCAAAATCAGTTTTGCCATTTAGGCGTGAAGACGTACCTAACAAACAAACAAACAAACTCACTTTCGCTTAGTAAGGATAATCTATCCATACTAAAATCCATGTATACTTGTTCGCGTTAAAATTAGAAATTTAAAGAAACCTGTTTTACTCTCCGTTCAACCGATTTTAACTTATATTTCGTAGGCATAAGGATGGCATTAAGAACAAAAATGTGGTTACAATACCAACTATTCACTGCAACCACCATTAGTCATGCTACCAAACTAATAAAAGTCAAAATCGGTTGAACGAACAGTAATAAAAAACGTAAACTAATGTAATTATGAACAGAGTAAGCTCTGTTCAAATGTTAAAGTAATTATAGAGAAGGTAAGCCTACTCTATAATTACTTTAACATTGAAAATTTGAAAGTAACGTATGCTTTCACATTTAAACTACTGCACCGATTTTTATAAAAAATTTGAAAGTTCCGGTGAAATAGGGTAAGTTCGTCTAGGCATATCCTATCTATCTATCTCACTATCTTAGGGCACGAATTTTGTGTTACGATGTCCTCCTATTGGCTGAAATTTCTGGCGTCTACACGTCTGCTTATAAGCGTCATTTTATCTAAACCTTACTTTTAAAAGTAACACCTCCAACAAACATAGTCTGTAGGTAACACCTGCAAAAGCGTTTACTGTTTACTCACGTTGATTCAAAAAAGAACCATCCGAGTCACTCCTACCTTTTACTACACACCCTTAAAAAGCCAACCAATATACCCCCTCCCTACCTAAAAAGAAATAAAAAGATAAACCATTTAAAAACAGATACACTAAGATAAGCCTAACATAAACGGGAGATATCGTCGTAAAGTAAATCTTGGACATACTCAAAAAGATTACACCTCGCCATCTCGGCACCCATCATATTTCAAGGTAGGCAGTAAACGCAGTAGGAGCCGTCTTAAAGTGTTCATGGGCTGTATTCATCTAGGCTTTTATCTAGATTGCTTGCCGGACTCCAATTACTTCTAATTTTATCGTGAATAATTGAAGAGTTGTGCGGAGTTTGTTCGGTCTTGTGTCGCACGTGAAATGTGGATGAATGTGTGTTTAAATAGGTGTTTTTAAGGTGCAGGACATCTGAATGTAAAAATGGAACCCTTACAGGAGGAACTGAGGCTAGGGTCTGTTTCCGAAAGGGAAGCTCGGCTCTGGTATGAAAGGCAAGAAGGAACGGGGTGGGTTTACTAGTGAGTAGGGGTCTGACACTGTCTCCCGCTCCACCTAAGGGTAGGGGATGTCATTTAGATGATTTTTATCCACCGAAAAAAAAACCCTTAAAGGAGCATTTTTCCGTCTGGTCTAAATGTCTGTCGATTCGTTGTGTATCTACTGATCTGATTCGTTTTTTTGGGTGGATAATCGCCAAATAATCTTTTCCTGCTCTTAGTGGAGCGAAAGAGAGTGTCAGACTTTTACTGACTAAAATACACCCGTGTTCTTTTAGTGGTCTTTTGCGTTTCGCAGAGTCTCTTTCAAACAATCCCGTAGATTAGACCAATCCAGTTAAGTGTGCTATAGATTGCTGTACGACATAATTATCAAGTTATAAAGAATTGATTGAGATCAAAAGTCTCAATTAAGATTCTTTTTTTAAATTTTAAAATATATTTTTCATCCTCCCATCTCGGAAAGAGTAATTTTGCTCTTCGATATCTGAGTGCAAAAGCCTTTATCCGCTAGAAAGTAAATTGACTTTAGAACATCACGTGCACTTAGTTTGTGAATTCAAAACATCAATAATTAAACCTATTTACTTCTACCTCCATGGTGCTAAATTTATCTTTTTTTTTTATTTGTTCAGAACTCAGAACCTTCTTGGTGTACTTTTTTTGCATTTAGTCATTTCCTCCCTGAGCTTGAGGTGAGATGAAAAGTTACGTGTTGGTAGTGTACTATATGTTTAATGTCTTTGCGTGTTGCACTCGAGTGCAAAGATTTTCACCTCGTGTTTTTTTCATTCTCTCGCTAACGCTCAGGTTTCTAATTTTAGAATCCTACCCTTGCTCGGTCAACAAAATTAAGCTGGGTTAAAATCAACTTTGCACTCTTGCATAACAAATAACTATCATTCAATTAGTTCAGAAAATATAAAAACGAGTATTTTATAATTACGAAAATTATGAAATAGGTAAATATAGAATGTATTTCATAATATTGTAATTCTTGTGCCTCATTAAAAACTCGAATAGAGAAAAGAAAACCAAACAGAGTAAATTTTAAAATAAAATAAAATACCGCTCTTCCCAATCCTCAAAGTTAGCGGACATTTAGTCACTCGGCTACAAGCGACATTTTCAAACGTTATTTATATTTTAATGTCAACAAGTTCTTTAATCGCTCAACCAGCTTGTTAGCAATTTAATGTCGGGGGCTGTTTACTGAGGAAACATAACGAGACGACAGCATCGTCGTCGTGTGAATAAAATGTAAGGCTGAGTTTATGAGCTTTGATGAAGAGATCAGTTTGCTACTTAGTTTAGTCGTTCAGTCAACGGCCCAAGCATAGATGGTCTCTTTTTCTGTTAAATTTTACTATAATTGGGTATCTAGTGGGCGGTGACCAATAAGTAGCTCACAGTGCAATCTATCGATCTACCTTTGGACCAACCGTGCGTAATTAAAACATTATTACCTCAGCTGCCTCCCTCTCTATAGTCTATAAAACACATTCCCAGAAAACATAAGCCTAATAATTTTCCCATTGTTCGGACTTAGGCCTTCTCTCTAGGAGATAGAATAGACCTTAATCCAACACAGGCTCAATGCGGGTAGGTGAATGTCACATGTCTTTAAATTTTTGTTCCAGGATATGCCGATTTCCCCACGATATTTTTCTTCACCGTTTGAAGAGCAGTGGTGATGAAATGAGTTACACAAGCAATGTGCCTAACCCCTCAAACACCACCGCTCTATTCCCAGAATCAATAAAATAAATATCGAAGAAGAAATGTATACTTCTAACACAACACTTATGCAGACAAGACATCCACATTTAAAGCAAGAAAGAAAATATATTTAAAAGCAATCAAATACCTATTCATCACCGAACACCCCCTACCATTTGATTTAAATAATATAGAGGAATGAAACACGCAGTAATACCGTCGGGACATATCAATCTTCTAGCAGGCATTAGCGGATGACGTGTCAACCGAACATCCATCACTGAATCTCGAAAATATTTCGCGAAAACATAAGGTGAGAAAAGAAGACTGGTAGTAGGATTAGGGGGATGGGTTCCGTACGTTATGAGTTAGTGTAAATATAGGCACCGTTATATGGTTTACCCGAAAAGGCTTTTTTTTTAACTATTAAAGTTAAACCCCAAGCGAGCGGGATGCGTGTTTCATGCGTTATCTAGCACCCAACTTCTTCCCCTTCCTCTGTTGCCACTTGCTTTCGAGGGTCACAGTAACTCTTTCTATCACTTGACATTCATTGAACCCCAAGCGAACGCCGGCATTGCGCTGGCATGGTCTTACTATTGTGTCTCTAATTGACGGTATCTTTAAAGGGATTTACTTCGTAACACAAACGTCACACAACTAATTTTACTAAAATGCTTAGGCAACCGCTCTGTATAGGAATTCGAGACAGACTGAGGTGCCTGGCTCTAATGACAGGCCTTGATGGCCAAATATGCTCACATGCAAGTAGAGTCAGTCCAGCATTCATCTTCATCATCAGCCTTTTTAATGTTACCACTGCTGGGACTCAGGCCTCCTCTCTAAGACAGGGAATGGGCCTTAATTCACCACGCGGGCCCAGTGCGGGTTGGTTTATGTCACATATCTGCGAATTTTTGGTTCTAGGACATGCCGGTTTCCTCACGATATTTTCCTTCACCATTTTGAGAGCAGGCCAGCATTAGGGCGTACATATTTCAGTTATAACAGTACGGTAGTACATGCCTGTTCCGAATTTTGAACAATTGATTGCGCATTCATTCTTTTTATTTAAAGAATCTTATGGTGAATACATTTTTTTTTTATATTTCGAAACGTCTAAGTTTAGAGTGGCCAACAATAATAATTGTACTGTGCATCAGTATAAAAAAACATTCTCATATCGCAACTTTCAAACTAAATTAAATGCATTTGCATTTACTTGAAACATGACAACTTCGCCATATTACCTCAGCAGTTTACATCAGAGAAATTATTCCAAGAAAACATACTCCTGGTGTAAATAGTAGGTACTAATTCTAGGAATGGCATCCATATCTAGGCATGCTCTACCCGTATGACGTTACAAACATATTTCAGCGTTATATGGCATCAAACCCAGCCAGGCGCAGCACTTTGTGTAATTTATTTCATCACGTGACGGAAAACATCGTGAGGAAACCGGCATGTCTTAGAACCAAAAAATCGAAGATATGTGACATTCACAATTTTTTTTCCGATGGGGAAAATCATCGTATGACAAAACCCGCTCTTGGGTGGAGCAGGAGATAGTGTCAGACTCTTACTGACTAAAAACCCCGCCCTGTTCCTTCTAGTCTTCATACCGGGGCACGAGCTCCCTTTCGGACAACCCTGTTCCCAGTAGGCTTCGACCCAGCTGGGCCCCTCCAGCTGCTGACAACTCCTTGAGGCGCGCGGGAACAGTGCGCGCCGTCGACGTCTTGGACTCGGTCCATTACCAGACGATCGGACAGCGAGCTACCCATGACTCGCCGTCCGCGAGCCCGCGTCTACGGTGGCCGGAAATCGGGATCGGAATCCCGGCGACGGCGGCAAGGGGGCCGTTGCCTGATGCGGTCGGCCTCCTCCTTTGCAAGCATTACTGCTTCGCAGAAGGAGGCGACCGCCTGCCATTCCTCCTCGCTTCGGGACATGACCTCGACGGTGTGCTCCACCGTTTCCTCCGGGCGTTGCGCACAGTGACGACACCCGGGCGTCTCTTCCGCTTGAATTCGATGCAGGAACCTCCCGAACTTGCCATGTCCGGTGAGGACCTGCGTCATGCGGAAGGTAAGGACGCCGTGAGGTCTTTCCAGCCACGCCTCAAAGAGGGGACTTACCGCCATAATCGTGGCGTGCCCAGCACTGGGTTGCGATAGCCGTTGACGCCATTTCACTATGAGATCCCGCCGGAGCTCTGTCCGCCATGCCTTGACATGTTGCGGCAGTGGACTTTCACCCCTCACCAACCCGCACTGGGCCCGCGTGGTGGATTACGGCCCATTCTTTCTCCTAAAGAGAGGAGGCCTGAGTACCAGCAGTGGGAATATTAAAACGCTGACTAGGCATTATACACCGCTTAGTTTTAATCCCGTGAAGGGTCGATCCGGTACATGAAACACTATCGCTGTGTAACGATAAAATTAAAAAATAAAGTATCTACCTTTTTTTAAAACTCGTATTAATTTACACATGTACGAAATTAATTTCTTTAAGAAAACGTCAGCTGAGCGAGTCCAATGACCTGTAGGTAGTTATTACGCAACGCCAACTACTACCTACAGGTCACGATCAAAATTTTGCGCTGTATATTTATGTGTTATGTACTCGTATCAAAATATAACCAACGGTGACAGAATAGAAACAATTTATCGTGCAACTAATTTCTTCTACTACTATTTAATTACTTTATATATGTGATAAATAGAAAGACATAGCCACTCAATAGTCTCAATAAATCTTTAAACCAGAGACCAATAAAAAAACTCTACGGAACCCCAACACATCCACGAGTACGGCGTTCCGAAGCGAGATGACAGATACAAAAGGTAATTTGTCGCCCGCAGATGTCGTCAGGATATCCATTTACCGAGCGATATCGCCGAACAAACATGCGATTCTTAAACGATATGAATTCAGTCGCCGTGTTCAAACGTACTCGATGAACGTTTAATGCGTTTTTTTTTCTTTCTTTGATTCTTATTAATGAGGCGTATAAAAAGCTTTCTTTGTAGGCGTTTTATGGTTTTTTTTTTTTGTGAATACAGATCTAAGAACAATGATATAATCGGATTTATTAATCTCTAGTTATGATTTTGCAAAGATAGGACGCCCAGGGTGTTGGAAATCGCAGAACGGTTTCCACTGCACTGTAAGCGCGGCGTTGCAGACGGTGAGCAATGGGGAACTCACCGTCCGGCAATGCGGTCACTCTAATGCCTGCAAGATTGACGGGACCAGAGCCTCACAGATGCCTCTGCCAGGGCTGTGGATTTTTCGAAAGAGTTATCGTGGCCCTCGCTCGCAAAAGGCAATTGAATGAACAAAGCGTTTTAAGAAGTAAAAGTCTGACACGCCGTCTCGCTCCACCCTAGCTGGAGAAGCCTTTTGATGATTTTCAACCTCAAATAAAATAATGTATCAATATAATTTGATAAGCCCTATGTATCAATATGATAGATTTCTAAGTAGAAGACATTTGAGAAAAAACGATTCTTTACGAATATCGCTCATATCTTTATTTTCCAGTCTAGCTAAAAGGTGACCCGACTAAAAACTTCAAATATTTCACGTAAATGACACCCTTCTTGTAATACCATTTTGAAACACGATATAAATTATAGCGTCTACTTTGAAATGAATTTGCTGTAGGCAATACTTAGTTAGGAGACAGCAGTTTAAACATTGTCAGTTTCTAAGAAATAAGGTGAATTATCGTACTAAAGACGTCTGTTGGCTAAAATGATGATGATGATGTAGTACTAGTATCAAACTTTTGTTGACTAAGACTCGTCTATATTCCTTCAGTTTCTATTTAGTTTTTAGGGCAGTTAATATTTTGAACAATCTTGCAGCCATGGTTTTTATTTGACATCACAATTATTACTATAAAGTTGTAATCATTATTGTGATTATAAAGTTTGCAGTGCTACAAGACGAAACTCTATGACCTGTGCGTGTTGCCTATAGTTTATTCTGGTGCCAAATTTTACTCAAATCTTTTGAGCCATTTGAATATGAAGAAGTTACAAGCGTACGCATGTTCGACACATAATGTGCCCTATATTTTTATTTTGCTACAATATGTATAAACGGTTTTACAATATTAGTGTGGAATTTAAATACCATATTTTAAAAATATACATGGCTCTTTATCTATCACTCCACTGTTAAACATATGCCTCCCCAAGTGACGCCACAACGAACAATCTTGTGCATCTCGCATCCATTGGATGAATGCGAGATGACGTCGAACAGCGGCCCTAAAGCTCAATATCCCGATAGCTACAACTTGGAGTCTAAAGTCAAGAGTTACATGGTTACTTCTAGGCAAGCGTGCACAACAGATGAAAGAGGTTAGAATAGCCTTATGGGCGGGGCAGGCGTGCCACAAAGTAGGGCAATGCTCATAATTCAACAACCAATAGCAAACTTGCGATCTATGTGCGTGGTGTTAGTTGCGTAACGCGCGTTCATATTGGTTTATTGCCTGTAGTGGAGTTAAAGGGTGCGAGACAAGTGGTGACACTCGTTGTAGTACAAATCGGAAAGTATTTCCTTTCTAACCTCTTTCATCTTTTCTGTGTTCGGCAATATCGTCACTTACCATCCATTCAAATTGAAAAGTGAAACGAGAGCATAATAATGATTTCAATATATACAATTCACTAACACTTAAAAAACCTTTTTATATTAAAAAAACCGACTTCACAAAAAAATTTTGTTGAATTTGAGGAGTTCCTTCGATTTCGCCAAGATTCCATCATTAGATCCCGACTTGGTGACTATGGGACCATTTGAAAAGTATACATACCCTTTCCAAAAACAATTTTTCAAATCGGGTTGGCATGCGACGAAGTTATGCGCGAACAAACATAAAAAAAAACATACAAACATGCGAATTGAGAACCTCCTCCTTTTTTAAAAGTCGGTTAAAAATGTCCTTTTACGTCCAACTTTGCCAATTTTACCCCTGAGCAAATCTCCATTTGACTTTCCAAATAAAACAAGACGACTTGTAAACATGTAACACAATTCAAACAAACGCATTACAATTAATTTGGTCCACAATTCATTGCAAACCACAGCGACATCAGTTTAATGAATTACTGGGGCCATGTGACGGTCTGTTGTGTTCCTAATGGCAATTTTAGTTTCAGGATTAAATCTGAGATAGTATAGGTACGCTTGTATTAATTTATTAAATTCCAAGCGAACGCCAGCGTTCGCTCTCTTGTGTGTATTTCTGTTGTGTCTCTAATTACGATATTCGAAAGGTTAGGTTAGGTTTACATTTTGGTCTCCTTGTAGGTGGGAAATCTTCGAATAATTTCTCCCGCTTTTTGGCGAAACGGTCGGTGTCAAACTTTTCCTAACTAAAAACCACTCCTACTTCTTAGTCTTCGTTTCACGGCCCCGGAGTTCAATTTCGCATATTCCAAAGCCCCAGTAGGCTTTGAGCCTGCTGGGCTCCTGCGGTATTGGTGTCATCTTCTTGAAGCGCGCGCGGAACACTACGCCCCGTCGACGACTCGAGCTTGATCCAGACGGTTACCGTACAGCCGGACGGCAAGTTACCTATTGGGGTAACTTGCAAGGCCACGCTTACGGTGGCGGCTTTTCAATGGAGGTTTGCGGTTCTTTACACTTCGTCCCGCATAGCTCATTTGTTGTTACAATATGTTTCATTTGTTAGCTGCTGCTAGCTGCTCTGTACGTACAGAGGAAAAGCGTCATCGAGGCCGCCCTAGAAAGAGGT
Organism: Mythimna lalbum; assembly: GCA_949319445.1. Taxonomy (NCBI): domain Eukaryota; kingdom Metazoa; phylum Arthropoda; class Insecta; order Lepidoptera; family Noctuidae; genus Mythimna; species Mythimna lalbum. The sequence goes on along the minus strand of OX439359.1, from coordinate 4,979,355 downwards.
GGCGAGACGATCTGAACGCGTATCACAGGGACTGGTTCGAGACGACGCAGAAGAAGAAAGTCTGGAAGAATTGAGGGAGGCCTTTACCCAGCAGTGGGACAATAACAGCTAGAAAAAATCCTATACCTTCAATGAATACGACGTACAATGATTATATGATGCCCGTCTGAGCTACAATTTTAAAACATCACAAAGAGAGCAATAAAAGTAACTGAATTGTTTATAATCGGGGACCAAACAGAATAAATTATCCTTCTATCATTTAACCGTACATATTCACACACAACCCGAAAATAAGTCAAAAGGGTACATTAATCCTGTATGATCCAGATAATTATGGAAATTAGGAATATGTACGTTTTAATGAAATACTAACCAAACATTAACCCGAAAACAAACGACATAATGTTACTATTATTTATACGACAACTAGCTTTTCCCTACTCTACCCTACTCTACCCTACACTACTCTACACTACTCTACTTTACACTACTCTACACTACTCTACACTACTCTACCCTACTCTACCCTATTATACCCTACTCTACCCTACGAATCTACACATAAACCATCTACTAAATAGTCCGAACAAAGCCTAAAAATTTGATTTGGAGAGTTGAGCCTGTTCTTGAGTTATAAAATAACAACGAAAAGTGGCATTGATTTTTGTATAATATATATAGATATATAGATTATAATTGTGACGACTACCTCCCGGCTCTATCATCACGTCAGATCACTTTGATGATACCATTTTCAAACATTTTCCGTTTTTTTTTTTTTTTTTTAACTATTCATAACCATTTATTTATTTGTAGTTATTTAGTTGCTTAAGAGGGTTTCCTTTTCCACTCGCTTATCGTAAACATTGAAAATGGTTTAAAAGCTTATTACTTCATTTAATGCAACCCAACGCGATGTTTGACGAAAAGGCAACGCAGAAAAAGAGAAATAACGCCTGAAAACTCTGTTAGTGTTCGGTAATTCCGAGATTTACTCGAAAATTTCACAAAACTTGCTCCAGGAAATAGCTGTTTTTTTAAACCCTTAATAGTTTTTTGAAAAATTTGTCGTCATTTAGAATCTTAATCTTTGCAAGGTTTCTATAGTTTTACTTTTTTTTACTTTTTAGGCAAATTATGAAGCGTCAAAGTTCATACAAAATAGGAGATTTTCAAAGGTTTTTACTGGATTAGTTCTACACAAATTTAGAAATTGGTTTCTATTGAAACCTAGATAATATCCACAAGATACTGTGTTTCCAAAATATGTAATGAAAAATGTGTAATAACGTCATAATCAGTTATGAGCGGTTGTATGAAAAATAGTGAAAATGTGAGTCATGATGCACCACCTTAACTATCTTAATTCATGAATCGCGCATCTATTGTATTACTATTGTGTCTCTAATTGACGGTATCTGAAGGGTTAATCGCGATATTTATGAGAGTGTGAAGTTCCATTTCACTTTATCAAATGCTCCTTTTTGACTGTAAATGCCTGAGTTCTCGATGATAATACCAAACTCACTTTATTGTTGCCTTTAATATTTGAAGACTTGCCTCGATTCCGCGTCGATCCCATCATTAAATTGAGAACAACCGAATTGAGAACATCCTTTTTTTTCTGAAGTCAGTTAAAAACCTTCTTATTGTTTACCACTCAAAGGAAATTTTGTGCAAAATTTTCCCAAAAAGCCCTAAAGGCTGTGCGTTGATATGTCAGTCAGTCAGTTTCACTATTCAACCGACTTGTTTGGGAAAATAAAAAAAAATTCCGAACACATTGCGAATAAAAATACTGTAAAAATTTGCCTCGGACTAGTATGACCTACATACTATAGGTATATTTTTTTATACCCGTCGTGGATTTACAAGCTCAAATCTAATATTCACAAACACTCGGACCCAAACACGACCTAAAACAACTGTCTGTGCTTCATACAAATATTGGTTGATACATTTTTCTGGATTCAACCTCGTATTTTAGAGTTCCGTATCACAAAAGGAAAAAAATTAAACCCTTATAGGATCACTTGTTGTCTGTCTGACTATCAAGACCCTTTTAAAACCATATACTCAAGTCTGCAATCCCTTGAAGCTGTGAAAAAATCAAACTTGTGAGTTAACGAAAGACAAAATACGGCCGTTTATGTCACCAAAAACGTGTATTTCAACACTCTCAAGGAAATTGAAATTGATAGGTTACTTCTTGTTGACCTAGAATCCTGAAATTTAACACGAAAAAAGACCTTATAGCACAAGTATAGGAAACAATATGTAAAATTGTTGCAAATTTGTAGTAAGTTACTACAAATTTGCAGTTTTCACTCAAAAATAACGCTTTTTGCGATTCGGATAAATCTTACTTAATTCGGGTATTGCTCTGTTTTCATAGGTAAGTTAGTACGGAATCTTCAGTGCGCGAGTCAGATTCGCACTTGCTCGATTTTTTTTTTTTTTTTTATATGTACCTACTTAACTTTATTTTATTTGTACTTATAAAGTTGACAATAAGCGTCACTCTATTTTAATATTGAATTTATTTTGTATTTGTGGCAACGTATGGTCAGTTTTAAAAGTAAAACGGTGCAATTCGTTTATATTTGCATGGTATATTCGATTCGGCCTATTTCTTTTAGCGTATAGCAGCTTAATTTTAAGTTTATACAAGTCCAGGGCCTCAAGTCTGCTATTACAATAGTGTCAGAATGGTCTATCCTTGACTTCATAATTGTTGATTTTGACAAGTTTTGGTAATCTATACTATCTATACTAATATTATAAAGAGGTAAAATTTGTAAGTTTGTAAGTTTGTAAGTTTGTAAGTTTGTAAGTTTGTATGTAGGGGGTAATCTCTGGAACTAATAATCCAATTCTAAAAATTTTTTTACTGGCAGAAAGCTACATTATTCCTGAGTGCTATAGGCTATAAATTGTTTCTATAGCATGTATATTAACTGAGCTATCACAACTTTTGTCTAGCAAGTCGGAAAAAAATACCTCATAAAATAGAATTATTTGCGTGCGCTGCCTAAACAGTTGCTTAAAATTAAAAACAATGTATGACTACCTGGTTCGTCTTAATTATTTCTACAAAAAAGTCTGCGGTACCATATCTCTATCTTTTATATTTCATCTTTTATACTTCTTTTATTGCATTAAAAATATATTTTTTCGGCATACTTACGTTTGGTTGATTATTTGAGCAACAAAATATTAATTCTTATGACAATAAATTATTTCAGTATCACAAGAACATTATACAGATAAGATGTGCCATTTACAGCATAGCAATTGGTCATACAGTTTCGAAGATAATATAAAATTACTAAAACGCAAAATGCCCCTAGCGTAACTTTCACTGTGCAGACGTTTTACCTATTTTTTTTTTATGGTGGGCAAAAATCATCTTATGACAACCCTCGCCCTTGGGTGGAGCGAGAGATAGTGTCAGACTCTTACTGACTAAAAACCCACCCCGTTCCTTCTAGCCTTCAAACCAGGGCACGAGTTCCCTTTCGGATAACCCTGGACCCGGTAGGCTTCGACCCAGCTGGGCCTCTGCTGTTGCCGACAAATTCTTGAGGCGCGCGGGAACAGTGCGCGCCGTCGACGTCTTGGGCTCGGTCCATTACCGGACGATCGGACAGCAAGCTACCCATGGCTCGCCGTCCGCGAGCCCGCGTCTACGGTGGCCGGAAATCGGGACCGGAATCCCGGCGGCGGCGGCGGGGGCGCCGTTGCCTGATGCGGTCTGCCTCCGCCTTTGCTAGCATTACTGCTTCGCAGAAGGAGGCGACCACCTGCCATTCCTCCTCGCTAAGGACCATGGCCTCAACCAGAGCCCGCCGCGAGAGGTGTCCGCCGCCGATCGCCCCCACGAGGGCACGGCGATGCTCTGCCCAGGCAGGGCACACCTCGACTGTGTGCTCCACCGTGTCCTCCGGGCGTTCCGCACAGTGGCGACACTCGGGCGTCTCTTCCGCTTTAATTCGGTGCAGGAACCTCCCGAACTTGCCATGTTCGGTGAGGACCTGTGTCATGCGGAAGGTAAGGACGCCGTGAGGCCTTTCCAGCCACGCCTCAAAGAAGGGACTTACCGCCATAATTGTGGCGTGCCCAACGTTTCACCTATTTGCCCATAGATGGCGTTCTGCAATTACGTAATTTTTCTGAATCGCGGTGTTAAGACTTTCTGTGGATTGATGACCCTCTCGAATTATTATAAAAAAAAATAAAATAAAAATAAAATAATCTTTATTTCGGATAAGTGACATCCATATGGGTTAGTAACAATATAGAAAAAATTTAAACCTATGTTAGTAAACTTACTACTACCTATTTATTTATTTTAAAACAAGGTGGTTGTTCATGATACATCTATGAACAACATCACCTAACAGAGGAGAGTCGTACCTCCCCGCTATGGTCTTCAGGATGGAGTTGGAGCTAGCCCGCACTCTGCAGAGCAAAGAGGCGGACTTTTGTCTGACGATGGCGTGAAATCCATCGACGTGTGCCTCTGCGAACATACCTGATGCGCTGCAGAAACGGGGCAGCCCCATCAACATCCTGAATCCGTTATTATATTGGACCCGCAAGGCGCTGATAGTCCGCTGAGTATAGTTGGTCCACAGGCTGCACGTGTAAAACACTTGACAGTAGGCTTTAAAAAGTGTTATCTTAACTGGTCTGCTACACCGTACAAATCTGCGAGCCAACACATTACATCGAACTGCCAGCGCCCTACGTTCCCTTTCAATATCGTCTTGATCATTAAGGTCATCGGTGACGTAATGCCCCAAGTACTTAAACTTACGCACCTGCACTATATCTTTCCCATTAAGTTTAATGGGGGGAACATAATCAGGACATTTACCACCGACAGCCCTAAAGACCAAGAACTCGCTCTTTTTAACATTGTAAATAAGGCCATGCTTCCGAGCATAGCTTTCGCAGCAACTCAGCAGCTCTCTCAACGCCCTAACTGTTGGGCTCAGCAACACCATATCGTCAGCATAACTGATGTTATTAACACTCACGTCATCAATGCGACACCCGATTTTCTTGCTGCTGAGCTCAACAATCAGATCGTTAATATAAAGGTTAAACAGCTTTGGTGAAGTTATCCCCCCCTGTCTAACCCCGCACTCCAGTCCATACGACACCGACAGCCTATCAGCCCATCTCACACAATTTGTCTGGTTATAATACCAGTACTGGAAGATACGCAACAACTCCGCCGGCACTCCTCTCTCCCGCAGCTTTTCCCACATAGCATCGTAAGAAACAAGGTCAAAAGCACGGGAGAGATCTAAAAAGCAAGCATAAACTGGTGTCTGACGTTTTGCATAATATTGTACCGTATGTTTGAGGCTGAGAATTGCACTTTCAGTACCAAGATCATTACGAAACCCAAACTGTGCATCGTGTAAATTAAGTAAGCCATCCAACCGAGCATCCAGCTGGCTGTCGAGTACCTTCGCGATAATAGTAGCCAGGGAGATGGGCCGATAGTTACACTTATCAGCCACGTCACCCATTATGCCCACGTTGTCGTTAGTTGGAGTTCTTCTGTCAGTTGCTTATTGGTTTCGGTTGTTTCGTTCGTATGGTTGTTGTTGTTGATAGATACCTCATAATCGAAAATATCGTAATTTCGTTGTACGTTTTTGTATGTTCGTAGTTTCGTACTTCGTTCTATCGTAATAATCGATACGAGTTATTCGATATTACGATTATTTGTTTTGTAAAGGCGGACGGTGTTCGAGTCGCTCTCCGTTTGTTCATAATTGTTTTCAAGTCTGTGCGTAGTTTGTTGAGAGCACGTCTAAAAGGAAATCTCAACTGTCCCGGCAGACATCACAGACAAGAGCCGCTCGAGTACGCCGTACGGAAGAATCTGCCCCTGAAAATGAGCAGCGCCTCTCGAGAAATAGAGAATATATATCGCAAGCACGCGCTAGAGAATCTAGCTCCGAGCGCTCACAGCGCCTCGCTAGCCAAAATGTGAGGACATCGCGGGCACGAGCTCGAGGAACTAGCGCTGAACGTGCGCACCGTCTATCTGAGTTAAGGCAGCATGTCTCTGAGACAAGGGATAGGGAGACTAGCGCTAAACGCTCGCGGCGGCTTGGTAGGCAAAATGTCATAACATCGCAGGCCCGTGCTCGGGAATCTAGCGCTGAACGTGCGCAGCGTCTATCTCATTTAAGGCAGCATGTCTCTGAGACAAGGGACAGGGAGACTAGCGCTGAGCGCTCGCAGCGGCTCGCTAGGCAAAATGCCATAACATCACAGGCCCGTGCTCAGGAATCTAGCGCTGAACGTGCGCATCGTCTAATCGAGTGTAATCTTATTTTAAAACAAGAAATTTTCCGCGGACGAAGTCGCGGGCAGAAGCTAGTCTACTAATATAATGGCGTTATAATGACTTTCCAATGGTCAACCACTGACACTTCATTAAAAGAAGTGGCTTAAAATGGTAATCTTGTACATAATGACAAATTAATATTTGACGTATGCGGTAATTTGCAAAACTTTTGACAGTTGTTTTGGTCAGTGACCTACCATTAGAACGTTATTGTGCAGTTATTGGTTTTAATAAGCTCGATATTGTCATTCTACCACCACTCGATTACGAGACCATTGACCGATCAATGATCGATCATTATGATTTAGCAGATAACGAACTTTTAGCAAAATGACAATGGGATTGTGCTGGAATGACGAATTTATAAAAATACCAGACTTGGGCCCCTGGTCCTCCGTCCAAATCATACACACAACTCACATACTCATTACTTGATCCTTAAATCACAAAACGCAGAATAATAAAACATACCTTCTACATCCCTCCATAAAAACCCAATTCTCATTCAGCAAGAGATCTCACAATTTCATGGTTTACCGAACTACTATTAGCCTGGCCCGTTCCAATCTTCGTAATGGGATTGCATCGCCATTGAATCTTACATGTTGTGCCCAAGTTATTTGGTTAATCTAAGTTACTGAGATCATTGCAATTACGTGTTCTGAAGTGTTAGGTAGTCTGTTGGTGACTATTTGAAATTGATTGAAAATCCTTTTTTAGCCTATTTTCTGCTTACAACATTATTTTTAGTATATACGAAGCCTGAAACACCTGTCTAATATTTATGATTTTTGTAAATAGTGGGTACAAAAAAGTCAAAAACGTTTATTTCAAATAGACCAATTACAGGCATTTTTGAATTGTCAAAAGGTCGGTCAGTCAAACAAACAAGCTAAAATGCACGTTCCAAAGAGTAGATGTCTATGGAGAAGACTTACAAGAGTACTTTTGTTAGGTTCATTTATTAACCGTCAGAGTCAGATCAGTCTGTAAATATACGCCCTCTAGCTAAGTCGTGGTTTTATTATTAATCCAGGTATTCCTCAGTATTCTTATGTAAAAAGAATCTATGTACAAAATTTCAAAACTGTATTATGAAAAATCACTAAGTTATACCTACTTTTTGTGGAGCTTTAAAACGTCTGACAGAAGTTTTGGTTCATGGAAAGGGTCTGAGACTTATGATACTAAATATTAACCATAACAAATTAAGTTGAGCAACTTTTATGTTTAGTTCCCTTTCTCACCTCGCACCTGCGTAACTGCCTCAAGGAGGAGCTCCACAAGCACACAAGTTTTCAAAGCACATGAGACCTTAGGTCCTCAGTAGTACTACTGAGGACCTAAGGTTTCATCCATGTGAAAATAAATTACGTCAGACAGCTCTGGAATCTTAGTATATAAGATAGGAATCCTAAAAATTAGAGAAAAATTATATGTCTTATCAAGATAAAATGTACAAGCATATATACTTCTTCTAAATTTATTGTAAATATAACGTTACTTTTTCGTAGATCAACCAATCTCACACAAAGTTCCAGCTTTCCGCAGCTATTTAAAAATGTAACCTAACACAATAGTTGGTCTCAGAGGGTCGAGACTCAATTAGTAACCAGCTGTCACTGGTAGCAACAAGCACTTGATTAAGAGAATATAAATAATTAGTTGTCTGGGGTCTTAGATGAGGGAATTAATGAGGTTTGAGGATGGAGGATCCACCAACTCGCACTGGGCCCGCATAATGGAATACGGCACATTCCCTCTCCTAGAGAGGAGGCCTGAGTCCCAGCAGTGGGAACATTATAAGGCCAACTATGCTATGCCATGAGGATGGATTAGAAGACAATTCAAGCTCAACAACACAAACTCGAATTTTTTTATTTCATATTAGCCTTGGGTACTTATAAATCGTCAGAAGCAAATTGGTTGTTTCCTATGGAGAGGAATCGACAAGTAAAAAATGGTTACTCTTTTACAAAATGGTTGATTCTATAATATTGTATATTGTTTGTTTATTTTTGTTATATTGTTTTATTTTCTTTATTTTTTGTTTTTTCTTGTAAGAATCCCTTACCAATAAAATACTATGACTATGACTATTTCCATTTTACTATATTAATACATAACAAAAGCACAATAATAATAATAATAATATTCCACAACTATCACACAACGCCGTCTAGTCCCAAGCTAAGCAGAGCTTGTGTTATGGGTACTAGACAACTGATAAACATACTTATATATTTATAAATACATACATATTATAGATAAATTACACCCAGACACAGAACAAATGGTCATGCTCATCACACAAATATTTGTCCTGGGTGGGAATCGAACCCACGACCTCCGGCATAGCAGTCAGGGCCACTAACCACTAGACCAACAGGCCAGTCAAAATAACAATAATGAGAAGAAGAGTTAAGAGGAATACAGTTTTTTTTGTATGAAATCTCCGCACCCTTTGGCGGACCGGGAGTCGGACTTTTGCTCACTAAAAACCCACTCCTATTCCTTCGTTTTCTTTTGTACCGAAGCCAAATTTTCCTTTCAGAAGCAGACCCTTGGCCCCAGTAGGCTTCACCCTGCTGGGCCCCTACGGTTTGCTGACAAATCCTTGAGGCGCGCGTGCAACAATAAGCGTTATCGACGACATGAGCAGGACTACAGGTTGGAGCTAATCGTTTTATAATGCGCAAAAGTATATAATCCACTGCAGTAAATCATCATCATCATCATATCAGTCGAAAGACGTCCACTGCTGGACATAGGCCTCCCCCAAGCGTCGTCACAACGACCGGTCCTGTGCGTCACGCATCCATCGGATTCCCGCGACCCTGACCAGGTCGTCGGTCCACCTTGTTGGAGGCAGTAAATAGAAACAGAAAAAAAAAAATTTCTTTTTCGGGATAAATACTAGATAGATTAGCGTGTTCAAAACATAATACAGCAATTTTAGTACGCTAGAAAAAAATCGCGAAGATGCTTCTAAAAATTACTTTTATCGATTAAAAACCGGACTAATATTTATGCAATTATTCTGATTGTTTGTTAGATTATTCTACAAGCAACTGTGTGTTCTTTTTTTTTGGTGCGTAAAAAACGTCCAAATGACATTCCCCGCCCTTTGGTGGAGCGGGAGATAGTGTCTCATACCTGGGGCCGTGCCTCCCTTTCGGAATTAGACCCTACCGTTAAAGTGTTTCAATTTTGTAATCCAACCTAGTACATTCTTATTAAACCACTTAAATGCTCCATATTTTGCATTTCTTTATTTTGTATGCAGTTCGACAGTGACCGCGCTATAAGTCGTATAGTCCTCTTAAGCTTGATTTATATCGGCACTTTCCACTATAAACTTAAAGGGTGTATCACTAAATCTCAGTTTTGGTAATTTATGGCCAGGTTGTGCTCATTTTGAACTTTTTAAACCACTGGGAATCCACAAATATAAAATAAAAACACCATGAAAAAATATTTTATTAAAATTGAGTATATGACCTTATTTATTTATTTATTTATTTATTGCTTCATCTTCTTCTTCCTGTCCTTATCTCATATTACTTGGGGTCGGCGCAACACGTATTTTTCTTCCATTTTGTCCTGTCATCCGTCAAACTATCACTATATCCTTTCAAAATTAGCTATATGACCAAACGCCGATATAAATTAGTTGGCTTGATTAAAAAAAAATCGCGAATCTGACCTTATTTTACGATTTCAAACGTGTGTGTCTACGAGATTACGTCACGGAAATGTTTGAAAATTACGAAAATCTCGCAAAAACCAAAATCTTGAATAGTTGTTCTTTTTTTATATAAAAATAAATTATTTGCTACGAGGCAGGCCGCGAAATCGACATTGACCCGGGCGGAGTTCATACAAAATACTCAGTAACTCAACCAGCTCTTAAACTAAAAAGCTTTGCTTATCTACCTACTATCTACCTAAAAGATAGGTGTGTTTCAGCCTATTATTTTTGACTAGTTAGTACCTGCGACTACGTCCGCCTCAAACTCGAGATACAGCACAATGTCACAAATTGAAGAAGATTTCTTTTCGCAGATATATATATTTTTAAATAAGAGTAGCATAAGTTACCTACTCTGTATAACATCTACCAGAAAAAGTCCCGTCAAAACCAATACAGCCATTTTACAGATTGGCCGAAACAAAACATACAGACAAAAATGTTAAAAGTTGTGTAGCGACATCTATGACGCCACATCAACGCCACGCCACATCAACACCACGCCACACCATCGCCACACGTCAATGACGTAACCAGCGAGCTCGCGCATCTTCGGATAGCTTCGCCGCGGCCGGGAGCCGATCGGTTTCGCAGCGCGCACGCACGCCAGTCCTTTGTCCGCCGCTGCGCAAGGCACTCCCGCGCTCGCTTGCTTGCCCGCTTTCCTTAATTTGCTCCGCCGCGATCTTCGTAATTTCATTTTCATTTTCGTACGCTAAAATTCTGCTACTTTACTCTATTCAGTGTTCTATACATTTCTTCTATCTTCCTAACTTGCCTTTTGTGTGTTTCCGTGTCTTCTACCCTTCTGTGACTTTTGTGAACTCATTATTTTAAATATAACCGCTTCAGAGAACTTTTCGATTTTTATTTGTGAACGATACCTACATAATTGGTAATTTTTATTATTAGGTATCGAATATGCATTTAGTAAACACATTGATATACAATAGTTCAATGGGAAAAAAATATTATTTTGATATTGCAAACAGAAACTTCAAATTTTATTTATATGTATAGATTTACAGATACAACTAAGGCAGGGTGCAAACGTATGTCTTGTGTCAGATACTAGCTACCGACAGCTATAGAACCAGTATGAAATCATCTACTCCCTGCGCAAAGAAACTGGACAAAAAAATTGTTTACGTATAAACTTTTTTTTCTTCCACTTTCTACTCATAACGATCAAAAAGTGTCCGGTGTCGGTAACTGAAAACTAAGTGTCTACATTTGCACGGCGCCTTATAGTTTTTTTTTTTTTAATTTATTATGGATAGGCTCGCGTTTAACATCTCACCCGATGAAAAGCAATGATGTGGCCGACGATGGAGCACGCTTGCCTAGAAGCAATTTACAGCAATAGGTGCAAAGGAAGTTAATCAAACTGTCAATATATCGCTAGTAGCTGTATTCATCGAAATTTTAGGTACGCAATATCGCTTTCCTTAATGTTAAATTTGGTCGTTACTTTTCCAAACCAGTGACCAGCCAGGGTTCACTTTTGATAAGCAAGGAGCAGCCGTGAGTGAAGTGTCAAGTCATGGGAAGTGAGATTACAGTTTCCTAAAACATTACTTCCTATATCACTCATTTTTCAAAAAATGTGTACAAATACTAATAATTTATACACATTTTTTGGACATCTTTTAAAATCAATCTTTTTGATAAATTATGGTGATTTGGATTTTAACTTTTTTATCATTTGCTATATTGAAGTTTTATCATCAAAATAATCTAATTATGATGTAACTACGATGCTTAGTTATTGTGAAAAAAAAAAAACATTTAATAAAAGCCAAATGTTGAGAATTTTGATGAAATTGTGACTTCTGAAATAAGAAAATGAAACATAATTAGAACTAGTCATGAATGCATTTCAAAGATGATAATGTTGCGCTTAGTTTCCATTCGTAAGATTTGTAAATTAGTTATATTATGCCATTAACGAAGCTCACAAACATAAGTCGAAATGATGTTGGCACGAATGAGCTATGTTTAACGCTTGATTTACCAAACATAATACACTCAAATTGACTTAAAAAAAATAACTGGCTACTACTCATACTATGCTTAAATATGTGCTATAATAATATTTCAAGTTGTTTCATTATTTTGTTCAAAAAAAGCATACAAAGATGCGCTAATAATTTGCCGCGGGTGAATTTTTAAAAGACCGCAGCCTTAAGTGACATATCCCGTCCTTAGGTGGAACGGGAGGGTGTTCCTTTTCTGCTATTGTTCCAGGATTCCGGGGATTTCTTTCAGATCGCCCATGGCCCCAGTAAGATTCGATCCTGCTAGGTTGCTGATAACTCCTTGAGGCGCGCGTAGAATAGTATACGTTTTTTCTAATTGATACTCGTATAAACAAGTGCTTGACTGCGAACCCATCTGATGGTATGGCAATTGTTGGTGGTGAGGCGCACTAGTTTATTAATCTTGCCTTGAAGACACTCAAATTATTCCAAACTTTCTGGAATCCTACTACTATCTACTATACTCTCCTACATTACTGTCCTACTATATAGTCCTAGTATTCTTACTCTTTCGATGCTGTCCCTAATGCATGCACCATCCGCCAAATCCTAGTCCCAATGTGACTGAACCATCATCGGACCACTAGATGTATGGCATTGCGCCATCGGTACATGGATCCACCATAAGTACCAAATGTTTTGGGAACACATTGGAATTCCTTGCCGGAGACTGTGTTTCCCGATAGCTACAACCTAGTGGTCTTTAAGTCAAGAGTGAATAGCTTACTTCTAGGCAAGCGTGCCCCATCGTCGGCCAAATGATCGTTTACCATCAGGTGATATAGTAGTCAAACGCGAGCCCATCAATAATAAAAAAAAACCTTCTCTTCCTATCCTCTATATTTAAATCTTTCCAGTCGACATTGTCTCCAGTCCTCTACATCACACGCTCATCAATAATGACAACCTTTGTGGTACAACCTTAACTAAATAGAACCCAACGAATATTGCGCCTGAATTGGATTAAGTGGTGTTTAGTTAAAACCAATGAAAGGGTAATATCCAGTGATTATTCCACTGTAATGTCTAATTTAGAGGTTGTAGAAGCTATTTGTAATTTTCTCGACTACGGAACGGTGTAAACTTCGATCTTCAACCGTAATTAGAAATGGCTTGTAATTGTCGTTTGAATGAAATGGTTTTCTTGTGTGTTGGTCTATGAAGTGTGCGAGGAATTTGAATGGCAAAATAATAGAACATTTTATTTTTAAGAGGGTCCTCTAAGACGGTTCTAATCTATTATTAAAACGTATGTTTGTTGGTTTATCCAACGCTATGCTTGATAAAGAAAAAAGTGATATAACGTCAGACCGCTCCTGGTACCTACAATAGCGAATTTTTGAAAATTGCCTTGATTTTATTTAAACAGCCAATAATTGTAATTTGGTGGTGTACAAAAAAACTAGCCAGTTGCGTCTCGCCGACAGGACAACGTTTTTTGTATCCCATACAAAAAACGTTGTCCTGTCGGCGAGACGCAACTGGCTAGTTTAATAAAGAACCCCCTTTAATTTTTAACTTTATTTTAATTTTATAATTTAGTTTTAAAAAAAGTAACTACATATTTACATCTTACGGTTTATGAAGTACTAGCTGCTCCCAGCGGCTTCGCCCGCGTCATAGTAGAAAATTATCCCTAGGGAACATATTTCCGGGATAAAAAGTATCCAATGTCCTTTTCCATGCCATGGTCTATCCGCGTACCGAGTTTCATCAAAATCGGTTTTGCCATTTATGCGTTAAGGCGTAACAAACAAACTCACTTTCGCTTTGTACGGGCAGAGGAGGCTACGTAATAGTATCCCATGTGATTCAGATACGAAACCCTAAAAATGAGTTTTATTTCTAAACAGCTCTCTCTGTCTAAACCTAAGCTTAACAAAACGCTTCGTAACTCATCCAATAAACTACCAAGAACACGAAAAACCTATCTCTAATCCAGACGAATTATGATACACGCGTTCACATTGACTAAGACGAATTGCACTACGGACAAAAATGTCTAAATCTTAGTGTACCCCTGTTTTGATCTCGGCCCTAGCAATTAATTCAAATAAGTGATGGTCTTACCCGGTTTTCTCAGGGCAAGGATAATACCGGATGACAAATAGTCTTGGAAATAGTCAAGAAAGGGTTGCCCGGAGGTCATGCGACTTAAGACGCAGGCATTTAAATTTTGGGCAACGTTTTTTCAGCATTAAACTTAGGTTTGGTTGTTTGTGTGGTGTGTGATTGGTACTCACTGGGTAGGTGGCGAGTAAATAAAAGTAAGTGATGTTCCTCCAGGTATATTTTCACACACACAGCACAACAACACAGTTCACAATAGAAGGCGCAATAGCCAAGCACGAATAGGTACGATGGTGATATCGACACCTTAGCGCGGGTATGTTGTAAACAATAATAATTAAGAGTCGCGAGCGCACGTAACTCTCGCGGGCAGCGTAGATCGATAGATAGATTTTTGTTAGGGTTATGCTTTTTATGCTTTAACCCTTCAGATACCGTCAATTAGAGACACAATAGTAAGACAATAGATGCGCGGCCACCGGGTGTCGCTTGGGGATTCATGAATTAAGTATTTTATCGGGTAATGGTATATTTTAGGTCTTATTTTCTTGAGTGTGTGAGTGGAATTATAAGTGGGTTCGTAAAAATTCTTTTATTGAAATTCATAATCGAGTCAAATGGATCGCTTAGCTTGTATTTATTGTAAACCATCTTTTTTTTTCGGAGGGCAAAAATCATCCAATGACAACCCCTGCTCTTGGGTGGAGCGGGAGATAGTGTCAGACTCTTACTGACTAAAAACCCACACCGTTTCTTCTAGCCTTCATACCGGGGCTCGAGTTCCTTTCGAATAACCCTGGCCCCAGTAGACTTCGACCCAGCTGGGCCTCTCCTGTTGCTGACAACTCCTTGAGGCGCGCGGAAACAGTGCGCACCGATAGAATTTTCGAATCACTGGTTTTTGTTATATTTTTTTACAACTATTATAGCATAGCAAAGTCAGCTTTATAATGTTCCCACTGTTGGAACATAGGCCTCCTCTCTAGGACAGGGAATGGGCTGTAATCCACCACGCGGGCCCAGTGCGCGGGTTGGTGGTCTAGTTAAAATATCCATCATCAACCACGGGTTTACTTCCGAAAGGAAACCAAAAGGAACGCAAAGCAAAGATGGAGCATAAGTGTAGTTTTAGTGCGTAAAAGTCTGACCCGCCGTCCCGCTCCGAACTAGACCGGAAGAAATCATGTCCATGTATGTCTACGTGAAAAAAATACCATGACTTAAAAAAAATGTACGTCGTAAGCCAAACTAAAATAAACACCAAAACCTTCCCCATCTATCGTAAAAAGTCAATCAATTACTTCATATTTCACTACACATTTACACAATCAAACATGTACCCCACCACTCTACTCTCCGACTTGCCAAACTAAAGTGGCAATCAACTCAAAAATCCGATATCGAAACAAGAACCAACCAAACTCTCGCTGCTCAGAGTAAGCACAATCAATACGCAACTGTAACATAACATAACCGCAGAACTGAAAAACAAAAAGGAGAACACTTAAAACCGGTAGAACTGCACAAACACTGCGCCGTTCCGGAATCCGGATCGGAACTTATGAGATCACGTCCACGGAAATGGAATTTTAAATCCACACATTGTACTTAGCGGGCGAGTGTTGCAGGTTAGTGGCACAGTGAGTATGCGATTCGAACGAGGCATCGCGGTCGACATAATTATGCAGGGTGTTGTAATTATTTATCTTTTCTTTTTGTGTCGCTGTGAAATTATTTGATACAATCTTTTAAGCTGATTCCAATGTTATGAGTTCAATAAAGCTAATTGATATAACCATTGTATTTAACGAACCATCTTTCAATTATAATTATTTTATTTACCGCAATTTCCCTATATTTTTACGACATAAAAAAATATAAATGGAACTTGTAACTTATAACGTTGTCTATACACCTCTGTAAGTGACGAATTCACCCAGTCTAACACTTTTGTATATGTGTGTCTAATGAGTAAATCGGAGAGGCGCCGTCTCAATAAATAAGTAAATAATAAATAAATAATATGTTTTTTTACGGTTCCGTAAATCAAAAGGAAAAAAAGGTACCCTTAAAGGATTGCTTTGTGGTCCGTCTGTCCATCCGTCCGTCCGTTTGTCTGTCTGCTTGTTAGACCCTTTATCTCGGGAACGCGGAGAGGTATCGAGTTGAAATTAAAATCATAAACTCAGGTCTGCGAACTCTGCTTTGAAATTGTAAAAAAATCTAACTTGTAAGTTACGAGAAAAAAGATACTCCTGTTAATGTGGCGAAAAACGTACGTTTCGACACTTTCGAGGAAATCAAAATTCATAGGGTACTTCCCGTTGACCCAGAATCCTGAAATTCGGTATAAAGCAAGGTCTAACTGACTGTTTTGTTATGTCAAATTATTTAACCTCAACCACCTTTAATTAATAGTCACAGTGTGGCAATACTATTAGTATGTGGTATTAAAGTTGTATAAAGTTTTCACCGAAGATTTACAAACACAAGTAAATTCCCTTATCATCATCATCAGCGTTTTTAATATTCCCTCTGCTGGGACTCAGGCCTCCTCTCTAGAAGAAAGAATGGGCCGTAATCCACAACGCGGACCCAGTGCGTGTTGGTGGATGTCACATGTCTTCGAATTTTTGGTTCTAGGACATGCCGGTTTCCTCACGATGTTTTCCTTAACAAACACAAATTATACTTACAAATCACCTTTATAATTTGAATGTCACATAACATAAATTAACACCTTTTAAACTCAACTCCCCTCCCCTAATTAATTCTCCTTTTATTACCCACCACACTGAAACCTACCACAGACGATGAACATAATATTTAAGACATATCGCACCTACTAAGGCTATGGTACACTTACACACGATTTATGTCTCGCTTCCGAAGGCGCGACAGGTGTGTCTGGCATGCTCTTACCGTTTAACTTAATTCAAAAAGTACACTTCATAAGAGGGAAACGTAATTGAGGGATACATTGTGTAGAGGTTTAGCAAAGGCTTACTACTTAATTGAAGGTAATAATATTCCACATAATAATAATATTCCACAACCATCACAACCCATGCTAGTCCCAAGCTAAGCAGAGCTTGTGTTATGGGTACCAGATAACTGATAAACATACTTATATATTTCTAAATACATACATTTTATAGATAAATTACACCCAGACACAGAACAAATGATCATGCTCATCACGTAAACATTTGTCCTGGGTGAGAATCGAACCCACGATGTCCGGCATAGCAGTCAGGGTCACTAACCACTAGACCAACAGGCCAGTCAAATAGAAATCCCTTAACGACGAAAGCATGGTCCCTGCCAACGATTTTCCGATCATATTACGGACTGTCTTGTTGAGATATTATGGTTGTATATAATACTAGCTTTTGCCCGCTGCTTCGCCCGCTTACGTAAAATATAACCTATGCCACTCAGGAATAAAGCAGCTTTATTTCGGTGAAAAACGTTTAGCAACCGGACCAGTATTTTCCCTAAGTCATGGAAAATGTACAAAATATGTTAGTCTTAGGTTTGCGCCTATCCCGACAAATAAAATGTTTTTCTTTCTTTCTTTCTTCCAAACAAAGATTGAAATATCATCAAAATTTAACATTCCTCCAACTTGCAAATCAGTTTGAGGTGCGTGTGGAACACAACACCCTATCAACTCGGACCTTAGTCTTACTACATACTGTACATCTACATACCTACGCTTAGGGTCGCCGGGAATCACATTGCGACTCCCGATACGTTTCAATAATAACATCCGGGCGCATCATCCAGCAAAATCGGAAACAAGAACCTCAAGAACAACCAAGTGCAGTGAGGACCAGCGTCTAACCATAAAAGCGAGAACACCATTGTTTGTTTCTTTTTCATTAACATCTTCCGCCCTTGGGTAGGATGAAAGAGCGTGTCAGACTTATACTGACTAAAACCCACTTCTGTTCATTCTCTACCTTTTTTCCTGAGCCCCGGGTGTTCTCTTTGAGAACGCTATGGTGCTTACCAAACCACTCCTCAAGGAGGGAACCTATCAACTACGATTGTAGCATGCAGTATTATTTATTTATTTATTTATTTATATATACTTTATTGCACATCAAGAAAAAAAAAATACAAAAAAAAACCATACAATAGAAAACACAATTGGCGGCCTTATCGCACCAGGCGATTTCTTCCAGGCAACCATTTAGTCATCCTACTAATCCACTAATATTATAAATGCGAAAGTTTGTATGTATGGATGGATGTATGGATGTTTGTTACTCTTTCACGCAAAAACTACTGAACGGATCTAGATGAAACTTGGTACACGAGTAGACCATATCCTAGAATAACACATAGGATACTTTTTATCCTGGGATTATGTACGTGGGTGAAGCCGCGGGCAAAAGCTAGTTAATTATATTTTCGCTTTCCCCACTAGTGTAGAACCTACATCACATCGCCGCACATTGCGGTCACCCCCTCCCACTATCGATTACACATGACTTTACAACTTAATACATTAGTTCCGGTGTTCGCAGTTAGTTTAGTTTTCACTTGGCAGTGACATGAATACACATACATATGCCAGCATTGTTTGATGTAGTTCAATTTGGTCTATGAATTGACTATTGATTAGTTTATTGGATTACTTTTACTGCAATTTCTCTAAACTTTACATACAATTACTTTTCGGTTTTACGCTTTGAGCACAAAATCGGTTGTGGGTAGGTCGCCGTCCGACCGTCCGGTAACCGTCCAAACCGAGCTCAAATCGTCGACAGCGCATACTGTTCTACGCGCCTTCAAGACCATATCAGCAAACCATATTGGCCAGCAGGGTCAAAGCCTACTGGGGCCAAGGGTTTGTTTCTGAAAGGAAAACTCGGCCCTGGTATGAAATTCAATGAAAGAACAGGAGTGGGTTTTTAGTCAGTGAAAGTCTGATACATACTCCAGCTCCGCCCAAGGGCGGGGTGTCATTGGATGATTTTTCTACCTAAAAAGTAGGCCGTTGCAAATATATTGAAATGAGAGATTATTGATTCCCCAAACAGCCAGTGCGAGTGCAATGCTCCTATTCAGACTTGACTTAGACATTGATTCTAAATTACCTATTTGGTGGTTAGATAATTAAGAACCATTTGTCCTATACTTATTTTTTTAATAGCAGAAATATGGTTTGGCCAAAACGGATCTCCCTAGGTGCCAATTTCTGGGATTAAAGTGAGAGCGAAGTGGAGCGAAGCCACCGCTCTCTAGCCTGTCTTATCATAGTTGGGGTGCCTTTGAATTCCGAAGTCGCTTCGCTTGCTTTTAAATATCGTGGGATTGGCCTAGGCGAAATAGATTAATCCTGAAATCTTGTTTGGCCAGTAATATAATGTATAATTTTGTTGTTCCTGACTAAAATTTTCTCGATTTCTCACCAAAAATAAAAACTAGCTACAAAATTCCCAAAAACATTAAGTACATCCCAAACTTAACCCACCCAAACAATACACTTCGTACACTTAACACCCGTAAAACTGAATGCACAATGAAAATACCACCCATTCATCTTAACGGCTGAACATATTCATACGGCTTGTATTAAAGCAAGCGCGAAATATTTTACATATGTATGCCACGAATGAATGACGGCGATGTGGAAGTACAAGATTTTGCTTCTACGTACGATGTGGACGTAAAGATATTTGAGAATTTCAGGAGAGAAATGGAGATGGTGGTTTATTTTTTCAGAAATGTAGTAAATGGCTAAGTGAGTGATTAACAGGAATAGAAACGAAGTTAAAGATGTACTCCGTAAAATAATAGTAATAATAAACCCCATCACTATCACTCTACGTTGACTTCGTGATGGGGCTAGTGCACCTTTTATAAGCCCTAGGTCTGTACCGGTAGCGTTTGCTGTACCGTAACTCGCTTAAAGTAAGGGGCCAGACGAAGGGAGATAAAATTCGCAGAACAGTTTCGTGGCAAACTTTTGGGCATTAACGACCCCACGGACTGGATCTCCCGGTAGAATACTTGTTCTTCATCTCCGGCTTGCCTTTATTGGCCGGCCGAGTGAACGACGAAGAACAGAGTTCCAACCTCTCTCTTCCCTTTATTGTCTGGTTTGAGTAAAGTTTCGCAAGAGCAAACTTACTCAAAACAAGGATTTATAATCCAGTAAGGCACTTTTCCAACCCGCATTGGGCCCGCGTGGTGGATTACAGCCCTTTCCCTCTCCTAGATAAGAGGCGTGAGTCCCAGCAGTGGGAACATTAAAATGGCTGATGATGATGATGCTGAAGGCACTTTTAGGAATCCAGATGCGGCTTGCAGTATAAGAAAATTTTAGGGTCCTAAAGGGTAGGAAGATCAAATTTGCGATAATCTGGTCAAGTTAAGTCTGCTGAAGCCCAGGCTCTGTTCCTAGTCTCTTTGAGTGGTCCCTTCCACAAGGGGATTTGAATATTGGGAGCAGAAGTCACTACGTGATGATCCCGACTACTATAATAAGGGCGTGTCACTACAAAGAAAAAAGTACAAAGTATATTTCTGTTTTCCGTGATCTTAAAGAGACTGGAGTCGTGATAGAAAAAAACTTATAACTAGACGTAACACGTGGTATAGCTTAGTTCCGTATATAAGGAACAGTTAAAGCGGCCATCATTATTTCAGTTGAATCAGATTAATAGATTCGGAACAAATTGGCTGTAACAAAAGATACACGAATGAGTTGATAAGGGTCCCGTTTTTGGTTTGGATGTACAGAAACCTAAAGACATAATTGACTGGCCTGATGGTTGCCCTGACTGCCTGAGTTCATGGATTTTATCTCCCTTCTTTCAGTCCATCCAAAGGTTGTCTGTAAGAGATCGCCATGTGCGATAAGACCGCCCATTGTACACTTTTTTCTTAAAATGTTTGTCCTATATATTTGTTTATGTGGTGTACAATAAAGAATATAATAAATAAATAAATAATAAATAAGACAAATTAATGTTTGTGGGATGAGTACGATCATTCGTTTTATCTGCATGTAATTATTACAAGTTTTTATTTAGTTTCACCTGTCCCGATGTTTGTCTGTCATCAAATCTTGTAAATTAAATTTGAATTTTTCATGTGTAAATCAGATGACAATGCTAAATTATTATGACATGAAGCTGATCTGAAGATGGAACCGGAAGGTGGCTATAAGAACTTGATAGTTAAACGACAAAACTCCATCGAGATTCGGCTCGTATGATTCATCTTGACGAGTATTAATTATATAGGCATACCGAGCTATAAAAGCTTGCTATAAAACAATGTTTTTTTCATTAAAAGTTTGTTTATCTTGTATTAATTTAGAAATATATAAGTTCCAGTTATCTAATACTCATAGCACAAGCTCTGCTTAGTTTGAGACTAGATGGCATCGTATGAAAGTTGTGGATTATTAATAATAATATTCCACAATTATCACATAACACCGTCTAGTCCCAAGCTAAGCAGAGCTTGTGTTATGGGTAGTAGACAACTGATAAACATTCTTAAATTGAAACATCATAATCGTTATTCCACCAAGCTTCCCCATTCTCCCCAAGCATCACCAGATCAACCGAACCTAAGACAATCAAATTAAATTCATCCCCAACCTCTACAAAACTCACATTAGCATAGACACTCCGTTGTCACAGAGAACGTCTCAAATAATTTCCCTCAGCGTCTTAATTCAGAGTCGTAATTAAGGGATGGCCTCGGGGCCTGTCAAATTAATTACACCTATTCTAGATAATCACAGTTGAGACTCGGGAAGGGTGATTTTTTACTCATTTTATTTATTCTCCTTTAGAACTCCCTCTGAGTTTCTTGTTCGCCTGGATTTAGTGACCTTTTAAAGGATTTAAGGGGTGACGATAGATTTGTAGGGGATGAAGTTTTGATGGTGTCTGGTTTGTGTTGGATCGGTATTAGTGAGGTATTCTGTTGTTATGTAACAAGGTTTTAAGAGGGTCTTTCCCTGCTATTGTCATTGTGACGATAGCTTGAAAATTTGTTGTTCGATCCAATGCAATGTTTGTTGAAAAGGCAACACGAAAAAAGAGAGATACGAGTAACTCTTTAAGGTATTCAGTAATTCCGACATTCACTGGAATATTTCACATTTGTAATACTGGAATTACGTATTTTTTTTTAATCTTGAGAATATTACGTACTAGCTTTTGCCAGCGGCTTCGCCCGCGTACATAAAATATAGTCTATGTCACTCAGGCATAAAGCAGCTATCTATCGGTGAAAAAATTTTAGCAATCGGACCAGTACTTCCAGAGATTATCCCCTACATATAAACGTACAAACTTACAAATTTTACCTCTTTATAATATTAGTATAGATATCATAAACGGCCAAAGTTTTCGCAAAATAGCAGATTTTCAGAGATTAGTTATACAGAAATTCATGTTTTAATTTCAATAAAAAGCCTAGATAGTCTCCAGAAAACACCTGTATTTCCGACATCTAGAGAAAGATATCTAGAGAAAGATGTGTAATAACATCCAATCACGTAAAAACGTTTGTATGGAAGTATATTTCGGGTTGAACGCTTGGTTTAGGACTAGGCTCGAGTTGACAGCACATTGTCTTCTCCGAGCACCTCAAAGAGATGTCAGTCAGGGTGATTGACGGAGCCTGTTAGGCCCGATACCTGCCAGGACTGTGGATTGTTCGAAAGACTCACCTCGGTCCACAAACGCAAAAGGCATGTAAATAAATGGATGGCTGGCGATATCGTACAATAATATAATATAATATTCCACAACCGTCACACAAGCAGAGCTTGTGTTATGGGTACAAGACAACTGATAAACATACTTATATATTTCTAAATATGTGCATATTATAGATAAATTACACCCAGACACAGAACAAATGATCATACTCATCACATAAACTTTTGTCCTGGTTGGGAATTGAACCAACGACTTCCAACATAGCAGTCACAATATATTCTAAGATACTATGTACTTTTATCTTCATAGTTAATGATAATGACGGAAAAAAAATATTGTTAGGGTCTCTGTTTACAGTTTTTTACAGTATTTAAGAAAATCTTTAGAACTAACAAAAATTAACACTTCGCTTGACCCAAGGGCTTGATTTTACCTTGGGTTTTTTCCCTTTGTGAAAAATGCCACGCCAGCGTGACATGCCGCTGGTCTTTTGGGTTCATTACTGGTCGACAGCGAGGTGAAATTTTTCGACGCACTTTAGATTACTTTTAGTTAGACCTTGGATCATCAAGAACATGTTTTATGATTTTGGTTAGTTTGAAACTAGTCATCGTCATCATTTCAGCTAATAGATATGCACTATTGGATATGGGTATCCGCAGACAACGTCTCAACATTTGTCTCTGCTCTGCTGTTAATCTGCAAATTTTCGCCGATACTGCTAGTATAATCAAATTACTTTTCTCGTTTATGTGTTGGGAAAGAAAGTGACTAAAACACACTAATGATCTTTCAATAGCCCTTTCTGTTTCAGAGTCACGATAACTCTTTCCGATAATCGCAATGCTATCAAACATTGGTCCTTCTGGGCCCCGACCCTTCTCTTTATCTTGCGCGTTTGGCTTAAGGCCCTAGGATCAGACCAGCATTTCGATATGGAACAAGCCTTACTCAGTTTAATCCCAAAACAAGTCAAGTAAGAAACAATGTAACCTAAAAGCAACAGAACAAAAAACACAATCTCATCACATACAAGCGATAAAAATCAAAAATTCATAATAATTCCATCATAACAAACAGTAGAAACATCGTGTGTTAAATTTAACACCATTTAGCCACGACTCGGGAACGTAACGACATTCGGATACATAGCATTTTATCTTTACATCGTCCGCTTATGAAAACAGGACTTTACGGGTTTCCGAAGCTATTCAATGCTTAGAGGAAGCATCGGGAAGATTTATTAAATTTGACAGAGTCCCGAGGGATCGTGTATTGTAAAGGGCATTTTGGTCCGTCCCTTCGTTTTGCTTCGAACATTGTGTTTCGGTCAGGGTCCGAAGAAGAACGGATTTGTGTAGCTGTTATTGTTATTTCGCCGTCATAATTGTATTATTTGAGTGTTTTACACAAATTGTTTTTTATGGTAATGTTTTGTTTGGGGTCCCAGAAATGAAAGGAAGAGATGGGCTGTTTTGAATAAATGTTTCGTAATAAACGATTGTACTTGCGAATCTTGTCTACAGATTGAAGTAATTTTTTTGACGATCTTCTGTTACCAATAAATTTGGCGTAGCTTAAGATAGAATGCGGAGACTATGACAGCAGTTTACAAAACTCAGAAGTGACAAAAAACTTTTTGATTTCGTAAAGCAACTCTTCCTCATTCACTAATCACACTATTTCCTAAAAGGTCTCTGTAGTGATGTTACTATGAAAAAATAGTATGTAGAAATTGTGATTGAAAGTTGAAGCATTCTTATGGAATAGCTGCTAAATTGAAACCTGTTTCTGTAAGAGTAGCTCGTCAATATCTCGTCGTCCAGTAAGGACCTGGTCCGAGTTGATGGTGAGTTATGTCCCGCGCTCGTCTCAAAGGGATATCAGCAAAATAGACGGGGTGCATTAGGGCCGGTGTCTGCGAAGGCCGTGTTTTTATTTGAAAGAGTTATCGTGACCCTGGAACGCAAAAGTCAACTGTAGGAGTAGAGGTGGGTTTTGTCAGCTAAAGTCCGACATTGCCTCATGCTCCACTCAGAACGGATAGAGTAGGTAATATAATAATTTTCCATCTCAAAATAAAAGAGGACCTTGTCAACATCAAACTACTGTGTGTTATATTGTATTCAATTTATGTCATTCGGTCCTCCGCGCTTGTACGAATTTCAGCAGTCCAAAATAATTACACAACTACATCACAACAATGCACATTTCCATTGCACTCATTAAAATACAAGTAAAACTTCAAAAATAACCAAAGTTTACTTCAGTAAAAAATCCAACCCATTTAACAATAACCAAATTTGGTCGTAAAATCTGTCACCCCACAATGAGGACACCACATATAATGACAGAGGTTTTGTCCATTAACCCAGCGGTAATGGGGGCTTGGCAGAGCACTGTTACAAAGTTGAACTGTGTTTTACTGCTAATCAAAATTCAAGTATGCTAATTTTGGAACACTATTAAGCTGAACGATGAATGCCTACAATTCGCGAATTCCGCGAATTTCGCGCTATTTAATTATTGTCTGTTTGTAACTGCATGTTTATGTTGGAGCCTATTTTGATGGGAAATCGGTTTGATGTCTTCCAATTGCATGAAATACGTAGGCGAAGGGTAGCCAGCCTTTCGGCGTTTTACAGGATGCATTTTGGAGTGTGCGCAGGAATTGCACAACTTGATTTCGCCATCTCAATTCTATCATCGGACAACCCGACGTACAGCGAATATCCACCCTTACGTTGTTGAAACCTCTACGGTCCGGACTAAGCGTTTCGCCTTGTTGTTTATACCGCGTACGTCGAAGGACTGGAACAGTTTGCCTATTGCGGTCTTCCCGTCCGATTATTATTATTTTTTTATATTAATTAGTGTTTTTTAGTCTAATAGAAGCTATTAGTAACGATATAACTCAATTTGAAGTATTTTGTTAAAGTTAAAAATATGAAAATGTTCGGGGTCACAGGCAAATTTTATTTAATCGTACAAGAATAAACGTATTATCTAGCACATAATATTTATCATAATCGAATAACAGATGAGGGAAGAGATTTCTTCTATTTATCTCGTACTAATAGCAGAATATTACGAAGTTTTGCGGTAGATCACGGATACTATAAGTCGAAGACCCCAGTTTTAATGCTACGATTTTCCGTATAAACATACGGAAGGGCAATAATATCAGCCTGCCATAACTGTTTCACATACAGATAGGAGCCCTTTCGCATACAGATAAGGAACTGGCAATAATTCCCACGCTTGCTCAGTGCGTGTAGGCTGTTTCAAGAATGCCCTGAATTGAGATCTGCATCCCAATTGCGTAATTTTCACAATAAAGTTTTTCAAGCCTCTTTGATGGTAAGTCACCTCTTAAGAGCCTCAAGGAGTCTTCAGCAACAGGAGGGGCCCAGCTGGGTCGAAGCCTACTGGGGCCAGGGTTATCCGAAATAAACTCGAGCCCCGGTATAAAGGCTAGAAGGAACGGGGTGGGGTTTTTAGTCAATAAGAGTCTGACACGATCTCCCGCTCCACCCAAAAAAAAAGAGTTTTGCAATTTCTTTCAAGGATTTTGAAAGAAACATATGTTCAAAATTTAAATTAATTCATTAACCACCAAGCAAACGCCAGCGTTCGTACACCCAATGTCTTTCTATTGTATCTCTAATTAGGTATTCGAAAGGTTAAACCCAAATCCTGTACCACTAGCCAAGTTGATATAATCTGTAATCGTTAACGGTAGTAGAAAACTTCAAATGTATGGGAATGACGTTATCTCAACGCTCAGTCACGTGGTCAGAACAAAAGAATCATGGGCGTGGCCAACTCGAGGTGTTCGATGCAATAAAACGATTGTAACTTGGCTAAGGGGGCTGGTACTAGCCCCCAGACCCTGGTTGAAGCTATGGTCTAGAACAAGAGGGAATGGAATGCAGTAGCCTTTTTTTGCAAAGCAGTAATGCTGGCGA
Source organism: Mythimna lalbum (assembly GCA_949319445.1). Lineage (NCBI taxonomy): Eukaryota > Metazoa > Arthropoda > Insecta > Lepidoptera > Noctuidae > Mythimna > Mythimna lalbum. The sequence continues at coordinate 4,952,452 of OX439359.1, read as the reverse complement.
AGGAGATGGCCACAGACCTGTGGGAACGGACATCCCATCTCATCTTCACGCCCCAACCAGGCTCAGACGATAGCAGATGCCTCAGGAGTCTAGCAAATAGCACTCCACACACGCCACAAAGAGATGTCAATGAACCGTATGAGTTCAGCAAGACCAATGCCGCATTTCTGAAAATAAAATCTAAGGCTTTACTGAAGGATACATATATATATATAAGAAAGAACAGGAGTGGGTTTTAATCAATACAATTCTGATACGTCCTCCCGCTCTACGTTAGTGCAGGAGAAAACATTGGATAACTACCCACGTAAAAAAAAATAACCTTCAGACCACGAGACAATTGCTAAAATCTTCAGACTCAGACCACGATGAATTAACTAGACTAGTAATATAAAATAATTATAAATTGATCTATAATAAACAGAATATTAATTCTAGTTAGCAAACTTAAAGCTGTTTGTCTTTTAAACATTTATAACGATAGATTTAAAGCAAAGTAAAACACAACTTTCCAGAATTGGTTAAAAGTAAAATGTAATTATATTTCAACGTGTTTAAATTATGAGTTGAATAACGTATTACTGCAGTAATACCTATAGATTTAAATTAAGTATGCAAATTGCTTTCCGAGTAATTAAAAAGTTGCAGCCGCATCGGCGAAGAACGTTACAGTCAATACTTCACCTAGTGACTTTTGCCTCTACGAGTCACGGTAGGCAGTATGTAGGGGAGAGTGGGGCTAGTTATATATAAGGGTAGGCAGACTAACAACGAAAAAATTTTGAATTTTTGTGGAAAAAATATTGAAATAAAAATGTGTCAAAAAGTACACTGTCCGAATATATGATCATCATCATTTCAGCCAACAGACGTCCACTGTTGGACATAGGACTCCCCCAAGTGTTGCCACGATGATCGATCTTGTGCGTCCCGCATCCATCGGATTCCTGCAACCTTCACCAAGTCCACCTTGTAGGAGGCCCTACGATGCTGCGTCTTCCAGAACGCATCGCCTCTCCAGAAACTTTCGGCCCCAACGGCCATCTGTTCTGCGAGCAATGTGCCCTGCGAATAGCCACTTAAGTTTAGGGAGTTTGGAGTTTAGTTCGTGCTATATCGGCACAAAATAATATATTTAATATTATATGATCAGCATCTCGAAAATTTATCTATAAGTCAGTTGTCTAAACAAGGCTGATTATAAATTTATTTAAATGAAAACTCTGCCCTTCTCTAGGAATTATTTATGTCAAAGTTCCACATACAGACAATCCCCCAAAACCGTTCTTCTGTCATCATTTCCTAGTATCTTGTATCCGTTTTGTTTTGGGTGTAAAATCATCAAAAATAACTCCTTTCACTCTAAATAGAGCGAGAAGTAGTGTCAGACTTTTACTGACAAAACTAACCTGGGTTCCTTCAGTTGCCCTTTGCGTTCACATTTTTTTTTAACAAATCTACAAAATAGTATCTGTAGCCTAAATTATTCAAGTCGATAGTGATGATCGGCGCGCACTGTTCTCGCGCGCCTCAAGGAGTTGTCAGCAACCGTAGAAGCCCAGCTGTGTCGAAGCCTACTGGGGCTAGGGTGTACTTCCGAAAGGGAGGATCGGACACAGTATGAAAAGCAAAAAGGAATGTGGAAAGAAAGAAAATCATTTTATTTGCCCGAAAAAGGCGCAAACTTAAGACTAACATAAAACATTTTTTTTTTTTGGTGTGGATTTTTTAATCAGTAAGAATCTGACACTATCTCCCGCTCCACCCGAGGGCGGGGAATGTCATTTGGATGATTTTTACCCACCGAAAAAAAAGAAAAAAAAATTCGATAAGGACACCTTTTACCATAAAGAATTTTAATGCTATATTTCCTTTAGTTTCGTAACCCTAAAAACGCAAAAAACGTCCTCGGGCCAAAAACTTTTGAATTAAATCGGTTAACAAAGGTACCCGGGCCAAGTTCCCGGGATTGTTTCCGAAGTGGGTGGCAAAATGTCAGTTCATTTACCCAAATGAGCTGCTACTACATTATACAAACAATTGTCCAATTTCAACCTTAAAGCAATGCTCATAGGAGTCATTATTTCGAGTGTTTTCGAGGTGTGTGATGTGAATGTTTGGGGTAATGCTAGTAATTTTTGGCAATGCTAAAAGTTTTATTAAAAACTCGTGTTTCTCTGCATTTGTACCGAATTATCTAGGTGTTCAAGTACCTCTTTTGTCTGTATGCAGGTAAGTTGGTTCCCCTAAGGAAAGCTAACTATGCTTCGAAAAGGTCATAGGGTAGGCTTTTTGGCAAGAACCCAGAACGTTGCCGTGTTTTCTCGCGATATTGAAACGAAGCCGGTTCATTCTTGTCAACCTAACGGGTTGGAAAATGTTCGCTGCCAAACAGGAATTCTACTTTATTAGATTAGGACTAGTCACATTTTCAAAAATTACGAATCTTAATACATGCTATCTTACACCATTTTACAAAGTCGTTATGAATAAAGTAATTTTTTTTATTTACATTTTGAAATCTCTACGGTCCGGACCAAGCGTTTCGCCTCGTCGTTTATACCACGTACATCAAAGGACTGGAACAATTTGCCTGCTGCGGTCATCCCGTCCGATTATAATTTAGGTGTCTTCAAGGCAAGAGTAAATAGACTCTTAATAAACTAGTGCACCTCACCATCATCGATTGCATCACTGCTTACCATCAGGTGGGATCGCAGTCAAGCACTAGTTTCTATCAATTAAAAAAAAAAACTGAAACGTAAGAAAAGAAAACGTTTACAAACTTGTAAACTTACACACATTTTTATAATCAAACATACAAAAATTAAGCCACAACCCCATATTTCTAACTGATCCCTGGTAGATATAAAGAAAACGTGCATTTGGAAGCTATTCACAATAATAAAAAGTTATTATATTTGTCATGAACCTGGTTATCCCCTACAGTTATATTTTTTGTCCAGCCCGGCATAATCTGACAAATCGCTAAATTGCTGTATTCCAGATAGTTGATGGAGCCGAAAGGTTCTGGCCTCCCACAAAACAAAGCGGACCGAAAACCTAGTGAGGGAATCCGATGGATGCGAGACGCACAGTGACACTTGAAAGAGGCCTGTCAGTCATGATGATGACTCTATGAAGTAAATAGAGTTTGTGTTTCCAGTTAGCTACAACTTTTTTTTCGAAAGAGTAGATCAAGCCCCGGTATGAAGGCTAGAAGGAACAGGGTGAGTTTTTAGTCATTAAGAGTCTGACACTATCTCCCGTTCTACTCAAGAGCGGGGGTTGTCATTGGATGATTTCCCCAACCATAAAAAAGGGGTCTTTATGTCAAGAGTATATGATAGGTTGCTTCTAGGCAAGCGTGTTTCATCGTCGGCCATATAATCGCTTTCCATCAGGTGAGACAGTGGTCAAACGCGAGCCTATCCTTACTGAAAAAATATATGATTTAACAAATTTATTAATATTTTAATTAATATAAACTAGTGCTTGACTGCGATCCCACCTGATGGTGAGCAGTGACGCAATCGTTGATGGCGCACTAGTTTATTTATAAAACCAATTACCATATCATTAAATACAGAAACTCGTAACATAAAAGTGTACTCGTAAAACCCTGAAAACACAACACTGCACCGTTTTCACATCATTGCATTTAAAGGTTTTTTTTTTTGCTTCTTTAACAGTATCCACTCACATTTACATATTAAGTTAATTGGCATATTTCGTGTCGAGTCTTTCTATATGTATAATGTATTTTATTATCACAACACAACGTTGGATGCACCCAAATGATCGGACGATTAACTCTTTTCGTTCATAAATGCCTGGTATTTTATGCCTGCTATTTTGTTGTTTTTCCGATTGTGTATCGGCCATGACGCCTGTCTGCGCTCTTGTTTTAATTAAGTTTTTCGTGTGAAATGCTTTTGATTCGAATGTGAAATGATCTTTTCTTTGTCTAAAACTAGCTGCTGGCAGTGGCTTTGTCTGCGTCAAATTCGAAAATTTATCTTTTTTTTTATTATTGACAGGCTCGCGGTTGACCACCATCTCACCTGATGGTATAGAATAGAATAGAATAGAATAGAATAGAATAGCATTTATTCGGAGCAAGCTACACAAAATACCACAACATAAAAAATAATAAAAACAACAAGAAAAAAAAAGAGTACAGAAATACAATACAGTTGCATTAAATGTGCCTGAACCGAAAGGGCCACCAACTCAGCAATTGCTGGGCGTCAAACACCCAGCGCTGATTTTCAGTTGGCACCCCGCAGTGACGCACGGATGAATGGTAAATAAAATATACTTAATATCGACACCTCCTAAGTACAACTAAGTAACTGACAAATCAAAATTTTATAGGAGAGCGAATTGAAGATTTCATTTTTTTTAAATCGCCATAGCTAAGCCCCTATATGGAATTTAATTATAATATTTGGTGAGCGGGTTTAAACTTAAGTGAAATTTATAATTAAGAGTATATTTTTTTTCTAAATCTTCAAGTTTTTGTTTTATCACACATGCATATTTTTACTGCGTTGTAAAAAACAATTAAAGTATGCTAACTGGCACATACATATTTCTTCATTGGAATATTCAGGCACCTTATTGCTTTAACTGCCAGATACATACTTATAATTATTAAAGTCAATAAAAATATCCTGTGTAACTGATACTTACATATTTTACGGCCGTAATTATATTATTGTGCATACAAGTGTAACTGAATTCAAAACTTGTAAAAACCATCTTGTGTTTTGGTATTTTGAAATAAAAGCAGTGGATATATTTGTATTATCTAATGTTTATTTTCAAAACACAAAAATATAAATTTCAAACGTTTCACATTTCAAAAAGTAACATTATCATTAATTATATGGTGTATGTTTATAACACCGAAGATCTAATGTAACATAAATTAAAATGGCATCTACCTACCTACTGGTAATCAGACTTTTCTCTTTTGTTTTCTTAGGTATAAGCTCTTACTGAACTGGAAATCACTTATGTCTAACCAATAATAAAAATATTCATAAACTTTACAAAAAATTGCCTTAAAGGCAGTTTTTGTTCATTTCGTAAATAAATTCTCAAAATAACGCAACATTAATTCTAAATAGAATGAGTATATAAAATTATTACTTATCAATTATATAAATCAGTCGTTTCATAAAGCTATTTAGACATTCTTGTACTGAGATCAAATTTTAATATTATATTACTGAGCTATCATTGTTTACTTACTTATAATGATTTTAACAAGGTTTTAATCTATATTTTGCTTATTGAGTAATAAAATTGCACGTTTTAATTTATTTACTTATGACTACAACAGTAATCAACTAATCAGTACAGAGATCACAACATGACTTTTTCATTCCTCTTCTTCGTCTTCTTCATCTTCATTGTCATGTTGGATCTCATTGCTGCCTTCTATCAAACTCATATAAAAGTCATGATAAACAGATGGTATAACATTATTTCGGCATAAGTACTTCAAATCCTGAAGTTTAGCCTCAGGTATTGGTAATTTCCCCTCGTAAGCTTGGGTCAATGTTCTTGCTAGAGGTGTTGGAAGTGGACTGTTGTCTAATCTAATGCGGTTCCTTGATCTGGTTTTGGGAATCTCTATTGCATTATTTACAATAATGCATTTGAAGTCATGGAATTGCGGCCATATTTCTAACTGTCTTAGTTGAGACCAGAAAACTTGTTCTCTGCTTGAATTTATAGTCCAGTTGCATCCAGGGAGCAAGTAAAGGTTCCTGGACTAAGTAAAGGTTTCCATCTTGCTTGGCCCACCTTATGAGGGCATACCATTGTTCGGGGGTGTACACCATTTTATTCTTGGCAGTTCTCTCGATAAGGGCGTGTACACTATCACCCTCATTTTGGCCTTTCTCAAAATATTTATGAGTTATAGTGACTTCAAAATTTTTTGCAGCTCGTAAATAGGCTGCAAAAACGATACGATTTCGGTTTTGTCCCCCGCAATTGTCGGACCAAAAGTTGAATGTTTTTATGCCTTTTTGGTAATGTTCTTTCATATAAACAGCTACTCACCTCGTTTTCTCCTCGGCTTGCAGTGCTTTCATCCCAAACATAGCATTTGGCAACTTTGCTTCCCATTTCATATATTGTAAAATTGAATACAGTTAGCTTTCTCTTATAATAAAGAATACTAGTTTCTCCACAGGGCATTCCATGCACTTTTTGAAAATCATATACCGCTGTGAGTACTTCTTTTGATTTCACAGAGGTTTCTTTATCTTTGTTGTTTAGTTCTCGCGCTATAGTCTTATTTCTCATATGGATATTGTATGTGTTAAGCTGCTCTTCAGTCACAGGACGTGGTAAGTTTTTACACACTTGACAAACATCACACTGATCTTTTTTGGGGACGTGGAACCCCAAATTTATATTCTTATTGACGATGTCTAGGTATTGTCTTGCTGTTTTAACTTTACTTTGATTTTGAGGATCATTCCAATCTTTATACAGCAGAAACATTCGAGCAAATGTAAGAGATCCATCTAAGTATACTTTATTCGTACGTTTTCGAACATAATGCGATTCCACAGGTGCAAAGCTGTTCACGTGATCGCAAACACTTGCAATCATCGTTTCTTCGTCACTATTTTCAATGAATTCCGTCATTTGTTGCAAGTCTTCATCAGTAAAATATTTTGAGAAGTGTACTGGAGTATCTAAAACAATCAAATCACAATAAAACACTCGATTTTCTACGATAATCAACATCATTTCATAAAAGAAAAACTATGTAAGTATACAGATAGATATTAATAATCAAGTGAAAACCCAATGTAAAACAATATATGTGTTAGTTAACTGATTCCATTTTAAACACATTCCGTAGAATAAATATGTAAGTGCCTAGATAGATTTTTCAATCAAACTAAATTCCGACGTAAAAATGTGTATCTGCGTAGTTACATACTTATGCATCGGGAATGAATAAATTGCAAGAATTTCGTCATAACGATAGATTTTCATTCTAAGACGTGTTTAAATATTAACAGTGTAGGTAGAAATCTCAATTTATGGGTGCACTTAAAATATATACTTTAATAGTTATAAAATATTTAGTTAATATTACTTACCTTGTCTTGATGGCAAGTCTATCTGGTCTGATGTTACGCTTATTATTTGGTCCACAGCATTTTTTGGTCTTTTAATTGCATCTTCCCTTAATGTAGTTAAAAATTTATAACGTTCACTCGACATGGTAAAAAACAACGCAACACTCGCGCGCACAACTCGCAACCCGAACCGCGCGCCCTTTCCCCCCCGCGTCAAAGTATGTAACTGGAACTTAAATGGTTGTACGCTGTGTTTTTTTGTCATCTTATGCAGATAAACAATTATACGTTTGAGAAAAAAGTATGTTGGATTAATTGAAAAAATAAAATAAAAATGTATGTGGTAAATATAGGTATAAAGATGTCAAAAATGCAATAAAAACCGTTTCGTGTATCTGGCAGATACATACGTATACTTAGCGGGTGTCGATATATACATACGACCTATCTAAAAATAACCCATATTTAAATAAATATTGTGTAATTTTGTTATAATAGATACCTAAATATTATATAAAATGTGCCATGGTAGTTGCAAACCAACTTTGCTCACTATACCCACACTATTTCAAACAATAATAACCGCGCGAAACATAGTGCATCGACGGTTGACTTGATGACGCATGATCGAGATTCGAGACAGACATCGCTGCACTGGCTCGTCGGCCAGCCGCCATCTTGGTCACATAATACTTAGCTTAATAAATACTATGTAAAAATAATTTTGGCTTCCAGAAAAAAGTTGATTTAGATTGCTAAGGTTTTTAAGGACGCGTTTACGATTTGACGCGCATCAATTTTAGGTATAGAGTCTTACTACTACACGTGCACGGCTCACACACACAGCGAAATGCGCGAAGCGGCGAAATTATGAGTAAATTGACACGACTTGATACTTGAGCTTACTTTTATTTAATTTTTGCCATGTTTTTTTTTTAAGTTTACTTTAATTATTTTTCAAAAAGTTCGTAACGTGAAATGGTAACAAAAGTAGATACCAAGTACTTGCTAAAGTACCTATGTATTTACAATTTGCGCGACAAGCTTTTTGAAAACAAATAATTAAAAACATAAGCTTATTTTATCTGCTGTATTTTTAACCGACTTCAAAAAAGGAGGATATTCTCAATTCGGATGTTTATATTTATATATTTTTTTATGTAGGTATGTTAGGGCATAACTCCGTCATAATATAGACGGATTTGCAAAATTCTTTTTTGTTCGAAAGAGGTTTATTCCGAAATAGTCCCTTGTAAAGATCAGACGGGCAGTTCTCGTAATTTTAAGAACGTTCACAGTCTAATCTGTCTCAATCTGTCAAAAATACCTCTAATTTCCCTACATTTTGAAAATTGTTTGACATTTGTTTGTTGTCGAGATGAGACTGCGAATAGATTTTGAATGTTTTTAATTACGAGAATTGGCCTTCTCATGAGGTCGGAGAGTTGTGGGATTGGAGAGTTTCAGAGACAGACAACGGAACTCTTCAATAAATGCCAGCAAATCAACCGCAATTGCTGCTTTCGCATATTATGTATGCATTGTTTGCGTAATCACACAGTATAAGATCATGCCTGTACCCTCTAAAGGGGTACGCAGATGTGTTCAGTATACCACGGCACACCGTCATTTCTCTCAAAGTTTTTATTGGGGTACCTTTAATCTTGCAAGTAAATTCGGGCAACCTTTTTTGTTTATGAATTGATTTAATTAACCGACTTAATTTAGATTAAGTATTTTTTTTTAATGTAGGTATGTTTAGATGGATTTGCAAAATTCTGTCATTTTTTAATGGATAAGCTATGCATGCCCCAGGGGTAGTACAACATAAATTTTATGAACTCATAGAGTTCATAAAATTTTGAAATTGATGATGTTTAATTTCCTGTCACTGACATAGCAAGTAAAAAGTTTTAGGTACCTATATAATTTTGTTTTGGTATCAAATGGTTCTCAAAAACTAGAAAGAAAATACGTTTATTTGGCACATACATATAATACTGATAAGTACTTACAATTACTTTCAAGGTTAGGATTAGGTTCCAAACATTATTAATTGCTTCATAAAAAAAAAGTCGTTTGCATGACAACAAGAACAACCCAATAGATATTGTTTATCTGTCAAATTGGAATGGATTGCCATTCTAAGTGTGTTATGTAATTAGGTTTTTTTTTTTTTTCTGTCGTCGGGGAAAATCATCATTGACGAAACCCGCTCTTGGGTGGAGCGGGAGACAGTGTCAGAGTCTTACTGACTAAAAACCCCGCGCCGTTCCTTCTAGCCTTCATACCGGGGCTCTAGTTTCCTTTCGGATAACCCCGACCCCGGTAGGCTTCGACCCAGATGGGCCCCTCCTGTTGCTGACAACTCCTTGAGGCGCGCGGGAACAGTGCGCGCCGTCGACGCCTTGGCTCGGTCCGGACAGTTACCAGACGATCGGACAGCGAGCTACCCATGGCTCGCCGTCCGCGAGCCCGCGTCTACGGTGGCCGGAAATCGGGATCGGAATCCCGGCGGCGGCGGCGGGGGCGCCGTTGCCTAATGCGGTCTGCCTCCTCCTTTGCTAGCATTACTGCTTCGCAGAAGGAGGCGACCGCCTGCCACTCCTCCTCGCTCCGGACCATGGCCTGAACCAGGGCCTGGCGAGAGAGGTCTCCGCCGCCGATCGCCCCCACGAGGGCACGGCGTTGCTCCGCCCAAGCAGGGCACACCTCAACTGTGTGCTCCACCGTGTCCTCCGGGCGTTCCGCACAGTGGCGGCACCCGGGCGTCTCTTCCGCTCGAATCCGATGCAGGAACCTCCCGAACTTGCCATGTACGTAATTAGGATGCCGTACGAAGCCGAGTCAGGAGCTAGTAAATGATAAAAGAAATGAATAAAACTTACGATAGACTTAAAAAAATATCAATTTTTATTTTTCATTATATTATTATGACAATGACAATTATATTATTATGATGAATGTTCCCGTAGTTCCATATTTCTTTTGAATCTCGTCTTAGGCCTTGACATCTAAAACAAAAATTGTGTTATAAAAGGTATAAACTATACACACTCTTATCAGCTAACTCTACTCGTCTATTAGTTTCAATAGCAGCCTCCAGGTCCTGGACCTGCAGGTCTCTCCATCAAGTCCGGAGGTAAGGTCTCAACATAACTAACAAAACGAGCCCAAACTCGGCACACCTAGCTCTACTGGTATAATAATTCCAGTAGCAGTCTACGAAGTACACCTGCAGGTTTCTCCATCAAGTCCGGAGGTAAGGTCTCAACATAACTAACAAAACGAGCCCAAACTCGACACACCTAGGTCTACTCGTCTATTAGTTCCAGTAGCATTCTTCGAAGTACACCTGCAGGTATCTCCATCAAGTCCAGAGGTAAGGTCTCAACATAACTAACAAAACGAGCCCAAACTCGGCACACTTAGCTCTACTCGTCTATTAGTTCCAGTAGCAGTCTTCGAAGTACACCTGCAGGTATCTCCATCAAGTCCGGAGGTAAGGTCTCAACATAACTAACAAAACGAGCCCAAACTCGGTACACCTAGCTCTACTGGTATAATAATTCCAGTAGCAGTCTTCGAAGTACACCTGCAGGTTTCTCCATCAAGTCCGGAGGTAAGGTCTCAACATAACTAACAAAACGAGCCCAAACTCGACACACCTAGGTCTACTCGTCTATTAGTTCCAGTAGCATTCTTCGAAGTACACCTGCAGGTTTCTTCATCAAGTCCGGAGGTAAGGTCTCAACATAACTAACAAAACGAGCCCAAACTCGGCACACCTAGCTCTACTCGTCTATTAGTTCCAGTAGCAGTCTTCGAAGAACACCTGCAGGTCTCTCCATCAAGTCCGGAGGTAAGGTCTCAACATAACTAACAAAACGAACCCAAACTCGACACACCTAGGTCTACTCGTCTATTAGTTCCAGTAGCAGTCTTCGAAGTACACCTGCAGGTATCTCCATCAAGTCCGGAGGTAAGGTCTCAACATAACTAACAAAACGAGCCCAAACTCGGCACACCTAGCTCTACTGGTATAATAGTACCAGTAGCAGTCTTCGAAGTACACCTGCAGGTCTCTCCATCAAGTCCGGAGGTAAAGTCTCAACATAACTAACAAAACGAGCCCAAACTCGACACACCTAGCTCTACTCGTCTATTAGTTCCAGTAGCAGTCTTCGAAGAACACCTGCAGGTATCGCCATCAAGTCCGGAGGTAAGGTCTCAACATAACTAACAAAACGAGCCCAAACTCGGCACACCTAGCTCTACTGGTATAATAGTTCCAGTAGCAGTCTTCGAAGTACACCTGCAGGTTTCTCCATCAAGTCCGGAGGTAAGGTCTCGACATAACTAACAAAACGAGCCCAAACTCGGCACACCTAGCTCTACTGGTATATTAGTTCCAGTAGCAGTCTTCGAAGTACATTTCAGGTCACTCCATCAAGTCCGAAATTGAATATGAAATTTGTAAGTACATAGAAATTGTGAATAAAATCTTACCTTGGTTGTCCGTAGTCCGTGCAGAATGCGTGAAGGATCAAGTTTGTTAGGTCAAATATTTTGTATTCATACAGCGATCTTTTCCAATACGGGGAGCTGCTTGCAACCGTCACAGTGTCCACTCACGACGGCGGCCGAGCGCAGACTAATATTTCATTACAATTTTTTGTGCAATAAATCAAGACAGTGACCAGTAAAATAACCCTTATTTCAATCCAATAAGAATCACATGTTACCGCTAAATATGTGAAAAAATAAGACTCAATTTTATTTTTTTTCTGTGGCGTATTGTAACATTTTGATAGTTTTTTTTGCTACCTTTTTGAGTTGAACATGTCTGCTTACATAAAATATTTATAAATACATAAATTTATGTTATTAAATAAAAGAAAAATGTCCCTAAAGTCAGTACGATGACGTCGAATTTGTATGAAGAGGTAACGGAAATTATTTTTTACAATATTATAAACCAAAATTTTCGAATAAAAAATTGCTACCATTTGAAAATTAAGGAGTAATCTATCTGTGGTAATTATTAGTTACATTTGGTTTTGTATCATTTTGCCGCAAAATGCACCGAAAACTGCTTATTTTTTTTCAGATTCGTAAACGCGTCCTTAATTACAAATAGAAAGGAGTAGAAATGAATACTAAATAAAAGTGAAATGAATACTATGTGGTAAGCGATGATGTGGTCGACGATGGAGCACGCTTGCCTAGAAGTAACCTATTCACTCTTGACTTAAAGACCCCCAAGTTGTAGCTATCAGGAAAAACAGACTCCGGCAGGGAATTCCACTCTTTGGCTGGAATCAATCTCAAGGGAATAACATAACGAATGAGGCGGCCGCTAGACTGAAAGAAGGTCAAGCCCCGCGACAGCCTGGTCTACGCCCAGGACATCGGAAATTGCAGAGCTATCTCCAGCCACCGTAGGCGCAGGCTTGTGGGTGACGAGCAATGGATAACTCGCCGTCCGCTTGTCCTATTAGCCTGAATAGTCGACGGCGTTTAGTGTTCCACGCGTTTCTCTAAGAGATTTCAGTAAACCATAGGGCGCTAGTAGGGCCGATGCCTGCTAGAGCCATGGGATTGGTTCTAAAACGGATTGACAGATACTCATGGCCCTTTTTTAGGTGGAAAATTATCTAACGACATTTCCTGCCCTTGGGTGGAGCGAGAGGGTGTTTCAGACCGAATAAAATAAACTCCTGTTCCTTCTTTGTCTGGGCCCCGGGGTTCTCTTTAGCACAACTCATGGCCCCAATAGTCTTCGACCCTGAAGGCCTTCCTACCTACGGTTTTGCTGACCATTCCTTTATGCACAACGGAAACCCTACGCGCCGTCGATGACTTGAGCTCGGTCCAGACGATTACCAGACGGTTGGACGGTGAGCTAAGATACTCATGGTCCTGGTACACAAAAGGCAACTGATGGAACATGGACAGACAGATAGATATATTCTTAGTTTCTTGGTTTTTCTTTCTTTTTTTTTCTTGGGTGTGGTTTTAGTCAGTAAACGTCAAATGAAAGTATCTTAGGTCCTATTACAGAACATAGGTCTACTTGTGTACCAAGTCCTAAATCCGTTTAGCCTTTAAGACATGAAAAGATCAAGGATAAGCAGAATTACTTTCGCATTCTTCTTCTCAACGTGTCGAAGGCAAAAATAGTAAATTATCTTGATTAAATCCCTTGTCTAGACTAGTATTTTGCCACGGCAATACTGTCTGCTAACGCTGACATTAGATCTTTACATAAACATCGTAACATACTCTAATTATAACTTTCGTATTTATAAGATTAGTATGATTACGTCCTACCATAGTTTAAAATAATATGATTATTTGATAGAGCCGATATACTGGTGCCTTTTCCGTTTTTGTAGTTCGTTTCTCCGTTTGTGTAATTTATTTCATTACCACTGCTCTCAAAGTGGTGAAGAAAAACATCGTGAAGAAACCGGCATGTCCTAGAACCAAAAGTTCGTAGACATGCGACATTCACCAACCCGCACTGGGCTTGCGTGGTGGATTACGGTCCATTCCTTCTCCTAGAGAGGAGGCATGTGTGGGAACATAAAAAAAACTGATGATAATGATGAAGCGTGTTTCATTCTAGCCCACATCATCGCTTTCCATCAGGTGAGATTTTGGTCTAACGCGAGCCTATCAACAACAAAAAAAATCGGATGGGAAAACCGCAGCAAATTACAAATTTAGTATCATAACATTGTAAAGTTTTATGCCTTTAAATATGAAAGCCCAGAATCCTGCAGTATAACCAGTAAAAAGGCATTATAAATTATTATAATCGCTACAAAGGTTACGCATACGGCCTTTGTAAGCGAGATAAGCCACATTTAACTCAGATAAGATTATTACTTCAAGCCTTACAAATGAACTTATGTGATGTTATGACTAGGCTTTTAAACGTATATGCTTGAGTCTTTACTAACGAGGGCGTAATTTTTTAATTGTTTAATTTTACATAAAACACAAAGACCGATGGAAAGGGCTATGCTCGGAATTTCCTTGCGTGATCGAGTCAGAAATGAAGAAATCCGCAGGAGAACCAAAGTTGCCATAGCACGATGAATCGCCAAACTTAAGTGGCAATGGGCAGGGCATCTTGCTCGCAAAACAGATGGTCGTTGGGGTCGAAAGTTCTGGGGTTAAGTTCACGTAAGGGAAAACGTAGCAGTGGAAGGCCTCCTACAAGGTAGACCGATGACCTGGGGAAAATTGCGAGAATCCAATGCATGCGGGACGCAGAGGATCGTTCATTGTGGTGACACGGGGAGGCCTATATTTAACAGTGGACGTCTATCGACTGAAATGATGATGATGATGATGACGTAAGACTTGTAAAGCTATGTGGAATAGGGTGTAAAATCCCGTAAACCTCCGTTGAAAAAAGATGATCTTCCGACCAGACGGGTGTTGTGTCTAATCCGAGCAACTGCCCGATAGTTGATTTTGACCAGTTTTATCTAATTGCTTGGAGAACTTTGGTTCCGAAGTGCTGTTAAAATGTAGTAAAATATATCTTTTTCTTTCTTGGTTTGAATAGATCTTGGACTAGAATAAATTAAAATTATTTGTTTGTACTATAGTAGGAATTACTCCTGTATCCCGTATGTGTTTAAATACATGTATTATTTCAGTGTAGTTTCTTCCAGTAGACCTGTGAAAGCAGAGTTGGATGAGAAATGTAGACGCAGTGCATTTTAAGACACGTCCAGAAAAGTTGTGCGACCGAGGTGGACTTTTTACAAGTCGTAGCTAAGTGTGTGCTGAGCCGAGGGCTGCAGTGACAAATTTGCACGTGTGTCAAAAGACGTTTTTCAATACATTTACGACTTCGTAGGGGTTGACGTGCGCCTCATGGGAATTGACGTACGCTCAGCCTGATACGATAAATGTAACAAAATTGTGATGGAGGCGAGAACGCACACTTTTCTGCATCAGTGCGGAAAAGTGCACGTGCCCAAAAAGCGGTGGGATAAGAGCGGTTTTTCGAGTAATTATATTGAAAAGTCTTTTTAGCAATTCGCATCTTTTCGTTCCAAAACTCCAAACTACCGGTCTCTTGCTTACCAAAACAAGTGCACATAAATTCGAAAAACCCGATAAATATTAAAAGGAATCATAACAGATCTCCTCAATATTTATTCGATTCAATTTCTGAGAAGCGTCGCTGCTACATAATATCGAAAACATGAGCCGCACACCGCTACAAGCCTGTGGCAATGGGCCAAAGGTTCCTCACAGCTGGTTCGCACTACACTTTATATTTATTATATCTATTATTAATAATGTACAGTATATTTTGAGACGGGTATTGCTTGTAAATAATGTGCACATGCAGTTTTAGTGATGGTTCGACGTCTGCTGGGAACTAGATGAGTTTTCTTGGAGCTTTGATTATGGTTTCGTTTTTCGACAGAGGATAGTATTTCTTTATAGCGTTGCAATGCTTCTGACATTTTACTAGATTTAATTTCCTGAAATGACATACCTAGCACTTAGGATTAATTGGTGTTTTGTCATATCACTAGGTATTTTTATTCTAGTTCTTTCTAGTATTAGACAAGCCCTCTCATGGAAACTATTTGTCACAATACTGGATAGTTAAAACAAAAGTTCGCTGCAGCACTACGTTGCACTATGTCGTCTAACAGAACTATTAAAATATACAGCGCTAAGATAGCTTTTAGAGGATACTTTTTTCACGTTCAAAATATCTAAAGTGCCATGAATTTCGTGGCACCAACGCGTTTCGTTCAACATAGTGTAATGTTAAAGTTCTAATCTAGTGCGTAGTATATATAAACACATCGATGTCGAAGTACCAAATATACTATAATGTACATACTGATAAGAAAGAAGAGAAGAAAGAAAGAACCGTAACTTTAACGTAAAGATTTTCGTAGCGTTTACAAGGAACGCCACAGTTTTGTCCACTTGACAACTGTGGTCGGTGCAGGTAGTTTTTTACTGTCCTGCTTTCTCATTTATTCTTGTACGATCCAACTAGTAGCAACGAGCGTCTAACGCTAAAGAAACACTAATAAGTCGAATCTTTATTTCTCTATTGAATAAAGTGTTTTTCATTTTTACTGACTCATTCGTAACCGACATCTATGGCATCACATAGAAACTAATCTTGCATCGCGCAATTAAAGTTCTCTGTGCGATTTGAACATATAGAACAGCCTGAAATTATCTATCGGGCAGTTGCCCACCAAAAATAACACCCGTCTGGTCGGAGGATCCTCTTTCTCCAACGGAGACTTTACACTCTCTTCCGAATACCTCCAAACTGGTGACCTCGATGTTATTCTCCAATCGCACATCGATCCATCCGTCATTATTCTCACTATCTCGTTTATTCCCACTCCGGTTGCTACAATGACGGACTTTTTCAACAAAAGAAGTGAAAAAAATATTGCTGTCAACGACATATGCCCAAATAAATTTAATAAAAATGCAATGTAATTAATTTAAAAAATGTATGTGAATATGTATGAAACGAATGATTTAATTATAAAAACCAATGGTGAATAAAAGTATAAAAAATATATATCTGACTAGCTCTTGTCAGTTTTCTCGCATGAAAGTCGAAAATTATCTTGCGTTGATGGATACTACAGGGATACACAGGATATTATCCGTTATTCAAGCATGTTTTATGAAAGCTCGTTCAACATTTGACTTGCTATCTAGCAAAGTAGTAGAAAGCTAAACTAATATTAAAAGGACGAAAGTTTATTAGTCTGTCTGTACCTATGTTTGTTTCTTTACGCTCGAATGACTAAACTTATTTGGATAAAATTTGGTACACGAGTAGACCATGTCCTCGAATAGCACATAGCACAGGATACATTTTATTCAGGGATATTCTCGGAATAAAATATATCCCATTTTTACTGTTCTTCAGTGCGGGTTGGAGGATTTTTGGTTATAGGACATGCCAGTTTCCTCATGATGTTTTCCTATACCGTTTTGAGAGCAGTGGTGATGAAATAAATTACACAAAGAAATGCGCCAGCTGGGTTTGAACCCACGACCAACCACTCTCGTTACCACTCGGCCACCACTGCGGAAACTAGTAGTTTTATAAATAAAGCTGTGATAATTACTGTTTAAAAACGGCCAGTTTTTCACACGTGTCATGTAGCCAATGTAATAATTTCACTACTCGTCAATGCCTTGCGTTCATTAGTACAAATTGAACGATAAAAGTTTCATTTCATTGATTACGTTAATGAATTAAATTTATTCATGCATCGTTTTACTATCTCGTTTTATAGCTAAAAGCGAGGTTTTATCTTTTTGCGTTCAGGGTTTGTTTCCCGTTTTAGTACTTTTATAATTATTTCAGTGGAAGAATTAAAGATAAAAATCACTTCACACTGAGCCCAATTCTGAAACCAGAAAAAAATATGCAAAAAATATGGCTCTGGTATAATTCTAAAGAATTGCTGTAGTCCTAGTTCACAAAGGGCAACTGATAGAACACAGGTGGTCAGTATAAATCTGACGCTCCTTCTCACTTTATCCCGAGCGCAAGGAGTAATATGGTGATATTATAGATAAAATAACAAAACATTGTAGTCGACGGTGGAGCACACTTGCCTAAAAGCAATCTATTCACTCTTGACTTAAAGACCCTTGTTTTGAGATGAAAAATCATCTTATGACTTCTCCCGCTCTAAGGTAAAGCGAGAAAGTGTTTCAGACTATTACCGGCTAAAATCACACTTATGTTCCTTTAGTTACTTCTTGCGTTCAAGGATCTCGACCATGAGCATAATTATATCGTTTTCCGGATCAAATCTTTGGCCCTAGCAGGCATCGACCCTGCTGAGCTCCTACGGTTTGCTGAGATATTGAGGCGCGCGTGGAATACTTCGCGGTGTCGACAACTCAGGCTTGATCCTTATAGGCGAGGTACGCATTGCTTGTCGTCCGCAAGTCTGCGCTGAAGATAAGCTGAATTATTCTATAGGATTACTTTGTCTTAAATACCCTTTTTTTCGGTGGGCAAAAATCATTCAATGACTACTCCCACTCTTGGGTGGAGCGGGAGATTAGTGTCAGACTCTTACTGACTAAAAACTCACTCCATTCCTTCTAGTCTTTATACCGTAGGTCGAGTTCCTTCCGGATATCCCTGGCCCCAGTAGACTTCGACCTAGCTGGGCCCCTCCTGTTGCTGACAACTCCTTGAGGAGCTCAGAAACAGTGGGCACCGTCGACGTTTTGGACTCGGTCCGGACAGTTACCGGATGGTCGGACAGCGAGCTACTCATGGCTCGCAACCAAGAGCCCCACGTCTACGGTGGCCGGAAATTGGGATCGGAATCGGCGAGAGCGCCGTTGCCTGATGCGGTCGGCCTCCTCCTTTGCTAGCATTACTGCTTCGCAGAAGGAGGCGACCACCTACCACTCCTCCTCGTTCCGGACCAAGGCCTGAACCAAAGCCTAGCGTGAGTCTTAAATACCCTGTATGTACATCTGATCCAATCACGAAATCTTAGAGCCGCCTCATTCTTTTACATGTCAGATAAAAAAAGAATTTTCTCGGAAATAAATTAAATATAGGCTCCGTTTGTCTTCGAAAAACTTTGTTTTCAACAGTGGGCGACTTACGTCTTTAATTAATTAAGAAGGGTCGTTTTTTTAAACACAATCAAGTGTCTAATGAGTGTTTTTTTTTCGTTTAGCTGTAAGAGCTTCTGAGAGGAGACAGAATTCTAATTGGAAGGAATCTTTAGATTTTGTTGTTGATTTATTTTTGTCCGTATTTCTGAAAACGATCTTTCTATTTTCAACTTCTTTTTTGTGGACAGGAACATGTTTTTACTGCTTTACGATTGTTCTAGCTTTTACCCGCGATTTCATTCGCGTATTAAAATATAGCCTTTACTCAAGATTAAAGAAACTTTCTATCGGTGAAAAATTTTTAATAATCGGACCAGTACCCCTAGCCAAGTTGCTAATCTGCAATAGTTAACGCTAGTAGAAAGCTTCAAATGTACGGGATTGACGTCATCGCAACGCTCAGTCACGTGGTCAGAACAAAAGATTGGCGGCAAGATCGAATCGAAGCGTTCGACGCAAGCAACTGTTTAGTTGTAACTTGGCTAGGGGAGCTGTACTTCCAGATATTACCTACAAACAAAAAAAAAATCAAAAATAAACTCTATCTTTTTTTATTTTATTAAATCTAGCCTGTACTACCCTACCGCTGGGCAAAGGCTTCAATTACTTCTATTGTTTCGTATTCCTCCTGTTCGCACAGCATCAATCGTTGTGGCGACACTTGGGGGAGGCATGTGTCCAACAGTGGACGTCTATCGGCTGAAATGATGATTATAATTGTTCCCTGCTCTGAGCCACTCTGCCAATTACTAAGGAAAATGTATAAAATGCTCGATTTACAAATGTACCAAGAAAGATCCAGTCCATGATGCATTACGCCGCATTACCAAGATTCACTATGATGACCATGACCACTCTTGCAAGAGTATACCGACTTAGAAGAAGAAAGAAAATGTCTATGTTATCCCGTCGTCTCTTTCGTGATCTGCCATGACCCCGCTTCCAGTTGTGTTTAACACACCCACCGCTCGATCGGCATGCGGCCTATATACACCACTAATTTTTAATTAGCACAAATACTTAAAGGGCTTATTAGAATAGGTCTCGTTATTATTTAGGTAAAGTTTTAATGAATAATATTCATAAACATTAAACTTATTAGAGTTTGTTTATGTCCTAAAATGTCACTCAATTTATGAAAATATTGTACAGGCTATGGATTATGAATGAAAAACAATAGACAATTACTGCGCGTAGTATTTCCTAGTAGTAATTGTTATGAATAAATGATCCAATTACGAATTTACCAATTATGAAAAATTTTGTGGCCAATTTTGGAATTTCGTTTTTTTTACTTTTGACTACACAAATATGACCAGTAACAGGTACGGATTAAGCCTCATTTTTTTGTGTACTAATTAAAAAATAGGGGTGTATATGTCCAGTTCAATCCCACTTAAGACGGCAAACCTTCTGAGCCACATCAACTATCTGTGTTTTGGAGCGCAGTTCTTGATCGCAACGCATTAGTCTAACACCTGCACTGCATAAAACATTGGGAAACCTTGAGTTTGATATATTACTTAAGGAGAAGATTATTGTTATAACTATGTAAACCAGGTTCAAACAGACCTCGTCAGAAGGCTTAATGTGACCCAAAATGGAGAGCGTAGCCCTCTCCATTTTGGGTTTAAGTTTTCTTACGTGAATGAATCAGAAATTAAAATATCCGCAGATGAACCAAGGTCGCCAGTCTTGCCTGAAGAATCACCAAAACTTAAGTGGCAGTGACCAGGGCACTTGCATGTAGGATAAATAGTCAATGAAAACAAAAAGTCCCAGAGGACGCAGCATTGAAAAGAAAGAAACCCAGTAAGGGTCGTAGGAATTCTATGGATGCGATGCAGGTCGACACTTGAGGAAGGCTTCAGTTCAGTAGTGGACGTATATTTGCTAAATTTATGATGATGATGAGCCAAGCTCAGTTAAGACATAATGAAATATTTCCGGTTCCTCTTAGCTGACCGAATATAATGAAACACACAAAAACTGATCCTTACTAAAATTATAAAAGCGAAAGTGAGCTTGTTTATTTGTTTGTTACGTCTTCACGCCTAAATGGCAAAACCGATTTTGATGAAACTTGGTACACGGATAGGCCATGTCCTGGAATAGGACATGGGGTACTTTTTTCCCAGAAGTATGTTCCCTTAGGATAATTTTCTGCTATCACGCAAGCGAAGCCGCTGTAAGCAGCTAGTTTTAAATATAAACAGCAAAAATATTGAAAATACTCTTGATTATCTCAATGTTCCATAAAATATAGAGAAGGAAAATTCATATAAATATAATATGAACTGGGTTTGAAAATACTCCGCTCCGAGTTTTACCCGATGCAGCACTTTTTCTATAAAAAATATTATGAATAACGAAATATCCTGTTTACCGTAAGAGAAAATGTTTACAAAGAAAATGAGCTTCCAATACTTGTTGCAAAATAGCGGCAAACAAGTTGGTGCGCAAACTAAAATATATGCTTTTCAAGATTACATCTAATCAGGAAGTTTGAAATTGGAGTATATTGACTTAGAAATTATGACTTAGAAAGTTGTTGTTTAACTCTTCAATTCAAAAAAGTGATAATTAGAGACACAATAGAAAGGCATTGAGTCCAAAGCCAAGGTAGCTGAAAGCCTTGAGCACAAGCGTAGGGTAGCCAGCCTTTCGGTGTTTTACAGGATGCATTTTAGAGAGTGTGCGCAGGAATCGCATGAATTGATTCCGCCATCTCAATTCTACCATCGGACAATCCGCCGTACGACGAATATCTTCGACGACTAATTCTTTAAAAAAAATATCAGAATACCATTCTCGTTCAAATTAAAATGGCTATATCATTTTAATCAAGTCAAATAGGCACTTTTCATTTAAATTAAGAGCGAATAGGTAACTTTTAGACAAGCGGCTCCATCGTTGGTCAATCAGCTTACCATCAAGTGAGCCATTTTTGGTCTTTTTCATCTTAAAATGTCTGTTTTTGACTGTAAATGCTCAAGTCCACGATGAAAGTATAAAAATAACTATATGGTTGCCTATAATATTTGAGAAGTTCCCTCGATTTCTCATGGATCCCATCATTAGAACCAGATTTTGAAAATTTGGAAGCATATCATTTAGGAGGAAAAATAATTGCAGATCGGTCCGTAAACGACGGAGTACTGAGGAGAGGGAGAACAAACATAAAAAAATAGTACAACAGAATTAAGAACCTCTTCCGGTTGCACAAAGTAAAATTTTAAGTCACCGCTATTAGTGTACGCGCGTAGAAAAAAGATGAGCTGTTCCCTCCACGTCGCCACTCTTCCTCATACAAATATTTGAGATGCTCTTACTTATACAAATATTTGAAATTATCAATCAATCAATATTGATGCGGTTTCCAAAAAAACAGATTTATTTTAAATGTTATTTGTTGAAAATATTGTATAAAAATAAACACAGGTACGTCGGACTCGGTACCCAATTACTGAAAGTAGTGATCCGATTCATCAACATCGTTACAGCCGAAAGAAGTCTACTGTTGGACATAGGCCTCCCTTAAGTGTCGGCACAAACATTCCTGTGCATCTCGCATCTGTCGGATTCCCGCGACTCTCATCAGGCCTTATAACGCTACCTATTCCGATACGTGGTCGCCACTCCGAGCAATAGCCCTGCCCATTGCCACTTAAGTTTGCGATTCTTTGGGTTATGACGGTAACCTTGGTTCTTCTGGGGATATATTCAGGGACCATTATTCTTAGGTACATAACAATCGAGAATTTCAAACATTAGTAACACCCACGCGAAGCTGGGACCAGTTAGGTCACAATAAAATAACCATATTACCTTACTTCAATGTAAAATTTATATTGGGTCCTAAAATACGAGAATTTAGTACTGTATTTATTTAAGTGCTGAGACAAAGATACAGGCCTGAAATACAAAAATATCTCGAGCCTAAATTGGTTAGCATTAGACCAATCCAACCTAAAAGCTAGCTACAATAAATCTTGATCTCAGGCAATTTGGTACTGTGTTATTTACTACGAAGAAACTTGTGTCTTATATATTTATACTTATAAGAATTATTTACAACATGAAGGTTGTTGACCGTTCATTGCGGAGGAGCTTGTAGCTTATTTAATAAGACATTATTTATATATTTAAATTTCATGAACAGTAGTGGTACATGCGGACTTAATGTAACAAGGCATTTCAACGAAAAATGCAAACCAGGAGTTAGAAACCTTAACAAAATAGTTATAGAAAACCATTTATAGATGTATTTTACTAATTAAGAAAATTAAATTAAAATCATAATCACGATTTAGAAATCGTGGGTAAATAAAATGATAATTTGTTCTAATATAAATTCCTTTTATCATTAAACTGCTAGCTTATTTTAATAGAAGACCAGTTATCTTAAAAAATACAATTTAAAATTCGATTTAAAATAGTTTTATGAATTTTTAAGAAATATTTTAAAAAGACCTTAAATCTCGGAGTACTAGCGTTGCAAATTCAGTCGCCCAACAATAATCATGAATAAGCTCGCACGCCGAGATTTTTGTGGTATTTACTAAAATATTAAAAAGCCATTTCAATATTATGCATCGCGCATTCCCTCCGAACTCTCATAATTATTTAAGTTATTATTGTCGACACCTATAAAAAAAATCCTGTGTTTTGTTATGTTTTTATTATTCAGAAATAAATCAATTTATTTGTGAATGTTGCTTTCACAAAAGTACACTTTGGAAGCGTAGCGTCGCCGACGTAATTGGTTACAATAATAGACTTCGTACTCATTATTCTTGCCATTATAAATGCCAAACGAAATAACATATTCGTATAAACTCGTCTTACAAAGCATAAAAGATATTCTATTTAGAAAGAAAGAAAAGAAAAAAATAAATAAACTAAATAAAGAAAGGAGGAAAAAAACAAAGAAAGAAAAGAAAAAAAGAAAGAAAAGAAATAAAAGAAAGAAAGAAAGGAAAGAAATAAAAATAGTTTAGTTGCATCAAACATGGCGCATATAAAAAAAAAACAAATAACAATATCGCCTTATAACTAGCAGGTAAATAGGATATGCATCACATCCGCGAAAAACGGCCAGCGCTCAGCATAATGCTGGGCCTCGTATAAGACAGAGCCACAGCGCCGTTTTTTTTATTATTTTATTTATTTAGCTCTACTTATTGTTAGACTAAAGGTAGCAATACACGCTAGGGTGTACTTGACAGGATTACTTGCACAGTTATGCCTGTCTGCACACGTTCCGATTTACCTGTAAAACTTAACCTGATGATAAGTGATGATGTGGTCGACAATGGAATACGCTTGCCAAGGAGTAACCTATTCATAGACCTCTAGGTGGTGGCTAGCAGGGAACACAGGCTTGTCAGATAGGATAGAATTACTTTGTATAGAAAATCCTGTACGTTTTTGATCCAATCGTCAAATCTCAGAGTACGAGTAAAAGCTCGATTCTTTTATATGTCAGATAAAAGAAGAATCTTTGATAAATATAATTAAATTTAGGCATCATCATCACATCATTTCAGCCGACAGACGTCCACTGTTGGACATAGACCTCCCCTAAGTGTAACCACAACGATCGATCCTGTGCAAATCTAGGCATCGTTTGTTTTCAAAAAAATATTTCTAATTTTCTACACAAAGAGACGTACATCTTTAATTAATTGCATTTTCTTTCCCCTAGCCATTACTGTCCGACTGCTGGGCAAAGGCTCCCCCAAGTCCTTTCACACATTCTTTCTTTTCATCATTATTTCAGCCGAAAGACGTCCACTGTTGGACATAGGTCTCCCACAAGCGTCGCCACAACAACTGGTCCTGTGACTTCGTAACCAGGTCTAGACCAAGTAATATGTCCAGCTTGTGGAAGACAACACGACAGATAAGAAAGAGGAGAAAGAGGTCAATGGGGTCGAAAGGTTCTGGAGTGGCGACCGCGTACCGGAAGATGCAGCGTTGGAGTCTTCTCTTGCACCGTCTCAATTTCATACAAAGCATAAAAGATATACCACTTATCAAATAAATATAGAAAATCCCAAAAAATACACACTAATTTCTAGATAGGATCTAGGCTAAACCCAATACACTTATCTAGCCTAAAAGCCAGCTTAAATAAGGCTTGATCTACCGATTATCGAGTCATTAGGTTACTCCAGTGGATAGCCTCGTTCTTCAGCTATTTTTAAACGTTTGGTCACGAATACTGGATCGATTCTATTAGCAAAACGATTTATGTTGAACGAAATTAGTTAATTGGTATCATTATCCATGCCAATAATATAACAATAAAAATTTGGAGCGATGTTTTCATTTGGCGCAAAAACTGCTAAACCAATCTTGTTTAAGCTTTGCAAACATGATTTTTAACTCTCTCTCTCTTTTAATTACAATATAATATTCATAATTCCCAACTATCACACAACGCCGTCTAGTCCCAAGCTAAGCAGAGCTTGTGTTATGAGTACTAGACAACAGATAAACATACTTATATATTTCTAAATACATACATATATAACACCCAGACACAGAACAAATCATCATGCTCATCACATAAACATTTGTCCTAGGCGAGAATCGAACCCACGGCCTCCGGCATAGCAGTCAGGGCCACTAATCACTAGACCAACAGGCCTGTCATTCATTATTACGCTAATTGTTATGGGAAGTGAGCAATACTGCATTATGTCGGTATTGTATGACATTTGCTGCAAGTTCGATTCGCACCTACAGTTACTATATTTGTGACTAGTGACCTGTCTCGGCTTCGCACGGGCAATAAATATAGCCTATGTTACTCAGGGTGAATGTAGTTTTCCAATTGTGAAAGAATTTTGGAAATCTGCACAGTAGTTTTAGATGTTGACTCATTACAAACATACACACACGCAAAAATACGAGAAGATCTTTATATTATTAAACTAGATAAGGTACATAAACTATAGCCTATGTCACTCAGGAATAAAGCAACTTTCTATCGGTGAAAACATTTAAGCAATCGGACCAGTACTTTCAGAGATTACCTCCTACATACAAACTTACAAATGTTACCTCTTTATAATATTTGTGTAAATTATAGTGTAGATTGTTTTATCACATATTACATTACTATTCCGGGAGTACATTCCCTTAGGATATTTTCCGACTAGAAACCGCTGGTTGGAGCAATTTCGTTTAAATATAATTTAAAGAGGAAAGATTCAGTTAGAGAATGATACAAGAAAGCGAACTAATTATCCCTTTTAACGAGATTAAAGCTAAGATAGATTGATAGCAAGTAAACGAAGTGATGTTTTTTTCGTTTGAGTCTCGATGAATATATTATTTTTCAAAATATCCGTCTCACAAAATTACATTAAATAATATTATCAAGATGACAGTGAGCAGTGTAGGCCGAGTGGTAATGGCTCCGGCTTACGAGTTGTAGGTCGCGGGTTCAAACCCTACCAGGCGCATTACTTTGTGTAATTTATTTCATTACCACTGCTCTCAAAACGTTGAAGGAAAACATCGCGAGGAAACTGGCATGTCCTAGAACCAAAAATTCGAAGACATGTGACATTCGCCAACCCGCACTGGGCCCGCGTGGTGGATTACGGCCCATTCCTACTCCTAGAGAGGAGGCCTGAGTCCCAGCAGTGGGAACATTAAAAAGGCTGATGATGATGATGATGCTAAAGATGACTGTTTGTAAGTGTGTATATATTTGTTACTCTTTTACGCTAACACTACTAAATTAATTTGATGCAAATTTACAGTTACATAGCTTATTATTTATACATCATGATAAAATGTATACTTTAATTATAATAGGAACAAATTGGAGACGATGGCATCATAAGAAGACTCTAAGTCACCCAAAGGGCGATAGAAAGGGCGTTTCCTTGCGTGATCACATCAGAAATGAAGATATCCGCAGGTTCTTCTGCGAGCTATTGCCTTGGAGAACTAAAGTTACCGACATAGCTCGGAGAATCGCCAAACTTAAGAGGCAATGGGCAGCGCACATTTCTCGCAGAACAGATGGTCGATGGGGATGAAAGGTTATAGAGTGGCGACCGCGTACCGCGTTGGAAGGCCTTCTACAAGGTTGACCGATGACCTGGTGACTGGTAAGGGTCTTGCCGGTTCTTCTCCAAAGGAAACGACCAATTTGGAACCAAGCACTAGCTTCTGACGTTTTACAAATGCCTATTTAGACCTATTTGAAATATAAATATTTGAACTTTTTTGGTCATAGCAATCCGATGGATGCGAGACGCACAGACGACTGATCGTTATAGCGACACTTGGGGAGGCCTATATCCAACAGTGGACGTTTTTCGGTTGAAATGATGAGATGATGATGAGGTAGGTATAGAAGCCTTCTTTTACTCGACCTCAAAAGCAAAAACAGCTCAGGACATTCATACCAGAAAAAGAAAGATATTGTTTACTTATACACTCACGACCACAGCCTTCAAAATAACTTATTCCCCTCGGCTGACTCGTCTAACCTAAGCGGAATAATAAGCGGCTCTTGTCAATAATCCTCCGTTTTCCGCCATTTTTCCGTTGCGAAATCGACGGAACATTTATTTAGTTATTCCGACGGAAATAAGACCTCTTTATAATTACGTCAAACGTTATCGTTATCGTCAAAGTTAGATTGCTGTTCCGATTAAGTGTAATATTCTTGTTGCTTGGTTTTAATGAGTCTGTTTCTTTGGAAATACGACGACATTTTTTTTTGGTTTTGTTAAAAGAAGAAGGATTGATAAGTATATTATAAGCTTAAAGGGATGCAACTTAACACAAATGTTTACTGTTTTTCATACAACCGCTTATAACCGATTATGACGTAATTACACATTTTTCATTAGATATTTTGGAAACACAGTATCTTGTGGATATTATCTAGGCTTCTATTGAAATCAATTTCTAAATTGGTGTAAAACTAATCCAGTAAAGACCTCTGAAAAACTCCTATTTTGTATGAACTTTGACAGTTTGTGAAATATTCGAGTAAATCTCGGAATTACCGAATACTAACAGAATTTTCAGGTGTTATCTCTCTTTTTTTGCGTTGCCTTTTCGTCAAACATCGCGTTGGATTGCATTAAATGAAGTAACAAGCTTTTAAACCATTTTCGATGTTGACGACAGGCGAGTGGAAAAGGAGTCTCTTAAGCATTATCAGCCTGATAATTTATGTATTTACAACACATACAATTACAATATACACGCTTTCTGCGTTATGCTTTCATTTGTATGCACTAAAAGGTGGGTATGTGATTAGTTTGTAAGTAGTGTCTTTGAGTGCAGCTATTTTGTGACTACAATTGTTATAAGCTGAGCGCGCGGCGTCAGAGTAGGGATAGCTTTGCGCATTCCATACATTGGCGAGCCAATCGTCGTCGTTTTTAGATACATGCAGCAAGCGCAGGGAACGAATCACGAGTGACGTCTATGATACGATGGCGCGGCAAGCCAATCACTGACACTTCCCGTCCCCGCGTCTCACTTCATACTACTAAATAGGCCCGTTATTTGATTTCTGCGAGAGTGAAGGTCAGAGCTCAAGATTCGTGCCGGTGCCTATACCTTAGATCTATACCTGTTAAAACAATGGCATGTGTTATTATTAAAATAAATAAATAAACTTCAATTCGATAATAATGATGATACTACGGCCGGTGCTGTATTTAAGTGATTGGCTGCTTCGCTGTGTGTTGCAGTGATTCCCGCATGGAACAAATATTTGTATAGCCAACAGATACTTCATTTCACGTCTGGGTTTCTTGTGTATGCTTGGTTACATGTTTAATATCGCATCCAGGTCACAAAAATATTTTTAGTAAAAAAAATATAGCCTAGCCAAGTTACAACCGTTTCGCTTGCGTCGAACGCTTCGAGTTGACCTTGCCGCCAATTCTTTTGTTCTGACCACGTGACTGAGCATTGAGGCGACGTCGTTCCCGTACATTTAAAGCTTTCTACTAGCGTTAACTATTGCAGATTAGCAACTTGGCTAGGGGTACAGGTTTCCTCACAATTTTATCGTCCACCGATTTCATCTTTAATTTATAGCTAAACTCTAAGCATATATATTAAATAGGAAATAAATTACATTTTCTCACAATAACAAAATATTACAATCCTAATAACCAATGCTAAAACCATTAAATGTACAAAGATACCAATAAAATACGCTCGTATAATCCGGCTAACGTATCAGCTAATCGCTATACGTAAAACATTAATTATACCTGGCCATTATTCATATCGCACAAATTATACTAACGAAATACTTTCAGCCTGACAAACTACTAACAAAGTCTTTAATTAGTCGGAAAACTCCTATTTATAATCTTCACGCCCTAAATACTTTGAACATAAAGCTCAATTTTGTTTAGTAACTTAGTTAAAGAGCTGCAGATATATGTTGGTAGCGAGGTACAATTTTCTGAAGTGTCAGTAGCAATTTTCCCCTACAGTATGCTGTAATGCAAAGGGAGGATTGACGCAGAAACACTGGCATCGGCCCCTAGTGAGCCGGTAAAAAGTTCGATTACGTTACCCTGTGGTAATATGCTGGGTTTATTAACTCGTTTTGGCTGACGTGGCGGTAATTTGTATTTTGGTTGTGTGTTTGATCGATGTGCGTTTTCAGTGCTGTTTTTTAACCGATTTAAAAAAAGAGAGAGATTTTTTATATTGTCTATACTAATATTATAAAGATTACTGTAACATTATTGTAATTTTGTGAGTATATCATTTTGAAAAATAATTAATTATTCATCAAGACTCAGACGAAAAGAAAATCAGTTCGTTTGCTTGCTATCAATCAATCTTAGCTTTAATCTTGTTAAAAGGGATAATTAGTTCGCTTTCTTGTATCATTCTCTAACTGAACCCTTCCATTTTAAATTATATTATATTATAATTATATTTAAATAAAATTGCTTCAACCAGCGGTTTCTAGTCGGAAAATATCCTAAGGGAATGTACTCCCGTAATAGTAATGTATCTTACGCCCAATTCCAGAAGGTAAAACAATCTACACTATAATCTATATTAATATTATAACGAGGTAAAATTTGTAAGTTTGTATGTAGGGGTTAATCTCTGAAAGTACTGGACCGATTGCTAAAATTTTTTCACCAATAGAAAGCTGCTTTATTCCTAAGTGACATAGGCTATATTTTATGTAAGCGGGAGAAGCAGCGGGCAAAAGCTAGTAAATAATACAATCAAAGTAAAAAGCTTCTAAGAATAAACGTAAAGATTAAATGCACAAAGTTCTCTCAAAACAATTACCACTTTACTAATTTAATTCCACCACTACCAAGCCAAGCACAAGATAACAACAGGCTTAAATGCCTGTTACAGAAATACTTTCTGATTCAAAGGCATTCAATAAAAATATATTTAATTATTTATGCGGGCGAAGTCGCGAGCAAAAGCTAGTACTTTAAATTTTAGTTACTTGAGCTACTCCATAACTCAAGCAGGAAATATTAGGAAAAAACAGCCATGTTGAAGTAGGAGCGGGCTGGCTACTGGCCATCCGAATAGATAGGCGAGAATTGTTTCTCACTGGACGCGTGAGGAAGGTCGACGCCGTCGATGTCGACCGTGGCGAAGGTGGTGATCGATCTGATCATGTTCCTAGGGCAAATATGGCCTGAGGTCATCTTGTCCTCTGAGGCCCCAAATGGAGGCCTTTGCCTAAGAGTGGGCCACACTTTAGGCTATAAAAAAAAGTTTTATATTTTCCCCATGCGGTCTCATTTTCTTAGTACCGGAAGACGTAACGTTGGAAGGCCTCCTACAAGGTGGGCCGATGACCTGGTAAGGGTTGCGGGAATCCAATGGATGCGAAACGCACAAGACCGTTCATTGTGGCGAGACTTGGGGGAGGCATATGCCCAACAGTGAACGTCTTTCGGCTGAAATTATGATGATGATGATGGTCTCATTTAAAATTTGTAAAGCCAGTCCAGATTCGAATTTTGAAAAGGAACTTGGAACCGTTGTCATGGTAATTGAGGGAGGCCTTTTCCCAGCAGTGGGACGATACGAGCTAGTAATAATAATAATAACGTTTATCCCCATAACAGTAACATTAAACCACATTCCCCATCATCCCATTAACTAAGCCCGCACTTAACTAAGTGATTCTGATTGACACTTAGTGGTCACTAACGCACCGCCAGACGTATGACCCTGGCTAACAGCCAAAACTAGACTAGAACTATTTACCATAAATGGTTACGTGTGGGGGGTATCTAGGATTGAATCTATAGACCCTGGAATAGAATCTTGAAGCTTGGTTGTGCTTTAAATTTTACGAAGCAAGCTTGACTAGTGGTTAGTGGCCTTGACTGCTATGCTAGAAGTCGTGGGTCCGATTTCCACGTTGATGAAACCGATGTTTGTGTTATTAACACGATAATTTTACTGTGTCTGGGTGTAATTTATTTATATTGTGTGTGTATTTAGAAATATATAAAAAAAATATTTATCAGTCATTTAGCACTCATAGCGTAAAGTCAACTTAGTTTGGGACTAGATAGCGTTGTGTGATAGTTGTGGACGGTGCTACGAGTAGAGACTTTTTCATGCTCTATTTTTTCAGTGAGAATGATTTCTCTAGCTTAAGTTAGAGCGAAAAAGAGTGTCAGACTTTAACTGAAGCTACCCATGTTACTTCAGTTGCTCTTTACGATCCAGGGCCACGCTTACTCTTCTAAATAATTTTGCAGCCCTAGAAATATACGGCAACGACATCACTTTGAGGCACGCGTTGCACGCAACATGCTGTCGACCCAAACTTGGTCCTCATGAATGGCATGCTTATAACTCTTATAATAATCACCGAAAATAATGTTCTGCACCATCTAGAAACGCGGAGGTAGTGTTACTTATTGAAGTGTGTATTATTTTGCATACTGCACAAGTTCTGCCCCACAAAAAGAGCGTGTTACCGACCGCTCGTCAATTTCGCCGCGTTTGATCACACCCCAACTCTCTTAAACGCTCGTCAGATGAAGCCCAAATAAGCTAAAAAGATCATTCAATTCTCAAAATGGGTGCCACGACCGTGTTTCATTTAGACGTCAGTAGTCAAGTAATCAAGCACTCAAACATAACACAAACGTTTTGGTCCTTTGAGTAGAGCGTTTATACTGTTCAAGTTTGAGATATTGCAAATACTTAAATAATATTATGAATCAAGTAGCAAGTCTAACTAAAGTTGTTTACTTAGTTTAACATAATGAAGTGAGTTTGGATCCGGATTATTATGGGAACAGTATTGCGTAATAATTTAATGTTTGTATTTGAAGTAAACAACTCTTAAACATCGAACTAAATCGCGATTGCGAAGCGATGCGGCGCAATTAGAACAATCAATTGACACTCTATTGTGGTGACCTACGTCATCGACCGCACAAAAGTGCGGTCCGGTGGTGAGTGAAGCAAAGTGGTCGCGAGTAATATGTTTGATATTGTTGCGCGAATCTTGCGGTGCAGTGACTATAAATGTATAAATATCAGATAAATGATGACTTAATGGACACGAAGTACATAGCCACCGCATCGCGTTGAATATGTTTGAATCGTATCAAATCGCTTTGCAGTTGCCATGCCATGTTATTCATCAAGATTTTTTTAAATTGGTTCAATTAGAAGTACCTGAAAAAAAGTGTCCGCTAATCTATCAACTGATGAAAACTGCATCAGCCCTTTTAGGAAAAATTAAGAGAGAAACACCAGATACATTAATATAGTCGTTACTTGGATTCGCCGCTACTCGTTTTGTTTCTACTTTAACCTTACAACCTTCATGGCCTTTTCTTTCATATCACTCCTCACACATTCCATTCATATTTTCTGTGGCCTCTCTCTCCCTCTCCACATGTAAACTCATACACATATACATTCATAACTCTTTCGATAAGTTACGTTTCATCCCTCCTCTTCACATGACCATACCAAGACAAACGGTTCTCGTTTGGGTTTATACATTTAGTAGAATTTAACAATCACTGAAAGGTATTATATTGTGGAATACACTCGTTTGTTTAACATTTCAGATCTTTTTGTCACTATCACTACTTGTGTTTGGGTAGATGCGCTTTTTCCGTATGATAATGTTCACTGCTTACAAAATAATAGACTTACCCCGTATAGCTATTGTAGGCAACATAGCAAAGCCATGTATTAAAGTCCAGAATAACTTCCTGTACATCTTCATGTTTGTAATATCATTGACACTTTGCCCATGGTTCACTTGACACTATAGTTTTGATTGCACTTCACTACTGCAGATTAGTTTTCTTAGCATCTGAAACAATGGCAAAATTTATCGTTACTTATGTTTTATTTATAGGACTAAAAGGAGTCTTATTTACTCAGTAGTCAATACTTTATTGCATTCTATAGATGGTATAACAATATTATAAAGATCAATATGGACCCTCTCGAGCACAGCAAAGTTAGGAGAGAGGATGAAGGCTAATAAAATAAAAATATTTTAATTTATTTTTGTCACCAATAATATTAAATTACCTTATTAGTTATTTAATTAAATTAAATTATGTATGCATGTTATTTTATTACTATGTCCACAGAACACAGGAATAAATGATAAATGATCTTTATTTTGTAAATAGGTTTTCAAAAAACACTTTTACACGTGGTTTTCAGTCAGTTTTAACGAAATGAGGCCGTTATCAATAATCATACAGTTCTTCTGTTCTGTGATTATGTCTATGTGTAAGTATTAGTGCATTTTATTTATCTTTAGAGTTCTCTACGCGATTTGAACACATGCAATATTACATTATTGGTAAATAAATGATTTCTATTTCAATTCATGTTGTTTTTCATATAAATGTTTTAATTTAAAAAAGAGACGAAGAAGTGAGCATGACACAGCAAAAGCCCCGTTTATAACAAATACGCAAAATTGATTGAACGTTCGCGTACATTGCGGCACGCAACACCACCGTGCATCGTTCACGCTCACTTTTTGTTCCAGTAAAGTCGAACAAGTCAGCGCACGCAACGCGATTATCTTCACCAAGCTTTTACGCAAACATGTCGAAGTATTCACGGTTTGCTTATGCATCGATTGCACGTCGAGCCTCGTTTGCTCTAGACTTGACTACATACCAATATGAAGAGCAGGGTGTAAAGGCCCGTAAACCTTCATTACGAAACGAGGATCCTTCATCCGCAACCAATAAAGAAGGGGTGGTGTCTAGTCTGGGCAACTACCCGATAGTCGTTTTTCGGACTGTTTTGTATGCTCTAATAGCGTGAAAACTCTGAGCCCGTGATCCAGGATTTGGTATTTTTGTTCTTATGTAGCTGTTATAACATAAAATTGTCAAAAAAATAAAAAGCCCGTTTTGACATTTATATTTTGACTACCTAGCGGCTTGTCCGGTGAAGTCAAGCTACTACTAAAATAGCTAAAACAGCTACTATTACACCGGACCTAATTATTATTTTATTGTTTCTTTCAGATTCATTCTAAGTGTCCCACCGGTATTGGGAACAGGGTGCAAGCTACCGGCAATCAGGGCTCCAGAAAGGGAACCTTCTAACAATGTAAGCCGTGTCTAGAAATACCTCTCTCTGAATCAAGCCCTGGCGACTGGATCAAGTCGCCTAACAAGACTAGGTATTGGTTGAGGCTCTTGGCTATTAAGCCACTGGCTGACACGACAATCGATACAATAATCGCTGGGTCTACATCTCACATGTCGACAATCTCGCGAGCCAAGTCAATATACTTGATTTGTTTATCTTTTATTATTATTATATACAAAACTTACATCAAAATGTCACCCTGACATAACCTTTTACTCAACTGAAGTCATCCGTGCCATAAAGTAGTTTTCATAGCGACAACTGCATGGCAACGTTGCAGTAAAAGTCAAATAAAGTTACATCGTTCGCTGGCTGCTATTCGACTTAACTGCTGGGTTTACCGCTCTTACAGCACACACGTAACGTGACGGTTTTGTAGTCTGGCTGGGTAAAGTTGTTACGTACCGGAACGCACTAATGTGGATTCTGTTTGCTGCAGTACGAAAAACATAATTAAGACAAGGTGGTTTTAGGCAAAGTTATGTTCTAGAAGTATGTATGTACTGAAATTTTTGTTTATCTTTACCAAAACTGCCTTCAAGGGGAAACTTAAAGAGCATCTCCTTTCACAATGACATAGTAAATATATGTATTTATGTATATATTATATAAGTATGAATTTATGTACGTGGGTATGTTTATGTGTTA
This sequence comes from Mythimna lalbum, assembly GCA_949319445.1. Lineage (NCBI taxonomy): Eukaryota > Metazoa > Arthropoda > Insecta > Lepidoptera > Noctuidae > Mythimna > Mythimna lalbum. The sequence goes on along the minus strand of OX439359.1, from coordinate 4,917,347 downwards.
TTTTATTCATATTACTTGCAATTTTAAAATTGTGCATTGGATCCTACCCTCTACTGTGATCGCTCTCTATCACTCAATGGTTTGCTGGAAGAAAACTCAACTTTGAGTTAAACTCGCCTATGTACATGAACTCTGATATCCATGTATTTTATAAATTATCATGGTCTACAATAAAGAATTAAGAAAACCACAAAATGTCAACACATTTGTAACTAGAGTCTGTCTAAAAAGTCAAACGACTTGGGTAATTGCTAAGGTAAAATTAAATCTAATGTAATCAACACTGGTTCAATAATTAAGGTTGATTAAGGGATCTTGATCATTCTTCACTAATAGAAGAACCTTATAAAAAGTATCGACTATCAGTGTTTTTTAAATGATTAAATATTATACAAAATTCCCAAGTCGTTTGACTTTTTAGACAGACTATAGATGCGATATGTGGAAGCTTGTTGTTGTCAAGAATATATGTACCTATAATAAACCTTGGTCAAGTTTCAGTGTTACTTTAACAGAAGGCACACAACTATCCTAAAACCAAACTTGGACTAAAAGAAAAAAAACAAAAGACGTTTCAATTTTTTTAAATAAGAATCACATTCAAAAAAAGAACATGTCAAACCCGCACGTGTCGACCAATGAGAGCAGACTCAGACACGTAACTAATATACCTCGTAACACCTATAAAACGCTAGCTGTTGAGGAAAAATCTTCGGTGATAAATAAAAGTCAGGCTGGCTGCGTGTTTGCCGCCGCGCCACGCCACTGCCATAGACCGCGGAATTCTCAAGCGGTGAGGGGGACATTGATCACTAGCTTCTTTTGTTTAGTGGGCTATTTTTTTGTGTAGTTTTTCTTATAAGTGTTTTTTTTTTTGCGGAATATAAATAAATTTTAGGCTTAAAAGTTTTTTCATTTATGATAATGTAAGCAATGGTGGCTGAGCAGTTACAGTACAGACTTACAAATCATAGGCCACTAGTTCAAACTCAGGCAGGCATTTTACTTTATGTAATTTATTTTGTCATGACTGCTCTCAAAACGGTGACAGAAAATAGCAGTGGTGATGAAATAAATTACACAAAGTAATGCGCCTGGCTGGGTTCGAACCCGTGACCTACAACTTGTAAGTCGGGGCCATTGCCACTCTTAAATTACTTACCATACCATAATTGACCCTAAAATATTCCAATATAGCTTACATCCAAAAAAAATTTTTCATTCACAACTTAAACCCACATACACAAGTAAGTTTCTTGAAGAAATCGAACGGCATCGTGCAGCATATGCGAAAGCAGAGCAATGTCAATGACCTAGCTAATGGACAGCTCGTTGTCCGACCGTCCGGTAGCTGTCCGGACCGAATCCAAGACGTCGACGGCGCGCACTATTCCCGCGCGCCTCAAGGAGTTGTCAGCAACAGAAAGGGCCCAGCTGGGTCAAAGTCTACTAGGGCCAGGGTTATCTGAAAGGAAACTCGAGCCCCGGTATGAAGGCTAGAAGCAACGGGGTGGGTTTTTATTCAGTAAAAGTCTGACACTATCTTCCGTTCCACCCAAGGGCGAGCTTTGTCATAGGATGATTTTTCCAACCGAAAAAAAAAACCTAACTAATGGACCATGCCATCTAAAATATTTTCTAGTTGCCTACAATGTTGCATCTAGTAACCTATAATATCTGGATAAAGGTCTACCTCATATCTTTCCTGACACACAGATCACTAAATAAATAAATGTATAAAGTTTTCATTACCAAGTGTCCCCCAAGTTGGCGTCAGTCTAATTCTTGATGACAAAAAACTTGATGTTATTGCGGACACTGTGTTCTTGGGTATGACTATCGATTCTAAACTGCAGTGTGGCGCTCATATTAGAACTTTCTCGGGAAGATTAAGCTCAGCTGCATATGCAGTTAGAAAAATAAGGCAATTGACAGATGTAGCTACGGCTAGGTTGGTTTACTATGCTTATTTCCACAGTATTATGTCTTATGGCATTTTATTGTGTGGATCTGCAGCTGATGTAGACTCAATTTTCATATTGCAAAAGAGAGCTATCCGGGCTATTTATAGGATGGGTCCTCGCGAGTCCCTCAGAAATAAATTCAAAGAAATCGATATTCTGACTCTGCCTTCTCTTTATATCTTGGAATGCATTTTGTTTGTTCGTAAAAACTTAGGACTCTTTAAAATTAGAAGCGATTTCCACAACAAAAATATACGTAGTAAACACGAAATTGTATTACCCAAATGGAGATTAGCTAAGACCAGCAAGTCATTCCTAGTAAACAGCATAGGTACGCTTTTACAACAAGCTACCAAAGGCGGTAACTGAACTTAGTGAGGGAAAATTCAAAACGCATATTAAGCGTGTCTTAACCAAAAAACCATATTACAAGGTTAAAGACTATGTCAAAGACACGCTTGTTTGGCAATGACTACCTCTGCACATGTGGCTCCCTGGTAACTCACCAATATTGTGTCTGTTAACTGCTCCACCTCTGTTTTAATATATATACATTTTTTATTTGTATTTTTTTTCTATAGGACATTGCTTTTGCAATATTTTTTTTTTTAATTTTTGAGACTTCAACTACCTTAAACTCGTTGATAATTTATTTTGTTAACAATTTATTGATAGTTGCAATTATCTATATTTTTCTTGATTTTTTTTTATATAGCCTCTTTTTCGTTTTGTAATGTGAATGTGAGAACACCTTACAAACCTTTAGATTACTTCCTATTTAAATTACTTTTTTATTTGAATTACTTTTTTTATTTTTTGCTTTTGTGTACAGTAGGTATTGATATACACTGTTCTTACATACTATCATATTGTAACACCTACCACTTTTTTTTAAAAGAGTATTCATGGAGTTTCTTGCCGGTTCTTCTCCATAGGAAACGACCAATTTGGAACCGTGCACTAGCTTCTAGCTATAAGTGCCCATGTAGGCCTATGTGAAATAAAATATTTTGACTTTGACTATTTTTGACTTTGACTAGTTAGGTTGTTCTCTCAGGATGTGAGTTTCTTTAAAACCACTGCATTGCGCTAGTCTTCCAAACACGAGGTTACAAAGTTTTTTTTTTTGTTTGTAGGAGGTAATCTCTAAAACTACTGGTTCGATTGCTAAAATTTTTTCACCTTTAGAAAGTTGGTTTATTCCTAGGTAGCATAGGTTTTTTTTATTATACCCTGGTAAAGCCGCGGGTAAAAGCTAGTACACGATAATAATATAATTGTAACTATACGCGCAATGGTGAATAATACCTACTTAAAAAAAATAACCGACTTCATTAAAAAATTGAATTGAACTTGAGGAGTTCCCTCAATTTTGCCAAGATACCATCATTAGATCCCAACTTGGTGACTATGGGACTATTTGGGAAGTATAACCTTTCCAACAATTTTTTTTTTTTAAATCGGTTGGCAAGCGATGAAGTTATGCGCGAACAAAACATAAAAAAATAAAAATATCCGAATTGAGAACCTCCTCCTTTTTTAGAAGTCGGCATCAGGACCAGATTCCACCGCTCAGAGACTTACCCTCAAATTCTTGCATTTGATATTGAGTATTAGGTACTCAAACTCTAACCAACTGGCTTGTAAAATACACTTTTAAGAATTTTCATTTCTAGAATAGGTTTCGAAATAGCACGGTATAGTATTTATATAAAATACTCGTATATACGTCAAGAGGAATCAATCATACGAGCCCAAACTCGATGGGATTGTATCGTTTAACTACCAAGCTCCTAAAGCCACCTTCCGGTTCCATCATCAGATCATGACTCATAATAATTTTTAATTGTCATCTGATTTACAAACGTATGCACAATTTCAGCTCAATCGGTATCCGGGAAGTGGGTCAAATTTTATTTACAAGATTTGATTACAGACAAGCATCGAAACTAAATTAAAGTTTGTAACAAGCTTTTAATGAAAATATATTTTTTTCATAGCAAGCTTTTATACTGGAGCAGTGGTGGCCGAGTGGTAATGGCCCCGACTTACGAGTTGTAGGTCGCGGGTTCGGACCCAGCCAGGCGCATTACTTTGTGTAATTTATTTCATCACCACTGCTCTCAAAACGGTGAAGGAAAACATCGTGAGGAAACCGGCATGTCCTAGAACCAAAAATTCGACGACATGTGACATTCACCAACCCGCACTGGGCCTGCGTGGTGGATTATGGCCCATTCCCTCTCCTAGAGAGGAGGCCTGAGTCCCAGCAGTGGGAACATTAAAAGGCTGATGATGATGAAGCTTTTATAGCTCAGTATACTTATATGATTAGTACTCGTCAAGACGAATCATACGAGCCCAAACTCGATGGGGTTGTGACATTTAACTACGAAGTTCCTATAGCCACCTTCCAATTCCATCATCAGATCAGCTCCATGTCATAATAATTTTGCATGTCATAATAAGTGTGTAAAGTTTCAGCACAATCGGTAACCGGGAAACGGGTCAAATTTAATTTATAAGATTTGATGACAGATGAACATCGGGACATGTAAAGACGTGACTTTTGTAATGAAACTTATTGCGAGCTGAAAAATATAATAGTGTGCCCTCCTTCGTCTTTTACTTATAATATAGGTTCCAAAACGAAATCTACCGGAGCTGAGCTACGACACTATAATTATCGTCATGTTTATCCTGATAGACGAAAAAACAGAATGTAAAAAACCGAATCAAACCACTACTATTTTTATCGTATTGCATTCTCAATACATCACATTTTCCACTTCACTCATGAAAACCACTGTTTTATTCGAACAGAAATATTTAACTAAAACTTCAAAATTCCATACATTGACTACGTGTTGCGTACCACAGGCCACAGCCACGCCACACGCGATCCACACAAACGCTGGTTAACCGCGCTCACGGCCTATGATTAATCTCTTTATCCCGAAGCTTTGTGGCAACACCCTGTATGTTATACAGCGTGCGTTTTGTTATACCTATGTTTATGGCATTGTTTGGATTTGTAGTTTTGTGGTGTGGAAATGTGTGTGAATGAAAGAATTGTTTCATGTTCTTTTTTAGGGTTGCGTATCTCAAAAGAAGAAAAAAACCAAATTGGAACCCTTATAGGATCACTATTCTGTCCGTCTGTCCATTTATCTGTCGAAACCCTTTATCGAGTTGAAATTAAAATCATATACTTAGGTCTGCAGTCTCTGTGAAAAAATTAAACTTCTAAGTTAAGGGAATAAAATATATGGCCGTTTATGTAGCAAAAACTTATATTTCAACACTTAAGGGAACCAAAATTCTAGACAAAATTCTTGACTCAGAATCCTGAAATCTCGCATAAAGGAAGATCCTATAATACAAGTATAGGAATAAAACTGATAATGAAATTTATTGTTACGTCACAAAATTGTTTTTTTTTTGTGATTTTGAAAAAACTTCGAGACTCCAATCAGGAATTGAACTCTTTACATACGTCAGTTTGTACGGAACCCTTAAGGCGCGAGTCCAACTCACATTTGCCCAGTTTTTTATAATGATTAGGTTTGCGTTTGACCACTATCACACCTGATGGTAAACAATGATGGTCGATGATGGAGCACGCTTGCCTAGAAGTAACATAATCACTCTTGACTTAAAGATTATAGCTATCAGGAAACACAGACTCCGGCTGAGAATTCTACTTCTTAGCTGTACGCATAATGAATGTGCTCCCAAAACGCTTTGTACGTATGGGTGGGATGTTGAAGATTATGATATGATGCCGAATTTTATCCGTTGAAACGTGATTCATCAACGAACAGAACTAGCTGCGGTCTAACCAATGTCACTGAATACCCCTGTCTTACATGGAGCAACTGCCTATCAGATTCAAACCGCCACAACCCAGTTACTGGGCAACATGATACTTCTAGAAGAGACTGATAGACTTTCTGGTGTCTGACTACCTATAAAGACTGTCACAAGTCTACAAATGACATCCGGAGCCAACGGCTCTACGTGCTTTCTAAGGCACGGAGTGTCAGAAAAGTTCTAGATAAACTTGAAAAAATACATTTATGAATTGTAACTTGTCCGGTTTCGAACCCGCAACCTCATAATATGAGAGGCGGGTGCCTTAACTAGTGGGCCATCACGTAATTTTCCTATTTTAAAAGGTGGTATTAATGCTATCGTCACTACTGATCTATTAGAACAGGCATTATTGACATATTATTACAAATACTTTTTAATTACGAAAGAAAAATCGTCTTTGTGCAAAAATCGTGAAATCTCATCTACGTTGTTCTTCCTGAAAAGGTTGATAGTGATGATGCCATCTAGCCGATTTTGGACACTGTGATAGTATTGCTGGGCCCCACATGGTGGTCGTGAGTTCAGATTCTGATATAGACCCTCATATGACTCGCAAATCCTAGTTTGGTCGAAAAGCAACTTGTATTTTTTTTGTAATAATATCAAGATTACATTAACGAGGTAGCCACAACTATACAACTATTTGTTGATTTTTAAACAATAACTGTGAAGATTCTATTACGTTATTCTCCATTTATATACTTTGGTGCTTTGAACGTAACTACTTCATCTTTTTTTTTGAGATTGACTGACCTTGATTATTCAAAAATATCTGTAAATGGTTTAATTGAAATAAACGCTTAGAACCTAACTGTTTTGAGTGTGAATTTACCTTGAAGCTATAAAGCTTCAAGGCAACACTTTTTTTTTACGCAGCCTGCATTTTGTTGTTTATGTATGCGATATTTTTTGAGTTGTAGTTTTTTGGGGAATGTATGTTTGGAAAGACAGTGGCGTAGTGAGTTATTTCTAATGAAAAATCCCAATAGCAGACCCCACGCTGACACACATATACATATTTTTTTCACAACGCAACGCACACACACTAATATTTTATGGGAAAAAGTTAGTTTTGTTTTTCTTTTGTGTGGATTTAACTCAAATTTTGTTTGACCAATATGTGGATACGTGGATAGGTCTGTCGTTGGCCTTACTGAGCAGAAAAGGAGGTGACACATATCCTGTAAATGGGCTCCACACTGGTAATGTGTGAGAGTGAAGGTATATGTTTATTACTTTTTCGCGATAGAACAGTTGAATGGATTTGAATGAAATTTGAAACACGGGCTCTACTACGGGACCACGTTATGACAAGATGGAGAAATAGTTAACCGTTTTGTTTGCTAATTTTAATTGTTTAAGTTTTTATTTGCTTGTTTAGACATTTAGATTATTATTTTTGTTAGGTCCATCTCTCCTTGCACTAGCTTCTAACGTTTTATAAGTGCCCTTGTAGGCCTATATGAAATAAAATATTTTGACTTTTTTTTTTTGTCGACGGGGAAAATCATCTTTGACGAAACCCGCTCTTGGGTGGAGCGGGAGACAGTGTCAGACTCTTACTGACTAAAAACCCCGCGCCGTTCCTTCTAGCCTTCATACCAGGGCACGAGCTCCCTTTCGGACAACCCTGTCCCCAGTAGGCTTCGATCCTGCTGCTGACAACTCCTTGAGGCGCGCGGGGACAGTGCGCGCCGTCGACGTCTTGGACTCGGTCCATTACCGGACGATCGGACAGCGAGCTACCCATGGCTCACCGTCCGCGAGCCCGCGTCTACGGTGGCCGGAAATCGGGATCGGAATCCCGGCGACGGCGGCGAGGGTGCCGTTGCCTGATGCGGTCGGCCTCCTCCTTTGCAAGCATTACTGCTTCGCAGAAGGAGGCGACCGCCTGCCATTCCTCCTCACTCCGGACCATGGCCTCGACCAGGGCCCGGCGCGAGAGGTCTCCGCCGCCGATCGCCCCCACGAGGGCACGGCGATGCTCCGCCCAGGCAGGGCACACCTCGACGGTGTGCTCCACCGTGTCCTCCGGGCGTTGCGCACAGTGGCGACACCCGGGCGTCTCTTCCGCTTGAATCCGATGCAGGAACCTCCCGAACTTGCCATGTCCGGTGAGGACCTGCGTCATGCGGAAGTTAAGGACGCCGTGAGGTCTTTCCAGCCACGCCTCAAAGAGGGGACTTACCGCCATAATCGTGGCGTGCCCAGCACTGGGTTGCGATAGCCGTTGACGCCATTTCACCATGAGATCCCGCCGGAGCTCTGTCCGCCATGTTTTAACATGTTGCGGCAGTGGACTTTCACCCCGGCGTTGCATCTCCACGCGCATGTCGTGCGTGTGTGCAAGGACTGTTGCCTCCAGATCCCACGGTGGTAGGCCAGCCAGAAGGCTCGCCGCTTCGCGGGAGATCGTGCGGTAACCCCGCACCATCCATATTTGACTTTGACTTTGATTATGCTTACTGGTCCAACTCACCCATATCTTATGGGAGAGACAGACCAAGGCTATTTTTAAAAGCATTTTAATTGTTTATATAATTATATTATTTAAATAATATTTTTTTAGTATTATTAGCTAGTTAGTCTAACATTAGAATGTTAGTTGTTAAGAAATGAAAAAGTTATCAAATTTAAAAAAAAATTTAGTTCATCTCTCCTAGGTATCTTCTCTATAGTATGTTGCGTAACCAGAAAATCACAATTCAATCTCTAACGCCGTTGAGTTCTTACTTCGATGACGTCACGAGGTGTACTTAGAAAGCCTCCACAATCTCGTTCATCTACGTCCTACGTCATAAAATAAAACCTTTTACGACGACGCCAAACATTTACGAGCATATTCTTATAATTTTCCTTTTCTAGGAACAGGGAATGAGATTTTTGGGGAAGGACTCGACTCTTACAAACTGAAGTAGAGGAAACTTTATGACTTAACATCATTTATTCTTGGTACTCTTCGACGGTAAATTGTGAACTGAAATATTTTGCATCCTTTATAAGTTTTGCAAAGACTTCCTGTCTATATCATAGTACGTCTTTAAAATTTTGGTAGGTATGGTTTTGAACTGACTTCAAAGTAGGAAAAAGTTCTCAATTCTTTAGAATTTTTGTTTATGTATGTTTTCTGATTATTCGAAGATGCATACATTGATTTGATTCCTCTTTTATTTGAAAGGGCAAAATTTTCAATTGGTCATAAGATTATCATCATTTATTTGGTTTCATCTGTCCTGAAGTTTGTTGGTCTGTAATCAAATCTTGCTAATTAAAGAGCCACTTCCGGGTTACCAATTGAGCTAAACTTTTGTATGCATGTGTAAATCAGATGATAATGCAAAATTATTATGACATGAAGCCGATCTAATGATGGAACCATAAGGTGGCAAAAGGAACTCAGATACCCCTACAACCCTATCGTATTTGAGCTTTTTAGAATGGTCTTGATGAGTATTAATTATATTATATTATAGGTATATATCGCGCTATACAAACTTGCCATAAAAAATATTTTCTATGAAAATTAATTTCCAAATAAATTTGGAACGAGGCTAACTCATTGAAATAATGTACTTTATAATTTGAACTTATTTTTGTGTAGTTTTTAATGATTTCCCACATTCTAAAACAGAAACATAAAGAAAACGACCATTTTAAAGAACAAGCTTCAACATAATTCCCTAGAAACGATAACCAACAACAATTTCTTAATCCCATTTCACAGTTCCCTCTCAAGTTTAACAAACTATACGTATGTTGTTTATTTCGTGCGAAACTTTGACTTAAGAGGGTCCTTCTCCACTCGCTTATCGTAAACATCGAAAATGGTTTAAAAACTTGTTACTTCATTTAATGCAATCCAACGCGATGTTTGACGAAAAGGCAACGCAAAAAAAGAGAGATAACGCCTGAAAACTCTGTTAGTATTCGGTAATTCCGAGATTTACTCGAAAATTTCACAAAACTTGCTCCAGAAAACAGCCGTTTTTTTTTAAACCCTTAAAAGTTTTTGGAAAAAGTTGTCGTCATTTAGAATCTTAATAAAATTTGCAACGTCTCTAGAGGATTACTTTTTTGATGTCCTATTTTGTATGAACTTTGACACTTCATAATATGAAGTGTCAAAGTTCATATTGAAGCGTCCGTGAAGTTCCTTACTCTGCCATACTTCCTTGCGTACGTTAGTGTCAAGCACTACAGGTTTGCGCCAGTTCTCGTTAGCCAAGGAGAGCGGGGTGAGTCCCTTGTCCAAATAGGACACTGGATTAGTTTTACACAAATTTAGAAATTGGTTTCTTTAGAAACCTAGATAATACACAAGATACTGTGTTTCCAAAATATATAATGAAAAATGTGTAATAACGTCATAATCAGTTATGAGCGGATGAAAAACAGTGAAAATGTTAGTCATGATGCACCACCTTAAATCAAGTGGTACATGCACTATTCATAGTCCGTTGAATGCTTGGCACTCGATCTAAGTTGCACCGACACTCTTTGCCCATTCCAAACGGGTCTTAGTGTAAAACATTCTATAGAAAATTTTCGTGTTTTCTCAGAATGTTTTCTTCGGAATCGTCCCGGAATTGCACGAAAGCACGGCATTGCATTTCGATTTGTTACGAAACAGTCGAGTCGGGAATGTTCTTTTTGGAAATACTGTACACTTAAAGACGGTACTGAAAATTACTGGTGTTAGCTTCTCAAAGAAAAAAGGCTGTTTATCATGAGCTTTAGAAAAAGCGAGATTTATTTAGAAGATCGCTTTTATTGCCTTTTTTTTTAAATAATAATAGCCAGGAGAGGCATATGCCAACAGTGGACGTCTTTCAGCTGATGATGATGATGATGACGAAAAACCACACGTGTTGGCTTGCGGATGACGAGCCATTGATCACTGTCTAGCTGTCTGGTAAGAACCAAACACAAGTTCACGACGCGTAGCATTCCACACGTGCCTCTAGGAGATATCAAGAATAATGATGGGGCCTAGTAGGATCGATGCCAGCTAGGGCTGTGGAAATACTGGAAAGAGTTGTGAAACCGTGGCCCTGGATCGCTAAGAGTACATGAAAGATTATTAGTGGATTTTGGCAGTAAAAGTCTGACACGCTCTCTCGCTGTCTCGCCGCAGAGCTTGAGAAGCCATAATTAGAATGATTATTTCCCTTTGAACGTCGTGAGTTCAAACCCTGTCTGAGTTTTATTTGTGTAATTTATTTCATCACTACTGCTCTCAAAAACAGTGAAAAAAAATCGTGAGTAAATCAATATGTAACATCCAACAATTCACATTGGACCCGCGTGGTGGATTATGGCTCAATCCCTTTCCTAGAAAAAGAAAGAAAGAAAAAATTTTTATTTGGCGACAGTCACCAGATAAAAAGTAAATAAAAACAATACCACTGTGTGTGCCTGACGGCAGCCAAAAAAACGTTCATTTCATCAATGCCGGACAGAAAAATACTCTCTGACGCTGGTCTTCCGATAAGCCTTTAGGCCGAAACCATTCGAGCGTAAATTTTTGAGTAACAAGTTCCGTAATTTCGGTTGCGTAATTTCTTCTGCATTCGGTTTCATACAAAAGTCTTGTTTCATTCATCACACGGCGACGCAAAATGAGTTGTCTTCCAACTCACATGCATTATTCGGACCGAATAGTGTTTGTAGGGGCCAAGGGGACCGACGCAGACCGAGCAAAGCGTCAGTTAGGACTCAGGACAGGTTGCGTGCGAGTCGATACCTATTTTTACTCACGCTAGTGATGAAATAAATTACACAAATAAAACCCAGACAGGGTTTGAACACACGACATTCAAAAGGGAAATAATCCTTCTATTTATGGCTTTTCAAGCTCTACGATGAGACAGAGAGAGAGGGCTTGTCAGACTTTTACTGCCAAAATCCACTAATATTCTTTCATTTATTCATTGTGATCCAGGGTCACTGTAACTCTTTCAAATATTTCCGCAGCCCTAGCGGGCAACAGCCCTACGAGGCTCCTTCATTATTCTTGATATCTCTTTGAGACACGTGCGGAATGCGTTGGACATATGCCTCTCCTGGCTATTATTATTAAAAAAAAAACGAAATAAAAGCGATCTCGAAATAAATCTCGCTTTTCCTCATGACGGATAGCCTTTTTTCTTTGAGAAGCTAACACCAGTAATTTTCGGTACCGACTTTAAGTGTACAGTATTTCCAAAAAGAACATTCCCGACTATACGAGCCCATACTCGATGGGGCTGTGTCGTTTAACTACCAAGCTCCTATAGCCACATTCCGGTACCATCATCAGACCAGCTCCATGTCATAATAATTTTGCTTTGTCATCTAATTTACACATGTGGACGCTCGCCGTCCATTGGGTAGCTCGCTGTCTGACCGTCCGATAACTGTCCGGATCGAGCCCAAATCGTCGACGACGCGCACTGTTCCCGCGCGCTTCAAGAAGCTGTCAGTAAAATCAGGGGCCCAGCCGGGTCAAAGCTTACTGGAGCCAGGATTAAACGGCACGGAGAAACTAACTACTGACACTATCTGCCGCTCTGCCCAAGAGTGGGGGTGGTCATTGGATGATTTATCCTACCATAAAAAAATCTAATTTACACATGCATGCAAAATTTCAGCTCAATCGGTAACCGGAAAGTGGGGCAAATTTAATTTACAAGCTTTGATTTCAGACAATCATCGGGACAGGTAAAACTAAATAATAGTTTGTAAAATAAATTAAATTGACAGGAGTTCTATCGATCTACATATCCCTTTACATTTCATTTTCGGCATGTTGTCAACATACCAAAAATGTAAAGGGATCGTTATCACTGATGAAGGTAACATTTTCTAGAGCCTCGTTGTCATTGATCTTGTCTTGACAAGACTATTCATTGTGACTTACGAAATTCTTTTTCAAAAACCGGAATCTTTTGCTCATACTGCTGAAATAGATCGATAGAGATTTTTTGTTCATTACAATGCTTTCAAAAAACAAATTTTCGACTTATGTCAAATAGTGCCAATTAGTGTCAAATTATTATAACACTGCTCTTCCTCAGGATCACCACGCACGTGGCTATTCAAAGATCACGATCATCATCATCTCAGCCAAACGCCCAAACGTCGCCACAACAACAGTGTGCCTAGTCAAGTTGCTAATCAGCAATAGTTAACGCTAATAGAAAGCTTTAAATGTACGGGAGTGACGTCATCTCAACGCTCAGTCACGTGGTCAGAACAATAGGGTGCGTGGTCAGCTTAAAGCGTTCGACGCAAGCAAAACGGTTGTAACTTGACTAGGGGCTGATCTTGTGCGTCTCACAACCAACGAATTCTCACGACCCTCACTACACATAAATTGCTTGCAAAACAGTTTATGTGTAGTGAGGGTCATGAGAATTGCAGTGCAGATGGTTGATGAGGCCAGGACTGGCACCTGCGAAGCTTTGGAAGGTCTCCTATTCATTGATAGCATAGCATAGTCAGCCTTATAATGTTCCCACTGCTGGGACTCAGGCCTCCTCTCTAGGAGAAGGTATGGGCCGTAATCCACCACGCGGGCCCGGTGCGGCTTGGTGAATGTCACATGTCTTCGAATTTTTTGGTTCTAGGACATGCCGGTTTCCTCACGATGTTTTCCTTCACCGTTTTGAGAACAGTGGTGATGAAATAAAATACACAAAGTAATGTGCCTGGCTGGGTTGGAACCCACGACCTACAACTCGTAAGTCGGAGCCGTTACCACTCGGCCACCACTGCTCTTCAATGATACCAGAAAAGAAACAAAAAAGTTGCCGTAGTTATTCTTCGTGGTTCACGTCTAAATGCGCACGGGACTATGCTCGGAGTTTCTTTGCATGATCGCATCAGGAATAAAGATATCCGCAGGAGAATCAAGGTCACCGACATAGCCTGAAGAATCGCCAAACAAACACATTGCTCTTAGAACGGATGGTGGATAGGGTCGAAAGGTTCTAGAGTGACCTCCGCTCACCGGAAAATGCAGCGTTGGGAGGACCCCCACAAGGTGGACCTTCGACGTGGTGAGAGTCGTGGGAGTTCGGTGGATGCGATACGCATTGGATTGGTCGTTGTGGCGACGCTTGGGAGAGGCCTAGGCCTCTCCCAAGCGTCGCCTATTTGAAAAACCTATTTGAAAAATAAATATCATTTATAATTTTATCACTATTTAGGCAGGCCTCGACGACGCTTTTCGTCAACAGGAACCCACTGCGTGGTGAATCCTACCCAGCGGTGACTACTGTGACTACTAACTATGCATACAACTGAAGTGGCCTCCTTTTTTTCGATATGGTTCAGAATGGCGCGGAAGAAGAAAGGAAGGAATTGGGGTAGGCCTTTTCCCAGCAGTGGGACAGTAACGGCTGCGAAGAAATGTTATTTTCTGACAATATAAAGTAGATACACACAGATAGGTAGTTACATAATATATAGTATACCTATTCTAGTGTAATGTGTAGTATACCTATATATTATGTATCTGTTCTATTCTAGCCTGCTGATGGGATTGTCTGATATCTTTGCAGACACAATAAGCCGATAATAGCGGCATCTAAGCCTCCAAATACGTTATGATTTTCAAAGAAAAGCTACTGTTACTAAGTTCTTAATAACTAAGACCAAAGTTGTAAGTCTACAAATAAGGAATAGGCTTGAAATAGAAGAAAAATAAACCAACTTCATTAAAAATTTTAATATTTGGAGGTAGGCGGAACAGAGAGTAAAGTCCCGCAAACCTCCGTTGAAAAGGGAGGATCCTCTGGCCAGACAGGATGTTATAGTCTGGTGGGCGACTGCCCAATAGTTGTTGTCGGGCTTTTTTTTTCTCGACGGGGAAAATCATCATTGACGAAACCCGCGCTTGGGTGGAGCGGGAGACAGTGTCAGAGTCTTACTGACTAAAAACCCCGCGCCGTTTCTTCTAGCCTTCATACCGGGGCTCTAGTTTCCTTTCGGATAACCCCGACCCCGGTAGGCATAACCCCGACCCCGGTAGGCAGTTGTTGTCGGGCTGTCGTATATGTTCAAATCGCGCGGAGAACTTTGTTTTGGATGCAGGATTTCGTATTTTCTTCGTAGTTCTTATGTGGCGTCATAGATGTCGCTACAGACATATAATATTCAAACTAACAGTCCTCTCAGTTCATGATACACGAATCCTCTAAATCTTTAATACAGTATTCAGTATAATGCAACATTCTGTATATGACTTGTAAGAATCTCTTACCAATAAACTACTTTGACATTGGACGTTTGCTGCTCAATGATGTGTGCGGTGTCTACTCTACTCACTATCTTGTGACTTTGGAACATCGACAACGTTCTCTTGAAAAAGTGAAAAAATAAATACTGCTGACGTAATCACCATCTAAACCTCCCCCCTCCCTTCATTCCCCATATCATAAAAAAATGCTTTTTACATCCTAGGTCCTGTGCGTCACGCATCCATCGGATGTAAAAGGACCGGCCTTTGTGGCGACGCTTGGGGGAGGCCTATGTCCAACAGTGGACGTCTTTCGACTGATATGATGATGATGATGATGCTAGGTCCACGGTAACTGTTTTAAAAATGTTTGGGCCCCTAATTTCTCTAATCCCGCCGCTTTGGACCCATGTACTCTTTCCTATCCAATGATATCAGCATAATAATCTAAAAATCTTGAGTCATACTGAAATTAATTTAAATTGATTCTAAGAATTATTGCAATTTATATTTGTTTTACAAACTAGCTCAAACCATCATTTTCTTATTGGCTTCTTTGACAAGAAATGCAGTCTGAAAGACTGAGGTCTCTTTCAAAGTATAGACATTGAAAATATGACTTAAAAAAAACAGCCAAATGCGAGTCGAAACTGCGTGGAAAGGGTTTTGAACGAATCTTATTTATTTTACCCGGTTTTAAAACCATTTAGTACCCTAAAGATTGCGTTTAACAAGGCACTATATCTGGGTCTAGCTTTTTGATGAATATCCGAACCGAACTCAAAAGCAGAGATTTTTAAACGTCCTGATGTTACGACATTGTAATAAAACAACTATGCTGGCTAGCACTTAAACTTTCCATTACAAGATATTAACAGTTCAGGTAAATCTATTCACTACAAATCAATACAAATTAATGGCTATGTATGGCTATGTAATGCACGCGCTGTGTAATGCAGACTGGCACGCTTCATGGAGAGCATTGCGTAGTGCACAAGGTGCTTGCTTTGTGGCACGCATGGTGTGCGTTTTGAGGTATACGACGTCATGCTTTGTAATGTGTGTGGTGTGCTCTCGTAGTACGCAAGATACTCGCTTCGAGACGCGTATAGTGTGCGCTCTTGTGGTGCACTGCTTGCAATACGAGGTGACCACATCTTGATGCGTGTGGTGCGCTCTCAGACCGTACTGCTTAGTGCGTGAGATAGACGCTTCGTTATGCGCGCGGGCGCACAAACATTACCGACCAACCAAACCCATAATAGTCCAAAAGCGAGCTTAACGAGCTCGAAACTTTAAGGCACCTCGAGCCGCTATGCTTTCTTGTTTTTTTTTTTTTTATAACACAGAAGAGGCTCCTACCTCTTCTTCTGTGGTTAAAAACTGGTTTGACCGGTAACTTACTCATACATACAGGTATATTGAGTATATACCTATGTGTGCCGAATCCCCTACTGAGGTGATTATCTGATCTGTTTGCAGACACAACAGTCCAATAATAGCCAACGTCTGAGCCTCCAAATGACAATCAAGAGGATGTTAGTACAAACGTAACTCATTGTATTAGTCCTGGGAATTCACCCTGACATATTTCAACCATAGGAGGTACTAGAGGGGTTTTAGCATACAGATGAAATTCAAAGACTGGATTTGTTTCTTCTAACTTGTCGACATCGACTAATGTATTTTTTATGTATCCACATTACGACAATATTAGTACTATTTATTTACTTTTTTATGTTCTCATGTAAGTGATAATTGTATCATCATCATCTTCCTGCCCTTGTCCCGTTTTATTTGGGGTCGGCGCAACACGTTTTTTTCTTCCATTCTGTCCTGTCACTCGTCACGCTATCACTAACTCCCTTTTCTTTCATATCACTTCTCACACAATCCATCCATCTTTTCTTTGGCCTCCCTCTCCCCCGCCGTCCATCCACATGTAAACTCACAACTTTTTTAGCAACATGCGTTTCGTCCCTCCTTTTCACATGACCATACCAAGACAAACGATTTCCTTTCAACTTTTCAGTCACTGGAATAAATATATCTCATTAATAATTTGTACTGTGTGTTTGAGAGATAAAAGAAAGGAATAGTTTTCTCAAGTTAGATGAGTACTCACGGTGAAATGGCGTCAGCGACTATCGCAACCCAGTGCTGGGCACGCCACGATTATGGCGGTAAGTCCCCTCTTTGAGGCGTGGCTGGAAAGACCTCACGGCGTCCTCACCTTCCATATGACGCAGGTCCTCACCGGACATGGCAAGTTCGGGAGGTTCCTGCAATGGATTCGAGCGGAAGAGACGCCCGGGTGCTGCCACTGTGCGGAACGCCCGGAGGACACGGTGGAGCACACAGTAGAGGTGTGCCCTGCTTGGGCGGAGCAACGCCGTGCTCTCGTGGGGGCGATCGGCGGCAGAGACCTCTCGCGCCGGGCCTTGGTTCAGGCCATGGTCCGGAGCGAGGAGGAGTGGCAGGCGGTCGCTTCCTTCTGCGAAGCAGTAATGCTAGCAAAGGAGGAGGCCGACCGCATTAGGCAACGGCGCCCTCGCCGCCGTCGCCGGGATTCCGATCCCGATTTCCGGCCACCGTAGACGCAGGCTCGCGGACGGCGGGCTATGGGTAGCTCACTGTCCGATCGTCCGGTAATGGACTGAGTCTAAGACGTCGACGGCGCGCACTGTTCCCGCGCGCCTCAAGGAGTTGTCAGCAACAGGAGGGGCCCATCTGGGTCGACGCCTACCGGGGTCGGGGTTATCCGAAAGGAAACTAGAGCTCCGGTATGAAGGCTAGAAGGAACGGCGCGGGGTTTTTAGTCAGTAAGACTCTGACACTGTCTCCCGCTCCACCTAAGAGCGGGTTTCGTCAATGACGATTTTCCCCGTCGACAAAAAAAAAAGTTAGATGAGTAGGACGGCTGTCAAACTGCTAGGCAGATGCAATATCTTAATTTACATTATTCTTATACTTAGTTTGTTTTTTTTTGTTTGTAAGGTAATCTCTGAAGGTACTGGACCGATGGCTAAAATTTTTTCACCGATAGAAATCTACTTTATTCCTGAGTGACATAGGCTATATTTTATGTACGCGGGCGAAGCTGCGGGCAAAAGCTAGTAAATAATAAAATTAAACTAAAAGTTTTCTAAGAATAAACGTAGAGATTAAATGCACAAAGGTCTCTCAAAACAATTACCACTTTACTGAATTAATTCCACCACTTCCAAGCCAAGCACAAGACAACAACAAGCTTAAATGCCTGTTACAGAAATACTTTCTGATTCAAAGGCGTTAAACCTAAAATGCAAATCAAGTGCCTCAAATACACTAGTATAACACTGCAATCTTATCAAAAACCGAAACAAAACCAAGTTTATCCGCCAATTATTCAGTGTTTTGGGTAACTCCGCCATACCAGACTTTCGCGAACCGACAAATTTATTCTTCAACCAGAATCGCTTGACGCAACAAATCACGCCCCGGAAAGCACTTGCGTGAGGTTAACAATCTTATTAATGAATTAGCAAACGATTCTGAACTCTATCTTTTATGTGTTAAGTTTGATACTCGTTCTGGAAGATTTCTGCTCGGTTACGATCCGTATCAAGGTAGGTTTTGTTTCGAAATCAGGATGTTTACTAACGATTTCACGTAAGCACGGCTGGGTACTGACAATATAATTTATACAGTCGAGATATACTTGATTAACCTTGGTAGGAACACAGGAAACTTGGTGAAATACGCCGTTTGGGCAAGGTTAGGAGATAGATCCTAATTTAGGGTCTTCTCTCCAGGGAATGAGTGAGCTGATGCGTAGAACGTTAATGTTATGCGTCATTTGTTTGATGATGTCTATTAACAGGGTCCAAAGTCCCTACCACGAGCTCTTAAGAGGATCCTCCTTCACTTGACTATCGTCAACGTCGAACATGGTTTAAAAGTTAATTGCTTCATCTAACGCGATGTTTGATGAAGAGGCAATGCAAAAAAAAGAGCGCCTAAAAACTCTGTTGGCATTCGGTGATTCCGCGATTCACTCGGATATTTCCCAAAAATTTGTTCCAAGAAGTAAAGTTTTTCAGAAAAAAAATTGTCATATTATTGTATACAAAATACATGCTTTACATACATGTACAGAGTTCTCAACACTAGGCCAGTAACGTGTCATATGCAAACGTCATAAATGATGACGTCAACTCATTAAAATGTAACAGCAAAACGTGGCATAACGGGAATAACTTATGACATTCTAACCTTAACGGAACGTGCTCTTTGAAACATAGAAACGAAGGAAATTGATATATATTACAGTAATAAAATATCAATGATATCAATGTGGGATACGGGTTTGTATTAAATTATAGAAGATGGCGAGCTGATGATGATGGTAATGATGGTGTGGTGGTGGTGATAATGGTGATGGTGAGTACTGGCCTACCTACTTACCTTACGTGCTACCTTCTAAGTTGATGTTGTTATTTTAAGGTATGCGCCATGCTTGACTCACATAAACTCTTTTTCTTTAATTCTTTTTCTTAGATTTCTTAACTAAGTACAGATGTATATTTTTGTTATTTTTGATAGGCTTGCGATTGATTACTATTTATCATCTGAATGAAAGCGACAATGTAGTCAATGATGGAGCATGCTTGCTTAGAAGTAACCTATTCACTGTTGACTTTAAAGATCCCCAGGTATCATTTCATTACTGCTAAAAAAAAAACAAAATTATGCACTAAATCGTCGAGTTCAGACGCAGTCAAAAAGCGACGTACGGCTTTTTTTAGCAAACCCTAGATCCAGCCACCTGAGAGTCTCCTAAGATGTTGGTCGAGACTCATAGCTATTTTGGTGCCATGAATATAATATTAAGAATAAAGAAAACGCTCTTGACCTTCAACACAAAAAGAGACTCTTTTATCGTAATTATACGAAACGAAACGACAAGATCAATTAGAAAGCCTATCTTTAAAAACAAAGAATATAATCACGTTAATTTAACACCAGAAAGACCCTGGCAGAATGAAAAAATGCCTTGTTTCGTTGCGAAAAAAAAACCAACTAATTAATGACACTATTTCATTAGGGTCTCTTTTAATTACAGGGCAAATAATTCTCTTTGCGAAATAATTGTTTGTTCAGCGTTTTGTTGCAACACAACAAATAAGGGTCATTTTTCATTGCTATGTTTTATAATTGTTGTTTTAGGAAGTTTAAATATTTATTGTTTGTTTTGTAACCTTTTGTAATTATTCGCTGTCTAAATTGTATGTTTGACTTTGTGATCGGTTGGTCAGAATAATTTACACAACTATGGTTTATTGGACAAACATAGATATCTAGTGTAGGCATGCTTCTGTTGGCACGTTCTAATCTGATAACTTTATCTACTAATTTTTTTTTCGTTTCAAAAGAGTTATTATTCAATTATTTATTTCTTGCTTTTGCCTGTGGCTTCGCCCGCGTTCATAAAATATAGCCTATGCTACTCAGAAATAAAACAACTTGTTATCGGTGAAAAACATTTAAGACATTTTACTTCCAAAGACAACCTCCTACATCCTAAAATAAATAAAAAACAAACTTTACCTCTTTATAATAATGTGTGATTTCTGAGGTATTTTGAGGTAGCTGCTCAGACTGATCAAAAGCCCAAACAGTACCTACAAGCTTTTATTACAATAATTATATCGTGTAGCTCAACGTAATAATAAATTTTAAAGCGGTTTTCAGTAAAAATCGATTTCACCGAAAAATCAGGTAGAAGCAGGTTGTGAAAAGTGTAATACGAGTTGTGAAATTCGTAGTAACAATTTGAGATTGGAACTATGCCCAGTAAACTCGCTCACCCAGAATCAATTGGCTCTAATAGTTTTGTAACATTGTATAAAACTAGGTTCACATATATTGTGGCTGAAGTATAGATTGACTAGGGTATTTTTTTGTTTACTTTTAAATTAGACTACAGAGATTTTTTTGACCCTGCTGGGCCCCTACGGTTGCTGACAACTCCTTGAGGCACGCGTAGAAAACCAAGCGCCGTCGAGGAACTGAGCTCGGTCCAGAAGCTTGCCGGACGGTCGGACGGCAAGCTACCCATAGCTCGTCATCCGCGAACTCGCGCCTATGGTGGCCGAAAATCAGGATCGGAATCCCGGCGGCTAGGGTGCGAGGGTCTAATGGCCCTTGGTAGAGCAAGGAGGCGGCCGAACGTGCAAAGTTATCCTTGCGCGTGCGGCCTCCTTTGCTAGCATTACTGCTTGAAGGAGGCGACCGCCTGCTACTCTTCCTCACAAACGATGGCCTGTATCAAGGCTCGACGCGAGAGATCGAGGCCGCTGAGTGTCCCAGCCTACAGACATACGTCTGTGATATAAATAGACTTGAGTACATCGAGGTTCAAAGTTGGGGGACTGTCTGAAAGTCACCGTGGCCATGGAACGCAATGTAAGCTACCCGTTTAGCTCGCCGTCCAGCCGTCCGGTTACCGCCCAGACCAAGCAATATTCGTCAACGGCACGTAGTGTTCCTCAGACACCTGAAAGAGATGTCACCAAAACCATATGGGCACAGCAACACCGAAAATAACTTCTCCCGCTCTAGGGTGGTGCGAGAAAGTATCAGAAAAACACACCATTTTTCATTAAGTCGGCATTTGCGGTCTAGAACCACGTGTACAGGTACAATTGTATTAGAAGACATAGAAGGTACGACCATCGCTAAAGAATGTAATATTTTATAGTATCTATACTTAACTAGCTTTTGCTCGCATGGCTTCGCTCCCGCTCTTCCCTACTCTACCCTACTCTACCCTACTCTACCCTACTCTACCCAACTCTACCCTACTCTACCCTACTCTACCCTACTCTACCCTACTCTACCCTACTCTACCCTACTCTACCCTACTCTACCCTACTCTACCCTACTCTACCCTACTCTACCCTACTCTACCCTACTCTACCCTACTCTACCCTACTCTACCCTACTCTACCCTACTCTACCCTACTCTACCCTACTCTACCCTACTCTACCCTACTCTACCCTACTCTACCCTACTCTACCCTACTCTACCCTACTCTACCCTACTCTACCCTACTCTACCCTACTCTACCCTACTCTATCCTACTCTACCCTACTCTACCCTACTCTACCCTACTCTACCCTACTCTACCCTACTCTACCCTACTCTACCCTACTCTACCCTACTCTACCCTACTCTACCCTACTCTACCCTACTCTACCCGACTCTACCCTACTCTACCCTACTCATTTCGGGGCCATCGTAATGGCAGTCCGATTGTTGGGCGCTAGTAGCGCGGTCCTTGTCGGAGATATTAATCAACTGCCCTATCTGGACAGGGAAAATCTTTTCCCTATTAGTTACGCTCGTCCGGACTCACTTGTGACCATCAGCCACGAACTGCCCTGCTCGCACCGGAATCCAATGGATGTTGCGTATGCCCCAGGGGAGGTGTACCCTGGCATATATTCGTCAAAAGACCAGGTCCACTCCCTACAGCTAAGGAGTTTCACGGGCGCGCATATTCCCAACACTCTTCCCAACACGCTTTTCCTGGTCTACACGCAGGGAGAGAAAAAGACCCTCATTGACCAGGGTTATGGGGCTGGGGTTGGATCATGCGTCCTAACCATACACGAAGCTCAAGGGCTTACCAGCGAATCAGTCATCATCTTGAAGACAAAATCCACCAACATCCGGATTCACAACAGCGTCCCCCACGCAGTGGTGGCAGTCTCCAGACATACTGCCTACTGCGTGTACTACGCTGACAACGCTGACGACGCTATTGGAAGGTTTGTGAGGAGGGCACAGGAGGCGTCGACCAGTGACATTATCAATAACAACATGAAGAACGCCATGCGGCATCGGGACAGAGCAGTCGTCGAGGCACTGATCCGCCTACTTAGGCAGTGATGAGCTGAAGTAGCTTTGTATGACGCGGCTATTGCTCGGGGCGGTTGGTTCTTAGCAGGAAACAGTGACAGGTCTTGGGGTGGAAACCCATAGTTATAAATTTAACATAGCGTTACCTAACTTAGTAAAAAAAAAAAAAACACATTAAAAAAATATATATATATAAAAAAAAAAAAAATAATAATGATAAAAAAAAAACTACTGAAAAAGAAACTATTTACAGCATATTGTAGTTAAGTTATTGATATTTAAGGTTATTAATATATATTATATAGAATTAATTATAGTTAAGTCTGGAGCTGGGGGGCCATTTGATGGGGGGCGGAGGGTTGTATGTGTCTTGAAGGATGGGAGTTTCCCCAATTGTGCGCGTATGGCTCGTTGCTGCTTGAGTTTCGCTTCGGATTGGTGGCCTCTCAGCTCTGAAATTGTGCCGGGATTTGTTGTAGTTACTGGAAGGTGCTCTGGAGTGACGCCACTTGCACGTGGAGTTGCCCAGAAGCAAACAATGTTAAATCAAAAAAGAGCACGGACGCCATGTCTGTGGTTTAAATGTAAGGCAGGAGTGCGGTTTTAGTCAGTAGGAGTCTGACACTGCCCAGACTGGCTCGTATGTGAGGTAGCCTGGCCGTCCATGAGGATTTCCCACTCCTGCCGAAAAAAAAAAAAAAAAAAAAAAACCCTACTCTACCCTACTCTACCCTACTCTACCCTACTCTACCCTACTCTACCCTACTCTACCCTATTCTACCCTACTCTACCCTATTCTACCCTAATCTACTCTACTATACCCTACTCTACCCTACTATACACTACTCTACACTACTCCACACTACTCTACTCTACCCTACTCTATCCTACCAAACTTCACATAAACCATCTACTAAATAGTCCGAACAAAGCCTAAAATTTTGTTTTGGATAGGTGAGCCCGTTCTTGAGTTATAAAATAACAACGAAAAGTGGCATTGATTTTTATATATATAGATATAACTTCACTTTTGAATATCCGAATTCTTAATTCACATATACTGCTTTTTACTCTGTTTCAGAATTTACACATCACAATTTCATCAATGTTAAAAGCTCTTTTACTAAAAATAACTTAAAGAAAAATATTTACTTGAAATCTCTTAGGAAACACGACAAACCTTTGGTAAAGTACACCGCTGAACGTTGCAACTTCTAAAATATACGAGTATATTTTACTACAGCACTTGTTTGTGCTCGCTCTTCGAAAGGATTAAAAGTGTATTGCTGAAGTGTATACTTTATGTATGCTGCTTGAAAGATATCGCGGTTTACGTTAGTTTTAGTAAAAATGGTTGTAACACTACCATCATCTTTAAATGCGCTTTTTTCAGTGAATGTTTGAAGAAACTAAAAACAACAATAAAAACTAAATAAAAAAGCAAGTAAGGTTGTCTGGAAGATATTGCTATCAGCGATAAGACCGACATTATACCCATAGATTTAAGTTTCTCTGAAATTGTTACTATTTTTGATGTACAATAAAGTTTATTATATTCTATTCTAATCAAAAATCGGTCCCAAGACACCGCACTTGATCAAACAAGGCACCTACTGCAGCATATGTTGTGTGTAATCGTTTGGTAATTCAAAAGCATAAAAAATCTTTTGCCTTTGCTACGAGACCGTAGCACACCGGCGTAGCCACAAGACCGCTACGACGTAGCTCGTAACCATGCTGTAATCACCTAAAACAACGTATAAGTTGAACATTTTGCTTATTTATGCTGAAGCTCGATTTTGATCACCATCTCACTCACCCGATGGATAACGATACTGTAATCGATAATGAAACACGCTTGCCTAGAAGTAACCTATTCACTCTTGACTTAAAGACTAATAGGTTGTTGCTATTAGAAAATACAGACACTTTCAGAAAATCCCACACCTTAGCTTGTCTAAAAGTAACCTACCTGATGTTGTTATAATTAATAAAGCCTTGTTAAATGTATTAAAGGGTTGATGGGTTAATGGAATATCCCATCAACCCTTTGTCAGACAAACGCCGGTCACACCCAAACATCACAACGCAAAACTGACAAATTAGACCACATTACGGAAAAATCAACCATCAAATTAAACACGTCGGCAATTAAAAATCAACAAGCGTCGGAAAATGTAACAGAAATTATAAAAAAAATACCAATAACGTTACGGGAATTTAGACTGACAGAGGTTGAAAAAAAAATTCCCCATTAGCCTTTGGCAAAAAGGTTAAGCACGCGAATTAACGTGAATGGGCATTCGCGTGCCTGTAATTGGCTTTGGGCAGGGCATTTGGGGCATTTGGACTCAGTTTGGCCGATGCAGTTGCCCAATAAATAGATCAATAAAATTAATTGATTGGAACATGTTTTGGTGATGATTTTGTCGCAATGGAAATTTGGACAGTGTCCCGATGACCTGGTAAGGGTTGTGGGAATTCTGTAGATTCGAGACGCACAGAACCGTTCATTGTGGCAACACTTGGTGGAGGTTATGTCCAACAGTGTACGTCTTTCACCTGAAATTATGAACAATTTGGATGTTTTTAACAATTTTGTTATCTCTGAAAGACTAAACTGACAAAATATAATGTTAGATTCTTGTAGAACATGTCACAGCAAGAATTAGTATAATTTACATTGGAAGACTGTACAGGATATAATAGTACTAGCGACCCGCCCCGGCTTCGCTCGGGTAACAGTATTTCTCCACTATTTAATGGATGTTATTATACATATCGATGCTTCCGGCAACAAATGTCGTAAACGCCATTTTGGCGAAAATGAGTTAAGAATGCAGCCCTACTTAATTTTTGGCGCTGCGTCGATCTAAAAATGTGAAAAAAATATTCGCCTAAAAAAAATACTTTTACACCCAAAATTTTTACTAGTATAATCAAGATTTTTTAGAAAAGAGGGCATGTATAACTCATATTGCTTAGAACCGAATAACCGTGCAGGTCGTATAATACAACGTACAAACAGCTGTCGGTCGTAAAAACATGAATACATAATTAATTGTAATTACACCCCACAATCATTTTTAAAACGTAAGCTCTGCTGAGAAACAATTGTCGTAATGCCACTTGGTCTTGGAGAATTGGTTTGAAAATTGAATAAAAAAATTGGTAGGTGGATAAGGGAAATGGTACTTTCCGCCATTAACAATAGAGTCGAAATTCGCGTGAGTGACTCGCGAAGGACAAAGTAATAAAATTGATTTATGGCCCCGCGATGCGACTATTGTTCTGGATCTATCCCGAGACGTCAGTATCTAGAATTTTCTTTGCTCCGCGTATAGATACGAGCCACCGAACGGAGGTGAGTCAGTTTTACTCGATCCAGCCCGTCCCTTTGCTGCCCTCCCCCAGCGACGCCCTAAGCCGAGGCTCGTACCCCACAGGAGGTGCCCTTAGCGTTGTCGCTTAATTTTAAAGTAGTTTGTAAGTAAGCCCTGGCTGGAGGCTTTGATTTTACTCAGGGCCGCCACAGGCAAGTCCGGTTGAGCAGACGACAACCTCCTAGGTTGACCTGCGAGAGGCCACTCATAAAAAAAAGGAAGTGAGTTCTGATTTCGACTGCGAACAAGAGCGATCTACCTAAGTGTGCGAAGTGATTTTATCTAACGACCGAGGCGATAGTATACCGGCACTTAGTGGTAACTGTGATTTTGATTACTGTTGACTGGACTAATTATTTATTGTTTGTGGTAAATAAAGTTCTTTATTGGTAAATCGGCATTTAGTTACCCACGTACGTAACAATACGTTTTAAAAAAATGTCGTGATTATAAAATCTTCTTGAAATCAATGAAACAAAATGATTACTTAACATTTTGAATTATGTCTGGCTGGTTAGGTACGCCGTTGGAGGTAGAACACTATAGAATAGAATAAACTCACTATAGGCATCTTGTAACAAACGCTTGATTAAATTATACGGGACGATGCCTATAATATACTTACTTAAGTGTATTTTTATACCTTTAGGACCTGCCAGGTCCTAAAGGTATAAAAATTTCGAGCCGCGACACAAACAATGATGATGAATGATGATTGATGTACAAAATCCTCTAATGGAAATTTAAGTGATTGGTTTAGACATTTTTTTACTTTGAATTTGTATTAGTGCCTTGCTTAACCATTATTTTGATTAAACGATGACGGTCAATGAATAAAAAACCTTTTTTAATTATGTCAATTTGTGTTTTATTTTATTGTTTTTATTACAAGTAATGAAAACTCAACTTACAGTCTTAAATTCATTGATTTGCTTCAGATATTTCCATGTTTGTTACATACCATCGCATCAGATCGTGGTGTTTACACTCATTTTTATTTCAGTATATGGTTTTTAAAACCAAACCCAGAACTATTGTATTTAAAAACTGGTGCATACTTCTAACTTTCGTTAGACAAATCGTTCTCCATTGATTTGTTAGTGGTCGTAAATACCAACTTCTTGAATTTTCTGGGGTGTATGTCCAAGCTAACTTTTAAAATAAGGCTTTGACATAAATAGCAATAATATATTATGAAACACCATCGTATTTTACGTATTTCTTGTTTAGAACACAATTTTACAACTTTTAAAGTTAAAAAGATATAAGCCAAAAACGAAATTATTTTTTGTTTTTCGTTGATTACCAAAAGTGCTATTTTGGTGTTTACGACCTTTGTTGTCGGAAGCATCGATATAAACCTTCCTCTTGAATCAATCTATCTATTAAAAAAAGTGCATCAAAATCCGTTGAGTAGTTTTAAAGATTTAAGCGTACATAGGGATTTAGGGACAGAAAAAGCGACTTTGTTTTTTACTATGTAGTGATGATTATTAAAACTGAGATTCTATTTAAATGAATGGATAGTGATACACACATTGCTTGTAGCACAAATGGTCCAAGAAACCTGAAGAGCGCCCTGGAAATTTGATGAATGCGGGGAGCACAGGATCGGTCGCTGTAGTAACACTTGGGGGAGGCCTATGTTTAACAGTGAACGTCTTTAGGCTGAAATGAGTCTGTTGTTTTGTATTAATGATGTTTTGTATTTATTGGAAGCTGGCTATGGGAACTTCAACCCCATCAAGTTTGAGCTCGTATCATTCGTCTTGAGGAGTATTAATTATTTAGGTATACCGAGCTTTAAAAGCTTGTTATGAAAAAAATCATTTTTATTTAAAGCTTTTTTAAGTTATTTATTCTTTATTATTCTATTTTTATACTGTTAAAAATCCTGCCCTGTGATGAATTATCATGTGTTTTTGGTCATAGTAAAAATTCAGTCCTGTCATCGATGACATGTGAGGTTGAATGGGATTTGCTGCTTAATCGATAATCCGTGTTGGGAAATATTAAACCCTGGATTTGATGCAATTTACTTTTTAATAAATGGTTTTAAAATTTAAAACAGGTATATCAATATTGCAAACGACTACATCCAATATTGGCTTGAAATCTGTTTTTTTTTATAATTATATAAATAATCTTAATCATAAAAATATTCTAAACTATTTTAACAAATCGTATATATATATAAAAGAATGAATATTTTACAATAAAATGTAACGTCACGTGTCAATAAATAACCCGCCCCTGATCGTTCCCGGTGGAAAGGTGCCCATAACACTCGCCGCATTTCCTCGCTGAATAGCGATGGCCATCCTTTGCCCCAAGAACGACCTGGACCGGGAGTCACCCGTTGCCTCGCCGAGTTTACGGCCCAAATCCCACACAAAACGCCTTGCCTCCACACTCCAACTGCCCAGAGTCTCCACTCTCTATTAATAATTTAAAAACTAGTTCTTGACTGCGATCCCATATAATGATAAGCAAGTAAGTAAGTAAGTAAGTAAGTAAGTAAAACTTTATTGCTTTTTTGCTTTATTGCTTTTTTTGGTGATGATGAAGTGCACTAGTACATTATAACATGTAATCCTTGCTGGCTGATCAGCGTATCACCGTCGACGACGGCTGGTGCTGAAAATCAGCGCTGTGGCTCTGTCTTACACGAGCCCCAGCATTTTGCTGAGCGCTGACCGTTTTGCGCGGATGTGACGCATGTCCTACTTACGTGCTGCCTCCTAAGTTGATATGGTTATTTGTCTTATTTTAAGGTATGCGCCATGTTTGACGCAAATAAACTCTTAAGAGCCTATTTACTCTAGCCACCAAATTGCTCCAGTCCTTCGATGTATGCAGTATAAACGATGAGGCGTACCAAAGTTCAAACGATGTTTGGACTATAATTCCCATGCAGCAGACATGGTTGTGTCTAATGCTGTTATACAGCATTTTTGAAAATTCGAAGCTGTAATGGTCTTCTACTTTTGAAAACGTATACATAACGTTGACGTCAATTTGACTAACATCATTCATATAAGTGTTTTGACAGGTGCCTGAAACGGCCGACTCAGTGCTGCTTCCTGGTAATAGGGTAGTTTCCACGGTCAAAATAACAAAATTTTATTTAGCCCGTATCTTAGATCATAAAAAAAAAACATTTTTTTTTTTATTCGTATAAACTAGTGCTTGACTGCGATCCCACCTGATGGTAAGCAGTGATGCAATCTCTGATGGTGAGGCGCACTAGTCAATTAAACACAAAATAACGCGCCATGCTGCATTTTTTCGCACAGGGTGACAACAGACGTAACTTTAATGGGATATATCTTTGTAATTTTTGGTGTTTGTTTTTGGAAAATAAAAAAAAATACGTGTCCCTTATTTTTGAAGAGTCTAAACGACAGACTAATTACATTTATTACGGCAACTAGCCTAGCCTGCTGTTTGTAATCATGAGTACAATCACGTGTATAAGTATCGGTCACTAATTACCACTCACCCAATATATATCATTTTATAAACACATGCTGGACAAATAACTCTCTTACAATATCTTGCAACATCTCCACCAAACAGAATAACACAAGCCTTCTAGAAGCAAAGTAGAACACAATCCTATCACCAACGTTGATAAATGAACATTATAAACAACTCGCGCCATAATTGAAAAGTAAATATCTCGGAACCTGGTGGAAAAGGATGGAGTTTCGAAACAGCTGACGTGTAGCCGTGAGAACGGTCGATTAAACTTTTACTCCGATGTTGTTAACGTTACGTACTTTACAATATTCTTGTTGGTAAGCACCTTCTGAAAAATTTTTTGTCAATACGCTTTTTTTTTATGGTGAGCAAAAATCATCCAATCAAAAAATATCCAACCGCCGCTCTTGGGTGGAGTGGATAGCGTCAGACTTTTACTGACTAAAAACCCACTACGTTCCATCTAGCCTTCATACCGGGGCTTGAGCTCCCTTTCGGATAACCCTAGCCCTAATAGGCTTTGACCCAGCTGGGCCCCTGCTGTCGCTAACAACTCCTTGAGGCGCGCGGGAAAAATGCGGTCGACGTCTTAGGCTCGGTCCGGACAGTTACCGGACGGTCGGACAGCGAGCTACCCATGGTTCGCCGTCCGCAAGCCCTCGACAACGGTTGCCCTTACGGTTTCCCTGACGAAACAGCGAGCTACCAATTGCTCGCCGTCCGCAAACCCATGCCTACTGGCTGGGGTCAATAAGCTGAGGTATCATCTAAAAGATTATGAAAACCGAAGAGTAGGTATAATAGGAGAAAGAAAAGAAAGAAAACAACCACATTTATTTGGCACACAATGAGAAAATAGAAAATACCTAGTATATAGTACCTATATATTTCAAGGACAACTACTTCCAAAGATAATTTATTTATCCTTTTTAGAGAATAAGCCTTACCTGTGGGTGCCATTAAAAAACAACGAAGAGATTATTTCAAGGGATAACGATGCCTTCCTGCCCTGTCATATTTTTGAAGATAATTACTTGCTAACCCACAGTTATTATTATGGTAATTTACCTTTATCTTTTGTTTTTTTTTACGGTTAATGTCAAAAGCGTAGGCTTCTATCATGAAAAAAATATATAGCTGTTATATCCAAGTTTTATCTACGAGTATACTTATACAAGGTGTAACGTTAAATGCGCAAAACCTGAAATTAGTTTGCTCAGAATAAGGAGCAGAATCAATTAAACTACTTTTTAATATAGGTTAGATTTTCCAAAAAAAAAAAAACATTTAGTACTTCGACCTGTCAAGCCATCACGTGCGCAAACCCGCTGAAATAGGTAAACAAACACAAATAGTTGTAATCCAATCAAATTTTCTCATACACTTGATAATAAAAGTTCTTATTTCAATGTAGACATTAATTTTAAACAAACTAAAACTGCTCATAAAACCTTTAACTTTTTTTAATGTTTTTTATTCCCACATAATTCGGTCAATCGAATTAAAAAATCATTTGGGGTGTTTAAGGTTTAGCGCATTTAACGTTACACGTTGTATAACTTTGGATATTATCGCTCTATCATTTTCATTGAGTTAATATATGGAATCATTGAAACAAGCATTTTTTGTAGCATTGCCGAGGTTGACTCGATAAACTTTCTGCCAAATACTGCAACATTCTTTTTTGTTTTAAGTTTCCCCACACTAGGAATTGCTATACAACCACACATACACATTATGCTACATTATTAGTAGTCTTTTTTTATCTATAATCATTAGTGTCTAGATGTTGTTACAACATTGTGTGTATCTACGATTAAGTGTGTCAAATAAATAGTTTTCTTTCTTTCTACACAGGATTAATTCTATGGGTGCGCTCACAAACATGTAAACTCACATACACAAGACACCCAGACCCGGAACACTTATCTGTAAGTCATACAAATATTATTACCGTGCGGGAATCGAAACCGCGAGTCAACGCACAGCAGCCAAACATACTCGTATCGTCATTTTATGGGATTAGTACTTCATAACAAGCCTTTACAAAAATGTCCATAAACAAACAGACAGCACAATATACATATAAGTATATACCTATATATTTATAAGTCCATTTTTCCACTGCTTACCAAAAAACTCATTCGTATTTATCCAGTTCAATTTATATCCTGTCGTCTCCAGCTAATCTGTCAGACCTATTCTAGCGACGACGTTTGTCTACAATTTTGTCAATATTGTGTTACCATTATTAATGCTCATATTAATGGACCACAAAACGTACGGCGTTGCGCCATCGGTACATGGTAGACATTCCACCCATACGCACAAAGCGTTTTGGGAACACATTTATTGTGCGTACAGCCAAGGAGTGGAATTTCCTGCCAGAGTCTGTGTTTCCAGATAGCTACAACTTAGGAGTCTTTAAGTCAAGAGTGGAGTGGAGTGGAGGTTACTTCTAGGCAAGCGTGTTCCATCGTCGACCACATCGTCGCTTACCATCAGATGAGACGGTAGTCAAACGCAAGCCTATCAATAATTTAAAAAATAAAATATTATACAACATTATGTTTAGTCTATGCGAAACTTGAATATAGTTTCAGAATCAGCTGGCGGAATCGATTCCAAGTTCTATTTTTTCCCCAAAAATATTTAAAAAGGCTACTAGTTGGATATCACTTACACTAAGTACAATACAAGCCACGGAAGGTCACAACGGGTATTAGGCTCTAGCAGACATCTGGATGCAAGTTTAAAACAACTCCTCAGTCACTTGGATGGCCCGGTGACTATGTATTTTTGCTGAGATAACAAGCTTATTATTGTGATTTTTTATGATACAGTTATGAAATTTTGTACACAATATCTTTACATAGAAATACTAGACACGTGTATTTCTATATCACGGGTTTTACATATACCTACTAAAACTAACGTTGTATAATTCTAAACTTGCCCAATGATCCCGTAACCCGTCTCCTCATCAGGACACAAGCTTTCATCTATAAACGTCACACCCAGGTACAGGCACTGAACATCCACACATCGGCCATCAAGGGGATATGTTCAAACAGGCGGCATGCGACGAAATTGGCTGTCCCATCTTTGAAAATAGATCTGTACACTTAACCAGTTTTAAAGCATTCGATTTACACTCTATCTCGATAGGTGTAAGGTCGGGTTTTGTTTGTTTGGTGGTTGGAATAAGTTGGTAAAACTATCCGAAATGGTTAGCGATACAGGGTGAATTTGAAATAGATATGTCAGTTTGATGTGTGAATAGATTTTTATTTTATTGCATTAATTTTTAAACACACATGTCAATGAATAAAGAAAACTTTTTTCGAAAACTTAAACTCAAAATTATTTACTAACGACAAGTTGTTTTTACTCTATGTATATGTTTGTCTGTAAGGTCTATGTATCAATGGGCCAAGATGCGTGATTATAAATGATTTATTATTATTATTTAGTTCACATTAACCTACATGGACACTTATAAAACGTCAGAAGCTAGCGCACAGTTCCAGCGCACAGTCGTTTCCTACGAAGAACAACCAGCAAGAAACTCCATCATCATAATCATCATCATTTCAGCCGATAGACGTGTAGCGACATCTATGACGTCACACAAGAACTAATCCTGCATCGCGCAATCAAAGTTCTCCGCGCGATTAGAATATATACGACAGCCCGAAATCAACTATCGGGCAGTAGCCCACCAGACTATAACACCTGTCTGGTCGGAGGATCCTCCCTTTCCAACGGAGGTTTGCGAGACTTTACTCTCTGTTCCGCATACCTTGCAAAGAATTCCACTGTTGGACAAAGGCCTCCCCCAAGTATCGCCACAATTATTGATCCTGTGCGTCGCACATCCATCGGATTCCCGCAACCTTCACCAGGTCATCGGTCCATCTTGTATCTTCCAACGCTGTGTCGTTCGGTACTGAGAAACTCCATGGTTACTCTTTTTAAAGAATTATTAATTCTACAAAATCTACATAAAACAATATAAACAGATAATGAAATTAAAAGAAAAAAAATGTGATCTTCCTTCTCTACCTTTCTAAAAAGTACAATAAAATAAAATCGATACTGTTGAAGTCTAACAAAACCAGGCAAGAAATCGAAGCTCTTCACAAAAAACTTGAAGAAAATACTATGTATTCAGCTGCAGCAATTATTTCTCCAGCTCATCTCTTATTTCGCTGTTAAAAAAGTCAGACATCGAAAACAGAGGGTAGATCGAGACGCCGCCATTGTAATTGGACTGTCAAACCACGGGGCTATTGTTAGATTGTTTTAACTGAACGTCAAATATGTACTACGTTTACTGATTTTTTATCTCTTTCTAGCTGGCTTTTCTATTGTTTCTTTGTTTGTCTAGTTTAGATGGATATCAAACGTGACGTCAGCTGTTTTGATGAGAACTTTTTTTTTTTTTTTTTTTTTAATCTCATTTTATTTACGGGGTTTTTTCTATACAGAACATGTCACCCCGATGATTTAATACAAATATTTTAAGTACATGTTTATTAGTCTACCCGCAACCTTATACCACTAATAATAATACGATAAAGTATTCTTGCCTCATCTGCTAAAGGTGAGGCCAGAATACTATTATAGAAGCCCACATTAAAACTGTTGGCAAAAGCTTGACGTCTTTGGACCCCAACACGAACACACTCCGACAGGATATGATGCACATCTTCTATAGTGCCACAGACAACACAATTGGGAGAATCGACTTTGCGCATCATAAATCCAAAGCTGTTGAGTGGTATGTGGCCGGATCGGAGTCTCAAAGCCGTCACAACCTCCTGTCTATTTAATTTCCCGTCGCTGAACCAAAGCATCCGTGGAAGAGATGGCTGAATCGTCTTGTACCAAATGCCTTTTGATGAGAACTTGGTATATATGTTAGATTTTTAAATGTTTTTATAATATACTATTTTTGTGTACTGGTTTGAGTAAATTTATGTGCATTTTTGAGTGTGTCCCCGAATGGTTTGAAAATTACAATTGAACGTGGTAAGTGGTACTGAAATTGGGTTCGGAATTTTATTTTCTGAAGAAAAAAGACGGCTTTTGGAAAAAACAATGTCTGCCGGGACCGGTAGTTTTTTATATAAAATAAAACTGATATAAAAAACCTTTAAAAACATATTAAAAAAAATATATAACCGACTTCAATGATAAAAAACACTGAAAAGTATCAAATAACTTTAATTTTGGAAGTCGGTGTTAAATAACGAAGAGACTAAACTATTATAGAAACACCGACTTCCAAAATTGAAGTCGGTTATATTTTTTTTGTAAAAAGTTTTTTTTATTTTACACTTTTTAGTTATGGTACCACCACTAAAAATTACCCCTCAGTCAAACTTAAATACCTTATAGTCAGAGCGCATCTCATAACGGTTCTAATAATCCCAAACTCGGTTAGATTACATTAATTTACCTTTCGGTTTCATCATCAGATCAGTTCGATATATCCTCTCCCCCTCTTCTTTCAAACAGTCATTAGACTAGATGCTGGAGAGGGAAAGGATATATCGAACTGATCTGATGATGAAGCCGAAAGGTAAATCTTTCAATCAGTCATTAGACTAGATGCTGATAATCCCGGCTGTAGCATCAGGCCAGATTTATGTCAACATTGCAATGAACTTAAAATTTAGTCCGGTTTAAAATGAGCCCAAACACGACTACGTTGCTGTAATTTCAAGGTTTGTACTTTTCCTGATGCTCCTGGCTTCAGCATCAGGTCTCTATGACTTCGGTGTTCTTTATTAGCAGTACGTTTATCCACACATCGAGCAGTTTTCAATGAGCCTAAACTCGATATATCTG
This sequence comes from Mythimna lalbum, assembly GCA_949319445.1. Taxonomy (NCBI): domain Eukaryota; kingdom Metazoa; phylum Arthropoda; class Insecta; order Lepidoptera; family Noctuidae; genus Mythimna; species Mythimna lalbum. The sequence goes on along the minus strand of OX439359.1, from coordinate 4,881,659 downwards.
CTGTTTGTTGTCGAGGACTTAGGTACTCTGCAGAATATCCTGACTGCAGCATCAGGTCATGACTTGATGATCATGAGACCAAATATGGCAAATGCCCTATCAAACATCAAAACAATTTACTAAAACAGTCCTTGCCTGTTCGAGTAACTTCTTACTGTTAAGGAGTTGTACCTTCCATCATCAGCCCAGCTACCTGAGATGGTGACGACCATACGCAAATACACAAGATACTTCATAAAATATGCGAAAATCAATAAGTGAGCCTATAAAATTTGAGGGTTGCCCTCGATTTCTCCAAGATCCCATCATCAGATCCTAATTTGGTGATAATGGGACCACCTCAGAACTATCTACTTTCGAACAAAAAAAGAATTTTGAAAATCCGTCGACATTTGGGGGAGTATTCGACGAACAAACATACAAAAAAAAAAAAAAAAAACATACAAACAGCCGAACGTAGTACCTCCTCCTTTTTGGGAAGTCGGTAAAAAAATAGTAGCCTACCGGCATCAGGAGTAAGTTCCAAGCTATTGGCAAGTCAGGGCTTCCAGTAAAAGAATCTTTTGTTATTATTATTGTTTTTGATGAAAAATTCACGCGTTTTGGGCGTCACCCGCTCTGGTGAAACAAAAGGGAGTGTCAGAGTTTTACAAACTAAAACCCACAGTGTTTCTTCAGTTGCCCTTTGCAAGCGCTACCTTGTACTCTTACCTACTTACAATGAGCCGTCGACCCTTACCCGGTGGCCCGTTTGGTCCTTACTGCACGCGCGGTGACCAGGACTACTCCCTACGAATACCGACGTCCGAGACGCAACTAAACGCAAATAGCAACTGAAGGAAAACAGATGAGTTTTAGTCAGCAAAAGTCTGACACTCCCTCCCACCTAGAACTGAAGTAGGTAAACCTGCTGATGATTTGCGACCTCAAAAAAGAAAATCAAACGTCTTTTTTCCTTAATGGCAGAGCCTTCAAAACGCCGTTGACTGCGATCCTTGCATTACTCTGTGTAGTTGCTTCGTTAACATTTTTCCCGGTAAATGTTTCTTTCTCGAAACCTGGATCCACTGACCAGATGATTGTAAAACCTTTTGTTTCTTAGACAAAAAATACTAAAAATATTGACAGGAGTTTGTTCTAGAATTTTAGAAGGTTAGACCACCTGCTTTGATGTTTGGCTAGTAATGAAACGCATGTGGATTTGATCCTTATGATCTGCAAATTAGAAATGTTTAAAGTTTATTTTACATAAATAAAGGTCATTTCTTTAAAAAAATACTTTTCCCTACTTAGACTCTCAGATCCGCAATCTGTAGGTCATACAAAAATTTGTTCAGTTCAATTCCCGCAATTGAATCCGTGACACAGAATGTAGCAGCCAATCACTCATCCACCGCGCCAACTGTACCGTACAATATGTTCCTATTCCATAGAATAACACTTTTTAAAGAACTGTCCAAACGCTTAGTTGACACTTCGCGTGACCCAAGGGCTGGCTTTTACCTCGGTCAGAGATTAAGTATTGGCATTCAACGTGGCAATGCCGCCAGCCTTTTGGGCACACTTCCAGTCGACAGTGATGCGGAGGAGTTTTATGATGCCAAATATTAATAAGATAATTATATAGTTAAGCATAAATATTTTTTTTGTTAAATTATTATAGATAAAACACTTTTATATTTTCTCGGGTTTTAATAATAATAATTTAAGAAATATTTAAAAAATTATAAAATATTTATAGAAAATAAATAAAGGATAATATTAAATATTAAAATACCCTCGATTTACCAAATACCCGAAAATATTTTCTCTCTTTCACAATATTTTCTTCGTTTAAAAATATCAATAACAAGCATTTCGACGTGAACACGCGAAGCTTTACGAAAAAAAAAGTTTCTTTATGAATAAATTCAACGCAGAAATCCTTCACGGCGGTTTCATAGAGAATATCTTTATTTTTTCCGCGCCATGCTCCATTTGGTTCATTCGTTCATTCGCTCGGTCGTTGAACTGATAAATCATTCATAGTGTTGGGAATGACTGGTGTTACGAATCAGAACGTAAGTGCGAATATTGCTGGAGGATAAACTTTATTTAGAAAGGGGTTAGATTTTATTTTTTAGATAGATGTGTAGATATGGACAGAATGGGAAAAAAGTCATGTTGCGACGAACCCAAGTAATATGGGATAAGGGCAGGAAAAAAAGATTGATGTAAGATGTAATAACGTAAACGTTTGTCAAATCATTTGAGTAGTTTTTCAATTTTTTCACCAGACGGCACTTATTCTATTTGGTGCAAATTGACAATTAGGCTGTGTTCAAACCAAACTGACTGTCAGCCACCGACTGTGAGCAGGCTCACTGTGAGCCCCAGTATAAACGTGAAAATAAATGGTATTTTTCGTTCACAGTATGCTGACAATACACTATACATTATACAATACGCGTCCGCGGAGCGTAGTGACGCGCTATATTAATCGGCTGCCGAATGTCAGCGTCTACGCATAGCGTAATAACGTATCGTCGGTTAGATGTGAACGAAAAAGTGAAATATATGAAAATGAATGTATAAAATACAATAAACAGCGTAACGTTCGCTCAGTTTCGGCGGCTGACAGTCAGTTTGGTTTGAACACAGTCTTACAGTAACGTTTACGAGTACGTTTCAAAATTCGCACTTAGATCAATAGGTCACGGGTTCAAACCCTGCCAGGCGCATTACTTTGTGTAATGTATTTCAATACCACTAATCAAAAAACGGTGAAGGAAAACATCGTAAGACAAAGTCGGTTAGAAAACCGCTTTGTCGTAGAACAAAAATTCACCAACCCGCACTGGGCCCGCGTGGTGGATTACGGCCTATTCCCTCTCCTAGAGAGGAGGCCTGAGTCCCAGCAGTGGGAACATTAAAAAGGCTGATGATGATGATGATGATTAAAAAAAAAAAACATAATTTATTTAGTGAAAGTCAGTAGTATATGATTGGGCATTCTGGACCACTTTTCGCTCGGCGAACCTCGTTCGCCATCGCTCCGGTGGTCCAGAATGCCCAATCGTGAACGGGCGACTCGGTTTAGTAGTAGTGGTAGTGGTACGGTGGACATTCTGGACCACTTTTCGCTCGGCGAACTCGTTCACCATCGCTCCGATGGTTCAGAATGCCCAATCGTGAGCGGGCGACTCGTTTTATGTTAGTAATGCAAAGTGGTAGTGGTACGGTTTGTAAAGATGTAACGTGTTTAGTGTTATTTTATTGAAATGTTTAGTGTTTTTCTAGCTAAACAATGATATGAATGTATACGACTGTGTGTACACACATATATAATATCGTATTTAATCATTGTGTCTGTATGAGATGTGTGTAAAATGAAGTGTGGGTATGCATAGTAGGGAAATAAAAATAAAAAAACAATCATTGAAATCAAAACCATATTTAATTATCGTAAAAAACAGGTTTATCGGGGAACAAAACATCTGCAGAACGGACAAAGTCCTGCAGTTTTTTCCACTGAGGAGAGTCAATGTCGGCCTGGAGCTTGATACGTACCAGTGCTTTCTTCCATAGCTCCAAAGAGTTGGTTTTGCGCGCGTCGTCAGCTCGGTACACCTTGCAGTCTATGTAATATTCGCCCTCGGTGTGAGCTGTGCGTCGCTCGCACCCGTTAGCCACTCGGTGCACGAACAGCGACGACAGGCTTGCTTGACCCGATGATCCCTCTCCAACTTCCGCGCCTGTCTCGCGGGCCTGGCTGATACCGAATATATCGCTATCACTCGAAGCTTTTTTACTGCAAAAACAAAACAACTTTTGTTTAATTTATTTATTGAAATAGTACGACCGAAGCCAATTACACTATTTAATTTTTGAACAACGTACCTACTTATGTAACCTTGTTAATTTACTAATTACAAGCCTAATTATGTTGGATACTGAACTGGATGATCAAGAATTGATATTTGATAAGGCTTTTCAATAATCTCGATGAGTATAACACTTAAAGAATTATGCGTTGGGAAATACTTTTTGCTGCTCTATTTTTGTAAGTACCAACAGTAACGACAACAATCACTACACTCATGAGACTTGATGAGACAAACATAATGAAACATGTAAAACAATATTGTACTTTACTTGATGAGACCGGCTTTTCACTATGAAATATATATTACATCCTGAGATGTAAAATATTATCGCTCGCCATATATTTGTACGTGACCGTTCACACTGTGCTGTAATATATATTAATATCCCAAGCGTCAAAATGTATGGCGAGATGTTAATATTACATCACCAGGGTTGTATTATGACCTCTTAAAACCATCATGTTTTCGGTGTGAAAAAGAGACGGAGCTATACAGGACGAATAGCACTATCCTTTTCTCAAACAGAAAACATGATGGTTTTAAGATGTCATAATACGACCGCTGATGTAATATACCTATATCCCATAGTCAAAAGCGGGCCTGAACCATATAAAAAAATGTAATTTACCTGGGACGGTTCGATTTTGATTTGCGTTTCCCATTTTCTCGAGGTGTACGAACAGTTTTCGTTTTTCGCTCAATGGTTGATGGGGATTGATAGCATGAACCCTCAGAATCGGACCTGAAACAAAAAAGTGATACAACCGTTTAAATAAAATAAATTAAAAAGTGGGCGGTGGTTCTGAAGAGTCAGAAGTGTTTCAAATATTTTATACTTACATTTTTCCTTGACTAGTAAAGGACTCAAACTCAGCTCAACTTCAAGACGACAGCAGCGCCAGCAGACACGATGATCTTCAACTGGTGTTGGTGATGACGGTTGACGACACTGACTTTACTGACTGTGTACAACAATTTACCGATCGCGGATCACGAGTGCACGACCGAAGTCCGGAATCGCAACTTACTATTACTTAGTTCACTTGAAACAATTGTAATGATCATAATGAAAAACGTAGTGACTTATAAGGATGGAAATGTCTAACATGAAAAGACACTTAAAATCTCTAGGTTTTAGAGTGTGATGGAACTTTTTTATTTGGTCGTATTTTAAACCTTCAAAAAGTAAATACTAAGGCAAACTAAAGTAGAATCAATTGCTGATGCATTGAAAACACTTAGGGTTTACACACCATTTCGTTACAATTTTCATACAACGATAGTTATATAAGCAGCGTAATGACAGCCCTGTGTAAAATAGCTGACTACCAAACATTAATTAGGTTGCATCATTTTACAATTATTGCGTTATATCGGAAACGCTGAAAGTTGATATGTAACAAGTGTCTTTTTACGAACGCTTGTCGTTGTGGAATTTTTCCAAAATTATAAAGACGTTAGTATTTCGGTTAATAAATGTCACTACTAAATATGTAATATTACAAGTGTAATATTGAAATTGTGAACATTAAACAGGTAATAATTATTTTAATAATTCATTTATAATAATCTATTTTGATACTTTATGTATCGTACCGGAAGACGCAGCGTTGGAAGGCCTCCAACAAGGTGGACCGACGACCTGGTCAGGGTCGCGGGAATCCGATGGATGCGTGATGCACAGGACCGGTCGTTGTGGCGACGCTTGGGAGAGGCCTATGTCCAGCAGTGGACGTCTTTCGGCTGATATGATGATGATGATGATGATGATACTTTATGGTTACTTTATTTATAATTTAAATAACAATATTTTTATTCTTTTCAGCTACACATGCATTACAATTTACAATTGTACAAAGACGATGAGATTGAAGATTTATTCTTAAGGAAAATATTTAGAAGTACATCATTTTTATCTGATGATTTCTACAAGTGCGTAAGATCAAATAATTATCAGGTAAACATATTAAGTATCTACCCTTAACTGTAAGTTTTTGTTGAATTATTAATCTAAGTACATATCTAATAAATCTTTGCATTTTATTTCCAGAATAAGGCTGTAATACAATATGATCAAAACAGACAAAAAAACAAATGAGGAACGGGAGCTACAACTGATCAAGACTTTTATTTATAGTGGTTCTAACGCATTTTCGAAGCTGTAAATCTCTATGAAAGGTATATATATAAATATATATATATTATACTTAAGGACAACGTATTGTAATACACGATTTAATATTGATACTTTTCTCTAAACGCTGAAATAACTATTATTTTATCCTTGTCTATCAATACTAATTCGTGTATTCAATAACAATGCCTTACTGTACAGTATGTCATGTATCTGTAGATAATCGTCAGTGGTCTGGTCATTTACGGAGTAATATACATAAAAACAATAGCGTAGCTCCTTTTAGTAGTAATGTAAAAATAATCAATTCCTCGTTCAAAGGACGTATTGTAAGTTATAGGATTATTGCAACTGAGGAGTTAGTCCATACATTTCCAGAGAGTTTTCTAATAAAAATCCGAGAACAAGTCAAGGATCTGATAGAACGCTCACTAAAAAGACACACATCGGTTAAAGTTAACTTTGAACTATTTTTGATATTTCTTTTGTTTAAAAACGATCAACAAGAAATGAAATCATTTGCTACAAAAAACTTTATAATTAATTTAAATTACGATTTCGATACAATTTTTAAATCAACAATATCATTACTTCTTAAGAAAATAGAAGATTTTCAGGAAAGAGATAGCGGTTGGACATTTTTGAATAACTCCTATTTTGAAATAAATATCAATAAATATCAGCCGCTCAGTGGATCCAAATATATTCCTTTACCAAAGTTTATAAAAAATAAAAAAGCTTGCTTGAATATTAAGAACAACGACAAGTACTGCTTTCTATGGTGTGTTGTGGCAGCCTTGTATCCCGCAACCCAACATACCGACAGAGTTACATCATATCCTCGTTTTCAGGATGTTTTAAATATTAATGATTTGTCATTTCCCATCACATTCACGGACATAGCCAATTTTGAAAAAAATAATCCCAATATAAATATTTATGTATATGGATTGAAAAATAATAAAACCATTATAGGACCATTATATACAACAATTAATAAAAAATCTAGGAGCATTCACTTATTGTATTTAGAAAATGATACAAATTCCCATTACTGTCTTATTAAGAGTTTACCCCGGTTAGTTCGAACTCAAATTTCTAAACATCATGGTAAGTTATATTATTGCGAATCTTGTTTATTGTTTTTTCCTACTCTTAGTCAACTTGAAACACATCTGTGTGGAGGGGTTGTCACAATTTTGCCTGATAGGGGATCAGTTTTAAAGTTTAAGAACTTTCAAAGAAAACAAGACATTCCATTCGTAATTTATGCCGATTTTGAAACACTGTTAATACCGATTTCCAGCGACGAATTTGATACTGATAATACAAAATACACCCAGCGACACGCGCCAGCCGCTTTTGCTTATAACATAGTATCTTCTTTCAATGATAATAAAAGGTATAGAAGTTATCGCGGTAAGGATTGTGTTACAAAGTTTATAGAGTTTCTTACGCAGGATGTAATTAAAATATATAAAATACTAACTAAAAACAATCCTATGATATTTACTGATAAAGATGATGTGGATTTCAGAAATGCAATTAAGTGTCATATATGTGAAAACTTGCTGTGGTCTGACAGAGTTAGAGATCACTGTCACATCACAGGTCAGTACCGCGGCGCAGCTCATCGACATTGTAACCTCCAACATAAAGTACCAAAATTCATACCAATATTTTTTCATAACTTGTCAGGATATGATTGTCATTTATTTGTGAAAAAATTAGGTGAAATACCTGGTCAAATAAAAATTATACCCAAGACCAAAGAAAAATATATATCATTTTCAAAGTTTATACCCGTTGCGGATAATGAATATGTACAATTAAGATTTTTAGATTCTTATAATTTTTTAGGTACCAGTTTAGACAAACTAGCTAAAACAATGCAGATAAAAGATTTTGTTAATCTTCGATCTCATTTTCCTGATAATAAACATTTTAGTTTGCTGACACGAAAAGGTGTTTATCCATACGATTATATGACAAATTGGAAATGTTACGAGCAACAGGCGCTACCGCTAAAGTGTTACTTTCACAATTCCTTGACAAACGAAGACGTCAACGATGACGATTATAATCATGCTAAAACTGTCTGGAATTGTTTTAATATAAATAATTTAGGAGAATACACTGATCTGTACTTAAAAACAGATGTACTCTTACTAACAGATATATTTCAAAATTTTAGAAAAACTTGTAAACAATATTATAAACTTGACCCTGCATTTTATATAACAACTCCTAGTTTATCTTTCGATGCAATGCTACTTAAAACAGGCGTTCAATTAGAACTGTTGACAGATTTGGCGATAGTTAAAATGATTCAGGATGGTATTAGAGGAGGTTTGTGTATGTGCTCGCATCGGTACGCAAGAGCCAATCATAAATATATGTCTGAATATAATGCTGTAAAGCCAGATTGTTTCATAGCCTATCTAGACTGTAATAATTTATATGGTTATAGTATGTGTCAGTATTTGCCATATTCTAGTTTTCGGTTTCTTAATGAAAACGAATTAATTAATTTACGCGTTCAAAATATTGAAGATAATGCTGACTGGGGATATATATTAGAAGTTGATCTTTTATATCCTGATCACTTACACAATTACCATAATGACTTGCCTTTTTGTCCTGAAAAATGCATTCCTCCAGGTGGTAAAACAAAAAAACTTATCGCAAATTTATACAATAAGTACAATTATGTTATACACTACGTTCATTTAAAAAAGTGTCTGGAGCATGGTTTAATATTACGAAAGATTCACCGAGTTATTACCTTCCAACAAAGACCCTATTTAAAAGAATATATAGAGTTAAACACTCAATTACGTCAGAAAGCAAAAAGTACATTCGAGCAAGACTTTTTTAAATTATTAAATAACAGTGTCTTTGGTAAAACATTGGAAAATACTGAAAAGAGAGTCACCGTTCATTTAGTTAATCAATGGAGTGATAAAACAAATAAAACCAACAAATATATATCCGCTGAGAGGCTTATAGCTAATCCTTATTTTCATAGTGCAACAATATTGACTGAACATTTAGTTGCTATACAAATGAAACCAGACCAAATAATCTTAGATAAACCTATTTACATAGGATTCACTGTTTTAGATCTTTCTAAGTCCCATATGTACAATTTTCATTACAATGTTATTAAACCTTTTTATCATGATCGAGTACGCCTATGTTATACAGATACCGATTCTTTTGTGTATGAAATATATACAAACGATTTTTATAATGATCTGAAGTACCATTTCTTGCAATACTTCGATAGCAGTAACTATGATAATGATAATGAATTTGCAATACCTCTAATCAATAAAAAAATACCAGGCCTTTTTAAAGATGAAATGGGTGGTAAATATATCTCTGATTTTGTTGGGTTGAGGTCAAAGCTCTATTCTTTAAAAACTTCAAATACTGTTATCAAAAAAGCCAAGGGAATTAAATCATATGTGCTCCGAGATTTAGATATTACTGACTACGAAAGCATTTTATTGGACGGTGGAGTTATTAGAAGAAAAAACATAATGTTTAAATCATTGAAACATGAAATTTTTACACAAAATGTTAATAAAATTACCTTATCTAATAACGATGACAAACGAATTATTTTGAAAGATAAAATAGCAACGAAAGCCTGGGGTCATTCATGTATATTAGGTAAACAATAATGAAACACGTCATATCTATGAATGATTACTAAGTATAAGGTATTGATAAAATAAAAGAGTGGTTCTGTATAATAACATTCTTAGTTAAGTAAATAAATGTACTAGTGTTAATTAGCATTATATTATTTAGCTTTAGTTTTAAGAAATAAATAAAGATTTTTATTATTGTAATAAATGTGCTTGTTATATCAATTTACGTGTTTTATTTATTTAACAGATAAAAAACCTTTGATCACTTTAAAAATGTGAAAACAACTTTGCTAGCATTTATTAATATTTGAAATGAGGATGAAAAACTTTAGAAAATCGTACAAGTGCGTGTATGACTCGCACACGGAGGATTCCGTAGGAGCAAGCATAGACCAGGGACAGTACTGTCAATTACAAATTTTTTTCATATTAATAATTTTGTTTATCATAGTTTTCATAAGTTTCAACAGCACTTATGGTTTCGGAAAAAAGTGGGTGTGACATACGATCTAACGGACAAACAGACATACATAACGAATCTTTAAGGGTTTCGTTTTTTGTCATGCGGCTACGGAATCCTAAAAAGAAGCTTGTAGGAATTCGAACCCGAGCTGAAATGTAAAACGAAACTGCATTACATCAAGTTCATTTCCCCCATCGAGCAATCATATTATATCGAGCAAAAATGCATGGTATACATTTTTAGGTGTTGCAATACAACCTACATTTTATCGCTTGTTGATTATTAAACTATTTATATACTAATGTCTTCACGTGTCTGCTAGTTTATTAACGATATTTTCGATAATTTTGTTATTTGTTAAATATTATTCAGTTAAGATACTCGTACTGCGTATCACATCACATTCTAAACATGACTTCGGTAAGTAAACAATATTAATTTTAAACATTAATTAAAAATATATACATATTTTATGTATTAAATCTTGTGATTAGTGATATATCGTAGGGATTTAAATGATCACTGGATCGCTTTGGTTTAGGGTAAAAAATATTATTTATCTATTTCACAGTGTTATTTGTGTACGTTGATTTTTTAAAGATGACATTTAACCTCAAGTACAGTTTTTATTTATTTTTTGTCATTTCTATATTTAATTTTCTGTTTAATCTTTGTTTCAGATGGCGGGATCTGATGTTATGTTTAGTCAGTACGCTCAGGATCCTTTAGAAGAATTTAATGAGATGATCCGACGTGATCGCGAGGCTAGCAGTCAGGTTTCGAAAGAAAAAAAATCTACACCTCGACGAAGGGTCAAGTCTAAGAAACATAATTCGACCGAATCTTTCGTCATGAGTAGGCATCATCGGCGAGGCAGTAAACTAATAAAAATTAAAGTAATCGATCTGTGTAACAATTCTCCAGACAGTGATAGTGACAGTAATAGTGATAATGTTATTATCCAAGCGCAATACATAGTGAAAGACGCGGTTGACTTTATTATGGACGAAACGGAATCCTTAGTTAAGAAAATATCCAAATCATTAATTGATAGTGATATCTAAGTCTTGTGTAGATATTCAGATTTTAGTGCTTATTGTTTTGTATACCTACAGGTGTTATAAAAAATCTAAGAAATTAAAAGCATGTTTTCTGTATAAAAATTGTTTTATTTTTTTAAACCCGTATTACATACACACATAACTAACTTATAAAATTACCAGTTTAAAAACTTTTTTATACATAGCACATTTCTAAGAGCACAATGTTTTAGATGATGATTACAATTAAAAGTAGTTTTTATATCACAGTACTTTTTAGCTAACACAGATAGTTTGGGACAATTTTCTTCATGAAGTTCTAATACATTACAGTTCACACACAATTCTTTTATCCACTTCACTTTCTCTGAACCTTTTACATAGATATTCATATTTTCTAGGTATGGTACGATCATGCGTTGGAATTCTCTATAGTCAATATAGCCTTCGCTCCAACGTAGGCCCATATTTTTTTCCAACCATTTGACTTGTCTCTTTTCATATCTTGTTAAGTATGTGAACTGATACGGTGGTTTGATTAAAAACGTTTGTGTATATTCACGTGTGGCAAAAGCTAACTCTTTTACTATAAAATTATTGCAGAGATCTTTAAATCCTTGTACATCTACTATGATGGTATTGGAATTCATGATATTTTTCTTACAATATTACTCAAAGGTTTATACTCAATTATACAATCGTTTAATATAAGGCAGTATGCAGAGGTTTGGTCTGGTATGTCCAATTCACTCTCGATTTCCACTCTCACATCCACCACAGGACCAGTTTTGAGGTTGTCTGCTTGTCTAGAACAATCAACTACAAATAGCGGCGCTAGGTCCTTAAATTGTTTCTCGCTCAGTAAGGGTTCCGAGCGCCTGCCATAGTACGACTGTTGAAATCGAGTATATTGCTCGTATATTAGAGCAATTGTGTTATTTGCAAAACTAGCGTTTAGATTCTCATATGGAAAGTAAGTTGAATTGAGATACACTCTGACGTCACGGATATGGCAGTGATCGAACTGGGACATGTCAGAACTTGCATTGTTTTTTCTATTTGTTTGTAAACCAATAATTATATATCTTGGTTTCTCTACTTGCGACGAAGTTTTAATAGACCAGGTATGTTTTGTAGTTTTAGGTAAAGCTGGATATTCGTATAGATCCCAATTTCTAAATATCATTTGGAGCGGACGATCTTTTTCTAACAGTTTTAATAAATTTATCTTTTCTTTGTCAGATACTTTAACGTGTGGTACGCGCCATATAATTTTATTGATTTGCACGTCATCTACAATCTCTCCGGTGTTGAGTTTTACAGCATTTAGGTTTGTGTTACTTCGCAACAATATTAGTTCATGCTTACTGTTTATCACCACTTTCTTGAAATCTTCAGCAAAACCCATGATATTACAAAGAGGTATGGATGCGGAAAAGTTACCTCCATTAATATTCTTTGTACCTTCAATGTTCCAGCCCCAAGCATTAGATATCTTTGATTCACTCTCATTCATCGAAATTAATGACTTCATGGTGGTAGTAACGCCAGCATTTTTTATTTTATCAATCTCTACTCCATTTAACTCGTACCTTATATCTTGGAACAAGTAAAGGAGAGCATTATTCGTAAAATGAACGCTAGAAGCCTTGTCTTTTGAATCCTTTTTGCTAACAATTACAGTTCCTTCCAAATACAGAGTACTGGCTGATGGTAGTACATATAGGTCCTGTTGGTTGATGGGAATGCGAATTTCATCGTTTCTATTAAAACTTGTCACGTAGGGCTTGTAGGAGTGAAATTCGATGCCTTCAACTGTATTGTCGTAAGTCGGAGCGGATAAAACGTCTAAAATATTCATTTTAACAAACCGATAGCTTTCAGGAATGCTTTATTATTATCAGTTAATTTTATTTTTTTATTAGAACGAGCTCTTATTTTCTTGGTTGCTAAATTGGCACTGATATTTTTGACTTTGAGAGGCTCATATTTATTGTAGTCAATCATTCTTTCGTCTAAGATGTAAATATACCTGTACTTCTTCACCACGTAAATTTATTAGATGATTGTTAATATCTAACAGTCTGATATGTATACAGCTTATGTTGTTTTGATTGATTGGAAAGTATATTGCGTTCGTCGGGATTTCTATGATCCTATATCCAGGAGGCACATTGAGTGCAAATTCGTGGATAATGTGACTCGGTTCTCCGTTTATATACGATCCGCTTATAATATCACATTCAATTCTGACCACGGTCGTAGGTAAAATGTTGACGGGAAACTGTGACACATGCCATTTATTACCTTTTAATATCTCCTTATCAAACCCTAGTAAACGTCTTAAGGTGTTTTCTTTTTCAAAATTGACATCTTTCGTACAGTACATAGTAGTTTTTAAAGTATTGTTATTGCAATATAGTTTAATTGATGCACCTTTTATCTCAGATTTTAAATAATCACTGATATCTTGCAATTCATAGGTTCCCTCCGGTATTTCAATGATTTCGGAGCCATAGTAAAACTTGTTATTCGTTTCATCAATGTTTGGAATAGAATTAAATGTTGAGAAATGCAATAATGCACACTCATATTGTCCATTTAGTTGTAACGTATTAGGATAGTACGTGGATAAGGTAGACTCGTTCCCGGTTATCGATAAAGTGAGTGACATTTTGCAAATGATTGAAATGAAAGAAAAACATTAATTTTATACATGTTTATTCCAAAATTTCCACAGATATTCTAAACATAGATGACCACAATTTACAGTATTAAACTTTTGATATCTTGTGTAGTTGTAATAAACACTACAATTCTTAAAATATCTCATTAATTCCATTGGAGGTTTCAAGTCTCCATAACTATCAAAGTATTCGCAATAGTCGGATACTTTCGCATATGCTACCCAATGCGTTCCTTCATTTTTAGAATCGTCTAAGTTAACAATTCCACATTCAATCCGTTTTGGCTTTCTTGGCAATTTATCCTTCATGTATACTCCTCGAAAGTGTGGGATGTCTCGTGCATGTTCTTGGATGTCGATGTTAGTCAGAGGACGATTAGGTAGCTTCTTTATCAGTTTTTTGGATGTTCTATGAATAATCCTTTACCATTTTTATGCGGTCTAATGTATAAACCCTTACCCAAAGCTAATGCCTCCATAGTCTTATTATGACGTTCTGTTTCTCGCAAATTTTGTTGAGCTGCTTTGTAATCATTAACGGTTTTTGCAATACCCGCTGCACCACCAGCCAAAGTGCCTAAAGCTGATAAGCCAGCAAAAATTGGAATTAAAGGCAAAATACCTCCAGTCTTTGGTATGGGTATGATTCGTGGTACCCGAAATTTCTGAATTTTCGGAAATATCTTTTTTGCTGCTAAGTAAGCAGCATTAATTAAAGCTTTACTATCTTTGTGTTTAATTTTCTTAATTTTTGATTTTATTTTCGATACAAAGTTTCGAAACGTTTTAACTCCGGCACCAGACTTTAGTTTGGCTTTCATAACTTTGCTCACCAGCCATGAGCTAAGTTTTTCACCTTTTCCAGCATCCTTTGATTTAAGTCTTTGTTTTGCCATATTCATTAGTTGTAGATCAGCTTTGTGGCGATGTGATAAGTCCGTGTGCTTAGCGTATGCAATGTCGTGGTGCATACAAGCTTCATCCAACTTATTGATACCTCGGTCACCGCGTAATAAACGTTTCTGGAGTTTAGTTCCTGGTCCGCAATAATTATATCCAGGCAAATGAAGCTCGAACGGTAGGTTTTCTATTAAACTATTAACTAGTCCACCACCTTGCATTGTACAAACCGCAATGGAAAAATATTCCAAAAAAATTATTATATACTTATTAAGTCAATCCACTAATGCAGCTTTGTCAATCCAACTATTTTCATTATTGCTAAGACCCAACCATTTTACGTAAAGTTTTGTTCCTTTCTTTTTTAAAATTTTCTCTATCAAATATACACCAGGATAATTTGATTTTTGAAGTTCTTGTTCATAAAAGGTTCCTAATATACCTTGCTTTCGTTGATCTTGTATATGGTAGGTCACTGGTATTGTATTATTAATCTTCTTTACAATAAAAAGTTCTGTTGACCAATTAGGAGTATAACCTTTCTCAAAATTGTGTTTGTATTTGCTGATACGAACATAATCACCAATTTTAAACTTAGGTTTACATGGAATACATCCATGTTTATATGCTTTCAAAATATTTTCTTTTATAACTTGCTCATTAGACTTGTTTACATCGATTGGTTTTACCTTAATAGTGCGATGTTTTGTGTTGTTATACGATTCTAATATAACTTCTAATGGTTTACCCAGCCACTTATAGTTTCCATTAAGGCTAAAATATTTGTACAATTTATTTTTTATGGTTTTAATTAGTCGCTCAACAATTGATGCTTTTTTGGTAGAAAACGATGAGTAATGGTTGATTTTGTATGTTTTCATGAGCGCTTGAAATGTGTTATTATAAAACTCTGTCCCCATATCAGTTTGTAAATTATCAGGTTTTCGATGAGTGTTAAGTAATATTCGTTCAAATGCATGAGTGACATCAAGTCTATTTTTAGATTTTAGCGGTTGCGTCCAAGCATATTTTGAGAAGCAATCGATCACTATTAAAATGTAGTTGTAGCCTTTGTTATATTTCCTTAGATTTTGCATGTCCATCAGATCAGCTTGCCACAAGTCGTCAATACTTTTTAGAACAACAGAACGCCGTAAGAAATTTCTTCGTGCAGTTTTGTGTATTTCATTTACAATTTGTTGTTTTGACATAATTTACAGCTTTTTAAGCAATTTATCAACATCTGCTTTAGAATAAAATTTATCTTCCAAATGATTCAAAACTTCGGGTATCTTTGTTTTTAAAGTAGCTTGAACTGTCTTTTGTGCATCTAACGCGAGCTGAGAACGTAATGCACCAATTAGTTTATTTAATTCATGTATCTTATTGGCACTTATTCGATCTACGTAATCCTTGTTCACGGCATCGTCTCCATCTACAGGAGATTGGATTCCCCTCAGTCTTGATCCTTTCAAATCAAAATCTCCGCTTTCTGATTTTAACAATGCGTTATCATTAAATTCAAATAAATCTGAAAAACGCAATCTCTTGTGAATAAAATGACCAAATTTGTCTACATTCATCTTTAAGATGTATTGTTTGGAAAGGTTGACAGTAAAATGAAACACACATGATTTATGTATTTATTATATTACTTTCACGCAATTCCTCTATTATAGATATAATTTCGTTATTTACGCCTGTGTTACCAGCATTTTGAGATGCAATTAACAATTTTAGCCGTTCTACCAATTCATTAGGATCATCCCAATATATAAAATCTACATTCTTCTTCCACATTTTTGTTAAGGGCAGTCCTTTCCCTTTGGATTGTGTAAAAAGTGGTTTAATAATTTTTAAATATTTTAAACCCTTATTACTTTTTATCGGTTTACTTGGATCATAATCTCGACGATGTGCATTAGTATCAAGTAGCATTAATTTATAATGTTGCATATCCCTCTCTGTAACCAAACTCAAATCTACATTCTTTTTCAGTAGCAACTGTTTCAATCCAGGCGTACTTCGGTACTTGCGATCTGCCACTGTGATATATTCGTCATTGACAAATATGCAAGCAGATCCCAACATTAAGTTTCCACGTTCGTATCTGACACCAAATGGAATATCTGCTAACGCTTCTGGAGAAACTGACCAAGATGTTGTGTTACAATCTTGTTTCTTTTCGCCTAGTGATTTATAGGAGGAGTCACTATCGATCTCAGAGTCATAATCGTCTGTATCATTGCTTTCTTTGTCACTGTGAACTTCCTTATGCAAAGTTTTGTCAATAAACGGAACTTGAATTTCTTCATCTTCGATATTTTGTGAAGCAGATTGTTTGCTGACATTGGCAATTAAATTTAAGGGTTCCGTCACAGGCTTGAAAACTGATTCCAGCGCTTCTTTATTATTTATTTCAATATTCTTCATTCTTCGTACTTTTTTCTTCACGGCTTCTGTCGCTTCAACGATTTGTCTTTTCAAAGATTTTTCCATGTTGATGAAGTAGATAGTGTTTGATTAAGTATCGTAAGTAGAATAATTAGAAAAGCTAGGGTAACGGATTTAAATAACAATTATTTAATCAAAAACTACAAAACTGTCAAATTTATTTCTATAACAGCCTTTATTTTTAGGGCAATCTTTATTAATCACGACAAAACTGAAGGGATCGTTCCATATTTTTGAACACATTTCACGAAATTGAACCCATGACATATCAGTGTTGACATGTTCTTCGTATATGTGCTTCAAATTAATTTCGTCTTGTTTAAAAAGTATGATTAAGTTCGCGTTGTCCCTTATTAATTGTTTAGGAATTTTACTATACGTTTGATTTAAATAAAAACAATCGATATACTTGTGTCTTCCCATTGCAAAGTAATCACGCATATTGTTTTGATTTTCAGAAGCAACATCATCAAATATAATCACAGAGTTGGGTTTTGCGTCCTGAACTCTTAGTATTTCTTCATTTTCCTGATATTTCTGAAACGAAATACCTGGTATTCGTTGCAAAACTTTTTCTAAAAATATGTACTTGGGCTGGTACAGGGTTTTTGAATAAATATAAACGTTTCGAAATCTTAAACCATTTTCGTGTATAAGAAGACTAATGATTAAATTAGTTTTTCCACAATTTGACGGTCCGCAAATTATACAGCGTACTGAATTAGGTAACAATTCACTATGACGGAAAACAGTTTTACAAAATTCATCACATATTATGTTGACGTTCAACGATTTTGGTTGTTTTACAAATTTCATGATTATTGTGTGAAACTGATCAATTAACAATGACAAATATTATGTTAGATTAATATATATATAAACCGTACCACTACCACTACTACTAAACCGAGTCGCCCGTTCACGATTGGGCATTCTGGACCACCGGAGCGATGGCGAACGAGTTCGCCGAGCGAAAAGTGGTCCAGAATGCCCAATCATATACTACTAAAGTCACCAACGTTCAATACAACTGAAATCAAAACTGAGTATCAGAGCGTTAGATATACCTAGTATTGATTACTTTCCCTCTATGCATTGTTAATGTCCAAGCGCCCAGTAGTAGCAAATTTTCTAGACACCCGTAATACCTGTTAATATAATATTTATGGCTTGGGTACTAAGTCCTTTAAGCCATGTCCTTTTAGTCACTTTGAGTTCCATTAGAATGCGGATGTAAACCCTTCTAATGCTTTTACAGTATTTGGCAGCTAATGTATCGAGTCTGCCTTCACAACTAGCTTTCCTGACTTGAAATATTCAGTGTTACAATAAAATTCTCAGCTTTTTTTTACCGAGATTATGCCTTTTTCAATGATTCTACATATTGTCCAGTTATGCAGACAGAGACTTGAGATACAACACTACACCCATAATAACATCACAATATCTACTACGAAAAAAAAAAAAAAAAATGAAGATATCCGCAGGAGAACTAAAGTTGCCGACATACCACAAAGAATTGCCAAACTTAAGTGGCAATGGGCAGGGCACATTGCTCGCAGAACAGATGGCCGTTGGCTGGTGTGGCGACCGCGTACCGAAAAACGCAGCGTTAGAAGGCCTCCAATAAGGTGGACTGATGACCTGGTGAAGGTTGCGGGAAACCGATGGATGCGAGACGCACAGGAACGTTCGTTGTGGCGACGCTTGGGGGAGGCCTATGTCCAACAGAGAACGCGTAATCTACTACGAATCAATTTATGAATAATTGTAGCAGACTAAAGTGGTGGTAGTGTTTGGTAAACAGAGTCATAATATACCCCTGTTTTATTATATAACTAGCTTCTGCCAGCGACTTCGTACGCGGATCCTGTTGCTTATGCCAGCGACAACGGAGTCGTCAAAATCAAAGATCTGAAACGTCTGGTGTCGAATTCTAAGAGCCTGGAAAACAACGTGATGCGCGAGACGATTCGAGACGTTCCAGATCTCTCCCTTCCACTTACGCGCGTGACAGTGTGCACACACCTTGGTGCCATAGACAAAAATAAACAGAAAGCTCCGAACTGCTATGTAAGCTATCGGGAGTTACATGTGTTATTGTGAGTCAACCATAAAAGATTGACATATGATGTCTTGGAATATTTTTTATATAATTTTAAGGAGAACATTTCCGTTATACATAATTTCTGTGTAGCTTTAACCATTAATGCAAACGCGACGGAAGCTTAAAAAATGGAGTAATTTTTCTCGTTTCCCCAACATTTCTCTTCACTGCTCTGCTCCCATTGATCGTAGCGTGATGAAAAGTATACTATAACCTGCCTAAGAGTATGAAGAAAGATTGTACCAAGTTTCGTTAAAATCCATCGCGTAGTTTTTGTTTCTATAAAGAACATACAGACAGACAGACAGACAGACAGACAGACAGACAAAAATTTTACTGTTTGCATTTTTGGCATCAGTATCGATCACTAATCACCCCCTGATAGTTATTTTGGAAATATATTTCATGTACAGAATTGACCTCTCTACAGATTTATTATAAGTATAGATTTATTATAAGTATAGACAACTGTGCATTGCCCATTTCACGAGAAGTCAAATATTTAGTGGTTCTTTTATCACACAATTTCTCCTGGAGCATTACACTAAACATATAACTGGTAAAGCAAATAAAGCTTATTATAATTTATATATATATATATATAACATTTATATACCTAGCTGGTTCATACTGTGGTGCAGACCTAAAATTTTTAGTACAATCTACAAATCTTTGGTTCGTAGTGACTGTGAACATGATGACCCACACGCACACACGCACATTCAGTCACCATGACTGAACTTCACTCCAAGAAATCCCGCCAAAAACTTCATTTGCCGTATCTCTGCCAGACCGACTACAGACTATACCATAATATAATCTATGGACCATAGACTGTCCAAACTTCACCCGTACAATGACGTATGCGCTCGAGACAAATAATATTAGATCTACATACACTACAGTGTCTAATTCGATAATCTCGTATGCTTTATATGAAATACGTGATACCTTTATACTCAATGGTTTAGCTTAAACTTGTCGAAATAGTTAAACTTAGTCATTGGACAATATTATTTTACCTCTGTATATAATACCTAAGCATAATAACAGTACATGTAATTCTGTACTGCATAGTCTATGCTCACCAGACATGGCAACATTTTTTTTTTTATATATTTTGAAATGAGTATATTGTTTACAACCTAGAATAATGCACCACCAATTAAAAAGTAAAGATACAGTCATAATTTAAGCGCTGAAATTTTACATAAAAATAATAATAATAATGTTCCACAACTATCACATCACAGCACCGTCTAGTCCCAAGCTAAGCAGAGCTTGTGTTATGGGTACTAGACAACTGATAAACATACTATTATAGATAAATATTATAGATAAATTACACCCAGTCACATAACAAATGATCATGCTCATCATATAAACATTTGTCCTGGGTGGGAATTGAATCGACCCCACGATCTCTGGCATAGCAGTCAGGGCCACTAACTACTAGACCAACAGGCCAGTCTAAGTGCATAAATGCACTTAGGTCGTGTTTTTTTTTTAAATAATTGAAGCAGGTCTTTCGATGGTCATCCATCCACAGGCTGAAAGAACGAACTGTGTTGAGAATATTGTTTTAGTCACGAGCTTATTCCAAATGAAATCAACCAGTACAATGTGTCACTCCGCAAGGAACTCCACGTCATTTGAGACAAGCCTCACACCTCGTCACCTTATAATTTAAACAGCATGTTCAATTAAAACTTACACGTCCCTCAAAGACTAACAATGCATAAAGATCTGGTAAGTGGCAACCCTAGCGTTTAGGGGTGCCGCTCGACAAATATGAATATTGTAGTAAGTCTTTTGTAAACGTTATGCGACTCCCCCACTTAAGCTTGGCTGTCTCGGTATTTCTCCAGTAAACGTAGCTTTTTGTACAATACACTGTTTATGTAACAAAAGGGTTAGAGTTTGTTTATAACACTATCTTAGTTTAAAAAAAAATTGATGCAGTTAAATCATTAAACCCCAAGCGAACGCCAGCATCGGAAGGCCTCCTGCAAGGTGGACCGATGACCTGGTAAAGGTTGCGGGAATCCGATGGATGCGAGACGCGCAGGATCGATCATTGTGGCGACGCTTGGGGGAGGCCTATGTCCAACAGTGGACCTCTGTCGACTGAAATGATGATGATGAATGATGAACGCCAGCGTCAGCGCACCCATTGTCTATCTATTGTGTCTCTTATTAACACGATTGAAACTTTATTTTCAATCGTGATAATACTTGAAAACCCGCTTTTAGGCAATTTACTGTGTTTATTACATTTATCGTATCATTAGGCGAGTCACGAAAAACGTCGTTTGATACACGTGATTTGTCACTGCAAAATTAAAAATTCCTCCACTTTTATCACAATGTACTATTTTATTCATCACTAGCTGCTGCTATTGCCTTTAATAGTAGAAAATTATCCCAAGGGAACACAGTCCCGGGACCAGAAGTATCTTAAACGCCTCACTGTTGATGGTGCGTGTATTGGATCATTCGGTTTCCTTTAAAATGGTGGAGTTGAGTAGTGCTGATATACGCGTCATGTCCGTGAACGGGCGCTGTCAGTCGACCGGTCACCGTTCCGCTTTTCTAGCATCATATCTATCAAAACTCCGCCCATAATCTTTTTTTTACTGGACCTTGTGTTACAAAGTAAATCTATTTTGATTCTTATGACAATAGATATCGACGAAAATCTTAACACTGGAGACAATGGAAGTAAAAATGCTGGGATAGAAATCTGAAAGCAGATTTATAATTTAATATTAGGAAACTGGCGGAAACCTCAGCTGAACAGATTTACAGGTACAAAAGAATCAAATATAATTCTAACAAAAGGAAGAAAATTACTTACAATTCAAAAATATCTTCACCGAAATAAATTCAGAGACAAATCAATTTAAAAAAATTAAACATTCTGAATAAGAACGTTTCAATATTTAAATAAAAGCAACCTTTGCCCAGTACCAGCGAGTTGTGATGGGGTCGCTAAGACTATCCGCTTTTAAGATATCATGAATTAATTAGCGTTAAACTTAGCGCGGTTCGGACCGCAGTCGGCGTTTTGGTGGGGTCGAATAACAATCGGGCCTTGTCTATAGTGATGAGCGCGGGTATTGAGGTGGGCACGAAGTCTTAAGCCGCATTTATTTATACGTGCCAGTGGCAAGACGAATGACAAGGCAAATGGCAATTGTGTAAATGCGGTATCATCATCATTTCAACCGAAAGACGTTCACTGTTGGATATAGGTGGCCTCCCCGAGTGTCGCCACAACGAGCGGTTCTGTGCGTCTCGCATCCATCGGATTCCCTCAACTCTTGCCAGGTCATCGGTCCACCTTGTAGAAGGCCTTCCAACGCTCTGTAGGGCCATGGGTTCGCTTCTGAAAGGAAAACCCGAAGCCCTGAAACGCAAGGCCCAAAAGAAAGATAACTGGTTTTAGTCAGAAAAAGTCTAACGCGGGGAGTGTTAGACCACTACTACTCCCACTGCGCATCGCTGGAAAAGTCATTGATTGAAAGATTTCTCACTTAAAAAAAAATGTGACAGTGCTGAAGGCCTTGCATACTGGGCTGTATTGCAAGATGTCAGCATTCCCTGACTTTTGGCGATTACGCTTGGCCGCTAAAACCACTCATAATTTACTGTGGCCATCTAATCGCGCCAACCACTCGCTACCTCTCCAGTCACAGCGTATTCACTCAAACTGTAGCCTTAGGATCAAATGTACACAGATTGTATTATCAATGAGTTTGGAACATGACCGTTGTTTCCTCTTGTAATCTCTGAAGGGGTGCGGAGGAATGCCTTTGTGTGTCCATGATCCGACAGGATTAACCACTAGGTGTAGAGCAAAAAATTGGATTCCTTGGAAATTGCGGTACTAGAACATCAAAACATCCTTTCTGCATTCCGCGAATGGAGGGATGTTTCAATATCCTGCAACCGGTATTATCCACCGGACAGTTATAGAAATTAAACAAGTACTGAGAAATTCTAAAATTCCGATGTAGTAGTAGATTTGGTTTCTAATAATAATTTGTTACCAGTAATCACAGAAAGTAGAATAATCCCCAAACATAACTGGCAGTGGACACCAGATTGCTGGTTGATGGGATCAAAAGGTTCTAGAGTGAAGACCGAGTACCGGATGATGCAGCGCTGGATGGCCTGCCATAAGATGGATCGATGATCTCGTGGGGATTGCGGGAGTTGGATGGATGTGAGACGCACAGAACCGGCCTTTATGGTGACACTTGGTGTAGCCCTATGTCTAGCAGTGGACGTCTTTGTGCTGAAATGTGACCGGTCAAACCCGAGTTTAGGATAAACTTGGAATTTTAGGTCACCCCACGGACAGTTTAAGTTAAAAGCCTAAGGTAGGAGCTGAGCAGACCGGAGCTCCAGCCTTAACTTTCATGCTCGCGCATATTGGGAGAACTGATTTTCTCTGCAAAATTTTCTCTGTCTAAGCAAAACTAGATTATCTTAAAATCGGGTTTGGCCGATAACAATGATAACAACCACAAAAGAAACATTTAATCTCTCAGTACTCCGGGACAAGAAATAAGATTGATACCAACGTCAATTTCGTCAATTACTAAAGTTTTAACCAGTTATCATTACAGAACTCCCAGTAGACATCCTTGACTAAAACTTAGGCCACAACCATTATCACAGAATCATCTCAAAGTCCAAAACTTAACACCAAAATCCTAATAAATAGTGGCATTGGCTTTTTAAATATTCAGAAGGCAAAGATTTTGACGCTTATCCGAGGGAGGTATCAAAGTATTTTCATTAGTCTAAAGTGAAATTCATTTCCCCGAAGCCAATAGCTGAGTTCAAACTTTAGATATTCAACGTCGACTAAGAATATTAAAGGAATTTTCATAATCCATCAATTTACTAGTATAAAGTCCGTTTTAGCTGGTTCACGTTCAATTGCGCAGATAATTTTCAGGAACGAATCTGTTCACAGCTCTCAGTTTCTTTAAGAAGAAGATCCTTAAAGTTTAGATTTTGTTCGTAAATAACACTAGCTATTGTAATCTCTTTCCTCGGGCAGTTTTGGGTCGATGACCTTTCTTGGACGTTTATTAGAAGACTGAAAACAATTTCTTTCTGGAATTGAAATCGTGTTTTCAAGAAATTTACATTAGAATATATTCGGTATGAATTATTCGGTCGGCCTCATTGGATAAAAAATAGATTTACTTCTGTGAATTGGTTTAAAGAAACACTTTATCACGTCAAACCTATACCCGTACGCACAAAACGTTTTGGGAACATATTCATTATGCGTACAGCTAAGGAGTGGAAATCACTGCCGGAGTCTGCGTTTCCTGATACTTACAGCGTGGGGGTATTTGGTAGGGTTGCGGGAATCCAATGGATGGGACACATTCCATTCATTATGGCGACACTTGGAGGAGGCCTTTGTCCAACAGTGGACAACTTTCGGCTCAAATGATGATGATGATAAAGCATACTCCATAGTCAGTCGACTAATGCAGATGTAGACAGTGCGATGACGTAGTTACATCATCGCTTACCATCAGATGAGATTAGTGGCCAAGTGCGAACGTGTAAAAAATTATTTAAAAAAAAACAGAATAAACTAGATGAGATCGGTATTGACCACTCAGAAAAGAAACACCAAAACTGAAGAAAAAAGTGTGGGTTATAGTCTGTTTTTTTAAGTAGGAATTAATCACCCCGGGTTTCCCATTTGGAAGTCGTCTACCAATGGCCTCCTATAGTCTTTAGCCTGACTACATAACTTCTTCCTACACTCAGAAAGGCTGGATTTAGCTATATGTTGATTTTTCACCTCAAAAGAAGAACCTGTTTAATCAGACTGGGGAACAGAAGTATCTTCATCATCGTTTAAGCCGTAGGACGTCCACTGTTGGACATAGGCCTCCCCCAAGTGTTGCCACAATAAACGGCTAGTATTGTGAGTGACATCACAAACATGTATACTACATACCGAAATAGGTCAGTAACATATCAGTAGGTCATACACATATTTGTTCTGTACGGCGGGAACTAAACTCGCGACACGCAGCGCAGCAACCGAAAGCTCAACCACCAGCCGTGCAAAAGGAAAACTCGGCCCTGGTATGGAAGGCAACGAAGGAACAGCAAAGGGTTTTCAGTCAGTAAAAGTCTGACACATCCTCGCGCTCTGCCCAAGAGCAGGGAATGTCATTGGATAATTTTCCCACCGAAAAAAAACATGTTTGTTTATAACGTCTTCACACCTAAGCCGCCAAACCGATCTAACTTGGGATATAATCTCAACATCTCCCTAGCCTTTTCCCACTTAACTTGGGTTTCCAGTCAGAAACAGATTGCAGACAAAAAAATAAAAACAAGAGTTTTTCAGTATTACTTATTACTGAAGGCATTAGAATAATGAAATACACCATACATGGAATAAACCTTGACGGTACCTACTAAAAATGAGAGAACAACTTTTTATGCTTATCTTTATGTGAAGTTAAAAAAAAGGGTAAGTGCTAGACGGGATCGTGCACTGAGGATTCCGTAAAACTTACACAAAAATAAAAGGTATTGACAGACAGACAACAAAGTTATTCTATAAGGACTCCATTCTTCAGTTTTTGAGGTGCCACCACGTGTTCGGAACATACGGAAAAACACAACTTAAGCGACACATTTAAATTAATATCCTAAATAGAAAGAAAGAAAGAAAGAAAAAGAAAAACAATTTATTTGCCGGAATGGCCAAAAAGTATTTACAAATTTTTAAGTGCATTCAATGTAAAGCATGCGCCACTTCCGAGCAAAACGGCCGAACGCTCAGCATAATGCCGAGATCACAGCGTTAGAAGCGGTGAGTCTACGGCGCTGGTTTTCAGCGTGGGCCGTAACAATATCGACAAAGACGTAAATCTCTTAGCAAACGAATCACAACGACATACACAAAACCGTCAAAACCAAACGTTATCTAAAATCGCAGAGAACAAAGCCAAAAACATCCCCACAGTCCAGTAACAGTTCAATACATATAGCATTTGAATCAATTTGTTGGTCCAATACCGGCCGATCACATAAATCACAAATCGCTACTATGTATTACTGTTATGTGCGTACCGCGTACTCATGACGGTTGGGACCGTCGGAATGGTCGCTACCCAACGACAGTAATTTGTTGAATTTTATGCATTGCGTGGTCTATTGTATGACGTGATTCGGAATATGTTTCGAGGTATCATTTGTTTGTCCGTTATCAGTGAATGTTTTGTGTCGATTTGTGTTCTGATAGATTTGTAGTTGATTAAAATAATGGATTAATCGGGTAGGTTTATAGTTCTGGTTTTTCAAACTTGATATCGCATACAGGATTTACTAACATTTTTTTTAATATTATAGCTTTTGCCCGCAGCTTCACCCGCGTACATAAAATATAGCCTATGTCACTCGTGAAATAAAGCAGTTTTCGTTCAGTAGCTATCGGACCAGTACTTTCAGAGATTACCTCATATAAACAAAAAAAAAAAAAACTTTATCTCTTTATTATATCAGTATAGATTGAGTTCTCAAGGTTTTTAATGTTTGGCCGGACAGCGAACTACCCATTGCTTATCTTCTGCAAGCCAACGCTTGCGGTAGCTCCTTGTCGAGGTTCTGGTCTCGATGTTTGGGGTGTGAGGCAGTCCGTTGTTCCCCTACGGGTGCGGTCGCCTCTTTTACTAGCATTACCGTTTCGCAGGAGGAAGCGACCGCCTGCTACTCCTTCTCGCTTCAGACTATGGCCTGTACCAAGGCCCGGCGGGAGAGATCGCTGCCTGTGCAGGAACCTCCCGAACTGACCATGTCCGGTGCGACCCTGCGTCATGTGGAAGGGGAGGACGCCGTGAGGTCATTCCAGCCATGCCTCAAAGTCTTACCGCCATAATTATAGCGTGCCCAGTACTGGGTTGCTATATTCACTCTCGCCATTCCTCCATGAGATCTCGCCGGAATCTGACCTCCAAATACTTTCTAAACTTTACATTGGTTTAATTAAAGCACAAACCATGCCAAGCCAAAAGCGAAAAAAAAGGTATTTTTTTCTCTTTATTCTGTTTTTGTAATTTAACCAATTCAGCTTGTTGGAAATAAGGAAGCAATGAATGGCATTGAATTGATTTCTAAAGATCGTGAGGGTAGCTCAATGATACTTGTTGCGATGACCCTGCCAGGAATCATTACTGGCCTATTGAGAACATTCAATACCCTGCACGTAGCTGTGTGTAGGTTTATATCTCTCTCTGAAGTAGGCTGCTGTCTGTATGCTGGTGCTATCATCTCATAATAGTGAGTGTGTGAGTATTATTTTCGAGCTGTTTGGGGTTGAAAGTGGGGTGGTTCTACTTGATACTTCGGGTATATAATTTTCAAGAATAAGCATTGCTATACGACGTGACAATGCCACTAGTATTTTGGGTATTCTTCTAGTCGACATCGATGTGGAGGATTTTTTTAAGGCAATTTTTTCTAAGTGGTACTGACACCAGGCCACTCAAAAAGTTTTGTGAAAAAAAGTTTTTAAGGCACTGGCCACTGATAATTATTTTGAAAACTTTGATTATTTAAAAGTAAAAATACTATTGTTCGGTTTTTAAATTCCGCATTTTTTGAAAGCCGAAATCAAATTACAGTGCGTTTCACTTAAGAAGTTCCTTTGCCGTAATATTGGCAATACGTAAAAACAGTGTTGCAATATTTTTAGCAATGAAATTACTTAATATTAGGGAGATTAACTGATACTTCGTTACTTTTAACAGCGTCCTAAACTTCTGGCCTCCATTCCGATTGTCCTGCAATTCTTTCAAATACCGAAAACGCTACGCCACAATTATCGTACCTCTGTATTAACGACTTTCTTTTAGACTAGCTTTTTTTTAAATAAAATCTCATTCCCCTCATTACTCTTCAAAAAGTGCTGCAACTACCGTTAAAATCGATTTCGTTTCGCATTTCGGGGAACCATTTTGGTAGAGTAGGCAAGTTTTTCCTTTTTCCCTTCTTTTTCATGTAGACAGACAGGGGAGCCAACATTACGCCAAAAGAACTTCTTAAGTGAAACGGACTGTACCTAGTCTCATTTAAAAATGGATCGACATCGAAAACCTGTTCGTGCGATGATTTTCTACGATTTTAAATTTGACCTACATAAAACCTGATGAGTCACGTGATCGACTTCAAATTAGTTTTATGAATGAAGGATCTTCAAAAGTAACCAACTACCGCTGGTATAGCGAGTTTACGCACGGTCGCCTTGCTTTGGAAGATGAATAAAAGAAATGGTTCTACGACGGCTGTCACGGAAGAACGTGTGCTGGCAGTAAAAAACTTAATTCAAGAAACATACGAAGAAATTCAGCATACACTGCAGATTGATGCGAGAAGCGTTCACAAGATTCAACACGAGCACCTTCGCGATAGTAGGATAGTTTGCCGCTGGATGCCGCACTACCTCACCGAGTAGGCTTTTTTTTTTTTGTCGACGGGGAAAATCATCTTTGACGAAACCCGCTCTTGGGTGGAGCGGGAGACAGTGTCAGACTCTTACTGACTAAAAACCCCGCGCCGTTCCTTCTAGCCTTCATACCGGGGCACGAGCTCCCTTTCGGACAACCCTGTCCCCAGTAGGCTTCGACCCAGATGGGCCCCTCCTGGTGCTGAGGCTTCGACCCTACTACGGTTTTACTAATAATTCCTTAGGCGTGCGTGGGTCACTACTCGGGTTCGGGTTACCGGTCGGCGGCTGGGGTGTGATTCGTTACACCCCAGCATCCTAACACGTTAGGCCGTCTCCAGTCCTTCGCTAGCATTATTGTTTCGCAGAAGGAAGCGACTGCCTGCCACGAGATGTTGTTGTAAAAAGTATACAACGTGTAACGTTAAATGCACAAAACCTCAGACACCCCAAATGATTTTTAATTTAATTGACCTAAAACAGTGAGAAAAAAATCATTAAAACAAAGGTTTATGCGCAGTTTTAGTTTGTTTAAAATTAATATTTGCATTAAAATAAGAAGTTTTACTATCCCGTGCATGAGAAAATTTGATTGGACGACAACCATTTGTGTTTTTTACCTATTTCGGCGGGTTTGCGCACGTGATGGCTTGACTTATTCATAATTGTTCAAACACAACAAGATTTGTTTCAAAAATTAACCTATATCAAAAAGTGGTTTCATTGATTTTGGTTGTTATTCTGATCAAACTATTTTAAGGTTTTGCGCATTTAAAGTTACACATTGTTTATGAATTTAAAAAAAATCGCATTGGCACGTCCCCGATTTTGAACCAACAACTTTATGCATGAGAAGCGGCTGCCTTAACCACTGGGTCGCCTGGGGGCTCGCTAATCACGCGAAAACCTTTAAACCTTTACCGCCGATGTAGATCCATGATTGATGAACCATCGAACATTTTATCTTCATCTCGAACATACCCAACAAACACACAAATCCGAAACGTTGTTCCATTCAATCGGGATGGGAAATGTATGCGCATACATTCGGGCTCGTTAGAGTTCCACTTTCAATGGACCGCGGATATCGATGTGCAAGATGAGATATTGTTGCCGTTTGAGTGATTGAGCGGAGGAGATTAAATAAATCATACTGGTATTTGAATTTGTGCTCTGGGATATTCGGATATATTTGTAAAGATGAAATCTTTATTATTATGTAAAATTCTAGAAGATAGCTGCAATTACTCTCTTGAATCCATCTTTCGGTGTTTTTTTTTTAAGTAGGTACTAAATAATATTAAGTTTTATGACAACTCCTTGACGCGGGCGGGAACAATACGCGCCGTCGATGGCTTGGGCTTGGTCCGGACAGTTACCGGATGGTCGGACAGCGTGCTACCCATTGCTCGCCGCCCGCGAGCCCACGCCTATGGTGGCCGGGATTCCGATCCCAATTTGTGAGCGCCGTTGCCTGATGCGGTAGGCCTCCTTCTTTACTAGCATTATTGCTTCACAGAAGGAAGCGACCGCCTGCCGCTCTTCCTCGCTCCGGACCATGACCAATACCAAAGCCCGGCGCGAGAGATCGCCGCCGCTGATCGCCACGAGGGCACGGCGATGCTCTGACCAAGCGGGGTACACCTCCACTGTGTGCTCCACAGTGTCTTCCGGGCATTCCGCACAGTGGCGACACCCAGGCGTCACTTCCGTACGAATCCGGTGCAGGAACCTCCCGAACTTACCATGTCCGGTGAGAACCTGCATCATGCGGAAGGTGAGGGCGCCGTGAGTTCTTTCCAGCCACGCCTCAAAGAGGAGACTTACCGCCATAGTTATGTCGTGCTCAATGTCAGTCGGCAGCCGGCCGGTTGCAGTACCTACACATAAATTGAAAGCGCCCTGAGTTCCAAAAACGATCCAATTGTCTTTTCCAATATATCCTTATCATTATCCTTATCCTCCTTATTATAAAAGCGAAAGTGACTT
Source organism: Mythimna lalbum (assembly GCA_949319445.1). Taxonomy (NCBI): domain Eukaryota; kingdom Metazoa; phylum Arthropoda; class Insecta; order Lepidoptera; family Noctuidae; genus Mythimna; species Mythimna lalbum. The sequence goes on along the minus strand of OX439359.1, from coordinate 4,850,862 downwards.
TGTTTATTTGTTTGTTACGTCTTCACGCCTAAATGGCAAAACCGATTTTGATGAACCTTGGTACAGAAATAGTTGAGACCCTGGAGACGGACAGCTTTTTTTTTAAAGTGAGAAAAGGGGAGAAAGAGTAAAGTACTTATATTAACAAAAGCGGGCGAAGCCAAAGCGAAGGCGAAGTAAAAGCTAGTAAAAAAAAAAAACTCCAAGAAAAATATTACGCCCCATCCAGCATTCGCAGTTCTTTTACATCAGATTATTCCAAAGAATATCGGGAATTTATATTCTAACGATGGCCAGTAATTGGAATTTTATATTGGATCGTGTTCGATAGCGTCAAGCCCCATGCTGCATAATTAGAGACAACACGAAATTTTTGACTACATTATCGAAGGGTGTGGCAACAAAACGTTTGTTTTGGTGATTGACTACTGTTTTATGTAAGCTTTTTTGTTTTTGTGTTTTACACGTTGACAGCGGCATTTTTAAGGGGTCTATTAGACCTCGTAACGTTTAAGAAACTAAAAGTTTTTTGTTGTTAAGTACAAGGTCAAAGTGACCCTGTATTAAAGTAGATAGAATTGTTAGTAAGTAGTTTGGTGTACAATAAAGTTTATTCTATTCTATACATCGCTGCATTTAGTTTTAATAAGGCATCTTAGGTGTATCTCTTTTCTAAACTTAACTGAATTGAAGTTACTAGACTTTTTTATAAGTGCCTATGCAGGCTAAATAAAAATGCTATGTGAAATAAAAAAAAATTGAATTTGAATTGGAATTTAGGCTGGGACTACGTTTACTTGAGACAAACTACTTTTACACTGGCGAAGTCGCTGGCAGAAGCTAGTTAATTATAGTAAATACTTTGATATCGTAAAATGGCCGATTTCTAAATGATTGGCACTAATGATACTAATTGGTTTTTCCACAAACTCACTAACTATATCGCGGTACTAGGGACAATGTTTAGACTTAAGTACGCCAATTATTGGCGCTTTGTGACGAGTAAGTATCAGATGTTTACCGTCTGAGGATACCTTTCTACTGAAGTGGAGCTGAGAAGAGTAGAGCGGAGAAGAACAGTGAAAAGTGGCAAGTGTTTTCATTAAAGAGTGGATTTAAGAGCATCTTACTCGGCATACATTTTCACTGTTTTTTATACAACCGATCTTACGCAATTATGACTTTATTACACATTTTTCAATAGGTATTTTGAAAAATCAGATATCTTGTGGATACAGCAGAGGCCCAGCCGGTTCGAAGCCTACTGGGGCCAGGGCAACCCGAAAGGGGGCTCGAGCCCCGGTATGAAGGCTAGAAGTAACGGGGTGGGTTTTTAGTCAGCAAGAGTCTGACACTATCTCCCGCTCCGCTCAAGAGCAAGGGTTGTCATTGGATAATTTTCCCCACAATAAAAAAAAGATATCTTGTTGATATTATCTAGGCTTCTATTGAAATTAATTTATAAATTTGCGTTAAAGTAATCCAGTAGAAATCCTTGAATACCTGCTATTTTGCATGAACTTTGACGCTTCATGTACTCAATAAAAACTTTTTACAAAAAAAAAATTAAACCGACTTCAAAAAGTACAAAATAACTTTAATTTCGGAAGTCGGTGTTACTATAATAGATACCTAATCTTGTCTCTCGTTATTTAACACCGACTTCCGAAATTAAAGTTATTTTGTACTTTTTGAAGTCGGTTTAATTTTTTTTTGTAAAAAGTTTTTTATTTTTCACTTTTTAGTTATGGTAGCACCACTAAAAAGTACTTACCCTTCAGCTAAACATAAATTACCTTATAGCCAGAGTGCATCTCATAACGATTCTTATAATCCCAAATACGGTAAATATTACATGAATTTACCCCCTACCCCTTTCCCCTCCCCCTTTTCTTTCAGTCAGTCATCGACTACACGTATAAACAAAGCAATTTTACTTGTTACGACAATTCTGCTATGATTTTATGAGGAGTTCTGTTCCATATCTTCGAAGTTCATGATCAGATCATAACAATATTTTTCAAAATCGGTCCACAATTGACTGAAATATCGGTGAACATACATACAAAAAAAAATAAACATACATTCAGCCGAACATAGAACCTCGTCCTTTTCGAAGTCGGTTAAAAATATAAAAAGTCAAAAATATAACAATAGAATTTTTGCAAAAATCATCATTCTGATTGATGATAATTTTTTCCAATAACTTTTACACTGTTTTAAAAAAACATAAGCATATTTGAGTGAATGACGGTATTACCCAGTACCAGCAGAGCTTTCAGGTATTATTTTTTTGTTTTCGCATTGCCTTTTTATTTAAAATTTAATTGGATTGCGTTGAATGAATCCATGTCTAGGTTGACGATAGACGAGCTGAAAAATGGGCACCACTGCATCGTGCTCTCAGCTCGGCACCCAAACACAAAATATATAGGTACAGAAGTCAATCCACATAAAAAGCACGCTAGAGCAACGCACTCATAGACACCGTTCACGGACACGATATCTCGGAGCGCCTCGGCCCGCTCGTCGAACAGTTTCGGCTCAAACGTTCATTAGTGTGCGTCCACCGAGTGTAGGTATAAAAACTGAAGTACATACTAGTTATTGTTTTCTGTACCTATCTATTTTGTGACCCAACTCCGTTTTGTCTGGCTCGAGGCCACGTGCTCATTTGTTTTATTTGAATTTCCGCTCAGCTCCACTCCACTCTACTTACACTGTTTCCATTGATACAGAGTGGAGATTTCAAGCACTGTGATTAACCGATTCATTTAGTTTACTCTTCTCAACTCCATCCAGCTACGTGTCAATGGACCCTAAAATCTAAACGAGTTCCTTTCATTCCCTTTGCATTTCAGGTCCGCGGTGAAAGTTCGGAATAATTCCACAGTCCTTGATATTTCAACTCATACTCCACATTAGAGCGAGAGAAATCAGTGAATGGTTTACCACCTCAAAAAAAAAACAGCTTACTGACGTACTCAACTAGGGGTCTTTAAGTCAAGAGTGAATAGATTGCTTCTAGGCAAGCGTGTTCCATCGTCGGCCACATCATCGCTTACCATCAGGTGAGATAGTGGTCAAACGTGAGCCTATACATTATAAAAAAAAAAAACTCAAAATTGAAAAAATTTTTTTTCATAGGTCTATAAAATTTCGAAGATAGTGCACGGTTTCAATTGTTCGTTTTCTATAGAGAAGAACTGAAAAGAAACTCCATTCTTCTATAAAAAAAAATGCGACTACGTTTCCGCAAACTAAGCAAAAACTCCAACAAAATAAACACGCCGCGCGTCTCACTCCATTTTCTTTTACACAGCAATGAAACCCAAAATCATCAACTTTGTAAAAAATATGGCCCTTAAATATATCTATCGTATTGATAAGTAATACGTGCTTACCCGTTATGGTTAGAAAAACCCATACGTTCGGAGTTTTCTTGAAACTTTTATCAAGGGAAGGGAACCGGGTAAAACCATAAATAATTTATTACCGAAACGTTTTAATACCTACATTTTTATGGTTGTACTCTTTTTTTATATTCGAGTTTCGGAGTTTTTTATTCGGATCTGAATCGTTCTATCAAATGGCCGTTATGCTGATCGGTATTGGTGGAGTTTTTAAAACTTGTGTATTGTATTTATTTTTGATACGATTGTTATAAAAATTGATTTTCATGTTGCGGAAATGTTTTATAGAGTTACCGGCTTTGGAATGCAAAACGCCGCTGAAGTAGTAAGGTTCAGTTGAAAACCAGCGTCAGGCAACTGCTTCGTAGTGGCCTGGCACTATGCTAAACTGGACGTATTTGGCGCAGCCGTGAAATACATAATGTGGATGTATTTTTTAAATTAAGTAGTTTCTATAATTGTAATTTCATTGTGTGTTTTTATGTGCCAAAAAAACATTTTCTTTCTTTCTTTCTTTCTGAAGGAACCCAAGTGAGTTTTAATCAGTTACTCAATCTTTCATGTCGCGCCCTGTTACCTGTTCAGATTCACCTAGCCTAATGACAGGATCAGCAGATGGCAGCCGTGGCCGATATTTTTACCAGTTTTGCCATCAACACGCTAAGAAGTAAGTCTAACACTAGAGTGGTAAAAATTCCACTTTGGGTCGAGCGAGAGAGAGATTCTGGTGATTTTCTACCACAAAAAAAAGTTTCTGAATTTCCCAAAATCTAGTTAAATGTGAATCGGAATCACGCACCAAGGACTCCATACAAACTTACCTATATAAGTAGTTCAATTCCGAATCGAGTCTCGAAGATTTTTCCGAATTCCTTGAGGAGATGGGGTGGATCGAGTGATACTTGTTCCACCCGTAAGCTAAATGTGTGTTTTTGACGTGGAATTGCGGCACAGCTCGACATACATACATGCAAACTTTTGCCTTTATAATACTCGTAACTTTTTTTTAATAGAGTTCTGAACATGATAGCTGACAGAATGGACTGTCCATACATGGTTCGCTGCTGTAAATTTCATGTACCTTGCCGGAATTTCATTTACTAACTTTTAGATTAAGATGATTGTTACTAACACTGTATGAGTTTTGCTCGAAATAAAGATTGTATTATTATTATTATTTACTCGCTTTTACCCCCAGGTTAACCCGCGTACATAAATGTCACTCAGGAAAAAATCAGCTTTCTGTCGGTGAAAAAAAATTTAGCAATCGGACCTGTACTTCCAAAGATTACCACCTACAAACAAAAAAACAAACTTTACGTCTTTATTATATTAGTGTAGAACATAATATTAACGTGACAACCGCAGGGGTGGATAAAAGCTAACATTATAGAACAGCATAAACTCAACATCAGTTGAAGCGAAGATATATTTAGCAGAAAAAATCCTTAGCATCTTTAGACATTTTTTCTTAAAATATTTATTCTTGCAAGTCACTAAAGTAGCTCACAGTAAAGTGGAGGATCTCGCAAAAATAGACAAGACTTAACAAAAAACATCGTCTGAAAACTAGGCAAAAAGTACTTTGTGTTTGAGTATCCTTTTCGGAATCTTATTTTTTTCTACCCTCCATACCTATAATTCTAATAATACTTATACCATTTATCAAAACGCCACCTGCCGTCACCAATCGGCAATCGTCCCCGATATTGAGTCGGAAGTTTTTTTTAATATAACTGTGTTCGTAAAAGGAGAACAGGCGAAGCACTTTTTCAACAATTTCCATGGCTGAATATTCGGGAAGAGATAAATTGTCCGCACGTGATTCTGCGGAACTCGGCGGTGACACACGAAAAATTGTTACGTGATAAATTGAAATTATTTTATTGAGATATTTTGAGTTATTGGGCATGTGTGTCTCTGTAGATGAAGCAGGATCCATTTCTCGACAGTGTCGCCGTATCAAAAATTTACAATGTCTTATATAGGACTAGCGGTTGCCCACGACTTTGTCTGCCTCAAACTCATAAAATTTCAAAAATGCCACAATAATAAGAATATTTTTTTTTTACGTGAGCAAAGCAGGAAGAGTGAAGGAAAACATCGTGAGGAAACCGGCATGTCCTAGAACCAAAAATTCGAAGACATGTGACATTCACCAACACGCACTGGGCCCATTCCCTCTCCTAGAGAGGAGGCCTGAGTCCCAGCAGTGGGAACATTGAAAAGGCTGATGATGATGATGATGATGAGCAAAGCAGCTGGCAGCAGCCAGTAATATTATAGAGACAAAAGTTTGTTTGTACAATCAGGGGCCAAAAGTGCAGTTTCATTCTTTTTAAGACTGCATTGGTAGAGTCTTATATTTCTTTGTAGTTGAAGTTCAATGCTCCACAACTAGTTTATACAATACTTTAAATTTTATGCCAAATTAAATTAGTCATGACCCATTGTCCCTCTTATTCAAAGAAATAGACACTACGTCAAGTATTGGTATTTAGTGCAACTGCACTTTTGATCCCTAACTGCATGTGTGTGTTTGTAACTCCTTCAAGCTCAAATGGCTTGACAGAGTGGCATACAGGTAAACCATGACCTGGAATTGGATGTTTTTGTTATTTTTTTATAAACATTTAGACAAACGATGCGTGTTCCAACCTGTTTGTACTTGACTTTGTTAACTTCAGAAAAGGTCAAGGACATCAATTGTCCAATTATTCCATAGTCGTCTTTGTATAATAGAGCAGAGTGAGTGCCATTCACGGTAAGCTGATTATTGTCTACCCACATGCTTCCAAAGATCACATTTGGGCGGACATAGGATTGTTCAACAAGAAATGGGTTACCACATAAGAACCTTTTTTGTGAAGGAATAAGACGAGAAAATCTGTATTGCTAAAAACAGTATAAAGATGAAGAGCTTGATTGTTTTAATGCGCTAATTTCAGGAACTGCTGCCGCAGGTGAAACTGTATAGCTAGTTACTTAGAGCAAGATCACAGTTTAAAAAAAAACTTTTTTTTTTTTTACACTCACAATAATAAAAAAGCAATATATTCCAACAAAATTCTACCAATTTATTCCCGTCTTTCGTAACAAAATTCGTTACAATTACGTGTCCAAACCTTGCCTAAAATATTCTGTATCGACCGACCTCGCTTTTACATATTCTAGGATACCTTTCCTGATAGCCACAAACTAGTTTAGGCACTTCGTTCTAACTACAGACTTTTAAAGTAGGGATTTAGCAAAGAAAGGCCGACCTACTTACTATGATTGACGGTATATTTATTAGGTTCATCAATCAATCTTCCCAGTTTTCTCCCGAATATGTTAGGGTCGTCTTCCAATGTCTTACATTGTGCTACTGCATATCTGACCTACACAATCTAGTAATTGGATAACAGAACATATGAGAGGTTAGAATGGTCTAATTGGCGGCGCAGGCGTGCCACAAAGTAGGACAATGCTCATAGTTCAACTACCAATAGTAAACTTGCGATCTAAGTGTGCGTGGTCTGTTAGTTGCGTAATGTGCGTTTTTTTTTTTAGTTTATTGCCTGTAGTGGAGTTAGAGGGTGGAAGACAAGCGGCGACACTCGTTGTAGTTCAAATAATTCTCTCTTTGACCAAAGCCGCAGCGTGGATAACTTTAGACAAGGAAACAAGGAGGTGGTCGCCTTCTTCTTCAAAGCAGTAACGCTAGCAAAGGAGGCGGCGGCACGCATGAGGGAATGGACTTCGTCACGCACCAGATGCATCCCCCAATATCCAGCCACCGTAAGCGTGGTCCTACGGACGACGAGCACTTGATAGCTCGGCTGCCATCTGTTAGAATTTCTTCAAAGTTTTAACTGTTTAATTTAGGTAAAGTTTTTGTAAGTATTAGTCTATTCGTCCAAAATAGTTTATAAGTCTTTTAGAATACAATATAAGGATTTAATTGTATAAGAGGTTAAAAAAGCTGAATGGTGATGATAATAACAAATAATGCTCTTAAATAAAAACTTGTAGAATCAGAAGTACCGTGTTATAGGAGAATTGGGTATGACCGACCCAATTCTCGATTATCCTAACGATCGATCTATCACCACTGTCTATTATTGCCAGTAAGCCTGTGGCGATAGATTGACTAGAGCGTCGCACAATAATTCTTGATACAGCGGTGCCTCATGGCTAGAACCTCGTGAAAGTTTAGAAGGATAAACAAACTAAATATCTTGACTTGGCTCGCAAGGTTGACGACATGTGGGCTAGTCGAAACAGCAGACATTGTAATGATAATCGTGATGGCTCCTGGACACACCGCGTATTGTTTGGAGGTTCCTTTCTCAAGAGTCCTGACAACCGGTCAAGGACCTTGTTCCCGATACCAGTGGGCTACTATTTTTATACGTTTTTTTTTTAAGAAATATTAAAATAATATGTATATAAAATAAATAAATGGAATAATAATTATTTGTTTCGACCAGCATAAATCGTAAATAATTATTTCTTTAATTCTTTATTGTACACCATGATAATTGACAAAATGTGTGGATATCAGAGTTCATGTACATAAGCGAGCTTAACTCAAGGTTGAGTTTTCTTCCAGCAAAACATTGAGTGATAGAGAGAGATCACAGTAGAGAGTTTAATTGGTTAGGCTTAATTAATATTTTTGTCATTTGGAAAAGAACTTAGGCAGTAATTTCTGCATATTTCGCACTGGATCCATAGTCTGCATTATTCACCTTTAGACTCTTTTTATCTTCAGTATAACACAAACAATATAACAGCTAAGTACGAAAAAATACCCTTCTATAAATCTACTCTACATTATTTGACCTACGCCATCTTTCGAACCCAATATTCAATGCAATTCGAACATATTCAACGACACAATATGTTGCCCTTTTCAAAAACGCAACCTAAGGGCCTAAAAGGGAAAGCCCTTTCTCCCAGCCGAATGGAGTAATTACATCTCGAGGGTACCCCGTGAAAAACCCTAATTTCGGCCGATGAAAAATACTAAGCAAAAGACCGTCCATTTGTTGGCTCCTAAGTAAACAATTTTAATCAAATCACTGTATTTTTTTTTCTACCTTAAATATTTGCACGGAAGAGTGTACTTGAAATGCGACGTGCCCAAATATAAGAAAGAAAATAAAAATGTTTCTCTGTTAAAGACAAGTCTTTAGTTTTTTTCCGGAACTTTGTTCCAAAGAATGGAGTCTTATCTTGAAAAGATTTTACAGTTCCGAGAGAAGGTTAACTTTAGCTATAACTCAGTTTAGATCTAATGGATAAATTGAATTAGTACAAGTTAAGGTTTTAAGATTTCCCGTTTTGTCGGTCTTTATGAAGGCGACGCTCATTTAGTGTCAGTTTTTATTATATTTCCGATAACTGACCAGGAAAGTTTAGTGTAGGTTTCTTTTTAAACAACTAATTTTTAAGTTTTGAATTAAATGTTGCTAAGCAAATAAGTTTTATTGCGTACTCACATCAGAAATGAAGATATTCGCAGGAAAACCAAGGATACCGACATAGCTCGAAGAATCGCCAAGCTTAAGTGGCAATGAGCAGAGCACATTGCTCGCAAAACAGATGGTCGATGGGGGATAAAAGGTTCTAGAGTGGCGACCACGTACCAGAAGACGCAGCGTTGGAAGGCCTTCAACAAGATGGACCGATGACCTGATCAGGGTCGCGGAAATCCGATGGATGCGTGACGCACAAGACCGGTCGTTGGGGCGACGCTTGGGAGAGGCCTATTTCCAACAGTGGACGTCTTTCGGCTGCCATGATGATGATAATGATGAAGCAAATAAGCTTATTAGGGTAAAATCAATCAGCCTTCTTAATAAACGCTTGTCTGAACTGGTTTATTAGAAAATCTATAATAAACCGGTTCAGAAAATGTAGAAAGAAAACTAGGCAATAATTCATGCTCGGCAGATTGAGGTTCCGATATATCCCTATATACTGTCGTAAGGTGACCCTCGCTACAAGACGAGACGGTTTCCACTTCAGAGCAAAAGGTTAGTAAGTAGAACCATTGACATTGATAATATAATTGACTATATCTTTTTATTATTGATTGGCTCGCGTTTGACCACCATCTAACCTGATGGTGAGCGATGATGTGGTCGACAATGGAGCACGCTTGCCTAGAAATAATCTATTCACTCTTGCCTTCAGGGGGGAAAGTCCTTCCTCTTTCCTTAAAAAGAAACTAAAAAGACACTTATAGTTTTCAAAATTTCTAAAAATACATCGCATTGAATGGCAGAAATAAAATAGAGAACCTATTAGTAATTCTTCATTGGTAGAGTACTAGACAACTGATAAACATCTATATCTATACTTATAATAAATCTGTAGAGAGGTCAATTCTGTACATGAAATATATTTCCAAAATAACTATCAGGGGGTGATTAGTGATCGATACTGATGCTAAAAATGCAAACAGTAAAATTTTTGTCTGTCTGTCTGTCTGTCTGTCTGTCTGTATGTTCTTTATAGAAACAAAAACTACTCGATGGATTTTAACAAAACTTGGTACAATCATTCTTCATACTCCTGGGCAGTTATAGTATACTTTTCATCACGCTACAATCAATAGGAGCAGAGCAGTGAAGGGAAATGTTGGGAAAACGGGAGAAATTACTCCATTTTTTAAGCTTCCGTCGCGTTTGCAGCCTTAATGGTTAAAGCTACACAGAAAACATGTAAAACGGAAATGTTCTCCTCAAAATTATATAAAAAATGTCCTACGACAGCATACGTCTATCTTTTATGGTTAACTCACAATAACACGTGTAACTCCCGATAGCTTAGCAGTTCTGAGCTTTCTGTTTATTTTTGTCTACTCTTACGTTTATAACACTGAATGTCGCTGGCATAAGCAACAGGATCCGCGTACGAAGTCGCTGGCAGAAGCTAGTACATAATATATTTCTAAATACATAATTTATATTTGTTTAATTTAGACACAGAACAAATTAATGATCGTGCACTCCCACAAATATTTATCTCGGGTGGGTATCGAACCGACGACCTCCGATGTAACAGCCAGGGCCACGGACTACTAGAGCAACAGGCCAGTCTAAACTCTGACGGTATAACGTCCCATTCCTCGTTAATGGCAAATTTAAGCTCTTGGAGGCGTGCAGAGCTAGGCTGTTTGCGGTAAAACAATAATATTCATTAAGAACTATGTCGCGAATAATTAAAACCGCCAATAAATCATAGTAAAAACGCCAAATTTCCTTTAATTTCTTCTTACAGCAGCATTCGATTTCAAAACCATACTACTAACATAATAATAATACCAGCTTGTAACCGTCTCACACCAAGACAAGAGCCATGAGCGTCACTTATTTCACTTGGTCTAGGCATATCCGAAATTGTATGTGATCTTTTTTTCACCACCACACACCCTATTCTAATTGGATTAAATACTTCTATCCTCTAAAATAAAAATATTCCATACGAAGATATTGCTTAAAGGACTTAGTATCCAAGTCGAAAAATTTTAGTTCGCCGTCCGACCGTACGTTAACCATTCGGACCAAGTCCCCCAAGTCGTCGACAGCGCGTACTGCTCCACACGCATCTCAAGGAGATGTGACGAAGCCTACTGGGGCCACGGGTAGTGTGAAAGTGAGACCCAGGGCCCTGGGAAGAGGGCAACGAAGAAACAGGAATTGATTTTTCGTCACCCCCCGTTCCGCCCAAGAGTGGGAGACGTCATTAGAGCCAAAACATTATAAAAAATCCAATTCATATTACGTTATGAAAAGTCCTCTACACGATAACATAAACGTAGGGAAATATTGCTATTAATTAATAATTATGTTCCGTAAAATAATTACTCCTCTGATATTCCAAGAAAAATATAGTCAAGTTCTACTTTAACCTCAAAATACAGCGTATAATAAATTAAGTGCAATTAAACCTTGTTTCCCCAGACTTGGAATATAATGGTTAATTTAAAGACCAATTAATTTTAAATTCTTCCGCTAATTGCGCCCTAAAACCTGAGAAGTTATGAAATTACAAAGTAAACCCACACCTATATGTGTTCAGCTATTATATAAAACCTACTTATGAAGCTTAAAATGATTAAGAAGGTTACGTACATAATTGTCTTATCTTTATGTGCCTTTGAATATATTGCCGAAGTTTGATACGTGAGAGCGAGATTTAACTAATAGCTTTCGGTAAAATATTGAAACCGGGAAGTCTTCACAACCAAATTGCTATTGAGACTCTTTTGTCAAGACCTTTATAGATGTGTTTTGAACTCATGGCATATTATAAATAAAAAAAAGTAAAGACTGATTCCAATTTCGAAATAAAGAATGTTGTCAGATGAAATTTAAAAAGCTTATCAGGTCGAACGCGAGGCAAGCCTAGAATAATCTTTCAAATTAACTTTTCTGTACGAGTGTTTGTAACATAACTCCTCCTAAATGACTTGACCAATTTGGACAAAACTATGTGCATATATTCAAGTAAATAGGTAGTAGTGTATATTAGAATAAATGAACCCAGTAGGTGGCGCTGTAATCACGTACTAATTTTTTCTGACAAAAAGCAAGCTTTTGGGCAGGACGACGTTTACCGGGACCGCACGTAATATTATAAATCAAAACCACCCACCACATCTATTTGTCTGTTTATCTGTCTGTTCGGGGTAACCTCAAAAACTACTGATATTATTTTCATGTGGTTTCAATATACAGGTTGATTTATGCGGAATGATTAGATACTATATACATTTACCGAGAATGTTCAAAGATCTCTCCCGTCCAACAAACGGGTCGTTAGTTTTTTTAATAATGTGTAAAAGGAATTTTAATGGCATAAATCCTACATCCAAACGCGTATAAGCCTTTTTACCGACTTCCCAAAAAGGAGGAGGTACTACGTTCGGCTGTTTGTATGTTTTTTTTTTTTTTGTATGTTTGTCGAATAAAATACTCCCCCAAATGTGGACGGATTTTCAAAATTATTTTTTGTTCGAAAGTAGATAGTTCTGAGGTGGTCCCATTATCACCAAATTAGGATCTGATGTTGGGATCTTAGAGAAATCGAGGGCAACCTTCAAATTTTATAGGCTCACTTATTAATTTTCTCATATTTTATGAAGTATCTTGTGTATTTGCGTATGGTCGTCACCATCTCAGGTAGCTGGGCTGATGATGGAAGGTACAACTCCTTAACAGTAAGAAGTTACTCGAACAGGCAAGGACTGTTTTAGTAAATTGTTTTGATGTTTGATACTATGGTATAATTGTTTGGATGGTATAATTGTTTGATTTGACACATTTGGTCTCATGATCATCAAGTCATGACCTGATGCTGCAGTCAGGATAGTCTGCAGAGTACCTAAGTCCTCGACAACAAACAGCAGATATATCGAGTTTAGGCTCATTGAAAACGGCTCGATGTGTGGATAAACGTACTGCTAATAAAGAACACCGAAGTACATAGAGACCTGATGCTGAAGCCAGGAGCATCAGGAAAAGTACAAACCTTGAAATTACAGCACCGTAGTCGTGTTTGGGCTCATTTTAAACAGGACTAAATTTTAAGTTCATTGCAATGTTGACATAAATCTGGGCAGCTACAGCCGGGATTATCAGCATCTAGTCTAATGACTGATTGAAAGATTTACCTTTCGGCTTCATCATCAGATCAGTTCGATATATCCTTTCCCTCTCCAGCATCTAGTCTAATGACTGTTTGAAAGAAGAGGGGGAGAGGATATATCGAACTGATCTGATGATGAAGCCGAAAGGTAAATTAATGTAATCTAACCGTGTTTGGGATTATTAGAACCGTTATGAGATGCGCTCTGACTATAAGGTATTTAAGTTTGACTGAGGGGTACTTTTTAGTGGTGGTACCATAACTAAAAAGTGTAAAATAAAAAAAACTTTTTACAAAAAAAATATAACCGACTTCAATGATAAAAAACACTGAAAAGTATCAAATAACTTTAATTTTGGAAGTCGGTGTTAAATAACGAAGAGACTAAACTATTATAGAAACACCGACTTCCAAAATTAAAGTTATTTGATACTTTTCAGTGTTTTTTTATCATTGAAGTCGGTTATATTTTTTTTGTAAAAAGTTTTTTATTATTTCCGATCATTACATTATCTTTATGATGATGAGATTCTGAGTTCTATTCCCAGAAACGGGCAAAGTCTTATTGGATTTTGCCATCTGTAATTTCTTAGTACGAGTATTTGGATTTCGATAATAGTTTAATACCGATAATATTCAAATGTTTCTTTATGCTCAGTTAGGAAGATATTAACAGAGATTTTTCTATGCCGGTCTATGCCGGAGGTCGTGCAGTAACCTCCTTACCTTCCACATGACGCAGATCCTCGCCGAACATGGCCATTGTGCGGACCGCCTGGTGGACACAGTGAAGCATAGAAAGTAGAGGTGCGCCCCGCCTGGGCAGAGCACCCCTGTGACCTCGTGGGTGTGATAGACGGCACGACCTCTCGCGCCAGGCTTTGGTAGAAGCCATGGTCCGAAGCGAGAAGAATTGGCAGACGGGCGCCTCCTTCTACAAAGCAGTAATGCTAGCAAAGGAGGCGGCCGCACACGCAAGGGAACCTCACGACCCAGTCGCCGGGATCCCGATCCCGATTTCCAGCAACCGTAGGTGTAGGCTTGCGGACAGCGAGCAATGGTTAGCCCGCCATCCGGTCGCCCGGTAACCGTCTGGACCGAACCTAAATTATCAACGACTCGTAGTTCCAAAGCCCCAGCTGGGTTGAAGCCTACTAAAGTCATGGGTTAAGTAAAAGTGAACACCGGGGCCCTAAAACTAAGACAAACAAAGAACAGGGTGGGTTTTAATCAGTAAAAATCTGACACGCCCCGCCCCGCCCAAGAGAGAAGACATTAGATGATTTTCCAGTAGAATAACAGGTTCAGGACGTTGTTGGGGCTCCTGCTGTTCTGTGAGGCATAGAGATAGCCCTAGAACAAAAATTTTTGTTTATGCATCATAACATCTACTGACATCTTAGTAATACCGACAGTCCTGCAAGGTTGTTAAAACTACTCTCAAAACGGTGAAGGAAAACATCGTGAGTAAAGGCGCATTTCCTAGAATTAAAAAAAAATCGAAGACATGTGACATTCACCACCCGCACTGGGACCGCGAGGTGTCATCCTAGAGAGGAGGCCTTAGTCCCAGCAGTGGAAACATTATAAGGCCGACTGTGCTGTGCTCCAAGGTTGTCAGTACTTAACAAATAACCCTGTATATAAAAATATTTATTTTTTTAAACAACACATACACATCGAAAAGAGGGGATTTAATTAATTTTTCACAATTAAACGCTTTGTACTGCATTCACGCATGACGGGGTGGGTACAAAAGCGGGCCAAATATTTCGAGCTCACTCTGATGAAAGGCTGAGCATTGCACGTTTATAATTATGTTATAGATTAAAAAGATTTTTATATGTTATGTGTTGTATATTTGTATACTAGCTTTCCGCCCGCGGCTTCGCCCGCGTGGACTACAGTTTATATCGCGCGGGCAGAGACCCGTGCTCAGCAGTGGAATTATAGGTAGCCTATGTGTTATTACAGTGTCTCTTCTACCTACAAAATTTGATCCAAATCCGTTCAGTAGTTTTTGCGTGAAAGCGTAACAGACAGACAGACAGAGTTACTTTCGCATTTATAATATTAGTAGGGATTAGTAGGGATACTGATATAGCGGAGATGTCAGCAACAGAAAGGGCCCAGCTGGGTCGAAGCCTACTGGGGCCAGGGTTATCCGAAAGGGCGCTCGAGCCCCGGTATGAAGCCTAGAAAGAACGGAGTGGATTTTAGTCAGTAAGAGTCAGATACTATCTCCCGCTCCACCCAAGAGCGAGGGTTGTCATTGGATGATTTTTCCTCACCAAAAAAAAAACACCTGTAACAAAAAAACACTTTTTTTATCAACTTTTTAAGTCGGAAATCATCAAATGCCTTCTCCCACTCTAGGATGGAGCAAGAAGGCGTGTCCGACTTTTACTAACTAAAACCCACGCATAGCCTTCTGTTGCCTTTTGCGTTCCAGGACTACGCTATCTCTTTCATAAATTTTGCCTACGGTGCGGCCCTACGGTTTTGTTGACATTTCTTTGAGGAGAGCGTGGAACATTTGTCGCCATTGACGAAACAGCCAGACGGCGAGCTATACATTGCTCGTCGTCAGCAAGCCCGTGTCCGTGCAAACGAATCAATAGTAAACAAATTTAGTTACGGTAATTTTACTTGATTCAAATAAGTTGTGTTGATAACAATATTCAATTGAGTACAATTTATATTACTTTCCAATAGTATTTAATTACTAGGATGTGACCAGACTTAAAGAGCGATCACTGTGGAACTACATAGACAAAAAGAGTTTCGCAATGAACGACGGTTATAATTTGCTACAAAGTAAATAATATGAAGCTTTATCGATATATGATTGATTTGTTCAAAAATATTTTAAATTATCTATACTTCTTTACTACGAGCAATGTCATAAAAACATACTTAAAGTTTGTTTATTTTATTCGTAGAAGATTTTTTTATTGCAGTCTCTGGAAGTAGGTTCGATTGCAAAAATTTTTTCACCCAAAGAAAGCTGCTTTATTCCTGAATGGCAAAGGCTATTTATATTAGTTTTATATACGCGAGCACCGCCGCGCGCAAAAATGAGTTCTAAATTCAAATTCAAATTCAAAATCATTTATTTCAAATAGACCAAATGTAGGCACTTTTGAATAGTCAAATGTCGGTCAGTCCAAGAAAAGTGAAGCTAAATTCTAAAAATAAAAAAAAACAAAAATACAGACATAAAGCTGACCTAAATCGGCATCTATCGTGATCGTTCACATTTTTTACAAATAAAAAACACTACATAGTTTATTGTTCGGATTACTACATGCACAAACAAAATGTTAGGGAAATGATAACTATGTAACCCAACATTATGTCAAAATTCAAATTCAAATTTCATTAGGTAGTATATATAACTAATGGAAGTCCGTAATGATTTACGATCAGTCTTGTAATTCCACATCTTGACACGATGGAGCACACGGTATAGGTATGCCCCGCTTGGGCAGAGCACCGCCGTGTCCTCGTGAGGGAGATCGGTGGCAACGATCTCTCGCGCCGGGCCTTTTTACAGGCCATAATCCGAAGCGAGGAGTTTTAATGCTAGCAAAGGAGGAGGTCGCACGTGCATGCCCGAGGGTGCGGCCCTCACGCCTCAGCCGCCAGGATCCCGATCCAAGGTTTGCTGATGCTAAGCAATGGGTAACTCGCCTTCCGACCATCCGGTAAGGGGTTCGGACCGAGCCCAAGTCGTCGATAGCGCGTACTGTTCCATCGTGCGCCTCAAGAAGCCGCAAGCCGTAGAGGCCTAGCAGGGTTGAAGCCTGTCAGCAGCAGGAAGGGCCCAGCTGGGTCGAAGCCTACTGGGGACAGGGTTGTCCGAAAGGGAGCTCGTGCCCCGGTATGAAGGCTAGAAGGAACGGCGCGGGGTTTTTAATCAGTAAGAGTCTGACACTATCTCCCGCTCCACCCAAGGGCGGGTTTTGTCATAAGATGATTTTCCCCGTCGACAAAAAAAAAGGGTGAAGCCTACTGGGACCAAGGGTCTGTTTCTGAAAGGAAGACTTGGCCGTGATATGAAAGGCAACGAAGGAACAGGAGTGGGTTTTTTGTCAATAAAAGTCTGACATACCCTCTCGCTCCGCCCAAGAGCGGAAGATGTCATGAGATGATTTTCCCACCTACAAAAAAAAACAGCTTGACGTAATCGTCAATTTGATCTTAGGAAGATAACACTACCCCTAGTACTACTGAACAGATACGACAGAATGACCCGACACGACCTATCCAACCCCATTACTATGCAATATCGACATCCCGAGGGTTCGCCGGTTCATGGACTTATTACAATACAACTGGTATACGGATGTATTTCTAATTTCCTAACACAAAACTAAATCAGTATCAATTCTATAAACACCAGAAGTCCAGTACTTGTACAAAAAAAAAATATTCAAATTCTATGACTGCTCATAATTCAAAAATCGAACACTTTTGTGTTATTTTTTAACGCCCGGGATGTAATATGTCACTTTTGTTTTAAAAGCAAATCATTGTTGAATTTCGAAATTCGAGATTTGATTGTTCATAAAAGTGAATCATTACGCTTTTCCAATTTCAAAATTAAATTTAAATACAATAATATTGCAAGTTGGAAATGTTTTGACGAGATTTTTTCAAGTAAAGTCAGCGGTTGTTTTAATTATTCGGAAATTGAGTCCTTGTGGATATTGTGACGTAAAATTGGTATAGTTTTGCATCATATCATTGAAATAGGCACGAATTTTAATGTAATGTTGACTACTTCATAGAAGCCTGAACAAAAAGCACTATTCGAATTTTAACATTTTGTTTAAATAATTTTACTAATACTACAGATTTGGTAGTACTAGTAGCAGAGAGCAGTGATGGCTGAGTGGTAACAACCCCGACTTACGAGTTGTAGCTCGCTGGTTCAAATCCAGCCAGGCACATTACTTTGTGTAATTTATTTCATCACCACTACTCTCAAAACGGTGAAGGAAAACATCGTGAAGCAACCGGCATGTCCTAGAACCAAAAATTCGAAGACATGTGACATTCACCAACCCGCACTGGGCCCACGTGGTGGATTACGGCCCATTCCCTCTTCTAGAGAGGAGGCCTGAGTCCCAACAGTGGGAACGTTATAAGGCCGACTATGCTATGCTATAATGTGTTGCAGTAAATGAATGCCCACTTTGTGGATGATTTTGATCCCGACAGTCATTCAAATTATCTTTGACACCTGATAATCTGCCATTAGTCTTGCCAAACGGTATTATGTTACCCAGTTACTGGACTCTGGAAACCTAACATCGTTAAGACAATGCTAGGTATTTTGATACGGTAGTTATACCCGGAATAACTGTCATGGCCAGCCTACCCTAATTACTAAGCAATATTGATATCCCTATGGTGGTATCTATCCCTTTGCGATCAGCTGTCAGGTTCCCGGAATTCTGACAGTTACCATATTATACACTAGCTTTTGTCCACGACGTTGCCCGCGTACATAAAGTATTGCCTATGTCACTCAGGAATAAACCAGCTTTGTAATGGTGATAAAATTTTCGAAATCGGACCAGCACTTTCAGAGATTACCTCCTACAAACAAACAAAAAGAAACTCTACGGAAGTAATTCCCTGTCGGAATCTGTTTATTTATTATATGCTTTATGCACACAAAAGTATAGAGGCAGACATAATGTCTTAGGCATTTTCTGGCAGTCAACCTTCCTCCTCTCCTTCTTCTTCTTCCTTTTTCTGTCTCCTGATAACTACAATTTAAGAAGTGGAAACTCCTTAGCTATACGCACAATGAATGTTTCGAAAACGTTTGGTGCATAACGCATTTGGGTGGTATGTCCATATAATGGTGGCCCATGACCATAAGTTTTATGATCCAGTAATGGAACAATCTATCAAAGGTCCAAAAAAAAATTTGAAAAATCAAAAACAATGACAAAAAGATTACCTATAATTTTTGCTTGTTAGAAACTTAAAAGAAAAATAAACTTATGAAGAATAAATTTCTAAATACATAACATTGACTGGAGACAATAAAACTATCAACATACAATCGTTGATTTTAATACTAAATTCAAAACATTTAAAAAATTGTATCCATAATATATGCAATAGTTTCACAACATTTTATAAATAAACGCATGAAAGTTATATCCAAACATATTTTGTGTGTGAAATGAAATCTAGACAGGAAAATGCCAAACGTAAATAAAATATAACGGAAAGCGGCAAACACATTCCATTCGATTAAACTTTGTAAACCCATTTAAATAAATGTTTAACACATTCCTCTTAAATGGCACGACCTCAATGGGAACTCTCACACAAACGATAAAATATAATTCTTCTTACCTTATTTCCGATTTCAAAATCGAAAGGAAGGAACTGAAAACCTCTACATAATCACGACTTCATCACTGATTTTAACACAATTCAAGTCACTATAACCTTGACAAATTAAGAATGTATTTTCATGTTCAATAGATAAGGTTTTATCACATATTTTCTATTTACCGGCATTGTTATGTTGCAAGTTTATGTAACACCAGCGTAGTACCGCCGTAGACCCGTATCAGCGCTACGACGGCTCGTAGCGGACTGAAGTACTCACGGTTTCGTAGCAGACATATAATATAATACATACTATACAATGTTTATACAAAAGTTAAACTTTTTGTGTATTTAGTTGTGGCCAAACAAAATCGTTTATACGTTTTCCGCGGTAGATAAATTGTCTTGGTACGTACAAGTAACGCCATCTATTAACAGATACAGTAATTACATGTTCAGTTGAAAAGTGGTTTGTGAATGCGTGCATTTGAAAGAGGTTAGTCTGTGATTCTAAAGAAGAGCTAAAAGTTTTGTTTTCGCGAATGTTTGTGGTTGAAGCGAATCGTGTTTGGAGATCACGATCAAAAGAAGACTAGAAAACTGGTTTTAATTTTAACTATTAAATAACGCCTTTATAAGAAAGTTTCAAACTAATTAAAATAAGACCAAAAAGTCAGTATACTGTATAACCTCTTGCCGATTTCCTCTTCCTCCTCCTCCTTGCGTCGTTTATCCTCAATGCTGAGGGTCATGACCTCGACAAATATCTTGTGGACGGCGTTGTGGATGGCATCGCAGACTGTATTTTCCAGTGTAGCAAGTCTTCTGTCCCTGGGTCTTCCCGACTTTCCTAATATACAAAAAAAGCGTTGGTCAGTCGTAAATGTTTAAAATATTGAAACAAGAAAAAAAAACAACTTCAACAAGTAATGTTAGTTGACTAATGACGATATGGCGATATGTGTTCTTATTTTCTATCGACTATCGATCAGTACAAAACAGTGTGTGAGAGGCGTATTTTGTCTATAGAGGCGTACATCATTTTTTTTATTTTTTATTTAAGAATTGTTATTTTTTTTTTCTTAATTATGTGTACATAATTATCTAACTGCCAAATATATATATATATTTTTTATTATTATCTTTATTCATTTTACAAACATATAAATTATATTTTTATTATTATTATTATTTACAGGCTCGCGGTGGATCTCTATCTCACTTGATGGCCAGCAATAATATGGTCGACGATGGAGCACGAGTGTCTAGAAGTAACCTATACACTCTTGACTTGAATTTAAAGTAGTCTTTCAATACCGTGCCAGTGTGGAGCCCCTTCACAGGATAAGCATCACCTCCTTTTCTGCCCAGCACCCCGCACGACTTATACGAAGCTTGAATTCAGACAGAGATATCTGTCCAGTATCTCTAGCCAAGTTGCTGATCTGCAATAGTTAACGCTAGTAGAAAGCTTCAAATGTACGGGAATGACGACGTCTCAACGCTCAGTCACGTGGTTAGAACAAAAGAATTGGCGGCAAGGTCTACGCGAAGCGTTCGACGCAAACGAAACGGTTGTAACTTGACTAGGGGGGCTGGTGGCTAAATATTGGTCGGACAAAAATTGAGTGAGTCAGATCGAAACGAGAATTAGATTTTTTCTTTTAATAAAAAAGAATACTATCGAAATTAAAGTCCTTGATCATCAAAATAATAGTAGTGGAGTATTTTACTAATTGGTAAAATTGGTTTGGTGTCTTCAAGACTAAAGTGAATAGGCTCTTAATAAACTAGTGCGCCTCACTATCAGAGATTGCATCACTGTTTAACATCAAGTGGGATCGCAGTCAAGCACTAGTTTATATCAATTAAAACAAAAAACTTAAAATCGAATGTAGAACATTACATTGTTTTTCGAATGGCCAAGTTAATAATAGTACAAAATAAGAACTGGTCGTTCTAAGCTAAAGCTAGAGTAAAAATAGCGGTGGATTATCAATATTTTACTCGAAGCGATTGTCATGTACCGTTCGTAACCTAGATACAGGGGCATAGACTAATGTCCTGTAATTATAAACCGACTTTAAAAAAAGAAAGTCGTTCCTAATGAGGTTAAAGTGAATGTTTTTTTTTTGTATCTTGCTCAGCAATATCTTCGCCAAATGTGAATCAATGTTGATAATTCTTTTTTGTTTCAAAAAATTTGAATTAACTTACAAAATGAAAGTTAATGTGCATTTTTAGTAGGCATGTTTTTAAAGTAAATTTTATTTGAAAAACAGTTTTTTCGACGTGTAGTATTTTTATAATGCAGCATATATTTCTCTCATTCACACATCACATCATTAATATAATAGCGCTTTTAGGGTTTTGTTGGGGTTGCCGCGCTTTTGCAGTGCGTTGGGAATGTTCGCGGAAGCAGGGGTGCCTGATTTTTACACTGTCTTGCGAACAGGAACATTCCTGATGCTGCGGGTGCGCGATAGTTCCAACATCCTATTAGCTATTGTGTCCGAGAGGATGGACAGCCAGCATAATGTGGCACTGGAAATACGAATTATCCTGCTTCATTTAAATATATTAAATAATTTTGTCGATTTAATTATTGTATGTTTAATTTGTTTGTGTGTGTGTCATATGTTTTTTTTTTAATTATTGATAGGCTTGCGTTTGACCACCATATTACCTGATGGTAAGCGATGAAGGCCTCCAACAAGGTGGACCGACGACCTGGTCAGGGTCGCGGGAATCCGATGGATGCGTGACGCACAGGACCGGTCGTTGTGGCGACGCTTGGGGGAGGCCTATGTCCAGCAGTGGACGTCTTTCGGCTGATATGATGATGGTGATGATGATGAAGCGATGATGTGGTCGACGATGGAACACGCTTGCCTAGAAGTAACCTAATCACTCTTGACTTAAAGACCCCTAAGTTGTATAAATGTAATATTTGTGTAAATTGTTTCTGTATGTGCAATGTTGAACGCCATGGCGTGAGGCAATCACGGTGCATCAAACATATCTACTAACACCTTCAAGATTCTGTTCGAGCTCGACCGCGCCATTGTCAGAATCGAATTGGCATTTTTTCGAATCATCGCGTAAGACATAGCGCGCACTGGTAACTTTTGTCACGGTGACAATAATTTTTCTAACCGTTTTTGGAGTTACCAAAAACGGTTAGAAAAATTATTGTCACGTCGTTAAGTGCGTACGTATGTTGGATTCTTAGGCACGGTGACTTTATTGTCAAAAGGCCCGCGTGACAAAGTCACCAGTGCGCGCTATGGCTAAAAGTCATCGGTATGAGCAGGTGTGAATATACTCGACGCAGTACAATAACATGGTAATCTCAACAACATAGTTAAAAAGAAAGCTACGTAAAGATACTTATTGTATCACATTTACAATGTCTAATCATACCTTAGAGTAGGACACATAAATCATTTTGTACTTTTTAGCATATGTGGTGCTTACCTATAATAAATTGTAACACTAGACTAGATTTAAGTGAAGTTTTGTAATCATTTTAAATGTTAACATTTCTTGTAGAGCCTAACAAATAAATAAAAACATCCTGAAATAATTATTTATTATATTATAGCTAGCCCATATTGTCCCATTGCTGAGCAAAGGCCTCTTTCCACTCCTTCCAACGATCATGGTTCCTCGCTTTCTTATTCCATTTCTTAAGAAAGCCAGCCTGAAATAATATTAATAAATAATTTATTTTCTCTCACAATGGTTTTGCTACACATAACAGTTTAGAAATACATAGTTATATGAGTAGGTAAGCGTTATGAAGTAGTAAAGAAGAAGGATAAGGCCGCCCATTGTTGTTTTTTAGTTTTAAGTTTCCTTTTTGTATGTGTAATGGTGTACAATAAAGTATATAATAAATAAATAAATAATAATAAATAAGGATGTTATTAAATCTACTTGAAGTCGTCAGTAGGTACACTCAACTCCAAAGAAACATCGAATTCAGCGTTCAAAAGCCTTTCATTCATAAATAAAGTTAAACCCCCTATAAATACTTCGATTTGAGAGTCTACATATCGCAAAATACCCCGGGGACCCACCGTATCCAAACTTTGAGAATTATATCTATCTAGTTGAGCCATCTGCTAACTTTTAAACTTACAAAAGGGAAGGGGGAACTCCGTATCAGTTTACAGATTTGGGAGTATCTTGCCCGAATTCGTTTGGGATAACTTATGTATGTCGTGTCAATAGATGAATGTGTCAGTGAGATAACAGCGAATATATTTATTTTTAAATTAAATAGCTTTTAAATCTATTTTAACTTTTTTTGTTTGTTTCATCATATGTCACACAGGAAGAAAGCAGCTTTCTATACCCCAAAAAGATTTAGCGACCAGACCAGTATTTTCATTTTTATTACAAAAAAAAGTACCTCTTATATTAGTCTAGATTAATATTGATAGGCTTGCACTTGACTACTATCTCACCATCAGGTGAAATCACCACCACATTAAGTAAGCGATGTGGTTGATGTTGGGGCTCGCTTGCTTAGATGTAACCTGTTCATTTTGATAAATGAAAAAAACTTAAAATATTTTTCATTTATTTTTATAAAAGAGGTTCAACAATATTTTGGAAACTCTTTATTGTAATGAATATACCTACTGCTATCGAATTCCTTTTCGTTACCATCGATATACATGGTCATTTGTAAAACACTAGCAACCTCTTAGGTGCTAGTTAATAAAATCATAAACAACAACTTTTGTTCTATGACTTATTACAAAACATTTACCAAAAACAAACCTTCAAAATTTCGTTGTTCTATCTAACACATTTCAACTCTGTATTTTGCTGTACCTACTTACGCCCCCTGCACACTGTTCTCGTAGTAATAGTAAGCAGGCTTCCGAAACATTGTTATCACACTTACCTAGCAAGCATTCGCACCATTTTCGTGTACTCATCACACTAGAAAATTGATACGCCAGCATAGACTTCGCAACATTCAGAACGTTCAATGAAAATCTGATAATTGAAATTGTTGTTTATGATGTTAGTAACACAGTCCTGAGAGGCTGCTAGAGTTTTACAAATAACCCTGTATATGTACTACGGTTACCCTCTTTCATGTATTCAAGAAAGTACATGGATAGGTTCGGGTGGAAAGATCTGGCAGTATACTTTCGTAAGGTACATTATATCAACATATAGTATGTAGAAAGTATGTTCGTTACAAAGTAGGTAATCCTTCTATTGACTAACATTTTATAAACATATTAGATACTGACGACACAAATATTAAAACGAATTCTTATAAAATAAAAAGCGGATTAAGTTATAGGTTGACAGCGGATTAATTACAGCAAATACGGGATAATGTTGTCAATAGTCTGAAATTTATTTTTTTAAAGGGTCTAATTGGTAGGTAGCTTATGTAGTTTGAAGAGTGGTTCTTCGGCAAGCAATGGGTCGCTCGCCGTCCAGCCATCCGGTAACTAGTCGGACCGAGCTCGAGTCTTCGACGGCGCGTAGTGTTCCACACGCGTCTCAAAGAGATGTCAGCAAACCGTTGGGGCCCAGCAGGGTCGAAGCCTACTGGGTCCATGGGTTGCACGAAAGAGAACACCGGGACTCTAGAAGGCAAAGAAGGAACAAAAGTAGGTTTTAGTCAGTAAAAGTCTGACACGCCCTTTCATTCCACCCAAGATCGAAAAAAGTCATTAGATGATTTTGGATCGAAAAAAAGAGTAGATATAATATAATATAATAATATTCACACAACGCCATCTAGTCCCAAGCTAAGCAGGGTGAGATATTTTATTTAAACGATTATTACTTCTTGATTATTGTATCATAATGAACATAATTATATAAAAGACATCTTGTTGACCTCTGAGTTTGTTTCAGTGTTTTTCTCAGGGTAGTCAGTTAAGGACGAAAAAATTGACGTGTAAAAAAGTTCTTTAAAAGCTATTTCCAAAATAGCGTTTTTCATTTAAATAAACCTTATTTAAGGTTTATAATCTTAAGTGAGACCAAAATTGCATTTAAAATGTGAAATAGCCAAAAAAATCTAATATACTCATATGAAAATCTCGTCGTCGTGTTTGTTATCGTATTCCTCCGAAATGGCTTGACTGTCCGGTAACCGTCCGGTCCAAGTCCAAGTCGTCGATAGGACGTATTGTTCCACGTGCACCTAAATGCGATGTCAGCAAACCGTAGGAGCCCAAGAGCTGGTGATGTCATTAGATGATTTTCTCACCTACAAATAAAAATCTTAACATATTTAGTATAGTGTTTCCTGATAGCTACAAATTGGGGGTCTTTAAGTCAAGAGTGAAAAGGCTACTTTTAGGCAAGCGTGCTCCATCGTCAACCACATCATCGCTTACCATCAGATGAGATGGTGGTCAAACGTCAGCCTATCAATAATAAAAAAATAAATAAAAATAGATTCATAAGCTCATCACTTGTACCACACAACACAAGTAAAATAACGATGTTGGATGCGAAATCAAAACGATGGCGGAATCGTTAACGTCGACTTTGCACTGGGGATGGGCGGGCGCCTTATTACAGTATTGCTTTGATGATGTTTCATATGTACATCAACGACATACAAGAATTTTGAATGGCTAATGACAGTTGATTAAGATATTTTAAGATTATTTTTATGGGTTTTAATTTCCTAGTAATTTATGTTTTTTTTTTTTTATATTTCTCCATCTTTGATATCAGGAAACGCTGTTCTAAGACTGTCGATCGCTGTGCTTATATATTTTTTGTTTTTTTTTTTTTTATTGAACAGCTTACGTTACGAACGATAGTTTTTAAAATATTCAATGCAATAGCATAGCTAGTTCTAATAGGGCCCCATATCAAATACTTTTGAAAGGATCACTCAGAAGGTAACCTACCTACAAAAAATCCTACTAAAATAGGATGAGTTTTTATTGTCGTCTTATATGTTATTCTAAAAGGCTAAAAACTCTTTACAGAGTATCATATGGTCATTATTCTTCACTCCTAGCTTTTTATCGATATGAGAATTTAAGATTGTGTATAACATGTTACGAATTTAGGCATATGTCGGGGCCCCTGTAGCTCGGGGGCCCCGTATCATTGTACGGCTGATACGGCGGTAACTACGCCCCTGATACAAAGTATAGGTATGTAAACTACCAACTGTTTATTTATTTTTAACTATTTTTTACGTTTTTATAAATTATTAACTCAGCACTCTGTCTCAGTGGTGGATGTCATATTTGCCTCATCTAGTTTAAATTAACAAAAAATAATTGTCATGTAAAAATGTTTTATAAAACCTATTTACCTAATTTTTTTTTTATTATTATTTTATGTTGTGGTATATTGTGTGCTTGCGCCGATTAAATGCTATTCTATTCTATTCTATTCGCTAAATTAATAAAATAATAATGTTAACAAAAAGTTGTTTTTCTCGTGTCGAATTTTGGATTCTAAGGCATGCCGGTTTCCGATTTTTTCCTTCAATGTTTTGAGAGTAGTGATGATAAAGAAAATACTAACTACAGTGCGTTTCACTTAAGAAGTTCCTTTGCCCGCAATACGGAAAAACCATGTTGCAATGTTTTTATGAATTACATTACTTAATATTAGAGAGATTAACTGATACTTAGTTACTTTTAACAATTGCCTTTTTTTTGTTTTTTTTTTCAACAAGTTTTTAATAAAGTATAGGACGCTGGCCTCCATTCGGATTGTCCTGCAATTCTTTCAAATACCGAAAACGCCACGCTGTAATATCGTACCTCTCTATTAACAACTTCCTTTTAGACCTGCTTTTTTAAAATAATTCAAATTCATTTATTTCAAATAGACCAAATGTAGGCACTTTTGAATAGTCAAATGTCGGTCAGTCCAAGAAAAGTGAAGCTAAATTGCACGTTCCAAAGCGTAGATCTCTATGGAGAAGAACCTGCAAGAAACTCCATGGACACTCTTTTAAATCATATTATGTGTACATATAATGTTTGTTTACATTATTTCATGTTGCTTCTATTATGTGAGCACAATGTGGATAATAAAATTAAAATAAAAAATATATTAAAAGATAAAAACTGAATTAAGCTACTGGCAGTTACGAAATGACCAGTCTCAACTGACGGCAACCGTTCACGAGCATGACGCGTGCATCAGCCCCACTCAGCTCAACCATTTTCAAGGGAACCGAATGACCCAATACACGCGCCACCAGCAGCGAGACGTTTAAGTGAGCATGACAAACTCCTAACTGCCATGCTCGTAATGTCAAAAACAAAGAGAATAAAAAGTCGTAAATCAAAAACAAAGAGAATAAATAAAATCCCATTCTCCTCATAATTCTCAAAAAAGTGTTGCAACTACCGTTAAAATCGATTTCGTTTCGTATTTCGGGGAACAATTTTGGTAGAGTAGGCAACTCTTTCCTTTTTTCCCTTCTTTTTGTGTAGACAGACAGGGGAGGCAACATTACGCCAAAGGAACTTCTTAATTGAAACGCACTATATACCTTATTACAAGTCATAACTCCACCATTATCACAGGGCCAACAATAAAGAAATAAAATAACTATGTAGGGATAGTCTAGCTAGATTAGGAGAAATATTAATATTTCTCAGTAGAGTCTACGCACAATATAAACTAATTACGGATGGGCCAGTCAGTTACATACGTTAATTAATTTAATTAATGTGTTTAATTATATCTGCAATAATAAGCCAGATATTGTAAGCGTAATTGGCCTTTTGCAATTACTACGTTGTTCTTATAAAGTGTAATAATGTATACTGTTTATTTAAAAACACTAGCTTCTGTCAACGGCTTTATTCGCGTGAATGTTGGTCATTGCTTAACGTCGAAGTCAGATAAAAAGTAGCCTAGGCCATCACTATCCTTGGAGTTTAAGCTAGACTAAAAGACCTCTAGATTATTAGCTATCAGGAAATACAGACTCCGGCAGAGAATTCCACTCCTCAGCTGTACGCATAATGATGGAGTTCCCAAAAGGTTTTGTACATATGGATGGGATTTTCCCTTTTTTTTTTTCGGTGATGATGAGATCATGTCAGACTCTTGACTAAAAACCCACACCGTTCCTTCGTTGCCTTTCATACCGGGGCCGAGCCTCCATTTCGGAACTAAACCCTTGGCCCCAGTAACTAGACCCTTGGCCCCAGTAACTAGACCCTTGGCCCCAGTAACTAGACCCTTGGCCCCAGTAACTAGACCCTTGGCACCAGTAAAATGGATAGGATGTCCACCATGAGTGGTGGCGTAACCCTTCACGTGTTGTGGTCCGATGATGGAACGGACTTGGTGGAATTAAATTGTGTAGGAAACCGAGAGGCTAGCAACTCGGCGTCGCTGCTTAAGACTTTGGAGTTTGCTTAAGCTTGAAGCGGCGTTTTTTTTGAAGCCCGTGTGCGGAGACAGTTAATGTTCCTATTGCTTGAACTCAGGCCTCATCTCTAGGAGAGGGAATGGACCGTAATCCACCACGCGGGCCCAGAGCAGGTTTGTGAATGCCACATGTCTTCAAAGTTTTGGTTCTAGGACAAGCCGGTTTCCTCACAATGTTTTCCTTCGCCATTTTCAGAGTAGTGGTGATAAAATAATTTACACAAGTCGGAGCCGTTACCACTCGGCCACCACGGCTCTGCGAGATTAGTACACCATACTGTAATTAATCCCAAAATATGCAGCATTTAAAATCTTAGATCACTAAACAATTGCACAAAACCGTAACTGTTAGAATAAAGTCCGACAATACGGTAAAAGCCAATCGCACAACACTAGGCTTGTAAAGTATTCCGCGGTGGTTTCACAGGCTTTTTTATAAATCTGTGCAGGTATCGCGAATGGTCAGCAAAGCCTAAAATAATGGTCTCGTTTCGACTCCCTGGTTTTCTACCTTTAACGTAGAATATAGAAAACTTTGGAGTCGCTTTCGAACTTTGGCAATGTTATATTTTTGGGTTTGACTTTGAGATTAAGGGGACTAGGACTTTCTAAGTTGTTGAGTCCAGGTTTTGTTGAGTTCTGAATGGAACCTGTGTTACTAATGTTAGCTATAAATGCAATAATTTTGCAAAAGTTTCGTCGTATTAGTAAATATACTTACTCTTACTTTGACGATAAAATAAAAGAAAGCCTTCACATTTCTGTAAACGGCTGGTTTTCAATGACTTAAGATTTTTTTTTTTTGCTACAAGTTAAAGAAAACTATGGAGGGTTAGTTAGGAAGATGACATGACTTGAGAAATTAAGTGACTATTATGATTATAGCGATTAAAGAAGTATGAAAGAAAAATGCATGCTGCGCTGTCTCGCAGTGTTTTTTTTTTTTATTTACACTTTATCATAAGCCATGATGTGGTCGACGATGGAGCACGTTTACCAAGAAATAACCTATACACTACGTCTTTGAAACGTAGAATCCAGCAGCGAATTCTACTCGTTAGATGTACGTAGATAAATAAATTAAGAATTGTGATAAGGACCTGGTGATGGAAAGAATTATATTATACACAAGCTTTTGTCAGCGACTCCGCCCGTGTACATAAAATACAGCTTATGTCACTCAGGTATAAATCAGCTTTCTATCGGTAAAAAAAAAATTACAATAGGACCAGTACTTCCAGAGATTAACACCTACAAACCAAAACAAAAAAACTTTTTCAATACACTTGCTCAAAAAGTGACTCTTATTGCACTGCACTTAGGTATATAATGGCACTTGTTACCAAACTGTGACATTTTGATTACCATTACGCACTAGTGCTATAATGTGGTTAAAACCTTATAGTTCAACCTCTCCACTGTCATAATTTTATGACATTTATCGTGTCAGGATGGGGGCAGGTTGTCCCCCACGAACAAAAGAAAAACAAAATGGGCGCGCATATGAAAACAGTTTTTTTACCGCCACAAAAGTTTACTAGTTTTACAGTTATTTTATTCACAAGTGTATTGAAAAACGTCGTATGATACATGTGAGTAATTAATGATTACCATTCTCGGCTCTCTTAAAACCCTCGCTATGGCTCGGGTCTAAATACCGCCTCAACGGTAATCACTAACATTACACACTTATATCATAATGTACTATTACCTTTTTATAGTATTATTGTAGATATTATCTAATGATGCACAGTGAGACTAAGACTAATCTAATTTCATTTACAGTTTTTTTTTTTGTGGGAAAATCATCTAATGATATCTCCAGCTCTTCGGCGAAGCGGGAGATAGTGTCAGACTTTTACTGGCTAAAAACCCACTCCTGTTTCTGCTTTGCCATTGAGCTAGAGCCCAGGCGATCTCTTTCGCATCACCCATGGCCCCAGTAGGCTTTAACCCTGCTGGGCCCTTACGGTTGCTGACAACTCCTTGAGGTGCGCGTGGGAAACCACGTGCCGTCGACTACCTGAGATCGGTCCGGACGGTTGCCCATTGCTCGCCGTCCGCGAGCCCACGCCTAAGAGGGAGGCCGCAACATAGCACGTAGTCATACCCGATGTTCCACAAGGGCGGTCCTAATACCAATTTCATTTTACAGTTAAAATATTTTCCAATTTGTCCATAAACCTAAATTATCCCATACTCTTGATCTAAACCAATCTTTCCAAAGACAACACATTTCGTACCTCCAATAACTTCCCCTATCCAAATCCCAGTCTTGATTAAATGATCCATAAATGCCAAACTACCTCTCACTTATAGAACGTCGCCCTCTTTCTATATTCGCGACCCAACAGGTGCAACAAAGGGCTTCGTTAGTTCGGCACTGCCGCCATTTTGATGCCGTGTGAAAAGCGCGCGAATTACCTACGTGTTTTGTCGACGATGAGAGTTTTTTGCCAAATCCGTGATCGAGTAATGGGGATTTATTGTAAGTTTTTTTTTCGTTGGCTAATGGTTTATTTTGTAGCTTTTTTTTTCAGCCAGAAGGCGTTGCTAATTGTCATAGACTACTTAATAGGTGGCGGGATGAGCCAAACGAATTAGGCCACACAAAACTTTTTTTATGGTGGGCTAAAATCATCCAATGACAACCCCCGCTCTTGGGCGGAGCGGGAGATAGTGTCAGACTCTCACTGACTAAAAACCCACCTCGTTCCTTCTAGCCTTCATACCGGGGCTCGAGCCCTCTTTCGGATTACCCTGGCCCCAGTACACACACTAGCCTTGGACAGAAACAGCTGTAAGTTATGGAGGGAGGCATATACCTAAGGCATACGTCATACTGTCCACAGGCATAATAAACCTTAATCATTAGGGTCTTGAATTTCTACCTAGTAAGTACCTGAACGAAAGCCAATTTACAGTAGCTACTATACAAATATTATAGATTTTTAACTAACAAATCCAGCTAACGGTGTTTTTCTCAAAAGTGTAGTCGGTAACATTTGGTAACCTTATTTTGTCGACTATAATCTGTTGTTGTCCACAGCTAAACAGACAGGACTCTCTCATCTACATCACAAGTTTTGGTAATCTGTTTTCGGCATTCAATTTGTCCTTGTTACTGCAGATAGGTATCAATTCAGTGGTATGCAGAACAATAGTTCATTTTGAACTATAAACTTATTAAGACTTAAATTATAAAGAGGTAACGTTTGTGTTTTGTTTGTAGGAGGTAATCTTTGGAAGTACTGGTCCGATTGCTAAAAAATTTTAACCGATAGAAAGCTGCTTTAATTCATGAATCCCCAAGCGACCACCGGTGGCCGCGCATCTATTGTCTTACTATTGTGTCTCTATTTGACGGTATCTGAAGGGTTAATCCTGAGTGACATAAGCTATATTTTATATACGCAGGCAAAACCGCGGGCAAAAGCTAGTAGGTAATAATATCCACAACTTTCACATAATGCTGATGGCGTGACTGTTCCAAACTAAGCAGAGCTTTTGCTATAACTAACAAAACAATAGTTACCTGGTTGGAAGGGACAAAAATCAGCAACAACTATCCTCCAGTACCTGAAACCTACTACACCTTCTACACCTGATGGCCATTAAACAAAGTCAGCAACACGTAATCGAGATCTTAAACACTTAAACGTGGCACGTATCCGTGGATCGGGACGAGTCCCGGTTTCCCGGAAGGATGACGAAGACCCCTACTACTGTGCTAAAGTGACTCAATTTGATGAATAACCTCGATAAAACGACGGGACTGTTAAAAGGCTCGAATCTGTGAATAATTGAAAGATACGAGAGATTTAAGAAACCTTTTTACTACACCTTAAATATTAGTTTTTCTAAAAATTCCAAAAATCAATACTACTGGTAAATATTTCATATCCATACATACCCAATATGCGCCCCAGCTACCGGGATTCCGATCCCGATTGCCAGTCACCGTAGGCGTGGGTTTTGCGGACGGTGAGCAATGAGTAGCTCGCCGTCCAACCCTCTGGTAACCGTCTGAACCGAGCCCAAGTCGTCGACGGCGCAAGTGTTTCATGCGCGCCGCAAGAAGTTGTCAGCAACAGTAGAGGCCTAGAAGGAAAGAAAGAAATATGTTGAAAGAAAGAAGGGTGATGTCATCACATGATTTTCACACTAAAAAAAAAATCGTATGAAAAAGATGTATTTCATATGTATGAAAAAGATGGATAACAAAATGATGCACGTAGTAGAGATTAGAATTTTGAGATGGAAGTGTGACGAGAATGTATAATATAATACATGAGAGGAAGT
Source organism: Mythimna lalbum (assembly GCA_949319445.1). Taxonomy (NCBI): domain Eukaryota; kingdom Metazoa; phylum Arthropoda; class Insecta; order Lepidoptera; family Noctuidae; genus Mythimna; species Mythimna lalbum. Next base: position 4,817,734 of record OX439359.1, on the reverse strand, counting down.
TTAAAGTGAACAAAAAGTCGAAAGGGAATAGTTTCTTTTTATCATGAGCAGAACAGGGATGAAACGCTTATTACTAAAAGAGATTTGTCTATACTAGCGGACAAATGGAGAGGAAGAGGAAGGGCCAAAGAAAAGATAGATGGATTGTGTCAGGAGGTGACCGTTGACAGAACAGAATGAAAGAAAAAAAAAAGCGTGTTAAGCCGAACCTAAGTAACACGCGACAAGAGCAGAAAGATAATGATAAATTTATCCATACATAATACAAATGCCTACCGCGGGGACTGGTTCGAGGTGGCTCGGGAAAAGAATGCCTGGAAAAAGTTTGGAGAGGCCTTTACCCAGCAGTGGGATAGTTTAGGCTAATAAAAAAAATACAAATGCGAAAGTAAAAGTTACTATCGGTTTACACGTTTTCACGCACAATTCTCTAAACCGGACCATGATAAAGTGTATTTTTATCCTGAGGAACCGTTCTCGGTTCCCCTTGGGATGATTTTCTCTATCACGCGGGCAGAGCCCCTGGCAGGACTTAGTAGTCCAAATTAATTTGTTCTTCCTGTACTTATCCATCACATTCCAGTTATCTCTTCCTATTGAATCTAATAAACATCTGGTTTTCATTGCAACCTGACATTTCATGTCATTTAATGTCTCTTTCTCACTGCTATAAATGTTAGAGAATTTGACAGCTGAAAAGACTCACACCCTCCCAGCTGTCAAATCCTTTTACACATCTTGTGTCAGCGATGACGCAGCGAGTGGAGGGGGTAAGATACCGTGAGCGGTGGGCTCACTTGTCACTTTTGATTGCGTGCTCGAGTGCGACGGACGTGTTTCAGGGGCCAAAATTTTGGATTATATTGGTGTAATAATTTTTGATTAATATGCAATTCAATTTTAATTAAATTAAAAGTTACAAGTAGTGTAGTTTTTTCTTTAACCAGTTAAATAAGCTTTTCATCCGTAAGAATGTATATATATGCCTACAAAATCTTCTAACACAACCTCTATACTTACTTTATATGTTACCAATCTACTTCGTTTCACATTACATAATTTATCAGCAAAACAAATAGTAGGTGCCGCTGATAAACTTTCGAACTCGTTCCAAAACTAACTTCACCGAATAAATGTACCAGAAACCTTTGAAGGTTTAATCGAAATTCGCGAACCCTGCTCGCGAGATAAAACGAAATTTTACAACAGCCTGAATGTGATTATGTTCAAGTATTCGAATACTCATTATTTTGTTTGCCATAATAGACTGTTCAACTCGGATTTTTTCGTTCAATTTTCGTTTACTGGGTCTGTTGTAAGTTGTTTTAACTTTTGGTAAATACCGGTGCTAGTAAGGTTTTAAAAAGTAGGTAGTTTTTTGTAAAGTTGATAAATTTTATTACTGACTAGCTGCTCCCAGCGGCTTCGCTCGCGTGATAGAAGAAAATTACCCCAAAGTAACATACTTTCGGGATAACAAGTATCCTATGTCCTGTCCCAGGACATGGTCTATCCGTGTTTCATCAAAATCTGTTTTGCCATTTAGGCGTGTAGACGTAACAAACAAACAAATAAAAAAACTCACTTTCGCTTTTATAATATTAGTAAGGATTGTAAGTAGGAACGCTATTATTGTGCGTACTGCTTTTTTTTAAGTGGGAAAACATCTAATGATATCTCTCATCCTTGGACGAAGTGGGAGCGCGTGTCAGACTTTTACTGACTAAAACCCTTGTTCTGTTCCTTCTTTGCCTTTGTTTCAAGGCCCCAGGGTTCACTTTCGTACTACCCATAGGTGTGCGAACTACTAAGGAGTGGAATTCTTTGCCGGAGCCAGTGTTTCCTGATAGCTACCTCCTAGGGGTTTTATAAGTCAAGAGTGAATAGGTCACCTACATATTAGGCAAGCGTGCTCCATCGTTGATCACATCTTTGCTTACTATCAGGTGAGATGGTGGTTACGCTTATCATTAATAAATAAAAAACCGGGAAAGTACGAGTCGGACTCGCGTACTGAGGATTCCGTGCAAACTTTCCTATAAAAATTGTATCCACATTTTTTTTGGTTTCAATTCTAACGCGATACCTCCACGCGTTCCCGAGATAAAGGGTCTAGACAGACAGGCAGACGGACAACAAAGTGATCCTACAAGGGTTCCGTTTTCTTTCCTTTTGAAGTACGGAACCCTAAAAAAATAATATTCGAGGGCTATTCAAAATTCCAATTGACTCTATATTGTCAAAAGTTTCCTCCAAAGTTAAACAATTATGTCCTTCAGTAACTGTAAATTAAGTAATTAGGAGTAGCTTGTGGATTAATAATAACAGACGTACGAGTCGATCCTCAAGGTTAAGCAACACTTCTTAAGGTCGGTCAGTAGATGGGTGACCATCTTTGACATACCGAGATTCCTTCCTGCCTCCCAAAGCACGTCAAGCCGTTCGTCCTAGCTGTTATTGGTCAATCTTCGATAGTTAAGAATAGTTAGACGCCAGAAAAAGTCGGATACCAGTCCTGTTGAGGGTGTCGTGCCCAGTTCACTATCTGACCTTCGTAACACAGTGGTTATAAAGGCCTTGCTGGAGTCTGTGTTCCTGTTAGCTACAACCTGGGGATCTTTGACTAAAGAGCGAATTGCTTACTTTTAGGCAAACGTGCCCCATCCTCAACTTCAAGGTCGCTTTCCATCCAAGCGCAGACCTATCAAAAAACAAACATAGGTAAAAAAAATAACATAGGTAGTTGTTCTAGATAAAATAACGGTACCTAGTTACATCTGGTTGGATTGGAAACTGATACCAACAGTTGAAAAAAAGGCAAAGCAGGCGGTAACCAACAACTGAGCTAACTTGTTCGAGAACAAAGAAATATCATTTGAATTAGTATATTGCTTTTATAAAACAAAAAATTGCCAAACTTAAGTGGCAATGGGCAGGGCACATTGCTCGCAGAACAGATGGCCGTTGGGGCCGAAAGGTTCTGGAGTGGAGAGGCGTACCGGAAGACGCAACGTTGGAAGGCCTCCAACAAGGTGGTCTGAAGACCTAGTGAAGGTTGCGGGAAGCCGATGGATGCGAGACGCACAGGAGCGTTCGTTGTGTCGACACTTGGGGGAAGCCTATGTCCAGCAGTGGACGTGTATCGGCTGAAATGAAGAAATGATTGCTTTTATAACAAAAAGAAAACACTGAACTAAAAAGCACAACAAATCATAATACAAATAGAATTAATCGTAATAACATTGTAACCGGGTTTTCCTCCTGTTTTTCTTAGCGAAGCCATATTTTACCAGATGCTAGGTTAATTTTACGCGCAATTTACTTTATTACATCGCTCGTCCAAATTCTTGTGTCCTTAATTTATTGATCAATCTATAAATTGTGTTTTTTTTGGCGAAGTATTGTTTGGGTAAAGTGCAAAGGTACTGTACGAAATGATGCTATGAAAACTTTTGACGTCACAAATTGCACATGTGAACGCATCTTAGATTCAGTGCTGCATTTTACAAGTCAAAATTCCCAAGTCGTTTGACTTTTTAAAAATAATTTTAAAAATTTATTTATGGGTACAATGGTACAATCACGTGTATAATTCATCATCATCATCATCATTTCAGCCGAAAGACGTCCACTGTTGGTCATAGGCCTCCCCCAAGTGGGCGACGGCGGCGTGTATAATTATCGGTCACTAATTACCAGTCACCTACATATAATTACCAGTCATATACATATAAAACGAAATACCACTTACTGATTAATCACGACATCTCAGAAACTATAACACCTACATATACAAATAAATTATTTTTCTTTCTTTCTTCACGTACTTAAAATTGCAGGTTAGGTTATTATAAGGTGTAACCATCCGCTAATAACACATTTTAGGAAACTCTAACCCTAAGTGGGTAAAACGGTACTCCAAAGTTTGTATGGAGAAACCAAATTTCATAAGGCCGAAGCTGCTGATAGAAGTTAGTAACAAATATAAGACAGCTAGATTAGACTAGATTTGCTACCTACATGTGCAAAAAATATGTCAGAATTCAAACAGAACTTTCACCCAACTACACAAACAATTCGAACACGAAGCCCAATACACCCGTTCACATAAGATGTTTGCATGCATAGATAGGTGCAAATAGCTGCATATCTCAGACAATAGGTGTCCGGTTCAATGGCCGTGGTCTTCGATTGTACTTGAGACGAAAATGGAGCGTGTTCCAACATACATTACTGTGGAAATAGGACAATAATTAGATATGATAAAAAAATGTTTTTATTTATTTAATTTCAATCAATCCCTAATCGCGACTTACGAGTTGTAGGTCGCGGGTTCAAACTCAGCCAGGCGCAATACTTTGTGTAATTAAATTACTTCATCACCACTGCTCTCATAACGGTGAAGGAAAACATCGTGAGGAAACCAGTATGGCCTAGAACCATAATTCGAAAACATGTGACATCCACCAACCCGCACTGGGCCCGCGTGGTGGATTACAGCTCATTCCCTTTCCTAAAGAGGAGGCATGGGTCCCAACAGTGGAAACATTATGAGGCCGACTATGCTATGCTGTGCTAATTAATCCCCTGGCTTGTTCCCTATTTGGGGTCAACCCTCCTGATACTTTTACGCCATTCTAGGCGATTTTGCGTCATTTCTGGCGTTATGCCCATTGTCAGCAGGTCGCTCTGGATGATTCGCCTCCAGGTAGTCAATGGTCAACCTTTTTCTCTTTTGCCATCAACGCATCATCGCAAGAGGCTCTCCTGCATCTTATGCTGTATTTCGGCTATCTTAAAGCTACCTCGGATCAGCTTATTGCGGACTTTATCCAGTCTCGTCACACCACCAGTCTTATTAATAGCCACATACATAGAATATAGCCTTTGTCACTCAGGAATAAAGCAGCTTTCTATTGGTGAAATAATTTCAGCAATCGGACCAGTATTTTCAGAGATCACCTCCTACAAACAAAAAAACATAACAATCTTTACCTCATTTTAATATTAGTGTAGATTTTATTTTATTTATTTTAATTTCACTTATTGTAGTAAATAGTTTTAAAGTAATTACTGGTTGAAATACAAATGATACCCAGGAACACCTATTGGTAGGTACCAATATTAAAGGTAAAATCACATTTTCTTCGTAACCTTAGGTTCGAAAGTCCGTTACTTCAGTACGAAAGCTTCACCTTTCTAGTAAATTGCCTTTATCAAGTTTCTTAAACCTTTAACAAAGCACAAACTCAAGTATTTTCCATAAATCATTATAGCTTCTTACTACTGTACAAATTCTAAGGAACGAACAATTTTTTTTTACCCTAAGTTCCTACATTTAGTAGTCTTACAGAACACAATACAGACAAATTCAACAGGCGAAAACCCAGAACTAACGGGTATTGCTATCCTATTATATCAATAGGATCGTCCTTCATAAAGGCTCATATTCATTGGTAGATAATTTGTATGCGGAGAGTTCCCGCAGGTGGTGTAACACGAAATCCTCTGCACCGCGCTGTGTGCCTATCGACCAATAAAAACAATTATTGGTAGATAGCGCCCGCATGCGTGTATCGACTAATATTAAAACCAGCATTTACTATCTTTGTCATATACATATTTAATCCAAGGGAAATGAATTGTGTAGATAAGGGCATGAAGAATATATTGTCACTAACGATACATCGTGTACGGCCCACAAAACTCATTCGTGTAATCAGCTAAAATAAACTATTCCCTTATAATATGAATTACAAAATTTACGTACCATGCATGCGAGCCCTATCGATCAGTGAAAACGATTACCCGCATGCGGGCTCAATGTAACGCGTGCCTTACAAATATTATGCCCTGCATGCGTGCATCGACTGTTTTTTACTGTCTTCGTCATATATTTAATCCAGAGGCAGTGAATTATGTAGATCTAAGCATTATGTCGAATTATAACAATGGCTTAACGACTAAATTTACATTAATCGATAATATTGTCGGCATAGTGTACGACCAATGGCACTCATTGGTCGGTATAAAGCTTGCGGATACTTTCTCTGAATACCAATGCATTACCAAAACTTTACGCATCCCAAACGTGTCCTATCGACTAACACAAATGATTTCCTACATGCGGGCATTATTTATAACATGTGTGACGGAAATCCCCCGCACCGCTCATCGTGCCCTATTGACGCATGCTAGCTCAATGGCATGCGTTACAACAATCTCTCGCATCCCGCATGCGTACATCGACTAATCAAAACGACCCTTTACTGTCCTCGTCATACATTTAATCCATGGGCAGTGAATTATGTAGATCCGAGCATGAAGTATTGTCGAACGATAACAATGGTTGATTGCAAAATGTATTGTAATCGAGTTTGCCTATAGTTTTATTTACATGAGTGTTGTTGTGAGCCGTTTGGGATGGGTTTAAGCTTATTATGTGGGTTGTGTACACGATGGATTTGAGTATGAAAACACGGTAGATGTTGATGCATCAATTTGAGTTTGCGAACAAAACTGCTAGTGATGTTATTTGTTTGCGCTATCGTGGAGTTCTAACTATATAAGAGACTAGCTTTTGCTAGCGGCTTCGCTCGCGTACATAAAATATAGCCTATGTCACTCAGGAATAAAGCAGCTTTCTATCGGTGAAAAAATTTTAGCAATCGGACCAGTACTTCCAGAGATTACCCCCTACATACAAACTTATAAACTTACAAATTTTACCTCTTTATAATATTAGTATAGATGAGCAAGCTTAAGTCTTCATCGGCTCTTAACTGCAACTTTTTCCTAGTTGAAGCATCCGCAGTCCTGGAACGCAAAAGACATATAAAAAAACATTCAAAAATTCATTTAAAATATTCAAAAGAAATATTTATCAGTTGACAGTATCGCGATGAAGAATACTTGGAACAAGTTCCATCCAAGGATGATTCTGACGGCTATGAGCTGGCTGTCTTGCCAAATACATTTAAGAATCGTGACTTCTGAAAACCCTTACCAGTTCTTTAACTTACTAACTTTTGACAATCGTACTAAGAGATAACCGGATTAGTTATCATATACAATACAATTGCCCCATATAAAATACTGGTATTCAACTGCATCCGATGTGAATTGTGGAGCGATCGGCGGCAGCGCCGTACCCTGGTACAGGCCATGGCTAGCAGGATCGAAGCCTACTGGGGCTATGGTGCATTACCCAAGGGAAGCCCAGAGTCCCAGAATGCACGGCAAAGAAGGAACAGAGGTGTGCTTTTAGTCAGTAAAAGTCGGACTCGCTCCACCAAAAAAAGTCATTGAACGATTTCCCCCTTAAAAAAAATCGATTTGAATCCGAGTAGACTCCAAAACATTAAGGAAAATATCAGGATGATGTTGATCTATTACCCAGTCAGGCCGATCCTGTGCAGGTTTCTCCCAATTTGTGGGGCAACTTTGCATCTCTTCATGCATCTATTCTAAACATCCTTGAAGCTCACCGCGGTTGAAATCAATAAAATTACAATTACATACAACTGCATCAACTTGTAACTACAACAACATATTTGTATGAAATAAAATATCAAATAATGGAAAAACTAAACATATAATGCCTTCTAATTTTACCCTTTCCCACTGGACAAAGGCCATTATTCAATAAACACTATCGATCGCCCACGACTTGGCAGCCATGGCGTGATCGCAAACAGTCCAACTGACAGGCAGACATGATTGCTGTAATAGCCCCTGGAGCGTGGCGTGCCCTGTGGAAACTACAATATTTACTTGCTTATTTCCAAAGTTCCTTCATGAGGTTTGGAATCAAAGGTACTTATAGTATAGTTAGTTATAAAATATAGCATGTCACTCAGGAATAAAGTAAGTAAGCTATCTATCGGTAAATTTTCACTTGTGTCCTTCAGTTGCCCTTTATGTTCTAGGACTACAGGTTTCCTTAGAAGAAATTCCCCGCGTTCCAAGCTAGCGGGCCTAATTACCAGACGTCCGGACAGTGAGCTACTCATTGCTCGACGTCAGCAAGCCCGCGTACCAATGTCCGCAAGCCCACGTATCACTTCATAGGTGATATAAGAAGGTTTATCTTATTCTTAAAAATGAAAATAGCAACAAAAAGTCCTCTATTAAAATCACAAATAAGTGGTTTAGACAATCTTCTCTCAACATTAGCCTAGAAGTATATTCAGAAGTATCTTGATCTCTAAATATGTTTTATTTTTGCAATACGTGAATAATTTAGCTTAAAGCGGTATTGTTCAAAGATTTTTTATTTATTTATTTAGCTTCACTCTTTTTTGACTAACCGATATTTTTACAATTCAAAAGCTAATGCAAAAGCTTCTTTTTTGACAATTCAAAAGTGCCTTGGTCTATTAGTAATTTAAACAATCTTCTCCCAACATTCGCCCACAAGTATACACAGAAGTACAAGATATTTAATTAGTCAGTAATCCTTTGTTAAGATTAACTGAACCGGTTAGTTATCGAGTTAATTACCGGGAATAGCTGTGATGCGATAATTAATATCTCAAAACAATAAGCTAGGCTGCGGCTCCTGCCTTTGCATCGACGGAGATGTACCTGCGTGCTTGTGATAGATCAGATGTACATAGATTAGTTAATCTGTGGTTAGCATATACAGGATGTGAATATTCTCGGTTTACTCTATGAAATTATAGACGTGTTACAAATTAAGAGCTGCTATTTTCTTTTACAAATGTTTTACTTTAGTATTATGATTTTCTGTAAGTTCTTTTTTTATTTTATTTTTTATTGTTGATAGGTTTGCGCTTGACCGCTATCTCACCTGATGGAAAGCGACGATGCGGTCGACGATGGAACGCGCTAACCTAGAAGAGACCTATTCACTCTCGACTTAAAGATTCCTGGGTTGTATCTATCTGGAAACACAAATTCCGGCAAGGACTTCCACTCCTTAGCTGCACGCACAATGAATGTGTTTCCGAAACGTTTTGTGTGTGTAGGTCCACCATGTAACGGTGGCGCATCGCCGTACGTCTGGTTGTCCGAGGATGGTAAGTGATTCAGTAGTAGAATAGTTAAAAAATAATGTATCTCTAATATTCCTGTCTCTAATGTTGGCAATCCTAACCAATAAATAAATAAAGACTTAGCGTGCTACATTATTTTGATAGTTACGATGTAAGAAAATTGAAATGAAATCTTGATATATTATTTATTTTTTCGCAGCACGTGAAGTCTAGCTACTGTTCAAAGATTTTGAACGCGTTATTGACCCATATATTTGATGTATAATCTCACATGTAGATAGTGGTCAAAGGCGAGACTATCCGTAAAAAAAAACATGCAATTTAGCTTCACTGTTTTTTACTGACCGACATTTTGAAAAATTCATAAGTGCCTGTAAATGGTCTAATTGAAATAAATGTTTCTGATTTCTTATTTTTTCTATTTCAATCACCTCAAAAGCATGAACTTGCAACAAGAAACTTCTTTCATTTTTATAGTAGGTTGAAAACTATTTTACTAACTATGAGTACAAGTAATATTATTCTAAGGAAAACTAACTTCGACGGCGACCAAAAACAACAAATTCTTAAAACAAGCTTTTAATGAAAAACGTTTTTTCATAGCAAACTTTTACAGCTCTATATTCCTACATTATCATATATAATTAATACTCTTGAAGACGAACAATACGAGCCCAAACTCGATGGAGTTGTGTAGTTTAACTACCAAGTTCTTATAGCCACCTTCCGGCTCCATCATAAGATCAGCTGCAAGTCATAATAATTTTGCATTGTCATCTGATTTACACATGCATACAAAATTTCAGATCAATCGGTAACCGGGAAGTGGGTCAAATTTAATTTGCAAGATTTGATGACAGACAAACATCGGGACAGGTGAAACTAAATAAAAGCTTGTAAAAACTCAACTTATCCCTAAGATCCTATTGACAGCACTCAAAACTAAAACATTCCGTCCCCTCCTCTGCTTACTCCTTCAACTCTACGAAGCTTCACAGCTCCGATTAATCAAAGTCAGGGGCATGTACCTACTACTAATAACGTAACGCTATCGACGCGTGCGTGTGTCCTCGCCAGATAACAGCCTGTATAATTTACTGCTGTACCACCCTGTATAATTATATTACACTGATGTATCGTAATTTCGGTACAATAAGGTTTATGGTAGCCAATTAACGGTTGAAGTTATGTGGTCGAAAAAATTTGTGGGCGTATTAAATTTCTCCTGGATTTTACGGTAAAGGAAAATTTTGTTTATCATCACTTTTACCAGTTTTCTGGCAACCAAAAAATTAAAAATTAAAAATCAAATTACTGGCAAACCAGTGCTGGATCTGATGGAAATAAGTTGGACTTATCAGTTTGCTCAGTTTTGATTCAATATGTAATTATGTTTGTCCTTTTTTAAGTTACACGCACTAAACGTTTCGGAAACACATTCATTGTGCGTGCAGCTAAGGAGTGGAATTCCTTGCCGGAGTCTGTGTTCCCAGATAGCTACAATCCGGGAATCTTTAAGTCGAGAGTGAATAGGTTTCTTCTAGGTAAGCGCGTTCCATAGTCGACCGCACCGTCGCTTTCCATCAAGTGAGATGGCGGTCAAGCGCAAACCTATCAGCAATAAAAAAAAAAGTTAAAGTGTGCAATAAAGTATGTAATAATAATAAACCTACGCTTGACTGCGGTACCACCTGATAGTAAGCAGTGATGCAATCGTTGATGATGAGACGCACTAATTTATTAAAAACCTATTCACTCTAGCCTTGAAGACACCTAAATTATAGATGGACGGGAAGTCCGCAGCAAGCACGTTGTTCCAATCCTTGATGTATGCGGTATAGGTAAACGACGAAGTGAAACGCTAAGTCCGGACCGTTTTCCGTAGATGTAATTCCATCAGATTGCTAGCAAAGCAGCGAAAGAAAAGAAAGAAAGAAAGAAACACAACAAAGACACACAACAAAAGACAGCACAACGGTTACAAATACAAAGTAAAAAAAGAGCAAAAGTATAAAGTGCGCCGAGCGTGCCCGCACCGAAATAGTGACCACCTCAGCATTTGCTGGGCGTCTCACACCCAACGCTGATTTTCAGTTAATATTCTAAAGCAATTATTTAAAGACTATTTAAATACATGATTGTAGTCTCTCGTTGCTTGTTCAGATAACTAAAATGTTAAGAAACCACGTTTTTCCACATATTTATGCCTTTGGATGTTAGACGAAATTTTAAGTCATCTATACTAATATTATAAAGAGGGATAATTTGTATTTTTGTGTGAATGTTTGTAATGAATAAACTCAAAAACTACTGTGGCGATTTCAAAAATTATTTTTACCATTGGAAAGCTACATTCACCCTGAGTAACATAGGCTATATTTATTGCCCGTGCGAAGCCGAGACGGGCCGCTAGTATAATATATGTGGATAGATATATAATTTTCTTCTTACAGTTTATAGACGAATAATATAAAAAAATAACAGACAGATGACCATTCAATTTTCCATAAAAGACAGAATCGGAAGAATACGATGTTCCAAGGAAATAAATTCGATAACAAAAGCTGGACAATTTCACCATAACAAGTAGGCCATGGGAAAAATCGGTGGATTCTACTAAAAATCCTCCATAAAGTAAAAGTCGTGCTTTCATCAGAATTGTATGCTTTTGATGGTGTTCTCGTAAAATGTGCTCTTTGTCCCACTATAAAATATAGATCGCTCATTATCATGGCTTATGGGTAACAAGGTAGTGTTGGGAAAATATGCTGACTAAAACCTACTTCTGTTCCTTTAGTTTCCTTTTGCATTTCGGGGTCATGGCAACTCTTTCGAACAATCCATCAACTCTAGCAGGCAAAACCAGTAAGAGTCTGACACTATCTCCCGCTCTCGCATTGGAATGATTTCTACCCACCAAAAAAAAAAACTCCATTTTCAACGAAGGTTTGTGGGACTTTACACTATGTCTCCTTACCTCTAAAACCATTTAAATTCTACTCTACCAAGTCGACCTTATAAATGATCTATGTTGGTATTGACTTAGGTAAGTCTCCGCCAGCCAGCTGTTCAATACAATTTAGTATCATAATCATAATCGTCATCTTCAGCCTTTGTCTTATTTATTTAGAGTCTGCAACAATTCTTCTACTACTATATCAGCCGTCCTAAGTATGCACTTTGAAATCACACTGGTGAGTTTGAAAAGAATACCCAACAGACAAAACACTTGGCTGACTCAGTATTATCAACAAACTAGTCTGGCTAGTTTCAAATAAAAAACTATCAACAAGAATATTATAATGTCTGGGAATTTTTGAAAATGTTGCTGTGGCCCTGGGAAGCAAAGAGCAACTAAAATACACTGGTGGTTTTTAGTCAGTAGGTAAATGTCTGACACGCTCTCGCACACTACTCCAGAACGGTAGAAGTCATTTAAAGATCTGCCACCTAAAAAAAAAGTTGTAATGTAAATATTTTTATCGATGTTTTTTTAAATCATCGATACCCGCCCCTCACTACAAAAGTTAACAAGCTACACACCAAGATACGCGCAGGAATCGTTCATAAAGTCCTGCCGTTTATTTGTTTTCTAAGAGAACTTCTACCATATCCTGCTCTCTTAGAAGAGGTTCCTTCATTATTTTTTATTTATTTGATAACTTAGTTATACCTAGTTGACTTACGAGTTGTAGGTCACAGGCGCATTATTTTGTGTAATTTATTTCATCACCACTGCTCTCAAAACGGTAAAAAAAACATCGTGAGGAAACCGGCATATCCTAGAACCAAAAAATTCAAAGACATGTGACATCCACCAACCCACACTGGGCCAGCGTGGTGGATTACGGCCTATTCCCTCATAGCCTGAGTCCCAACAGTGGGAACATTATAAGGCCGACTATGCTATGCTATGCTTAGTCAGACCTTTTTTTTTTTGTCTACGGGGAAAATCATCTTTCACGAAACCCGCTCTTGGGTGGAGCGGGAGACAGTGTCAGACTCTTACTGACTAAAAACCCCGCGCCGTTCCTTCTAGCCTAAATACCGGGGCACGAGCTCCCTTTCGGACAACCCTGTCCCCAGGCTTCGACCCAGCTGGGCCCCTCCTGCTGCTGACAACTCCTTGAGGCGCGCGGGAATAGTGCGCGCCGTCGACGTCTTGGACTCGGTCCATTACCGGACGATGGGACAGCCCGAGCTACCCATGGCTCGCCGTCCGCGAGCCCGCGTCTCCGGTGGCAGGAAATCGGGATAGGAATCCCGGCGACGGCGGCGAGGGCGCCGTTGCCTGATGCAGTCGGCCTCCTCCTTTGCTAGCATTACTGCTTCGCAGAAGGAGGCGACCACCTGCCATTCCTCCTCGCTCCGGACCATGGCCTCGACCAGGGCCCGGCGCGAGAGGTCTCCGCCGCCGATCGCCCCCACGAGGGCACGGCGATGCTCCGCCCAGGCAGGGCACACCTCGACGGTGTGCTCCACCGTGTCCTCCGGGCGTTGCGCACAGTGGCGACACCCGGGCGTCTCTTCCGCTTGAATCCGATGCAGGAACCTCCCGAACTTGCCATGTCCGGTGAGGACCTGCGTCATGCGGAAGGTAAGGACGCCGTGAGGTCTTTCCAGCCACGCCTCAAAGAGGGGACATACCGCCATAATCGTGGCGTGCCCAGCACTGGGTTGCGATAGCCGTTGACGCCTTTTCACCATGAGATCCCGCCGAAGCTCTGTCCGCCATGTTTTAACATGTTGCGGCAGTGGACTTTCACCCCGGCGTTGCATCTCCACGCGCATGTCGTGCATGTGTGCAAGAACTGTTGCCACCAGATCCCACGGTGGTAGGCCAGCCAGAAGGCTCGCCGCTTCATGGGAGATCGTACGGTAACCCCGCACCATCCATATTGCCACGACCCTCTGGCAGGCGTTCAGTATGGATGCCGGTCGCTTTGCTAGCGACGGCGCCCACACCGGTGCCCCGTAGAGGGCCATGGACCGAACGATCCCCGCGTAGAGCCTCCGGTAGGAGGCGTCTGGACCCCCAAGGTTGGGCAGGAGCCGCTTGAGAGCAGCCCCAGCCCGGAGAAGCTTGGGAGCCAGACGTCGGAAATGTTCTACGAAATTCCACCGGCTGTCGAGGACAAGTCCCAGATACTTCATCGTCGACCCGACGCCGATGCGAACTCCGATGGTGGCGCATTCCGAGGGCCGTGGAAGCACATTGCCTCGGATTTATGCAGCGTCACCTCGAGTCCCAGCTCCTGGATCCTACCAACGGCTATCGCAACCCCGCGTGTCGCTAGAGCGACCGCCGCCTGGTGTGACTCTCCCTGCGCTAGGATCAGCGTGTCGTCTGCGTAACAAACCACGCTGACCCCGTCAGGGAAGTCGCCGCGCAGCACGTAATCGTATCCGATGTTCCACAAGGGTGGGCCCAGAACCGACCCCTGCGGAACACCGCACGACATCTCTCGACGTTTCCAGTCTCCCTGGTGACCGGCAGTGGTGTGCCAGGTGCCTTTAGAGGGGCCAAGCCAAGGAATCTTGACTCATCTACCTACCCACACCTAATATCCCGAAAAAACAAAATTTCTTACTGTAATGCTGATTTTAATAGGTACATTTGATTTTTTTTTACTGTTAGAAATTAAGTAAATATATATTGGTACTTAAAAAAAAAGAAAAAGAGCCATCTATTGATATTTTTGCAACTCGCTCAAAACATTCTAGTTGATTTCAGAAAAATCCACTAGATGGCGCACAAAAGAATGTATTAATCCGAACGTAGTATTTAATAAAATTCATCATTAAATAATTGTTTACGATATGTAATATTATTGGCAAATACTTACAATTTAAACAGCATTTATTAGCTTTTCGTTCTTTATCACACACATAACACTTAACTGTCGAAAAAGAGAAATTACCTTTATTTAATGAGGTTTTAGACTCATCGTGAATTCGTGACCTCGAAAAGGAAGTTCCTGTAACGATAAGAAACACACGACATCAACTTATTTTTAAAAAACAGCGCGATTGTGTTCTACACGCATATTGTACTTAGAAATTTCGTCACTTAACTGTCGAGAAATAAAAGTTTTTATTCGCGTTTTACCAAAACTGCAGAACGAAATAACTGAATTCAAGTGCTTTTGAGAATTCTGATGTATTTTCGTGGCACCAGCGAAATTATTTAAGTCATTATAACCTGAAGTATTCAAAG